>NC_047563.1:11321138-12021634 GCF_902806645.1 Magallana gigas | reverse complement strand
ATGAACTCTTCAACATTGAAGTACAAAAGGGTCCGAAATTAAAGTTAAGAAGAAAAATACGTATTGAGGTTTCATTGGATGATTTACTCATTTCTGAACCGGAAGTTCCAGATATAGATCAACTACTTGCATCAGAAAGCATGGCTGGCGAAGAAGAGGAACAGACTAAAACGCTCCAACCCCACTTATCAAAACAGGATGTAAAAACTCTGGTATGTAAACAAGATTCTACATCAACTGCTCTTTATAGTTACATCAAACAATCCCTCAAATATGAATTCTTTAAATCGCAATTTTAGTTGATTTTATAGAACATATGTCAGTGCCGGCTCTATATTGTCATCTCGAATTTCCTCAGTTTATTTTTCATTCATATTTTAAGAGACATAAATAACAGAGATTGGCAACTGGTCGAAATCCGAAATCTCGCGGTCTTTATTTTAAAGTATTCCCAGTTGAAATCAGGATATCTTTCTATAATAAACTGATAAACAATTATATCGAAATAATATGTTTTATGGTGCTACCGTTGTGGCAAGAATTACACATACATTGCATCATTTCAACTTAGTGTTATTTAGTTATCAACTAATATCAAAGAATTTGAGAGACAGACAGACAGAGAGAATTATAAGATTTCTAAGTTTAAAAATTCTTACAAAATGCATATACTTGCTTCCACCTAAAACCATTCTTTACTATTGGAGAGAATTGATCACTCTGTAAAAACCGCTAGCGAAGTAGAACGAATAATCTTACCATGACCAGGCTACACTCAGGTCACAGTTAGTAAGAATTCGTCCAATATACCTGCAATGTAGCAGCCGTGAAGTGGATCTGCTTTGCGTCACTTTTAAGTCTGTTAAAAATAATCTGCAGGAGAAAAACACATTTATACACATTACAAACCTTTTTGAATATGAAATGTAGTTAAGTCTACAAAATATCCATTTATACTCTGTCCCGTGTTTTTGTTTCCACCACTTTTTAGCTCACCTGAGCTGAAAGCTCAAGTGAGCTATTCTGATCACATTTTGTCCGTCGTCCGTCTGTCCGTCCGTCTGTCCGTCTGTCCATCTGTAAACTTTTTACATTTTGAACTTCTTCTCTAAAACCGCTTATCCAATTTCAACCAAATTTGGCACAAATCATCCTTATGGGAGGGCGAATATAAATTGCAGAAATAAAAGTTTGATCTGTATTCAAAGCGGAGAAAACCTTGAAACTGTAGAAAAAGGGGGGTGCATTTTTAAAAATCTTCTTCTCAAGAACTACCGAGGCAAATTCAACATAGTTTAGCATAAATTATCCTTATGGGAAGGAAAATATAAATTGCAAAAATTAAGTGGAAATTTTGTTTCAAATCTGAGTTATTACGAAAATAATAATAAAGGAAATGCGTGTTTCAATCAGTTTAATAGCTTCGGGTTCGGCATCCGGTAAAATGATTCCATACTTCTAAAACGAGGTTCTTTGTTTAAAGCAGCCATGACATTATACGAAAAAGGGTCGATCTGACTATGATGAATTTGCTTGTTGTGCAACAGTTCGCGTATGAAGGGAAATTTTGAAACATACAAAATATATTGGTGCCGATTTTGTGAAGTAAATTGAGGCTAAATATTTCAATGCGTTGACAGTTTTCACACATGACGTTGGTGTTAGCTTGTTCTGATTTTCGTTTCGTTCTCATTATGCTTTGTAACCTGGAAACTATCGTCTGTATTTCGTGATTTTTACGTATCAAATCAAACAGAGACTTCGGTAAATCAAACAGTTAACTGTTTACCTGCGCAAATTAAGCAAAATCGGATGTAGGGGACGGGTACTGAAATACAATTCATTCTATCGGTAATTCGGCATTATCTTTTGCGTAATGGTACATGTAGATTAATGCAATAGGTTTTGTTGAGATGCTCGGCATTTTTTCGAGTTTATTCAGTTTAAATAGAGTTTGATATCGCTGACGGAAATATGTAGGTATATACATGTATATATATATGATTCATTTCGAAAAAAATAAATTGTGTTCTTTATTTGTTATACATGTAGTGCATGTTTCTTGTGTTTAATTGTTTACAATTTCTATTTACTAACCATATTTGAGTGTTAAGCTTCGAATTATAAGCAAGATACAGCGATTTGCTCACAATTCTATGTTTGTACACAGATCTTAAAAACTAAAGCTTAAAAAAGTAAAATATTTGTCAATATTTATTAAGAAAATTTTCAAAGTCTGTTCTTCCAGAAACCAACTTTAACAACTTATTGTATTGTAAACTTAACCTTTTTAGCTCACCTGAGGGTGGGGCCACAATGGGGGGTCGAAGTTTAACAAATGAATATATAGAGTAAATCTTTAAAAATCTTCTCCTCAGAAACTAATCAGCCAGGAAAGCTGAAACTTGTGTGAAAGCATCATCAGGTAATGTAGATACAAATTTGTGAAAATCATGATCCCCGGAGGTAGGGTTGGGCCACAATGAAGGATCGAAGTTTTACATAGGAATATATAGAATAAATCTTTAAAAATCTTCTTCTCAGAAACTAATCGGCCAGGAAAGCTGACACTTGTGTGGAAGGATCCTCAGGTAGTGTAGATTCAAAGTTGTGAAAATCATGACCCCCGGGGTACGGTGAGGCCACAATGGGGGATCGAAGTTTAACATAGGAATATATAGAGTAAATCTTTAAAAATCTTCTTCTCAGAAACTAATCAGCCAGGAAAGCTGAAACTTGTGTGAAAGCATCCTCAGGTAGTGTAGATTCATAGTTGTGAAAATCATGGCCCCCGGGGGTAGGGTGGGGCCACAATGGGGGATCGAAGTTTAAAATAGGAATATATAGAGTAAATCTTTAAAAATCTTCTTCTTAGAAACTAATCAGCCAGGAAAGCTGACACTTTTGTGGATGCATCCTCAGGTAGTGTAAATTCATAGTTGTGAAAATCATGGCCCCCGGGGGTAGGGTGGGGCCACAATGGGGGATCGAAGTTTAAAATAGGAATATATAGAGTAAATCTTTAAAAATCTTCTTCTTAGAAACTAATCAGCCAGGAAAGCTGACACTTTTGTGGATGCATCCTCAGGTAGTGTAAATTCATAGTTGTGAAAATCATGACCCCCGGGGGAAGGGTGGGGCCACAATGGGGGATCGAAGTTAAACATAGGAATATATAGAGTAAATCTTTAAAAATCTTCTTCTCAGAAACTAATCAGCCGGCAATGCTGAAACTTCTTTGGAAGCATCCTCAGGTAGTGTTGATTCAAAGTTGTGAAAATAATAACCCCTGGGGGTAGAATGGGGCCACAATGGGGGGTCGAAGTTTAACATATGATTAAATAGAGTAAATCTTTAAAAATCTTCTTCTCAGAAACTAATTAGCCAGGAAAGCTGAAACTTGTGTGGAAGCATCCTCAGGTAGTGTAGATTCAAATTTGTGAAAATCATAACCCTGGGGGTAGGTTTGGGCCACAATGGGAGGTCGATGTTTTAGATAGGAATAAACAGAGTAAATCTTTAAAAATCTTCCTCTCAGAAACTAATCAGCCAGGAAAGCTGAAACGTGTGTGAAAGCATCCTCAGGTAGTGTAGATTCATGGTTGTGAAAATCATGATCCCCAGGGGTAGGGTGGGGCCACAATGGGGGGGTCAAAATTTAACAAAGGAATATATAGGGTAAATCTTTAAAAATCTTCTCAGAAACTAATCAGCCAGATGTTTCTTTATAATTGTTAAGACTTTGGCCCCAGGACAATTCTTTGGCCTCCCGAGAAGGTTCATAGTTTGATGTACGTTTATATCTAATATATAAACTATTGTTAAGGATCATTTTGAGAACTGCAATACTCAACATATGATAAGACTATAAAATCATCTTGTTAGAAAAAGGACTAATGATTATAAAAATAAGAATATCCAGGGGAAAATGGATTTTATTTATACAGGATCTACATGTATTATTGTACATTGTCCAGATAGTTTGTATTATGACTCCATTAAGCTGATTTTATCATACCTATTGTTCCTCAGGTGAGCGATGTGGCCCATGGGCCTCTTGTTGCTAGATATTTCAATAATAGTAAATATCTTTGTGCTAAAACTATGTTCATCCACTAATATGAAAAATGTCCAGATTATCTGTTTTGAAACGCCCCCTCTACCGCTTCAGGTTTCAATACACATCCCAAAATTGAAAGTCTACGGAGATTTTGCATTGCATCAGCCATTAATAAGCCCGGATGATAACGTTTAAAAATTATGCGATGTATTCCGAATGGAGAAAAGATGTAAACATTTCCCATTATAAATCTCCGTAAGAAAATTGTTTTCGTTCCTGTGAAATTTTATGAGAGAAAAGGGATAATTGTTCAATGAAGATATCTTGGATATATTCCCTTTCATCAATTTCAATTGTATTTCTTTCACAGGTATGTGTATTTTTATTAAAAATCATCAAAAATTGATGGAAGCAATATAACTTGGGACAGACTATAGTGAGTACCGAGGCATTTTGTTAATACACTCATTTGAATTTGCCATTTTGTCGGAAATCGCACTTGGAATGTCTCAGATTTTTTCATTAACATGGTGACCGTAAACAGCAAATTTTCAAACGTGATGTTAAAAGTGGCAGTGTTTCATTGCAAAAACAGTCAATGTGGTAAAATGGGATTATAAAAGAGCAACATTGCAGGTATTTGAGACCAATCATATTAAAATTAAGGTGAGATACAGTGTGATATAATTTCTTTCATTTGCTACTAAGCGAGTATATGGGACAAATTCTATCGTTAAACCGGGTCTGTAGGACATCTTTCATTTAAATGATAGAACATTCTATCTACTAGCAATGATGCCAGTGAAATCAATAGTGAGAAATGTAAATGTGCTTCACCTTTCTAATGGTCGCCCTGTAAAACATATCATGTATTACAATGCGACCGTTGCGGTGAGTGCAGCATAATTTTAATATTAAATACACACAGGTACATGTTTCATAATAATGAATTATGTAGTGTGGTTTATCAAATGGATGCATCAAGGTGATAAAAAAAATTGAATAAAAATTTTATGCTCCAGTATACTTGTATAAACGTTTGTGTTTTACATTGTGGTCGTTTGGATTACAATTTTACAACCTTATTCAATGGAAACATGCGTAATTGGATCCGCTTTTCTATTTAATCATTCCGCTAAAGTTTGTGTGTGCAGTCAAGACATTGTGACGTCATGTAATAGAGCAGACATTACTATAAAATATCTGTCAAAGTAACAATGCTCTGAACAATTTGCCAAGAAAATAGATTAAAACAACTAGTTGCATTTTTAGAATCAGCTGAATGTTTTATTTATCTTATTACTACGTAACATTCTTAAAATACGTTTTTACCTGTTCTCGCAAGAACATGACATTCGTCATTGGTATCCATATGCAATTTACACAGAATTGTAGGTGCAATTCTGACAACAGAGTGTATAACAAAAAGGAGCAATAGTCCAAATTTTCTCTTTGCCTGGTGTTGTCGATAGAGCTCGCAGTGCTTGCCAGTGCTTTGAGCACGCTATGATAGTTACTCAGGGTTGTCTCTAAGACCTGGGAGGCGGGGAAATGGAGGCGGGGAATTTCCCCGCCTAAAGTGACATAATTACCCGGCTATTATTGCATTTCAAACACAATCTAGCTATAAGCTAGACCCCCAGAACCCCTTCTACTTTTTTTATTTCTCCCTTCTACTTTAATTTTTAGAGACAACCCTGGTTACTGTATATATGTACCTGGTACCATCATCTGTGCAAAATTTTCCTTAAACTAAACATGAACCTGAATAACCATCTGATGAAATTTTAAAAGCTGTTGGTAAACTTCAGTTATGAATTATGTGAAATATAAGATAACCCAAATGTTTTTGTAGAGCAGTGTCTAGGGTTGTGTGACATGCAAAAGTGATTTATGAATTAAATTTTCTTTTTAGATTGCATACTGACTATATTTATAATACATGTATATACTTCCATGATCATTCAGAGTTGTTATTTTGCTATAATTAATGGTATATTAATCACATATATTCTCCCTTTTAGAACATCGACAGATTGACCCCTCTCACAGCAGAGGTCATCAGTAGACAGGCCACCATTAACATCGGTATGGTATATATTTTTGGCATGAAGAGAAATCAGTACATCATTCAAGAGATTGAAACTGCAACATCCTTCAAAAAATTGAGTTTAAAAAAAAAAATTAAAATGGAGATCACATTTACTAATAAATAAAACAAAGGCAATTGACTAATTTTGTTAATTGTAGCAAGCAAAAGTACTGTTACATGTATTGCATAACTTTGATATGTATTATATTTTGTGTACTCCTATGATCCCATTTAATACTAGACTTAAAAATATTATACATTTTATGTACACGTAAACTTATCTCAGTCATTGTGTAATATGTTGCATTTTCACCAATAATAACCTGACTTTTTACTTACAGGTAATGTAAGATTTATAATTCTCTACTTAATGCAGTTAAAGTTATTTTTCTTTCATCCACACTCTTAAAAAGTACATTTCTGTTGTCACAGGCACCATTGGTCATGTAGCCCATGGAAAATCAACAGTAGTGAAGGCCATATCTGGGGTTCAGGTTAGACGAGAGTTTACATTTATCCATGTGTACAGTATTTCTGTAAAGTAACTATGTCAGCATAAATTCTACACATGCATGTGTCTTCCTTTTCAGACTGTCAGATTTAAAAACGAGTTGGTCAGGAATATTACCATTAAACTAGGATACGCTAATGCAAAGGTAAACATGACTTATTGTAGGTTTGAATTTCATGAATTTAGAACAGTTAATATGGTGCAATAATCATTATTTGTTATGGCTGTGGTTTTGTTTATATTTGTGGGTATTGTTTTTTGGAGAATAATTAATTTGTTGAAAAAATAATTGAAAAATATTGTTATATCATTACCACTTTGATAGACCTTTGATTTTCTGGAATGACTAAAGCAAAAATGAAATGAAGCCATCTCATGGTATTGAACACTGTTTTCTAAATGATCACTAGTTTTAAAGCTAATAAGAGGGAGGTTTTTTTATTTACAGATATATAAATGCAACAATGATTCGTGTCCCCGTCCCGGTTGCTACAGATCGTGTGGGAGTTCCAAGGAAGACAACTTCCCATGTGACAGACCAGGATGTTCTGGGCGATTTCAGGTCCAACGGTAAAAGGCTTTCAAATTCTTTTACTGGTCTGAATTCTTAAAGTAAAGAAAAATCTTATTTCATTTCCAAGTAAATGGTTTGACATGTAATAATTTCACAAATCACTCCTAAGACTATGCAGTTTTTCACTTTGTCTAACTTTAATTTAATACTCTAATTATTTGGTTTAATTAAAAAAAATCCAATTAAACAAAATGAATTTGTATGTGAATTCCATTTCACAAATCTCATCTAAACTTATGCAGCTTTTCACTTTGTCTACTTTGATAATTATTTGGTTTAATAAAAAAATTCTCTGATTATAAACAAAATGAGATTCCATATGTATTTATTTGTTGATTTCTCACCAGGCATGTATCTTTTGTGGACTGTACCATATGATTTTACTTGTTGATTTTTCACCAGGCATGTATCGTTTGTGGACTGTCCCGGTCACGACATTCTTATGGCCACCATGTTGAACGGAGCTGCTGTCATGGATGCTGCATTACTATTAATAGGTAACAACACCTCATCTGTCATATTTAACATACTTTATTTAAAAAATATCCATAGATTGGCATTTAAAAAACTTATATAGAGACAGTGTCAAATATAAAACAAGTCACTAAATTAGTACTGCCCTAGTATTTAAGTATCTTTTCTCTTTTGATGGGTATGAATCTTATCCCCATGCAGCCTTCCATTTCATTTTATGAACCACCATTCTTAGCTAACATGTGTCTAGAATATCATTGAATAAATGGCATGTATGACTTGTTAACCTTGAACTCTTTTTCTGTAGCTGGGAATGAATCATGTCCCCAGCCCCAGACCTCTGAGCATCTGGCAGCGGTGGAGATCATGAAACTGAAGCACATCCTGATCCTACAGAACAAGATTGACCTGGTCAAGGAGAGCCAGGCCAAGGAGCAGTATGAGCAGATCCTGGCCTTTGTCAAAGGTGGGCGGGGGAATCCTACATCACTTCGTTTTAGTTTTTGTTAGTGGGAAAGAATTGCCTAAAACCACGATTACATTGACATAATAGAATTTCTTGTTATAGATTTTTTTTGTTAAATTTCCACCTAGCTACAGTGAAGTTTCATCCCGAAATTTGTATTATATAAGCTCATCAGCAATAACGAATTATAGCTGTATGTTTGTAAAAAATCTAAATTGCTTGCCTCTGAAGGTTCTTCCCTGTTTTGCTTTATACATTAATGCAATATTTAAAGTTTAATCTCTCAGAATATTTTCATTATGATGGTAAAGTGATTAGAATCACAATTTTAAAGCTATGGTGTTTTTTTTTGGTCTTTTCAGGAACCATCGCAGAAGGAGCACCTATTATACCCATCTCAGCTCAGCTAAAGTACAACATAGATGTTATTTGTGAATACATTATCAAAAAGATCCCTGTGCCTCTCAGAGATTTCACATCAGAGCCCAGACTCATTGGTAGGTTGTTTATATATTGAATTATGGAGGTCTAGCGATTACTGAGTTGCCATTTCAAATTTTTCTTCAATTACTTCCTTTTTAGTTCAGCATCATAAATGGCAAGAAAATGTTCACTTTGACAAATTAAGTAATAATATAGGAATAAATGTCTTAACCAATATAAATATAATATGCATTAACACAATCTGTTTAAAATCAGCTGTTCTGATATGCTACCACTTTTGAGAAGGTGTAGCATATCGGGACTGCTTATATATTCTGATTGGCATTGAAGGTTTAGTATTCTTCAGTAGGATGAATGTGAAACATGAAGTACAATACATGTATCTACTTTTGTATTCAATAACAACATCATCTTTCAGTTATAAGATCTTTTGACGTCAACAAACCTGGAAGTGAGGTGGATGACCTAAAAGGGGGCGTGGCTGGAGGAAGTATTCTGAAGGGTGTACTAAAGGTAAGTGTACAGACAATATCAGGGGGGTAGAAATATAGCAGGGAAAAACCGTTTCCATTTATATTCTTATCTTTATGCAATCTGATAATAATCTAAATGTTTTTCAGCTGCTTTTATGTGTAGCTTTCATATAACGTAATCGATAGGACATAATGCTCACAATGAAGTTTATTTCTCACATGCGTATGCAAAATGCTGCTAACTGTATATCCTTCTTTCATTAATAAATGATCGAATATCATTGCATGCAAATGTACTGAGTAATGTATTTTCAGGTTGGTCAAGAAATTGAGGTAAGACCAGGTATTGTGGCTAAAGACCAGGATGGTAAATGGGCGTGTAAACCCATTAGGTCAAGGATTCTGTCACTGCTGGCTGAACAGAACGATTTACAGTATGCTGTGCCTGGTGGACTAATTGGTGAGTTGTAGGCCTACACTGGGATTACTGTAATAGTGTTAATTGCGCCCTGTGTTATTTTAGCCATTTTTCACTTGCAAATGGTTTCGATCCGTCTTTAATTTGCCCAAACATAGTTGTGTTTGAAGAGAAATAATTTGTGACATTGGAATTTGTCCAGTCTTAAATTTTTCCAATGACAATGAGGGCAAAAAGGGAGAAAATGAAACGAGGGCAAATACTTACCTGTATACAGTAGCTTCCTTACAGACATTGAAAGTAAAAATTGAGAAAATAATGGTAGCAGTCTGAGAGATTTTCCACATGAATGAACTTTGGCCGTTTCATAATGAAAATTGCTGTTAGATTTGTTTCTTATACAAGTATATTTTGCCCACAGTGTGAGGCAAAATGCCCCTCATTGTGTTTGAGTCTTGTATTTTGTATAGCTTAATGGTTATTTATAAAAAGACAGTTTAAATTTAAGCCAGACCAAAAGCAATGTACAGGTACCCACTTTCCCTTCAATCTTTATAACTGGGACATTTATTATATGTACATGTATATTATCTTTTTTCTCAAAAGGTGTTGGCACAAAGATTGACCCCATGCTCTGCAGGGCTGACCGAATGGTGGGACAGGTTCTAGGGGCAGTCAGTGCTCTACCAGACATCTACACAGAAATCACCATTTCTTTCTTCTTACTCAGGAGACTCCTGGGAGTCAAGACAGAGGGGGACAAGAAGGGGGCTAAGGTAAAATTATAACTTGTATTGTGTTTTTTGTTCAAGGAGAGGATGTTAAAAAATATTTGTTTGGCTTATGGAGCAATTCGAATAAATTATATACATGTATGTCTCATCAGTCACTGGATGAAAAAATGTGGTAGTATATGTATCTAAAATTTACCTTGAATTTACAGGTCCAGAAATTGTCAAAGAATGAAGTGTTGATGGTGAATATTGGCTCCTTATCAACTGGAGGGCGTGTTATTGCAGTAAAGGCTGATTTAGCTAAAGTTGGACTAACTAATCCTGTCTGTACAGAGATTGGAGAAAAAATAGCACTAAGTAGACGTGTAGAAAAACATTGGAGGTATGTGCCAAAGAATCATAAAGTAATAAATCATTAGAGACAAGAATTTGATTCAAAATTCTCTATCTGTAGCACAGTTTTTATCATGTAAAAGTTTGGCTTTTTTTAATATTGTAAACCAACTCTTGTGCAAGAAAATTTCATGAAATTCATATAACATAACTCCTGTAGTTGCAAATAATTCTCTCTGCAAAATTTTTTTTTTCACATCTCTTACATGTATATTGCATCCCAAAAATTAATCTTTGTGAACCAGTAAAGCAGTGGTAAATGGCAAAGTAAAATTTGGCTTACCAGTATATTAGTAATTGATGCTTAAAAAGTAGATGGGGGATTTTGATAGCTTATTTAAGGAATAAGGAATCATTCTTTGAGTATTATGAGGTGATAATTTTGGTTAAGGCGTGGTCAAATCCAATAAAGCCCTTTGGGCTTTATGATAGATTTGACCACGCTGCAACCGAAATTATCACCTCATAATATTCAAAGAATGATTTCTTATTTCTTGTATTTATATCATTTCCAATTTCTTCACTTTGAATCAACATTTTAGAACCACTGTTTTTTTCATGCGGCACATGCTATGTATGATACGTGGCACAGCCAATACTGTTCTTTGGTTATGCCATAAGACACGCCCATTTTGTGTTGCTCATCTTTTATGAAATTATTGGGCTGTAGGCATCAAGATTGATTCATAATGTTATCACAGGCAAAGAGAGTTTCTAATACCTTACATTTTCTCTTCAGATTGATTGGCTGGGGACAAATTCGACAAGGGATTAAAGTTAATCCTATTGGACAAGATGACTGATAATCTGATGCTAACAATAATTCTATTACTTTGGACAACAAAAAGCATTACATGTAGCTTCAAGGATGGCTTCACTTTGATCCACTTTATGTCCTCTGAAATGACTTCAAAGCGATTTGCGTATGCCATACTTCAGCTAAAATTGACAGAATCACAATGTACTGCATGGTGCATTGTTAAGTTATTTACTGGAACTCTTGATATATCTGTTGTAAAATACTGTAAATGTATTAAAAATACAAATGCAATAACTGGTGGGTTGTTTTATTTCTGTGCATCTAAAAGGCTTTCATTAAAGTGGGAGAAAATACAGCTTTTATTTATACATGTACACAATTCTTCATTATACCCCCCCCCCCCCCCCCCCCCCCCTTCAAACAAAGTATGGGCCCAGAGGGTTTATAGGTATTGCCTCCTGTGCAATCGAGTCCTGTCCATATCTTTCTAATGGAGAAACATTTATGCTTATGACGTTAGGATATGTCATAATTTTGACCAAAGGTCATTTGAGCAAGTTCAAGGTCACTGGAAGGAAAAGTGCATTCTGTGGAATCATTAAAATTAGTGGGGGTCAGTTTTCGTGGATTGCTTAAATTTTACATGTTCGTGGAGGAGTGATTTCATGTTTTCTCATACTTATAAAGGAAAATATGACTTTAAAATATCTCATTAATTCATGGCAGATGTTAATTCGTGGATGAGAGGTACCCACGAAATCTAATGATTCCACTATAGTTTGTGTCTGTTATATCTTTCTTATGAAGACACACAAGAAGTTCCTACCTCACACAGACTTCTTATAACCTAAAGGTGTATCATGCCTTTGACCAAAGGTCATTTAAGCAAGTTCAAAGTCACTGGAAGGAAAAGTGCATAATTTGTGTGTAGTCTATATCTTTCTTATGGAGAAATATTGGAAGTTCCTACTTCACTCAAAGATTGCTTATGACCTGAGAAAGTTTCATTTTCTTGCCTTATGTCATTTGTGCAAGTTCAAGGTCATTGTTTTAAGAAAATGCAAAATTTCTGGGCCATATCTTGTAACGGAAAATGAGTAGAAGTTAAATCTTGACACAAATATCACCAGTGACCTGAAAATATGTCTTTACCTTGAGCTTTGGTCATTTGTGCATGTTCAATTTCACTCGAAGAAAAAAGGTTTATCTATTACCCGGTAATTTCCAATTGAGTTATATTTTCTAAGCTGGGGTAGGAGAGTGAGGGAGAGGGTATAATTAGTAAGTTTGCTCACAGTATCTCTAGTTGACCTCGCAGTATGTGGTGAACTGGATATACATGTATGAAAATTTGATTGAAAAAAAAAATTCTTGAAAGTGCACAATTATTTACTTTTTCATCATCATATTTATTCATGATGGAAATTGCCTGACAGTTTCATAATATCCAGTACATTTACTTACATAAGACAAATAATGTATATCATGAGAAAATATACAGTATGTTAAAGAATTGATAAAAAGCACTTGTCTCACATTGAGATGTACAGGTGTGAATAAGGTTTAGAAGACAGAATTCGACAACATACAAAATATTTCTTTTGTTGAGGCACTGCATGGCAAAGGAAGGCAAAAGATCAGTACAAACTGAAAGGTGTTCATTACAATGTAGCCCTTATCCTGCCAGTAAATTTTTCAAAAATAATATTTTTTGTTAAAAGCTAGCATTTGTTCAAAGAAATATACATATTTATGAAGAAAATCTTTTACATGTACCTTAATGATGCCATTGTTATGCATTCAATGAAATACTGTTACATATAGATACTACCATTTACCAGTATACAATATGGTATGTTCTTGCATGAAGAAGATGTTTTCAAGTTTTTTAGTATTATGTAAAAGGCAATTCACATGCAACAGATGCCATAAAATAGTGCAACATCATACATGTATAATGTTTATTTTACAGTGTCATGTATGTAAACACCTATTACATACATATAGAAAATAAAAATTCTGACAAAATAGTTGATCTAACATTCAAAATACTGAGGCTTTTATAGTTCAATACAAACATAATAAAAGTCAGAATCTTCAGAGAGAAATGAGGCTCGTTTTCCCTGATGTTCTTTGTTGACAAAACTTCCATATTTGTGCTGTTGAATGATAATCTACAAATGCTATATTCTCTTACAACATTGATTTGATTGAATACAACACACTGACAAAATGAGCACTAGCACCTTCATAACAAACAGAGTAAAAGACAATAAAAATATATTATTCTTCTGGAGGAATCAATGTATCATATGATAACAAAATGAACTGACTTGGGCGATGAGACAAAATTATGAATGCTTTAACTTATATGTTTGGTACTTATTTTTTTTTCGATATTTATGTGGAGGAATACATTTACAAAGATTTGACTAACTTGAAGAATGATGCAAAATACAAAGAAACATACTGAAAAGCCTTTGACCAAATATCCCACTTATCAATATTTCTTGACATAAAGACTATAGTTGAAATACATGAAATTACAAATGGCAAATCAGTAAAAATAGTACTTGTACCAGCAAAAGTGACATTGGGATATTAAACTTTGATGGATTGTAGAGTGGATCATCACCAAACATGATATCTAAATGTTGAATGGAATTTACAGTGTTTTTCTTTCCTTATTTAAAATCAGCACTACTTTCTACAAACATTCATAAAAAATAATTCCTCTTTTTTCAAAAATAGAATACCAGGCCTCCTATGACTTTATAGTTTGTAAACAATACCATTCATAAATATACATAATGAAAATACAAAACCTCTGATTTTAGCACTGAAATACATGGGACACAATGGCAAATTAACAATAAATATCTCTGACACCATAGATGTCCACCAAAAAATGCAGAGGGCTGCTGGAAATTGGTACTTCATTCTAAACATGCTCCAAAACATTTCTTTGCAGCATCCCTGAAAACAAAAAGAAAATGCACTTTAATAAAAAAAATCGTCATGGCCAATTAACATTTTCATTTAATCATGAATTACCTGAGCATTAACCATAGTACTAAATGTCTCAATAATTTCAAAACAGTCCTTATATATTAAGTTATTTGTTGAATATGGTGCTTTGATTGTGTATTAAGATAAACCTGCACAGAATTGAAAATCTATGATCTTACACAAGGAACTTTTGCCTTGACCCTACTACTGTGGAATCATTAAATTTCGTGGGGGCCAATTTTCGTGGATTGCTTAAATTTTACAGGTCCATGGGGACGTAATTTCGTGTATTCTCTTAAACATACAAAGAAAATATAACTTTATTACCCTAATTTATTAATTCGTGGAGGATGTTAATTCGTGGTTGAGAGGTACCCACGAATTCCACGAAAATTGAGCCACCACGAAATCTAATGATTCCACAGTATACATTTTTTATGTCAATAAGATGTGTTCCTCTTTTATCTTGACCTTTAGGTTTATATAATTTGATATGTCTATATCTTTTGATACTCAAAATACTAGAATGATCACATTTATTGTACAGCTTAAATACAGCTTTTTCCTTTATAATACATGTATCTGAAGTGCATTGAATTTTACAGAGTTTATGTAATAACAATTGACCACACAACCAATGACAAATCCTTCTAAATGAACAAACAAATCCTTCCACAGATAGAACTTGCTCATGATCTGTTAGTCCCCACTCGCCATGCCCTGTCATGTGTGATGCACAAAGGGGATAAGAATATAAATACCCCCCCCCCCCCCCCCCCCCATTCTCTTCTGACTTACCTTGCGAATGGAATATATGATAAGGAGTACCATGTTAAAGCTAAGAACTGTAGGATACAACAAACCAGAGTGAGGGCTGGGTTCTTCAGCTGTAATAGTGATTGGAACATAAGGGAAGAAAGAGAGGTTAGTGTATCATTTCATTGTCAATTTTATCTCATCTTACAAAATCTGTAGATAGTTTGCCAATATAAATCCACACACATAAAATATTTCTTTTATCTTTGATACAAAGATTTAGTATATAAGAGTATGTACTTACTGCAAATGCACAGACTAAAGTTAGCACAAACATCACCTAAAATTTAAAAAAATGCTGCATGTAAAATGTTTATCAATGGAAACATATGGTATATCAATGCCGGTAAATCTTATACTACGTAAGTATAGATGAAATTGCATGTAGAAGTGGTTGCATTTTTGTTTTATTTTCCTCATAAACCTCACAAACACTTAGCTTGTCCTCTAAGGGAAGAATAATATTTTATCCAAGATATAAATTGGTTTTGTTCAAATAAAAGGTCTTGCAGTTTTAATAGACAATGTACAAGTCTTACCAAGACTAAAATGGTGGCTATAATTCTTGTTTTAGCGAACATTTTCTTCAGTTGATTCATTGGTCCCATTAGGAAACATGTGCTGAAAAGTGTGTTCATTGCAAGCATTAAAACATTATTAACTACAAATAAATTAGTATTATATTCAATACATGTGACAGTTTACCTTATGGCATTAAATATCATTTTTTTCTCAAATTTTAACAGTTTGACAATCAGATAGAATGATTTTATATACATAATCTCTATCATTCATCAAACTACAAAAGATTAACTCGATATTGGCTTTGTTACCTTGCAAGTGACAAAACATTTCCAAAAGTGTAGAAAACAGCAAACAGGACAAGTCCATTTTTGAACCACAGTAAGATGCTTCCCTGCAATGGTAATACACAGTAACTGTTAACGACACTAAAATTCAGTCTGTCAGTTATAGACAAAGTACCTTAATGATACATGCACAATTCTTATTATTAAAATTAGCCAAATTTAGGAGCAGATGCCCTCCATTTCTACATGATGTGTCATTGGTAGTGAACTACCTTTCAGAAATCCAAGGGCTAAATTCATTACACCCTACATTATTCCCAGTAATATATCAAACATGAGCACTGCAAAACGGACCATCCCCTCGCGAAATGAAATATTGTGTGGATAAAAGCATTACATGTATATACATGTAATTGAAGAGACAAAATATTTTTCTTCTTAAAACCACTTTGAATTAAAATATTACGTTAATTCTTACCCCCCATGAACACTCTGGGGTGTATCCATGGGGAAGGGGGGGGGGGCATTTACATGGTTGTATAATTCTTCCAATTACTAGCGAAAACACCCAAAATTCAGCTCAGAAAACTGCTTGTTTTGATTGAATTGGAATGAACTTAATCTCCTGCTCGCATCAATTTTTTTCACTATGGACATCCTTTCCTGCTCCCCATTTGTTTCTTACCTTTACAATGTCTAAATTCAACAAATTATCATGTTGTTGATTTGAAGTGTTTACTTTAATGAACCAGAAATGTCTATTATTTCAAGTCGTACATAAAAAAAATTTCTATCTGAATCATTAATATTTCAATAACTGTTTCACAGAATTCCTTAATATGAAAACGGTTTGTCATTTACCCATGCTTATAAAGTGTGAGAAGTGTGATTCACATACATGATACATGCGAGGGTTTTCTTATAAATAGTATTACTGTGGTTTCATTAATTTTCGAGGGTAGCAATTTTCGTTGATAAAGGGAAAATCACAGGACATAAACATTTGTGGTTGATAATCCTGTCACTACAAAACGTTAGTATATAAATAGTGCCTGTTCGGGAGGGTAACAGTTGAAATTGACACCCTTCGTGTCGGTTGACAATGGTTTCCTCGGCGTGTCAATTTCAACTGTTACCCTCCCAAACAGGCACTATTTATTTTATTATACTGAATGTCTTAATTTTAGAGAATTTTTTACTGCTTTAAGTGAATTTTATGGCAAACCGTACGAGCATAATTTAAGGGCATGTAACAATTCGTTGTGTTTCCCGTTGCTAAGTGTGTTGCTAACGCTGAGGGTAATAGAACTGATTATCAACTGCGTCTAAACCAATCAGATTTCAGTATTTAACATGAAAGTATAATAATAGTAATTGTGCTTCAAAGCACATGTAAATTCGTGGATCAACTTAAAACAGAAATCTACAAAAGTTCAACAAATATTGACGAAACCACAGTACATACATTATACACACACACAGCAGTGATGCTATATCTCCTTCGCAACAAATTGCGCGAGGGGGTTTACCACAGTGACTGATATTGTAGTGATGTATCAATGTCAAAACTCAGTTTTTGATACTATAATTGAATCATATATCATTAAACTTTTCCCTGGTTTATAAATAATCCAAGTTGGTTAGCAACAGATTGCGAGAGGGGATAATTACCAGTGACTGATATTGTAGTATATCAAATTACCACAGAGACTAATATATTGTAGTGGCGTATCAATGTCAAAACTCAGATTTGGATACTAGTACTGGATCCAATATCAATAAACTTTTTTTTCCTGGTTTATAAATACATGTAATCCATTTCCTGATCCGATTTGCTCCTCCTTCACTTTTAAATAAACATGAAGTTCTGTAGATTCCTTCTTTTCAACGAGTACTTAATTACACGATACCGCCATTGTGTATCAAATCACGAGAATATAAAACGCAAATGCAGAACTTTAAACCTAATCCATTTTAACATGTTTAACTCTGAGAAGATAATTATGGCATGATTTTAAAATGCACGAGGGGTGCTTCTTGCAATTCTACGTGAATAATAATTCCTGACGTTTAATTAGGAATCTACAGTACATGCATTCTGATTTAAAAGGGATATCAGACATTTTGTTACAGTACATGGCCCAGTTCTTTACATCAATCTTGCTTATCAAGATGGATAGAGTCTTACTTACCAAGATTGATAGGGACACGCCCAGCACAAAACAGATGGCAAATCCTTTGACTCTTGTTGACCAGCTCAGAGTGGTAGAGCTAGAAATCTATAAATCAAAATCATCAATAAACATTAACAAAATGACAGCAAGTGTATTCCCCCATTCCTATATAAAAAATAAGGCATTTTTCAAAACAAATAACACAAAAAAAGTTGCTAAGAAACAACTGATATTTAAATTTTCAAAAAATTTCTGTATAATTTTATTAAATTTGGTTTTTATCTGATGACTTCTTAATTTTTATTAGCAGGTTTAATGTATCAATATATGTATTGTTGGTACTTGTTACACTGTTAACATTGTCATTAAACATGATTTAAATATAAACAGGTATATGTCAATATTTTGATTTTGATCAGAAATTACATTTGTTACACCAATTATTAAGGTACAATACTACAGTACATATTTTTATTCTGCAAGTTCAATATAAAACAAAATACTTATAAAAGTTTACAAATAATTATTCAGTGTTTTAAGAAAAACTTTAAAAGGGTGTATATTCAAATTAGAACTATCCAAGAAGAATAAATGTCCCCCACAAGACCTCTTGTCCAAACAGAATGTGACCTTGACTTTGATTCATGACCTTAGACTGACAGGGTCATGACACACCCTTATTTTATAAAAACAGTACCTAACCAAATATAAGTTTCTTTTTATGAAAAATTATGGAAAAGACATGACAGTGGAATATGAAACATGGATGTTAAGATGAACAGAGGGGTTAATCTGATGGGCATTTAGTATACACCCTCAGTCTCCTAAACTTATGCATCAGTATGAGAGTCTTAGGTATTATCATGCTATTAAAAAATCTTTTTTTTTTGATTATCACATAGACCATACATAAGGTTGTATAGTTATCTAAAAACAGATATCATATTTTCCAAAACATGACATCCTGAATGATCCATGAAATGCAGTTAAAGATTAACGTCAAACTTTAATCACTATAATAGATTGTGTGCTTTGCTGTCTGCAAAGAATGTAATGTAGTATACATGAAAAGGTGTAATGCAATTGTTTAAATGTCAATTCACTACTGGTAGTAGCAAAATGGAAGTTATATGAGAGGAACAATAGAGGAAATGGAAAACTGGTACTTTAATTATGAAAATAAATTGCAACAAAGACTGTAAACCTGTATATTTTACATGAGCTATTTAGTGTATTATCTACAGAAATGGAATGGTTATCTATACACTTACATTTATAAATAACAATCTCTCTATAATATAAAAGTATGTTTATTTTCAGTTTCAAATAAATGATATATTAATCATTCAATCTAGTTCAAACCTGATCCAGAAGATTGTTTCTGTCATTATTCAAGCTGCCCTGTTAAAGTGTTTTATAATATGACATTTAGAATCTTATTCTGCATGTATTACATGAATATGTAAGGAAAACAAAAAGGTTGAAAAACCCCTTTCGATCAGGGATTATATATTCAGTTACAGTTTTCTCATGTCTTGTACATTTTGTTGATTCAAATTCACTTCACTGAAACTAATCAGTTAAAGTCTTATTTAAGAGTCAACTCTGTCAATGGATTTGCTGTTCAAGGAACATTTGTTGAGGTACACTGTCTAATTTCACAGACTCTCTTTGTGAAACATGTACTAATGAGATTTCCAGATTGGAAAGGACATTGGCGGTGGCTTGAGATAAGATGGAATCTAAGAACACAGTTTTTGGACCTTATGTACAAAGAAAATATAACTTGTTACAATTCTTTACAGATCTCATCCTTCCCAGCTTCTCATATTTTGTCAATTTTGTTGATAAAAGGGTTATTGTAGCAAAATGTTTTTTATCAACTGTCTTTAGATGTACAGTCAGTGATGTAATATTGCGGATACTTATTGTCTTTCAAGACTGTCACATTCTTTATACATGTAATACAAAGTTTTTGTTGATCTTCTTCCTCTGAGCCTCAAAATTGCCATCTTTCAAGAACTTAATTGAATTTTCTTCTAAAAAAGCATTTTTCACTTGAACTTTGTGTTTCTGTGTGTAAGAGAAAAGAGAGATTCTGAGAAAAAGTAAAATTAATATAGTATATCATATAGATAGAAATATACATACAATACATATTTTCTCGCTAAGAAGTTCCAAAACATCAATTGTTTCTTTCTTAACCTACTAAGTATATGCCCGAAATGTTCCAAATAATTAAAACACACCACAAATGCCGAAATCTCATTGGTCAACACTTAGAGATTAACAAATCAGATGCAATGACATTACGGCAGGGAAATTGATGTTGATCACAATGCCACTGAATAAAACTGATAAAATTCCTCCCGCACCAGGATAATTGACCAGAGTCTGTGAAAAAGTAGACAAGTGGCAGTTGATATGAATTTAATAACAACAAAGAGGTTCATGCTGAAAGGAAAGCTGATCTTGAACGTAAATTAAATGATAGTGTCAATAAAGAAACAGAGAAAACTCGGAAGGGTTCCAGTGACAGCACTTAGTCTGTCTCTTAGTATGGTCATATAGAATTTGAGTTTGAATGTAGCTTGTCTGATGTTCATGTGGAATAAAATAATGACTCATTGTTTTCGGCTTGGGACTTATAGATATGATTAAGAGGGGTCCTCTGGACCCATAAAGACCATTTTCAAAATGAATCACTGACTTAACACAGTTGAACTTCAATATCTCGAATACAGTGGATATCTCGACATCTTGAATATTTGGATACCTTAAAGTTTTTAACCAATCCTATCTAGTTCGAGATAACAAAGTTTGACTGAAGTTCCATTCATAATCTGAAACTTAATGAACGATATTTCATAAAATGATGTTAAATATTAATGCTAAAAGGGGATATTTTGATCCATTCAATGGGTATTTTGGTAAATCACTAGCATTTTGGTGATTCTAATTTCTTTTTTACTGTGATTACATTACAATATTTATGCCTTACCACTCCCAAAGAGCTCACATATATAAATGCCTATCTTTACACAGAGCTATGTTTATATTAATCTAATTTTTGTCCTGAATATCAATCAGCAACCTGTTACCATATGATATGCAACATTATTAGCTATTAGAGCACTATATATAATCATGGCACATTGAACTGAATTTATCTTATATGGATCTAGAATTTATACTTCCCCATCCACAAAGCAAAATTTGCGGGTTTTCATAACAACATCAATTAGCAAAGTATCATATTATATTCATTAAATTAATAAAAACAGTGCAAGTGGATTGCTCAATCTTTAAACCACATGACACATCATTCATAATCATTTCTATTTCTGCAAAATTAGTAAATGACAAGATCCAAAGATAAGATTTCTCTTGACCTGTGTTACAATTCCAGACTCTTCGTCGTCGTCATCTCCGCTGAGCGCTTTCTTTAATTTATCCATTGACTGAGAATGAAATTTCCAAACAGAATGCGAAACACTGTGCAACAAGTGGTTTGTGTATCTGATCCGATCTCCCCAGTTCTACCCAAAACAACACCACTTCCGGTACAAACCGCCATCTGGTGATAAAGCGAACTGTTACGGATATCTTCCGGAAATTGCCGAATCAGAAATCAACAAGGAGGGTTTGTGTATTGGCAGCCAGCTGAAATTTTGCCCAATAACAACTTTATTTATGTTTACATTCGCTACCAGTGAAAAATATTGATCTGATACGATCGTTTGACGTTCTTTAACATCGTTACTCTGCATTTGTAAGTAGTATTTTGTAGCAGTAAGACAACAACTGTCAAAATACTGTATATTTTGATACGCCTGATTGACTATCTATAAATAGCACAACAGCTGACTTTTGTAAACAAGACCACGAATTGCTGTGACGGATTGGTGATATCGAGAGGTTAAAATTTTGAGGATTAAAAAATATATGATTTTAAATTTTGTAGAGATGTTATTGGATTAGCCCATATCCTATAGATTTTTACTATTTCAAAATTCTATCTTTTCAAGCTAACTTCAACATGCCAGGTCAGGGGCCACCGTTCTTCTATCACGACTATTTCCAAAACCAGAGAATGCCGGGAGTCATGGATGACCGCCTCCACCACCCCCCTCAGGGACCAGCTATTCCAGGCCACCACATGCCCATAATGGCACCACCTTATGCAAACCAGTATTCATTCAGACCACCACTCTGGGGACCACCAGCTTTCAACTATCACAATAACAATATCTACCACAACAACAACCTCAGGAATCTCCAACCAGTTCAAAGGAATCTCAATGCAGCACAATCACAACCAAGCAATGAAAGGGAGAAAACTTGTTTTATTTGTCAAGATGCTTTGCAGAATTCTGAAGAGAGGGGTATTCACCTTTGTGACGGCGGGCTTAAAGAAAAAGATACAAGCAAAGAGACAACCTCAGCTGATGAGTTAAATGTTGACATAAAGGATATGGATGCCCGTCTTGGTATAAATTAAACTGAATTTGGAGCATATTTACACTAAATTGTATATTTAATTGCTGTGAATTCAGCATCGATGATAGAATATATTTTTAAATAGTTTTAGATTTTTAATAGAGTTGTAGTATTTGAAACCATTAGGGATGAGGGTAGGGGACCAGGACTGTAGATTAATGGATAGAATAAATTGTACACCCCACATGTGCAACATCAACTCTCTCTCTCTCTCTCTCTCTCTCTCTCTCTCTCTCTCTCTCTCTCTCTCTCTCTCTCTCTCTCTCTCTCACACACACACATGCTTGAGTGTTTAACCAAAAATCCTCAGATATTGCATAGTATTTATAATAAAGCTCATGTTGCCAATTAACTTCATTGTCTACAAATTCATATGATTTTTTTTTTTCATTTTAATTTTTTCAAAAATCATACTACTTACGGTATAATATTGATTACAAGTATCACTGGTAACTCAAGAATTATATAATCATTGATTTTTTTTTCAATTTCAGAGAAATTGCTTTTGGAACTGAAGGGCTGTCTTAGGAACAAATATGAGAGTGTTACAGAAACCTTAGAAAACTATGTCTCATCTCGGGTCAGCGAGATAGAAACCATCCACCAAGATGTCCTCGAGGAGAAATCACACCTAGAAAACCTACAGACAGAGCTGAAAACAAAGACACAGGCATTGGAAGAGAGAGAGAAGGTGCTGAGGGAAAAGGAGACCCAGCTTAACAAAGATAAGGAGAAATTCGAGAAGGAGGTTCACAAAGAAAAGGAGGAAATCTGTCGACAATGGCAGCAGCTCCGAGACGAAATCTCCAGAATGGAAAAACTTCATGAAGTGCAAAAGGTATACAGGTTACTGATCAGCAGTCATCCTGTACTTGGCACAGGGTGGTTTATAAAGGGACCTCCATGATGAAGGGCTAAAGTGATGGTTTAAATCCAGTTATATCCCTTGATTCACTCCTTTGGAATTATTTTCTAAAGAGTTAGTGCCTTGGATATCTCTTGAAAATATCAGAATGGGTGTTGATACAAAAGTGTGTGTCGGTGAATATTATATTCTTCCTGAGATAAAAGCTCTTGAATTCTCTCAACACAATTACCGTAATGTCTCCTCCGACCTAATTTGAAACAGATCGATGTACAAGCAGTTCATCTTGCAACTGTTTTACATAGAAATGACAGGAAAACATTGGTTGACATATGCACAGAGTTTTGGGAGTATTTTGCTGAACCCTGATTTAAAAGACCCCCATAAGGGTCTCAAGTACTCAACATTTAATCTAAACTTTAAATTTAAAGAAAGTTCTGACCAAGTACATGCAGATATAAAAACAGTTGAGTTTGTGTTCATTTACTTCTTTCTTTTTTTTTGTCATATGACATAAACAATTCAAAGGTAAGTATACCCTAAACTTCTGACAGAATAGAATCTCTTAATGCAAGAAACTTCAGAACTTATATGGATTGATCTTTTAATGGCACAAATAATCTGTAAAAGTCATTTGAAAACTATGAATATTTATAACAATCCACCTCCAATAGAATAAAGCATTCTGGGTAGTATACTCATACCAGTCACAAAATAAGTTGACGTCATGGCAACATGCACATGCTTTACCCAGTATTTCTTACATTTCTATGAGTTGGATTGAAGAGAAATGGGGATTCACACAGATTATGTCTAAAACTTGAAATATTTCATTAAAAAGATTAAAAGTTTCCCTTCACTATTGGGTCCAATTCCAGTCAATTTTAAAATGCCACCTTGTTCTTTAGTCAATTAGATACTCTGCTAGTCATGTGAATACCCCATCTCGACTTACGGTGTATCGATTGTAAATATTTTATAAACTGTGACATGTGTTTTCTCCTAACCATTTCTTTGCAGGCGGTGAAGTGTATAATTGGGTGAATAGTATAGGATAAGGTACATATAGTTCAGTCACTATTCCGCGACTAAAATCCGATATGTTTCCGACAGACCATGCGACAGCCCAAGTCAATTATGACTTCCACAGGTTTCTATATCTGTTTCTTCTATCCTCACTAATAAATCAATTTCTATCCATTCTTATGGCATAAAAAGCAACCAGAACAGAACAGTTCTTTAAATCTACTTTTATAATGTCACATAAATTCAGCAGCCTTTAGAGTTTTTAATTATGCAATGCCTTATTAAAACAAAAATCCAAATTAATTCAATCTATATTATTACATGTACAAATGTACAAGCATCGATCATTCACGTTCAAATTGTTTAAGATATATATGATATTGCTTTTGTTATGCTCTGTAATCTACCGAACTTGTAAACTTGTTGTATGCTAGTTGTTTTGTTTTTTTTGTACTGATATATAGGTATTCATGCCGTTATAATGCCAAGACAAAACAGCTTTATATTTCTGCAAGAGTTATCTCCTCAAGCGAATAGGTGAAAAAAATAATTTCACCCATTTACACCTGCTTAAACGAAGATTAAAATAAGTCCAATTGGGAAGGTAAATCTGGTATACGATGGTAGAGTATTTCCTCATTATAACATTCATTTCATTGCAAGGTGTTCCAGCGTTTACCCTTGATCAGTGAGATGGTAGACTAGAATAAAAATTAATTGGTCTCGATCAATTTGTGTGTCATCCATTAGGCATACATACTGACTTGCTGTAGTGATTGAGATATATATATAGTAGATCCTTCCTGATTATTGGAGTACAATATAAAAATATTTCATTATTGTTAAATAGTAAATTGATGTAAAATAAAGTTTATAACATCATATTTTGATAAGAGAAAAATATACTATATATGTAAGATATATTGTAGCAAAGTAAAACTGATGTGCAATTAATTTGATAAAAATTTATTTTAAACAAAAGTGATATTTGCATAACTTCATTTTTAATAACGTATATTTTATGGATGATATTTTAGGGTAGGATCAAGCTGGATATTGGGGGTGTGAACTTTACCACATCGAGATTGACCTTGACACGAGATTCCGAGTCCATGCTTGCAGCCATGTTTAGTGGACGCCATGAAATCCGAGTGGAGGATGATGGGACAATTTTCATCGACCGGGATGGCACACATTTCCGGCACATCCTGAACTATCTGCGTGACGGTGGAGTCAAGCTGGATGCTCTGCCTCGAAACAGACAAGTTCTCCGAGAGCTGAGAAATGAAGCTGTGTTCTATCAACTGCATGGGCTTGTCCAGCAGATTGAAAAACTCATATGAGACCTCAGAACTCCCATATGAAGTAAGAGTCCATCCTCTCTATGCTGTTGATGATAAGTGCTAGGATTAAGGTGTTACGGCTATAAGCACCTAACGTTAAATTACAGTCCGTTATATGCTGGTCCAAGAATGATGAGATATGTATAGACGGCCATTCAAGTCAAATATATGTAGCTTTTGCAATGTTCAGTCAAAGATATGGTGTGCCCAAATTTACTATCAATTAAGGAATATAATAACTGCATTTTAAAATTATGTTTTGTTCATCTGCGTAAAAATGCAAAAATTATATTCATAAGCTGTTATAGTGACCAAGAAAAACTGAATGAAAGAATTGAAATAACAAGCAAAAAATTTAACCAGGGTAAGCTGCAGAAAAATAAAGAATGTCGGTTAGTACATGATTATCAAATTGAGAGTAAATTCTCTATATCTTGTTTTTAGTAGATAGTAGAACAAATATTTTGCCATCACCAATACATGTATAAGCTAGCTGGGATCCCCTTTAATGCTTCCCTGGTTCGTTTTGTCTCACCCATTCTTTGTAACTTTGGTTTGTGTTTTCACACTTTTTGCATGCCTACTGTGTAATAAAGATTGATCTAAAGCATATATTTATTGATCACATAAGTCAAAGAAAAAATTTTAAAGTTACCGGTACGAAGGAGAATAGAGTTTATATTTGTACAGTTCGATGCAGATTTAAAATTATGTGCATGGTTATGGAGGAATATTTGTGATTAAATGTGAAGGATTTATATTTTATTTTGAATGCCTATATGAGTGTGTGATTAAGCATATCTAATTATATACTTAGTCTAATAAATATATATAATATAACATTCTTGTTATTTTAATTCTTGAATCCAGAATGTGCTCTTAGAATGGAAACGTCAATATTACCGGATAGGCCTTTGGTGGAATGGGACAGGCATTTGTTGATATTATTGTGGATTAAAGAACTGGTACATTATAATTAGAATACTTTCACCAGTTTAGAATTTCCAAATTTTACGATATTTGACCAAAATATATGTTTTAAAAATCTTTGGAAATGTAAAAGTTTTAAAAACCCTTGCGGAATTCGAACTCATGACTTACAGATTTGACTACGCAAACTCTCTAACCCACTACGCTAAGCTGTTACTTAGTGTTCTATTTTGGGGAAAACTCTTGCACTTGATTTTATTTCGATAAACAGTGCTTCACAATATGGAAGTGTCCCATACAACCTAGCTTTAGATTATAATGAACAAAATATCAGATGTATGTAGAGCCTACATTTACAAGTTTATAGTTTATTATATATTTTTCTAAACCATTGAATACTGTATACAGGGAAATATTCCGCTCCTTTAATTTTATTTTTGCCCCTTTCAATTTCTCATCAGTGGGCGAACTTAAGACTGGACGAATTCCAATGTCTTGATTTATCTCTTTTAAAACACAATGGTGTCGGGGTAAATTCAAGATTGGGCAAAATTGCAAGTTTAGAAGGGCAAAATTTATGCAAGGTGAAATTAAACCTGAATACAGTAGTTACCCTGAGGTACAATCATGCATGAAAAACACAGAAATACCGGTACACAGTTCAGTTTTCCCCAATTTCAAGTTTCCATAGTTTTTTTCAAATAAATTTTGAGTGCATATTCTTCATAGGATTTCTATCCTGATAAGACCTGTAAATATTTTTAAAAATAGCAACACCCTGTATGTGTAAATCATGTTATAGCCTGCTCATTTGTTTAACGAACAATTGGGTAAGTGACAGTAATTGAGTGATAATGAGATTATACAGCTTCGTTAAAATGCTCTAATGAGCAGCAATATCAAAGACCGCCATAGCCCAGAAAAATGCCAATATCATACAGAATAATTATTTATTTTCTTGTTTGACCAAATTAGGTGAGAGAAAATATCATTTGGTATGAGATATATATACGAGTAGTCCATAAAACTTGGTTCTCTTTGTAGAGGTCAGCAAATCCTTGACATAAATCCTAAAGTATATTTCTAAATATAGAGATGCACCGGGTAGTTCAGTATTTTGCAGATGTACAGCCACATAGAGTTATATTATATATCTACATGTACAGAAATGGCATAATAAATGGTTTATAGTAATAGTTCAAGAATGTGTACAGAGATGGTTGGTTATGAAAGCGCATAAATTGTGTTAAAGTGTATACTTAGATGATTCAGAGACTCAGAGTTAGTGTAAAGATGTGTAGAAGTTGAGGCTTTATGGACCATGGATATCGGCCAGGGTAGCTCAGTGGTAGAGCTCCTGACTAGCATTGCAGGGGTCCCGGGTTCGATTTCCGTTCCAGCCATATGTTTTTATGGTATTTATATAGTCATTCCTCCTTTCCTTCTACAGATGATGCCATATGGCCTTCCTTGTTAAGGCATATATATATGTAATTAAGTCCTGACAAGGTCCTGACAAGGTGAACTTGTGTGTTGTCTTTGAGGTCAAAGACTATTTGAGGAGGGAGGAATGTAGTAGTTGGGGCTATATGGACCATGGATATCAGCCTGGGTAGCTCAATGGTAGAGCTCCTGACTAGAGTTGCAGGGGTCCCGGGTTCGATTCCCGGTCCAGCCATATGTTTTCATCTTGACTACTATATTAAAATAATAGACTCAAATTTTTGGGCTTTAATACCGAGAAATCGAAGAGTGCTGTCTTTCGTTTTATATATTTTAAACATCACTGGTAATTCAAGATTACCAATTTGTTTTTGTTTTTTCTCAATCAAGCTTCGCTAATATTAATAATCAACAAACATTTCTTTTAAAAATCCGGAAATCATCTGAATTTTTGGGATTTTACAGTTCCTGTAGTGTAGAGATGTACAGAGGATGATCTGTTGTGTAGAGATGTACAGAGGATGATCTGTTGTGTAGAGATGTACAGAGGATGATCTGTAGTGTAGTGATGTACAGAGGATGAACTGTAGTGTAGAGATGTACAGAGAATGATCTGTGGTGTAGAGATGAACAGACGATGATCTGTAGTGTGGAGATGAACAGAGGATGATCTGTTCTGTAGGGGGTGATTTACAGAGAATGATCTGTAGTGTAGAGATGTACAGAGAATGATCTGTAGTGTAGAGATGTACAGAGGATGATCTGTAGTGTAGAGATGTACAGATGATGATATGTAGTGTAGAAATGTACAGAGTCTAATTTTTAGTATACAGTTGTACATATGAACATCTGTATAGAGGTATGCAGAGTATGATGTGTAGGGATGTACAGAGAATGAACTGTAGTGTAGAGATGTACAGAGAATGATCTGTAGTGTAGAGATGTACAGATGATGATTTGTTCTGTAGTGTAGTGATGTACAGAGAATGATCTGTAGTGTAGAGATGTACAGAGGATGATCTGTAGTGTAGTGTAGTGATGTACAGAGAATGATCTGTAGTGTAGAGATGTACAGAGGATAATCTGTTCTGTAATGTAGTGATGTACAGAGAATGATCTGTAGTGTAGAGATGTACAGAGGATAATCTGTTCTGTAATGTAGTGATGTACAGAGAATGATCTGTAGTGTAGAGATGTACAGAGAATGATCTGTAGTGTAGAGATGCACAGAGGATGATTTGTAGTTTAGAGTTGTACAGAAGATGATCTGTACTGCAGTGATACAGAGAATATTCTGTGACAAAGAAATGCATTAAGAAGGGTCAATAGTTTAGAAATAGGGAATTTGTGTATAGTGTAAAGATGTACAGAGATGGACGTGGTGAGTGAATATGTAAGAAATGTATAAAATAAGTGTTATTTAATTGAGAGATTACAGAGTTGGTGCATTAGTGTAGAGATATGCATAGGAGGATCAGTACTGTAGAGATGACAGTAATATACAGAGTTTATGCATACTAGTGGAAAGTTGAGGATCAATGTTGTAGAGATAAACCTAGGACAGAGTTGGTTCAATACAGTTAGAGATGTACAAGGGTACAGGAGTGTTTATTCTACACTAAGGTACAGAAAATATCATGGTAGTTAAGAAATGCACAAAATTAGTGCTATTTAACTGAGAGATGTGCAGAGTGTATGGAATACAGAGTTGGTGCATCAGTGTGTAAATGACTAGTGTACAGCATACAGAGGTGGTGCATCAGTGTGTACATGACTAGTGTAGAGCATACAGAGTTGGCCGTGCATCAGTGTGTAAATGACTAGTGTAGAGCATACAGAGTTGACCGTGCATCAGTGTGTACATGACTAGTGTAGAGCATACAGAGTTGGTGCATCAGTGTGTAAATGACTAGTGTACAGCATACAGAGTTGGCCGTGCATCAGTGTGTAAATGACTAGTGTAGAGCATACAGAGTTGACCGTGCATCCGTGTTTTAAAGACTAGTGTTTAGCATACAGAGTTGGTGCATCAGTGTGTAAATGACTAGTGTACAGCATACAGAGTTGGTGCATCAGTGTGTAAATGACTAGTGTACAGCATACAGAGTTGGTGCATCAGTGTGTAAATGACTAGTGTACAGCATACAGAATTGGTGCATCAGTGTGTAAATGACTAGTGTAGAGCATACAGAGTTGGTGCATCAGTGTGTAAATGACTAAGTGTAGAGCAAACAGAGTTTGTGCATCCGTGTGTAAATGACTAGTGTACAGCATATAGAGTTGGCCGTGCATCAGTGTGTAAATGACTAGTGTAGAGCATACAGAGTTGGTGCATCAGTGTGTAAATGACTAGTGTAGAGCATACAGAGTTGGTGCATCAGTGTGAAAATGACTAGTGTAGAGCATACAGAGTTGGTGCATCCGTGTGTAAATGACTAGTGTACAGCATACAGAGTTGGTGCATCAGTGTGTAAATGACTAGTGTACAGCATATAGAGTTGGCCGTGCATCAGTGTGTAAATGACTAGTGTAGAGCATACAGAGTTGGTGCATCAATGTGTAAATGACTAGTGTAGAGCATACAGAGTTGGTGCATCAGTGTGTAAATGACTATTGTAGAGCATACAGAGTTGGTGCATCAGTGTGTAAATGACTAGTGTAGAGCAAACAGAGTTTGTGCATCAGTGTGTAAGTGACTTGTGTACAGCATACAGAGTTGGTACATCAGTGTGTAAATGACTAGTGTACAGCATATAGAGTTGGCCGTGCATCAGTGTGTAATTGACTAGTGTAGAGCATACAGAGTTGGTGCATCCGTGTGTAAATGACTAGTGTAGAGCATACAGAGTTGGTGCATCAGTGTGTAAATGACTAGTGTACAGCATACAGAGTTGGTGCATCAGTGTGTAAATGACTAGTGTACAGCATACAGAGTTGGCCGTGCATCAGTGTGTAAATGACTAGTGTAGAGCATACAGAGTTGGTGCATCAGTGTGAAAATGACTAGTGTAGAGCATACAGAGTTGGTGCATCCGAGTGTAAATGACTAGTGTAGAGCATACAGAGTTGGTGCATCAGTGTGTTAATGACTAGTGTAGAGTATACAGTGTTGGTGCATCAGTGTGTAAATGACTAGTGTACAGCATACAGAGTTGGTGCATCAGTGTGTTAATGACTAGTGTAGAGCATACAGAGTTGGTGCATCAGTGTGTAAATGACTAGTGTACAGCATGCAGAGTTCCAGGTGCATCAGTGTGTAAATGACTAGTGTAGAGCATACAGAGTTGGTGCATCAGTGTGTAAATGACTAGTGTACAGCATACAGAGTTGGCCGTGCATCAGTGTGTAAATGACTAGTGTAGAGCATACAGAGTTGGTGCATCAGTGTGTAAATGACTAGTGTAGAGCATACAGAGTTGGTGCATCAGTGTGAAAATGACTAGTGTAGAGCATACAGAGTTGGTGCATCCGTGTGTAAATGACTAGTGTACAGCATACAGAGTTGGTGCATCAGTGTGTAAATGACTAGTGTACAGCATACAGAGTTGGTGCATCAGTGTGTAAATGACAAGTGTGTAGGTTACAGAGTTGGTGCATCAGTGTGTAAATGACTAGTGTACAGCATACAGAGTTGGTGTATCAGTGTGTAAATGACTAGTGTACAGCAAACAGAGTTGGTGCATCAGTGTGTTAATGACTAGTGTACAGCATACAGAGTTGGTACATCAGTGTGTAAATGACTAGTGTAGAGCAAACAGAGTTTGTGCATCAGTGTGTAAATGACTTGTGTACAGCATACAGAGTTGGTGCATCCGTGTGTAAATGACTAGTGTAGAGCATACAGAGTTGGTGCATCAGTGTGAAAATGACTAGTGTAGAGCATACAGAGTTGGTGCATCCGTGTGTAAATGACTAGTGTAGAGCATACAGAGTTGGTGCATCAGTGTGAAAATGACTAGTGTAGAGCATACAGAGTTGGTGCATCCGTGTGTAAATGACTAGTGTAGAGCATACAGAGTTGGTGCATCAGTGTGTTAATGACTAGTGTAGAGCATACAGAGTTGGTGCATCAGTGTGTAAATGACTAGTGTACAGCATACAGAGTTGGTGCATCAGTGTGTTAATGACTAGTGTAGAGCATACAGAGTTGGTGCATCAGTGTGTAAATGACTAGTGTACAGCATGCAGAGTTCCAGGTGCATCAGTGTGTAAATGACTAGTGTAGAGCATACAGAGTTGGTGCATCAGTGTGTAAATGACTAGTGTAGAGCATACAGAGTTGGCCGTGCATCAGTGTGTAAATGACTAGTGTAGAGCATACAGAGTTGGTGCATCAGTGTGAAAATGACTAGTGTAGAGCATACAGAGTTGGTGCATCCGTGTGTAAATGACTAGTGTACAGCATACAGAGTTGGTGCATCAGTGTGTAAATGACTAGTGTACAGCATACAGAGTTGGTGCATCAGTGTGTAAATGACAAGTGTGTAGGTTACAGAGTTGGTGAATCAGTGTGTAAATGACTAGTGTACAGCATACAGAGTTGGTGCATCAGTGTGTAAATGACTAGTGTAGAGCATACAGAGTTGGTGCATCAGTGTGTAAATGACTAGTGTACAGCATACAGAGTTGGTACATCAGTGTGTAAATGACTAGTGTAGAGCAAACAGAGTTTGTGCATCAGTGTGTAAATGACTAGTGTACAGCATATAGAGTTGGCCGTGCATCAGTGTGTAAATGACTAGTGTAGAGCATACAGAGTTGGTGCATCAGTGTGTTAATGACTATTGTACAGCATACAGAGTTGGTGCATCAGTGTGTAAATGACAGGGGTACATCATACAGAGTTGGTGCATCAGTGTGTAAATGACTAGTGTAGAGCATACAGAGTTGGTGCATCAGTGTGTAAATGACTAGTGTACAGCATATAGAGTTGGTGCATCAGTGTGTAAATGACTAGTGTACAGCATACAGAGTTGGTACATCAGTGTGTAAATGACTTGTGTACAGCAAACAGAGTTTGTGCATCAGTGTGTAAATGACTAGTGTACAGCATATAGAGTTGGCCGTGCATCAGTGTGTAAATGACTAGTGTAGAGCATACAGAGTTTGGTGCATCAGTGTGTTAATGACTAGTGTAGAGCATACAGAGTTGGTGCATCAGTGTGAAAATGACTAGTGTAGAGCATACAGAGTTGGTGCATCCGAGTGTAAATGACTAGTGTAGAGCATACAGAGTTGGTGCATCAGTGTGTTAATGACTAGTGTAGAGTATACAGTGTTGGTGCATCAGTGTGTAAATGACTAGTGTACAGCATACAGAGTTGGTGCATCAGTGTGTTAATGACTAGTGTAGAGCATACAGAGTTGGTGCATCAGTGTGTAAATGACTAGTGTACAGCATGCAGAGTTCCAGGTGCATCAGTGTGTAAATGACTAGTGTACAGCATACAGAGTTGGCCGTGCATCAGTGTGTAAATGACTAGTGTAGAGCATACAGAGTTGGTGCATCAGTGTGTAAATGACTAGTGTAGAGCAAACAGAGTTGGTGCATCAGTGTGTTAATGACTAGTGTACAGCATACAGAGTTGGTACATCAGTATGTAAATGACTAGTGTAGAGCAAACAGAGTTTGTGCATCAGTGTGTAAATGACTTGTGTACAGCATACAGAGTTGGTACATCAGTGTGTAAATGACTAGTGTACAGCATATAGAGTTGGCCGTGCATCAGTGTGTAATTGACTAGTGTAGAGCATACAGAGTTGACCGTGCATCAGTGTGTACATGACTAGTGTAGAGCATACAGAGTTGGTGTATCAGTGTGTAAATGACTAGTGTACAGCATACAGAGTTGGCCGTGCATCAGTGTGTAAATGACTAGTGTAGAGCATACAGAGTTGGTGCATCAGTGTGAAAATGACTAGTGTAGAGCATACAGAGTTTGTGCATCAGTGTGTAAATGACTAGTGTACAGCATACAGAGTTGGTGCATCAGTGTGTAAATGACTAGTGTAGAGCATACAGAGTTGACCGTGCATCAGTGTGTAAATGACTAGTGTACAGCATACAGAGTTGGTGCATCCGTGTGTAAATGACTAGTGTAGAGCATACAGAGTTGGTGCATCAGTGTGAAAACGACTAGTGTAGAGCATACAGAGTTGGTGCATCAGTGTGAAAATGACTAGTGTAGAGCATACAGAGTTGGTGCATCCGTGTGTAAATGACTAGTGTAGAGCATACAGAGTTGGTGCATCAGTGTGAAAATGACTAGTGTAGAGCATACAGAGTTGGTGCATCCGTGTGTAAATGACTAGTGTAGAGCATACAGAGTTGGTGCATCAGTGTGTTAATGACTAGTGTACAGCATACAGTGTTGGTGCATCAGTGTGTAAATGACTAGTGTACAGCATACAGAGTTGGTGCATCAGTGTGTTAATGACTAGTGTAGAGCATACAGAGTTGGTGCATCAGTGTGTAAATGACTAGTGTACAGCATGCAGAGTTGGTGCATCAGTGTGTAAATGACTAGTGTAGAGCATACAGAGTTGGTGCATCAGTGTGTAAATGACTAGTGTAGAGCATACAGAGTTGGCCGTGCATCAGTGTGTAAATGACTAGTGTAGAGCATACAGAGTTGGTGCATCAGTGTGAAAATGACTAGTGTAGAGCATACAGAGTTGGTGCATCCGTGTGTAAATGACTAGTGTACAGCATACAGAGTTGGTGCATCAGTGTGTAAATGACTAGTGTACAGCATACAGAGTTGGTGCATCAGTGTGTAAATGACAAGTGTGTAGGTTACAGAGTTGGTGCATCAGTGTGTAAATGACTAGTGTACAGCATACAGAGTTGGTGTATCAGTGTGTAAATGACTAGTGTACAGCATACAGAGTTGGTGCATCAGTGTGTAAATGACAAGTGTGTAGGTTACAGAGTTGGTGCATCAGTGTGTAAATGACTAGTGTACAGCATACAGAGTTGGTGTATCAGTGTGTAAATGACTAGTGTACAGCATACAGAGTTGGTGCATCAGTGTGTAAATGACAAGTGTGTAGGTTACAGAGTTGGTGCATCAGTGTGTAAATGACTAGTGTACAGCATACAGTGTTGGTGCATCAGTGTGTAAATGACTAGTGTACAGCATACAGAGTTGGTGCATCAGTGTGTAAATGACTAGTGTACAGCATACAGTGTTGGTGCATCAGTGTGTAAATGACTAGTGTACAGCATACAGAGTTGGTGCATCAGTGTGTAAATGACTAGTGTAGAGCATACAGAGTTGGTGCATCAGTGTGTAAATGACTAGTGTACAGCATACAGAGTTGGTGCATCAGTGTGTAAATGACTAGTGTAGAGCATACAGAGTTGACCGTGCATCAGTGTGTAAATGACTAGTGTACAGCATACAGAGTTGGTGCATCCGTGTGTAAATGACTAGTGTAGAGCATACAGAGTTGGTGCATCAGTGTGAAAACGACTAGTGTAGAGCATACAGAGTTGGTGCATCAGTGTGAAAATGACTAGTGTAGAGCATACAGAGTTGGTGCATCAGTGGGTAAATGACTAGTGTAGACCATACAGAGTTGGTGCATCAGTGTGTAAATGACTAGTGAAAAGCATACAGAGTTTGCTCATCAGTGTGTTAATGACTAGTGTAGAGCATACAAAATTGGTGCATCAGTGTGAAAATGACTAGTGTAGAGCATACAGAGTTTGCTCATCAGTGTGTAAATGACTAGTGTAGAGCATACAGAGTTGGTGCATCAGTGTGTAAATGACTAGTGTACAGCATACAGAGTTGGTGCATCAGTGTGTTAATGACTAGTGTAGAGCATACAGAGTTGGTGCATCAGTGTGTAAATGACTAGTGTACAGCATGCAGAGTTCCAGGTGCATCAGTGTGTAAATGACTATAGTGTAGAGCATACAGAGTTGGTACATCAGTGTGTAAATGACTAGTGTACAGCATACAGAGTTGATGCATCAGTGAGGAACCTTGGGTTGTCTTTCTTTTCATTCCCTCAAAATGTGTTCAATTAAGTCCCATATAAGTGTACTTGGGAGTTTTTAAACTGTATATTTTTACATATCAGTTAAATTCAATAAAATAATAAATAGATTAATTGAAGGAGTATTCATCATATAATTATAGGCCTACTTAATTAATTATAATTAATGGCTAAATCATCATGAAGATTTTAATTAACTTTTGGAAGCAAATCGAATTTGGACAAAATATGTAGGTGTCCCAGCTTGTCAGAGAAGAAGAGGTATCAAACCCAAATATTATGACTTTAAAATAATGTTTAGAGATTTTATCGCCCAAAGAATAAATTCATTCAATAATATTGATTTATAATTAGCCCTCTCCCTACATCAAGGTATAAAAAAAATTGAAAAATTTAAATGTTTAAATGTCCGACTATAGAAAAGATACAAATAAAAAAAAAAGAGAAAGAGAAAAAATATTTTTATATTTATGTACCAGAGACATAAATAACATTGTTTATATTTGTTTAAATTTGTTTATGTCATGTACATATGCTTTCATTCCCGAATAGAACAAATAGAAACGGCAAAACTGATGTCAAACCGAATACTATTTAGTAGCTTAGGTATTTAAAAAAATATGTAATTAACATGAAATGTGTGTTTCTTTGTATATGCAAAATAGTGGGAGGTCGGACGAAACCACTATTGGAGGAAGGGGTGTTTCCTCTCAATACCATTGATTTGACATCACAAATAATTACTTTATTGGTATTCAAAATAATTTGTTATATAAAATATAACAAATTTAATGAATTCATTTTATGTATTCAATTAGATAATCGGTGAATTGAAGCGTCTAGAGAATTGAACCTGTTCACCCCTGTGCTAAATATATGTCTAGCTTCCTGTCAACTCACAGTGTGAATGGGAACATGGCGGAGATGGAAGGTAGTACGTCTGTCGGTGAAGAAGTCTCGGCCGATATGGCGATCGCTTCGCCCTCTGTCTCTGACTCTGGTGGATCAGACAACTCGGAGAAATCAGAGGAAGAATTGTTTGAAGTGGAGAGGATCGTAGGATTGTCTAAAATTCGGGTAAGTGCAAGCGCATTCCCGCTGTGTGAAATGCAATGTATGTATACAAAGAGAAACAGGTGCCCCTGGCAGTGTGTGAGAACTTATATACATATCTAATCAGGTCGACTAGCCGGGCCTAGCATGCCAAGGTCTAGTTGAAAGGATAACGTCCTCTCAATATATCTCGTGTTTTTGTAAACAATTATTTTAATATGAATACTTTACCCAGGAAACATTTCCCGACCCTGGTGGTCGAGAGGCGTTACTATAGTTAGGGCGCCGACAGGACGTGAGCGCGGACACACGCTGGCGCGTGCATGTCTCTTAATAAGGAAATAAACAAGATTGATGTTGCGTGTACATTTCAAAAGATTTACTAAACTATAATTCTTTCTGTTCAAACTAAGCATATGAATATTTACCGGTTTTTATATACATGTGTGTACCCCGCTGCTGATCCATTTAAACATATCTTTATTTTGGAGCCAAGGAATCTGACCACAAGTATGTGGTCAGGATGACTCATTGAGTCATATAGTATATAAAATATAGAACATCAAACGAATGGAATTTTCTTTGTCTTCAACAAAAAAATGCACCAACATTTCCATGCAGTCCACCAGGAAGTGGTGTATAAGTACAATTACAGCAGTGTGATTATGTGAAATCACATGTATAGATAGGATTTTATTTCACAATGTGATGCTGTGTTAAAGTCATGCTACAATGATCAATATATATCCTATTGTCAACCCACTTCACTATATTTCTATATAAAGAACCATTGTCACAGCTAGTAGATCTAGTTTCATCTTGGCAATTTATATCTGATTGGAGGGAATTCATCTGATTTTATTTTTACATTAATATGTATTACGGTGCGACCGTTGGGGCGAGCACAGCATGTGATCAAACAATTAATTATAATAAATCAATAAAATAAAATTAACAACGTGAAATTTGAATGCCAAAAAATAAAAAATACCTATTTCTCAGTAAATTTTCATTATTCATAGTTTATAAGATTTGTTATAATTTATTTATATGTAGAACAATAGTTTAATCTCAGATACAATGTTGTTAAATAATAAAGATTTTAATATATAAATATTCATTGCACTTCATCTCCTCTTTTAAAGTGATTGTGATTATGATTGATTGATTGATTTCCCCCCTTTTTTTGCAGTAGACATTTTTTCTTAAACTTAAATATAAAACTTGACTCATCATAGAGCTCCCCCCATGCTAAATTTTTTTTCATTTTTGTCAATTTACACATAGAAAATCGACTTACCATGGATTTGCCCCTCCACTTAAAAAAAAATAATTAATGTTTAATTTTATTTTTAATTTACGCTTAAAAATATTTGCTTATCATGTTAAAAGAACATGGTGTTGTCCCCCCCCCCCCCCTGCATGTAATAAATGGAAGTGAAAATAAAGAAACCATTGAACTGCTAAAGAGCTAAAGGATTAGAATTTTCATGATTTATATTTCTTTTTGCTTGCAAAGATTTTTTGGATGAGGCTGCCATCCACCCACCCACCCCCTTTAAAAAAAGGCGCTGCTACGTATAACGTTACGTTTCAGGAAATTACCGTAATTATAGTGAATTAAATATTTGTGAGCATTCATCCAAATTAGTGCAAGTTACAACTGTTTCCTGTATCTGAAGAAATGTCCTTATTCGTCAGCTGTTCTTTATCTTAGCCTTTGCAAGATTTTAAGAGGATTTTGGTCATTTCAGCAGATTTACAATAACTTCAATTAGAGTAATTTCCCCTTATCAGTGCTTATTGTGACGTCAAAGCTGACGTTGGTTAAGTGTCGTCTTACTCTTTAAAACTCCCCTGAGAAATAAAAGTATGCGAAGTATACTGTTTTATTTACTTAAAAAGCATGATGTTCTTAAAATTACACATCTTATAAGCTTTTCAAAGGTTTTACTTTGATTCTCGGGAGAACGTGATGTTGGAACGTGAGGTTGGAAACCATTGGTACTATGAATTGTGGGTCAAACTTTACTGACTCCGAAAAAATATATCGGATCAATGTGTAAACGTTTGTGACGTCACACGATTATTTTTGATTGAAAGTGTACTGAGGTGAACTTTAGAGGTAACATTGACTGTATGTCGCTTACATCGTTATTGTTTTGTCTTGCTGTTTCTCGTGAGAGTGTGAAGTGATAAAAATTGCCATGATTACAGGGAACTACTGGGACGATTGAAACGATGCATTACTGGTCCGATTTACTGACGCCAAAAAAATCCGTTGAATGAATGTGCAACTAGTCCGAATTTTCTATTCACACACGCCTTGCCGGTAGAGCTCGCTTCGCGCCGGCGCTGCGCGCCGGCGAGCTGCGCTCGCTATAATGAGGTATACTTTTTTCCCCAATGATCCATTAATTTAGATGTTTAAAAGTCATAAAAAATGTAAACTGCAAGAGAAAAACTGGAAATGCATAACTTGGATAAAATAATTTATTATTGGAACCAAACTAAGATCATTGGCCTCAATCAAGGTAATGGATAATTTTGTGTGACAAATCCTGGTGTGTATTGGACTATAAAAAGTCTCACAGAAGTTTTTTTTTCTTATTAACATATGAGATGGAATGAGGTCATGTTTTTAAGCCATATTTAGGTCACTGATCTTACTTGGCAATGTTCCAAGGAGGTCGCGAGGCTGTAAACCATTACCATCGCAGATTCTTTATTATTAGAAGAGGATTTCCTATTTTGTTCTTATCAATATCAATGTATTTCTTTCGAAATGTGTTAAGTGCATTTATAAATAAGCCAACGACCTGCAGGTTGATCGGCCATATTCAAAAATGAAAATGGAAACAATTTTAGGTTGTCAGATAGTTTTGTTAAGCTGTTAATTGTATTTTTAATTTAGAAAGATGTAACTTTGAAGGGGCATTTGAGGTTCACAACCAGCTTAAAATAATGTTTTTAAAAAAGAAATTTGACATTTGATGTGGAACAAAAAGAAATCTTTGACTTGTGTGAAATATCTCTCTGTAGTACCCCAAGCTCACATTGGAACATGTTCCAGCAAACTTACACAAAATGTTTTAATCTTACAAAAATGCTAATGTATTTCAATGAAGAAAACCACTTTATCTATATGCTAAAGACAGTTATTAATGTGTTACGAAGAACTAAAAGGTCATGTTTAATAGAATTTGGTCAGACAGCTTTAAATTGAAGACCCCCATGTAAAAGTCTATTGATTTGCAGCTATTAAAGTTGCTGATTAAGTCACAGCTAATTAAAACTTTCTCTCTTCACAATGGTCCAGACCTCAGTATTATTCCGTGAAGACGAGCAGTCTGGCCCGGTATTTGTCAGTGGAGGCCTGTTTGTTTATACACAAGGTCACACTGCATGTAGTGTTTACCCCCTGGGGTCATGTGCATCTAGCCGCCATAGAAATAGAAGTAAACTAGAGCAGAGCTCGTGGCAAAGCCCCGAGTAGGTCTTCCGTTGTTGCTGCGAGTTGAAAATATATGTTATATGGTGTCAAACGATTATAATGACTATACTTTCAGTTCTGCTTTTGTTATAAAAACGTGTTGTGATTGAAAGCCTGTATATAAAACGTGTTTTGAAACAAAGAAAGGAAGAAAATATTTTAGGAAAACTATTTGTCGAGCAGAGTTTATGTAATCGTTTCAAACATTCTTTAAAAAGTGAGATGATTAATGGCGAGTTAAATTTTCAAGGGTAGCAAGCATTGTTATAAACAGTATGTACTCATGATTCATGTCAGGAATTGTATTTCTTTTTTAAACTGAACCCGCCTACAAAACACGTAAACCTTTCTCAAAGATAACTTCTATATAAAAATATTTCTAAATTTTTGAAGACTATGTGCAAGTTTAGAATTGCGTGCTGACAAAATTTACAGACCCTAAAACGTACTACTACACTAAAAAAGCGTGCGGCCTACGTGCGAGAAACGTTTCGTGTAAACCTTTTAGAGTTTCATGTAAACCGTTTAGCGTATCGGGCAAAGCGTGTAAATCGTTTCGAGCAAAGCGTGCGAGAACCGTGTGAAACGTTCATCAGATTTCATTCGGAACTCTCTGACAAGTTAATTGTTTCAAAATGGCGCCCGTGTTTTACATTACTTTAACAAAATTAAGCGAATTTTTAACAAACAAAAGAAAGGTATATATATTAAAAGACGACTAGTAACAGATAATTACATGTATATTTAACGTTTTCATGCGATGTTTCAGTACTGAAACAATATTAAAATTCGCTATACATAAAAAATATTAAATACAGTTAGTGAAACATGATTTCTATTGGAACAAACCTAAATCAACTTTAACTTGCACGATCATGTTTTGATAAGCATGTATTTTTATTATTTATTTACATCGATAACTCTTACTGAGACCATTCGGCTGTGTACAAGCAGCACACATCACCCCGGACATCGGGTGAGACCTGCACCTGGCTAAACCTGTCAATCAAACTCTGTGTATTTGTTTTCATTGGATGGTCAGGCGTCTCTCTTTTGTCAAAAGCCAATGGAAAATTAATGACTTCAAGGTAATCGGAATACGTATTTGATGAAGCACACAATTTAAATGATAGAAAATTTATTAATTATTTGAACAAAATTAAATGTAAACATAGAAAGGTAATAAAAAAATTTAATTATTATGGGAATCTATACGCATGGTACTCAATTCAAATAGATTATATTATGATTTTATTATTTTATGTAGTAAAATCACCCTTCCAACTGTTACTCAATTACATAACAATTGATGACCTGGGGCTATAAATGTTCTGAGCTGTGTGCGCTGAAGCGACACAAGATTTTCGGTCGCATGCGGCAATTGAATTAACACAGACTGGCCGAATAAACAAAGGGGTGGGAAAGTGAAACAAAATGTTACACATAAGAAACCACCAAAAATGATTTTCGACAGATCTTGCTATCTTTTCTCCAATTAAAAAAAAAATCCAGCGCGAGCACCAGTCAGCGGGGCGGGCGGAGGGGGGGGGGCAGCAATGAGTTCGCTTCCACAATGAAACTACAGTAGTGATTAATATGTGACCGATAGAATCTAATCTAAAGTTGTTTAAACTCATGTGAATATTTTTTTAAATAATCATCGAATGTCTCAATTCAGGGCATTCCTTTATCGTGCTAGCACCTACCGCAAACATGTAACATGGAACTTTGATTATAATTTGATTTGATTTTTAAACTACCTTATACGCTATCGTATAAATCAATGCTTAATCAACTGTACAAGTGAAATAAATTTATCTTTTCATCTTAAACCAATATAATAGTTGAAAACATAATAAAATATAGTTGTGTCCGTGCAAAATATGAAACATAAACGCGTCATAAGGTACATGTAGAAGAACACGAACCGACCGCGGATCACTTATCCACTCGCGCCGGATCTCCTCAGCCATGTGCGAGGGATTATCATCATTTAAATGTTTAATATTTGAGGGGGGGGGGGTTGTTGATTTAAAACATTAATTGTACAGTTTTTAAAGTAGTTTACATAAACAAACCAACCATTAGTTTATGTCTAACGATTTTTCCGATTTGGAGTAATATCGTTCATTAATATTCATTTACACTCAAATATTTAATTAAATATATACAAGTAGGACAAACTTTTATAACATAAAATTAAAACAGTTCTTGTATATACGGCTATATTAACTCAAACACGTTCATATGCATGTAAGTGTAAGTCGCGGTGTGCGAATCTTGTGTATTAAATAACCGCTTACCGCTAGGTAATGCAGCCGTCGCTGATCTCCTCGGCCGTGGGCAAAGAATATATTTCGTAAAGGTACAACGCACAGAAACGCACAGCTCACAACCAAGGAAGATTTGAAAAGTTTGCAATATAATGACCTTACTCTATCAAATAGAAGTTATATATTTTAAACTTAAACCCCACAATTGATCTTTGTCTATTATTGCTTTAGAGAATGACATTGCTTTTATTAATTAAATGAACTATTTCTTACTTGACATCCAATCGTTTAATCCACAAAAGATTTTGTGTAATCAAAACTAAAACAATTCTTGAGTTCGCGGCTAAATAAACTCATATATGAGAGACGCAACTCTCGTGTATTAGATAACCGCTGACCGCTAGGTAGTCCAGCCGCGAGCATGGTGACCGATTTTCTCGGCCGCGGGCGAGGGAGAGCTTACGTAATGGTAAACACACACACACACACAGCTCTGATTCAAGGTAGATTTTAAATGCATGGAGTTAATAAATAAAATGTAATGCATAGAGTTTTTTAATTCCATATTTTGTGGTTAAAAAGAAAAGAAAAAGAATGTTTTGTTTTCCAATTGCCGTTTTTAATGATTGTGCACTATAAGAACTTAACAACAATGACTTAAACTCCTAAAAAAAAGCATGTACTCCAACAAAAAAAAAAATTCTTATAAATTAATGCCTCCTGTATAAACCAGCATATAATGCCAGTTGTACGCACAAAGACTTTCGTTAACTTGTCAAATGAAAACAGGTACATGTCAACATGTAAAGCTTTTTACACTCATACTACACAAATCACTTACAAAAAAATATTGTTACGACCTTTATGAGATCCCAACAAACAACTTTTTCAGCGACATCCATATCAAAATCCAAACCGTTTTTGAGTTATTAAGCAAACACTTTTAGGGGCTATTGGCCCTTAATTTAAGGGGCCAGCCCTTTTTTATTGGTGTCAAATGAAAGCCCTTGATATTCTGCACAACTTTTATTCTACATGTCTTAACAAAATATTTTTCGTTAAAAAGATATAAAGGAAAATATGTCTAAATTTTTGCACTTTTTGGAATCCTGTTTTTTGACCCCCTACCTTTTCCTAAATAAGGAACGTAATCCAAAAACAAAAACCGATGTATACAACTTCAATGTCTTTGTTATTCAAATTCGTTGGATTCCCATTCCCTGCTATCATAGTCTCGGAGCCTTTGTCTGGAAACCAAAGGCCCTAAAAATTTTTAAAAGGGGAATAACTCGTTAACGGAAAGGGAATTCTAACTTTTATGAATTGATGAAGATAGTGTTTTGTAAAGTCCATTAGCCCTGAAAATTTGAGCAAAATCCGTTTAGAAATGAGCAAGATATGAAGCCTCAAAGTTCGCGTCTAGGAAGAAAAAAAAAAAAAAGAAAAATAAGAATAATCTTAACCCGCACAATAATAGAAAGGTCTTCCGTTGGAAACGGAAGACCTTAATTACCGGTGTATCAGATTTCTGTAGGAAGTGCATCATATGTGATCAATCAGATTTGTACACGTTAACATTCACTTTTGTATTGATTTAAAAAGATTATTTTATATACTTTCTAGTATACTTATTAATGTGACATTACATATTCAGTGTAATGAGCGTGGTGGATTGATACAGATTTGGATCAGAAATTTCTTCTGGTGATTTTAGGGTAGGACGCTGTACAAAGTGAGGTGGAAGAACTACGGGCCAGCTGACGACACCTGGGAACCGGTGGACAATCTCCAGTCCTGTCTCGACCTTGTGGAAGACTTCCAGCAGAAGAGGGAGGAAGATAAGAAAAAGAGAGCGGAGGAAAGAAGGAAAAAGAAGGTGAGAGATGTACCGTTATATAGCAGAAAGTTTAAAAATGGAGTAGAAAGAGAATAAAAAATAAAAGGTATGAGAAATTTAGAAAAGAAATTTTCAAGAGGGAGAGAGAAAAAAAGAAGGTGAGAGAGAAAAAAAATTTGAAAAGAGGAAGAAGGTTAAGGAGATTATTTCTGACACTGATGGAGTTATTTCTTCAACTGCCAGATTGTTATGTCAGGATGGTTGCAGAGCCATTATTTAAAGTCTGAACTGGGTCGCAGCATGTAATAAAAATTTACAGACAATTTTGAAAACTAAGAACCTGATGACCTTGTGTCTGTTTACATATGCAGTAAACTGTATCCTAGTAAAGTAATCATATCTGATTTCGGCAATTTTTTTCTGATGCAGGCACAAATGGAAGGGAAAGGCTCAACAGATGAAGACGATTCTTCCAGAGACAGCACCGATGCCCCCAAACCAGTTTCCACATTCAAAAACACATTCTGGAAAGACCTTGAAGAAGGGAAGGTGAACTTGTTCCACACAGACATGTACTCTAAGGTCAAAGAGGGAGGAAGAGCTTCAAGGCCAACTTGTCTCAAGGACAAACATCAGAATGTTAAGTCCGAGGAGTCCAAATCCTCCAAAAAGCGAAGGACGCCAACAGTGAAAAAGGAAGCCAGGAAAAAGGAGAGGGACAAGAGAGCTCATTGTTTATCTTCTGAGTTTGTCACATCCAGTGAGGATGAAGTCGTGAACAGTGATTATGAGATTGTCAAGAGTGACACAAGTACGCCCAACAATAAACTAACAAATGATTATTCAGACTCCTCTAGTGAAAATTCTGTCAGAATGCCAGTTCTTAAAATTAAGGTAAGTTCCAGGTTGGCAGCGATATTGCTTTTGAAATTATCAGATCGGATTCAATCTTTGGTGCATCATTGAATTTTGCTAATAATCTTCTTTTTTTTTCAATTTTGACAGAAATTGAAGAGCAGTGAAGATAGAAGTGACAGTAACTCGGAAAGTAGGTGTTTGTTTTTCACTTTTAAAATGATGCATGACAAATGTTTGTGTCTGAATTCACAAACATATGTTAAAAATATGGAAATTTTATTCGTGGTATTGTGAAAAATTTGCATATGCTTCTAATGATTATTTCATAGAGAAATGCAAAATACATTACTTCTTTGTACAGAAAATCAAAATATTTGTATTTTTTTTGATAGATGAAGATGGAAGGTCAAAGGATACTCTGATAAAGGTCAAGAAAGAAAAAGTGCACAAACATGACAGTGCAAAAAAGATTAAAGTGAAAAAACACAAAAAAGAAGTGAGAGTGAAATATGAACCTGAAAACTTGAATTCAGATAAGTCATTGTCTGTGAAAGTGGAAAACGGTAGAACTGAAATATCAGAAAAACCGGCCAGTCCTATCAAATCCTATCTATCCGGGGGAAACACCCCTCCTCGGAAAATCTCTCCTGGAGATTCCCCCAGTAACAAGTTTCCACAGGCCACCAGCACCCCAGATGTTAAACAATCTGAAAAAGAAAGTCAGGAATCGTTTTCAGTGGGACTCAAGAGAAAGCATGTGGGTTCGGGATGTGATTCTAATTCTCATTGCAAGGTGTCGAAAGTTCGGAGAAATTCTGGACAGGCATCTCGCGACAGTGGACTTGGAAGTTCTACGAGTAGTGTCAGTAGTATTGAGATGGATCGGAACAGGTCATCTGCGACTCGTAGAAAGGAATCCTCTAATTCTATGGACTGCTCCCAGCCCCTGGACGACTTGTGGAATGGCTCCCTGTTGCCCTTGTTGCCAGAGAGCACAAAGACTCAAGAAAGAGGTAGGTTAATTGTAACTCTACAGCTGTACCCTCAAAGGTGCATATTTGTCAAAGCAGGTGTATTAGAATAGAACTCAGGGTAAATGAATGTCTTTTTATATATGGTTGATTTTTTAAGCAACCAATTTCTCTTTCTTTCTTTTTTGAGAAGATGATGATATTTGCAGTGAAAATATTTTTCCATTCATGTTAGATATGTTCTGTGTCTTCACTGATTAGTTCATTGTGTTCACTGTTCACTGTGCCAGTGAACTGTCATTGGCATTTGGGATACAGAAAGTCAATATGGAAAATTACCTTTCTGAATTTGCGGGGAGGGCAAAAAACAATGTGAACGTAATAATGTCATATAATGATGTAATTTTTTTTTATGTATGGTAAATACTGACGTGGGGGTAGATCCTATTGATTTTCATCGCAGTCTTTTTATTTTTTTTTATGAAACTAGATTTTTCTACATTCTTTTTTTAGGGGCTGATCTAAGTTTTGATATAGAGCTGGATGACATTGATTTAGACCAGCTAGACAAAGAAACAGTAAGTGAATTCATACTACAATGATCTAGCTCTTGCAGTCACAGATATACATATATATGTATGTGTATCATGGGAATTGGTGGACATGTTCATATCTTATTTGATAAGAAACAGCACAGAAACGTGTATGACACAAGACCAAGAGTGGCCCAGTGTTATGGAAATAGCGAACTCGCAAGTCAATTTATTGAATGAAAGATAAGAAATTTCCGAATTGTACACAATGTCACAGAGACGTGTAAACTCTTAGTGAACCTTCTGTACTACTCAGGGGGATTTACCTAAGTGTTTACAAAATATTTGTATATCTATGGTCTAGCCAAGAGTTGCATGTCAGAAGAATGCATGTGATGGAGACGGGAAAAAGCCTCGCTAGTGGTGGGAGTTATAACAGGAACATTATTGATCCGCTGACTCTGCACGAGACCTTATCTCGCCTGGCTCTATAGCTGCTTTTGTAGGGAGAAGAAAATTGGAAAAAAATATATAGCAGTGATGTAAGAGAGAATTGATGGGGTCTGTATGTAATATTTGGCTTAATGGAAGGTGAAAAATTGGGTTGATAGCAACAGGAAGTAGAATTTGGAGTCGAACAGAGAGAATGCTAGAATGTTGCAGAAAACTGGGTCATAGAATCATGGTCCATATGTTGCTTGGATTTTTGTCTCTCTACTATGCTTTGGATCAATAGTGATCAAGTTATACCCAGAGATCCAAGATTTTGAGTCAATAAAGGGATGGATTCGAGAATTCCTAATAGGTGTCTGATCAATACATGTACATATGTGCTTGGTATCATTAAATCGTCTCTAGGGGACCCCATTAGGCATTATCTGTAGAATCATCTGCTGCGAAAGGAAACAAATGAAGACTAAAAATAGTAATACGGTTACCACCATACGGGAATATGTATGCAAAAATTCATAATGATTTTTTGTTTCACAAAAACCAACCACTGCCAGTGTTGTCTGTTTCACACAGTGGGACTCTCGATCATTCACTCTAATGGATTTCAAAAGCAGGGTGAATGGAACTTTAGAACTTAAAGTGACGCAAGGGAACAAAGTGATCCATTTTCTTGCACTCATTAAATTCTCTACAAATCCTCCTTCCCCTGAAAAAAAAAAATCATAAAAATCATATGTATTCTGTGCCACCCAAGTGTTTTAATAAATTATGATGAATTCACACTGTTGTGCATCACGAATTTAGGAAAACAGGACTTCAGACTAGTACCAACTTAATTCTCTTATATATGCTAATGAGCCTAAAAAGAAATGGTTAAAGTAGTTAAAAAAATATTCTGGGGCTCATTAAACTGTCTGGGGCTGCATTTGAAATGCAGCAAGTGTAAAGTGTTCCCGCTCTGTGGGGGTTATTCAGAGCAAATATGACACTTGTTTATCATTCCGTATGATTGATAGGTCCACGAGGAAGACTTATTTATACCATTACAAAAGAAGCGTTCATATGGCACTCTACCGCAGTTTATAAACATTATCAAAGGAATGTCGGTGTTGGCACACATCAATAAATAGCTTTCCACACTCACATGATGAACTGCTAGAGCCAATGGATGAGGCTGGGGTAGTAGTTTAGTGTGTATTGGGGGAAAGGTATGGAGTAAATAGGGAGACTGACCGAAGTCTGGACCAATGCCAGACTCATGAGTAGCCAGATTTTGCCCCCTCAAAACTGGATCTCTGCCAAAAAAAGCCCCCATCTCTGAAGTGTCCAATTATCTGTGTCACAACTCAAGGATTGTCCTCAGTAGTCTTTAGAGAGAGTTTGTGTATTGAGGTGAATCCCTTACCTTTAATTTTCAGTTAGTGTATATATGCGTTTGATGAATGAGATTGTGTGTATTGAGGTGTGTCGAGTGTTCATACTAGCGATTCCATTTACATATATGTCTCGTTGTAAGGTCAATAACCATGCATCCACCTGTGTGTGATCTACATGCTGGCTCTGCCGGCCGTTCACCTGTACACATCTGATATACAAATCAATAAATCATAGTCAGGTCAGGTACAATACCTCGGGGCCCCCACAGGTATCTATTGTCACACCCATGGAGCCTGTATACAGGAACCTCAGATGAATATCTGCAGGTTTTAGTGAAACCTGTTCACAGAAAATAGTTTAAATTTAGAACAAATTTATGTGCTAGCATAACACTGACAAATGGCCTTGACAATGCCATATTTTTTGTTGTTTGTGAACATTGTCATTAATCTAAAAAGGGAGGGTTCAAGTAATACATGTTGCGATGACGCATAAGTTTTTCCATCCACATCATGTTAAATACCTACAAGTCATTCAATTTCTGTAGTTTGAATACCGCGAACCACAAAGTGTTGTGTACACTTAGAAATATTTTATTTAACGTTCTTGATATTAATCTGATATTACCCGTAATAGGACTTGGTTCAATTATATTTAACTAGTAGTATATATATATAAATAATTACAGAAATACGGCTACCACACCTTTTGAGATATTGGTGTCACAAGATTAAATGGACTGTGCGGTTTTTTAGCTTTTAAAATCAGGATGGTCCAACCACAGGATTTAAATAGTCCCCCAAGCATTACATGTGGAACAATAAACTTGTACATTAAACCGAATTCCTGATTTTAGTTGGTCAAACACTTCAGTCTTCCTGTATGGTAGAACTTACAATAAGAGATTTGTATAATACTGTCAGTGATGCCCTTAAGTCTCTTGACATTTTCATGCTTGTGAAGAGTACAGGCAATTTTGAAGAAAAGAATTCAGTTAATTTATTATTGTCAGAATTCAGGGAAGCTTTGAAATGTTAGGTTTTCTTTTTCATGGTGTAGAGTGTCCTTTGTTGTCATGAATATATAGGTCTTTGCCATCTCACAAGACATGGACGCAGATGCAGAATATAGGTCAACAAATTCCTTTGTATTTGGTGGTATTTCACAAGACAGATGATTGGTGAAGACATCAGAAATCAATACATTTACGTAGTGAGGGTTATTGCTCGTGCGAGCGTCTGTGTGAACTCCATTTCTGAGCTCATCATGATTTAAACAGGCATTGGTGAAATTAAAACTCAAGGAAATAAGAATAAAACAGAACCTGCTTCAAATCAATACAAATGTTTTTATCACTGAATCTGTTGCAATTCGGATCAAATGAATCCTATGAGGTGTCTTTTTCCCTGTTTTGGTGGAAGATTTGGCTCCTTATGGAAGCCATTGCAATACTGGATCCAGAGGCCTGCACGACTTGAAGGATTTCTCTCAAAGTCTCAGACACAATTCTACAGCACATGAATAAATTATCACCAGATTTTGTATTAGTATAACAAATGTCTACAGATTTATGTGTCAGATTGTCAGAATTTATGACATTTGTAACGCAAGCATGACTTTTTGTTGGTAATGTGTACTTTAGAATTCGAACTGTGATAGAGATTCCATTGTACGTTGTAGGGTGATTTGGTAACACAAAATGTCATGACTGATTAAAAATTTAGGAAGTTAACATATACCATTGTAAGACATCACAAGCACTGTCATGATCCATTTGGTTGATATGCTCACAACTTTTTTTTTTCGTCCATGAAATATTTCATTTTCTGAGTCGGCCATTAATGCAATCGTCAACTCTCTTTCTTATTTATAAATGTTGTCTCTGTTTTCTGAAATTTTATCTAATTAAATAAAAATGCTAAATGAATTTTCATGTCATTTTACAGTCTTGATGACTCCGCTTGTCAACGCATGATGATTTTCTTATGTAGTCGTAAATACAATTCTCACCAGTAATTCTCATAAAATTGATTTTTTTTTTGTTTTTTAGGATAGTGAAGCTGATGCCCTTGTTATTACTGATGGTAAGTGCATCCAAATACTTTATAAAAAATAAATTTTAAAAATTCTCGTATTGCAATCATAGTACTATATCTATAAAATAAGATTTACCTGATCTCATTCATAGTATAAATTTAATCACATCTAAAGCATTATTTTTGATACAGTTAAGTGACTTTTGAATAATTGCTAGTGAGATTGTACAGATGAAATTTTTTTTTTGACAGCAAAGTTCCAGCAGGCGGTGACAGAGGGGGATTACCAGGCGGTGCGGCGGGCCCTCAGTAGCAGTAAACGCTACGATGTGGAGGCGGTGGATGACCTTGGGATAACCCTCCTCATGTACGCCGCCCAGAGTGGTACGTACTGCCAGAAATTTGAAATCTGAATTTCTCTTTATTTTATGAATACCAGAGATATCAATGGCTTTAGGTAAAATGTACATTAATGCACGTTCTTGGGTAGATAACTGGAGTTTTTCTTTTGCAGGATTTGATGATATAGCAGAGTTATTGGTCAGTAATGGGGCAGACATTAATGCTCAACAGAAAAACGGCACAACATCACTGATGCTAGCATGTGAACATGTGAGTCTGCTCTATTTAAAGAGATGATTTGGCAATTTTCATTCAATCAGACTTGTGCAAAATCTTTGGAAAAGAAAATTGTTGTAAAGTAATGTACCGTGTATGGGAAACATGACGAAATATGGAGAAGCAGACAGTTTCTTATCTTTTTGTTTTATTTTGCAGGCCTATATATGTACAGTTGCTTTACTAGTTGAGTTGGGTGCCAAAATAAATGTTCAACAAGATACCGGTGAAACTGCTTTGATGAAGGTGAGACCTATGGATACCTCTCTTCTTCATTTTTTTTTTCTTTTTTAATCTCATTGATCAAATATATCATCGGACGAAGACATTATAATTATAGAATTTAATCATATGTTAATTATAAAATGTTTTGTTTGTAGGCTGTAAAACGAGGCCACAAGCAGATTGTGAAGTTTCTTCTGGAGTACGGTGCTAATTTCTCAGCCCAAAATAACTCTGGATTCTCAGCTCTGACCTACGCCAAAATGTTACGTCTTACGGAGATAGAGGATATTATTACAGAGTTTATTACGAGGTAGAAAATTATTGCTTTTTATGATGAGGAAGTTGCAAGACAACAAGATATGTATTTAATTTTGTATTGTTCCTGGCATTGCCATATCATTTTGCAGCTGATCAAAAATGAAAATCTGAGTTTGATATTGCCATTTTAGGAGATAATAATACACGTATTGCTGATGTTCAACAAATTGACAGAATTATATATTAATTTACTAATGTTGAATATTGAAAAGAATTACTTATTAATTGACAGCCTTAATGTCTTTAAGAGAAACCTTAAATTTTTTTGTTTTAATAAAGTAGTCTTGAGATGAAATAAGAGAAAAGACTTTTTATTAAAAACAGTCTTATATTTTGTAATAGCAATTACCAGTTCTTATTAAATCCTCTGAAAGAAAAGAGTAGCTGATGTTATTTGCTAGTGTGTAGAAATTAAATTGTATTGTTTGACAATTTTATTTTCTCTCAATTTCACAGACTGACAAAGGAGTTTGACAAACAAGTAGCAGTCACCCTTAACAACACTGCCCAGATCTCCAGCAGTCTTTTTCCAATGCAGGTGTTCCCGCTGTGTGAATCCAGCAAATTTGTCATTAACTTCAAACATGAGATGCAACCAAACACACCAGGTAAATGACATAGGCAGGTGTAAAAATTAACAGCCAGGAATTACCTGTATTCAGTGCAACAGGACAACACCTGTTATGCTTATGATTAAAAAAAAATTAAATCTAGGCCGGTGATGCTTTGACGGTTATGAATAGAATTGCATAACATGAAGTTGGGGAGAAAATCAATATGTTGTGGACGTATAAGCCCCATTGACTGTGTATAAAAGAACTGCTGATTTGAATATCACTGTAAACAGCATCAATGAGAATATCAATAATTAAGATTTTGAGGACTCTTAAAGTTGTCTTTTTCTGTGAATAATTCAAGTTAATTTGGACGCCAAAAAATGCAGACTGTCTGAGATAGTTAAAATTCTTTTTATCTGAAGTTTTAGATGCACTTAAAATGATTATCAGACATTGTGAATGCTAGAATTATGCAATCTTGTTAGTCTGTATCACAAGTGGTTAATAAATACTGCTGTTGATAATGCTCTCAGTCTGATGCTGATGCATTATTAATGACCATTCAAACACATTCTTTATGTACAAAGACATCGTCTGACATTATCATGACCCTTGCTGCTACATGTAATACATATATGATCTGATTCAGTAATATGATCAGATATAAAACATGTACATATATTTTGATGTTCAAAATACTGGACATTATAAATGAAGTTAAAACGCACATTTCTAAACTTGACATCTGCAAACAATACTTGTTCTTTTCAAAACAGCATATTTGAAAATGGGTTTCTTTGTTTATCAACAGGTGTGGGGTATCTCCTATTCATTGCTCATGCCAGAATTACAGCTACAGACTGCAAGTGCCGATTCTATGGACCATGTGCGGTCAACTCGGCCACCCTCAATGGAGTCCCCCAACCTCCTCTCACTGAGGTAGGCAGAAATCTTGCCCGGTCATTTATCAGCCGGCCTTATTGATTTTTCAGGGCTTCTGCCGAGTCAACATGTGTGAAAGCTGTGTATTGATTCTCAGATATGCCCCTATTAGCATGTAATGTAATTAAAGAATTGAATGACTTGAAAGCCAGAGGTCTGTAATTATCAATGGCTTCCGAGTTGCTGTGTATTGCATGAGCATCTCCGTATCTTGACATCTAGTTCTACGATTATTGATTCCATCGTTAAGGTTCATCGGCATGTAAATTAAATGATTTGCTGTTGCTGCAAGAAAATAGAAAAATATCAATACTGTGCATGTAACTACCAGTGCCATTACCGGTAATATTTCTCATTTCTGCATTCCCTAAGTCTAAATGAACTCGAGAACACAATCCATTCTCTGCGTTGATTCCATTATGGCAAAAATTATTGATTACACAAGTCAGAGTCCTCAAATTTTGGACTAAGCAGATAATAAAAGTTATTACTGTAATTACAGAAGTCAGTGACTGTAAACTTGATATATACACTGTCATTTCGTGATTAGGGTCACAGGTAAAATTTTACGGCAACGAGGCTGAATCCATGTGTCTAGTCTAATTTTTTTGCAAGACTGTGTAACAAGTAATGCAGTATATATATATATATTTGATAGGCTGTCATCTTTATTTCAGGAGGCTAATTTTGTATTGTCTTGCTGTCCTCTGCAAAATGGCAGAAATGAGATTGTCATTAACACTGTCAAGGCATCAACTTCTAAGGTGAGAGATTTTCTGTTTTTTAAGTTCATACAATTTTTATGTGTTAATGTATGTTTTAATAATGATGTTTTCTCACTTTCTTACATAAAATAGATAGTGTAATTATGATGTAAGCCAATAATGAATATTGCATTTATTGATTTTTGTGTTAATGGAAATTCAAACTATAGACTAATGACATCTTTACATGTTTGCAGGCTAAGTTGGTAATATGTGCTTATAAAGCACAGCTGATTGATGGTTAAGAAACTGCTCCAAAAAATCCCAGTGATCTCAAGTTTGCCAAAGTTACGATGGTACTCCACTCCAAGATCTCAGCCCTCCACTCCATCACCATAGCTACATCCAGTGCCATGGATACGATGTTGTCATAGTAACAGTACATCAATCCACCATGTTCATCTCTATACTACCAGGGCATTGAATGATTCACAAACACTGAGAGGATAGTGCAAATTGAAAAAAAATCACTGTATCAGATTTATGTGTACAGCTTTTTGAGACAGTGTGTTATATTGGTTTATTTTGTTTGGACAGAGCTGAGTCAGCCATTGTTTTTCACTAGTCCCTCTCCCTGTGTGGTATGTAAGCTCACATCTCAGAGAAATATTCATTGTTTGATGCTCCTAGAATTTTTCTTGGCCCCCACTGGGCATTTATTTGTGTAGTTGTTAATAGTCTCGAGAGAAAGGTGAAGGAAGATGTAAATCAGTAGTCGGGCCCGTGTGTTAGTGCTATTAAGTGAACAGTCTTAGTTCAAGGGAGATAAATCGTTTAAGAAGACTGTGCGATTGTTATATATACGTACATGGTTGTGATTGGAAAAAAAATGTTTAAAGTTATTCTTGTGAATGATTGAGGGAGTCTATTAAGTGTTTGTGAGGAGAGTGAGAGCACTTACTCGTTTTTTAAACATTTCTAGTAGAATCGGCAGCTTTACTTTTCTCTATATACCCCTTTATTTTCTTTTGTGTAATGTTTATCTGATGAGGGAAGTTAGCTTTATACCTTGTTAAATCTTTTAAACAAATTGTGTTGGAGACGGTTTTAATGAATTTGTTTATATGTAGGGAAAAAAAACTACTTTGAGATTTAGAATTTCAGACAATTTGAATCTGCGATAAATTTTACTAGCCAGATAGCAGATCAGATGAATGGCAAACAAGCATTTGTCCATTGTTTTCTTTCATAAATTGTCTGATGCTTTTCAGGGTGACCAATTTCTGAATTGTTATGACATTTGTTGTTTTAATTGATGAGAGTAATTTAACAATATTTAATCATTTGTGTGATATTTGGATTTTTTTGGTGCTTTTTTTGTGTGTAATCTGGGTGTGTTTTTTCCCTGTTGCTTAAAAATTAACTTAAGTATTGGGCAGCAAGATTGGAAAATACTGAGGGTCACAAGAATTTTTTTGTGTGGGAAAATGGTGGTAACGATGTGGGACCTTTTTCTGTTTCTTATATTTGATTTGCAATACTATATGACTGTGTGGAAACACACAATTACCTCAGCTGTTACTGTATCTAGTCATACAAAAACACATCTAGATATTACATCATCAAAATTATTACATGTATGTTCCATCTGTCAAAATAACTTTTTTTTTTGTACCATTGAAACATTGTAATATCCATCTAAAAGGATGAATGTTTGAGAAAAAAGAAGTTTTATTGGATGTACACGTTTCCTATCACAATCGTGAGAATGAAAATCATGTTCAAATTCACCATTATACAAAACAGACAGGGCAAATATGTAAAAAACATATCCACTAAAGCTAAATTCATTATATACATGTGTATTACACTACGTGGCATAAACTGGATGCCATAGCAGAAATAGTGCATACACGTGTGATTTTATGTCCATTGTTCATATAGTGTAACTTAATCGTTATGCCTCAAGGGATTGTAAATAGGGCATGTAAATCTCCCTTCCACGCTGTCATTTTGTTGTAAATAAAATGGTGAATGTGGTGTACAGATGTAATACATGTATTACTGACATATTGTGTAATACATGTACATGTATTATTGATATAGCGTGTAATACATGTATTATTGATATATTGTGTAATACTTGTATTATTAATATATCGTATAATACATGTATTATTGATATAATGTGATGAATAAGTCTTATTATATCTTATGTAACTTAAAAATTAATTATTTTCAGAAATATCTTGTCCATCTTAAAAACTACTGGTAGATACAGAAGAACTGTTGTTTAGGTTTTATTTTTTGGTGTTTTTTTTTTTACAGTAATTACAGTTCTGTTACATGTATCTACCTGTACATTGATTAATGATATGATGCCATATATATTGTAATCCTGTTACATATTCCCGTTACATTTATTCAGTGTTTATCCCAATGTGTTTCAGTATTGTCGCTCAATAAACTGTTACAAAGGCATTACATTGATGAAAAAAACGCACAGTAGTTCGAGGATAGATATGATGTACCATCTAATTCCACAGTTATTATCCATTTTATGATCTAGCTTATGCAAGATATATATGAATATTTATGAATTAACTTTTACATGTATTTTTCAATTTTTTATAAAACATTTATACATCAGTCGAAGCCAGTATAACTATATCATTTTACAATACATAAAGCATTTGTAAAAATATATTTAAAAAAGCATAGGTGAACTCTTTTTTAGTGTTCATTTAAAAAAAATCAATACTTGGCTGTTTATATAAACTTTACGGTTATGAACTTTTTAAAATTACTTAGAGAAAGAATGTTTCCAGCAACTCGATGGGAGTGACTGATGAAATAGATTGAAATCTTTCCCAGTATGTCAGCATGCGTCGGATGGCATAGAATAGTGTAGGGTTCAATATTGAATGGTTTCAGCTTGCCATGTTGTACATTTGCTTTGTCTGTGTGTCAGTGTGTGGCCCTCTCCTACAAGTTAGGCTCTCAAACACATTTCTGTTGGCTGTTTACAGTTTACATTTGTTCTTCAATTTGAACCTTTTTTTGTTTTTTCCCTGATGTAAAATGCCATGATTATTGGCTGTAAGATTTTTATTTGAAACATTGATTCTGTTGTCAGGGTCTGATCTTTATTATGATGAGAAGTACCATTGCTGTAGGCAGAGTTTTGTTTTGATATGAATAATGATTAATCTTTTGTTATTTTCTCAATGAAAAATAAAATTTAACTTGGTTATATATACATTGCGTTATTGTTTTCATCAAGCTCAAATCTAAAATGTGTAATCTAAGATTGCAAAGCTTGCGTTGACCATGTTATTTATTGAATACTGTTAACCAACTATTATTTGTGTGCGATAAATTTTCGCAAGAGCATTGTTGTTACGAATATTTCTTGCCACAAACCAGTTTTTGTATGGTTGTTTTGACATGGGTTTAACATGAATAAGGCTTGGTTGCAAATTCATAGTCGTCATGAACTAGTGTATCAGAGGTAAGTCGTGAAATAGGTTGCCACGAATAAAAGTTGGTTTGCAGTAAATCCATAATTTTTTCTTCGAAGAGAAATATATTGATATTAATTAAATAACTCCCACATTCTTGATTAACAATAAGTCATATGAACCTTGTTTTAAAAAAAAAACTTGATGCAGCCATGAAAAACTTGCAGATATCCAAGAATGAGATATTGTGATTGAGATACATAAAGAAACTGTGTTTGGAATTCCAACTCGCTGTGACATATTCTTGATATATTTACATGTATGCGAGATATTTAACCAAAGTTCAACTGTAAATTGCCCAAGTTTGATCAGGGAAGTGCAAGTACCGGTAAATAATTGGGAATAGATGTAGTATAAATTATACTTTAATACTTGGCTTGGAAATGTGCAGAGTGAGTAACTGCAACAACGCATTCTAATATGCATCTTTCATGCTCATTTTGCAATTTAATGGACATTTTTATTAACTTACTTAGAGAATTCACAAAATTGCAATCATGTATTAGGAACTGTACTTTAATCAAAATTATTGTTGTGATAAATTTTGTGAAACTTTTCATTAGTCATTGCCAAATGAAGTCAAGACGACAAATCAATTCAAAAAGCAAAAACATTTAGATGTTGTGTATTACATATTTAATGATTCCATGATCAAGATTGAAGAACAAATTCATGAATGAAAATATAAAATAAAAATATTTCATCTACACCAACAACCCCCCCCCCTTCAGTTCGAATGTCAAATCTAGGTGTTGAAGTTTGAAGTCTTTATGATCTGTAGATGGGGAGTCCATATATGTACAATGTAGATTTTTGCTGCTATCTCGCTCTACAAAAGTCCCTGTCTCTTAAGATCATCGTATGTTTTCTTGTTAAACACATTTCCTGTTGTATCTTCAAACTCTTCCTACAAAGAAATATTTGGGAATTAATTAAAAGCTATCATAATCAGCTGTTACAACATTTAGCAATGCATGGACCCAAATTTCTACAGTGCTGTTAAGTTTAATATGGAGAAGGGTTCTGAACAGGGGTGTGCAATTACAAAATTTGGCCACTAGTCCAGGGGCTAGTGGGAGTACCAAAGTTACTAGCCCAAGATTCAAAGTTACTAGCCAGACTATCTCGGACATGTCGACATTTCATTTTATAAAAAAAAACCCTGTATGATACTAGTATATAATTATTAATATACGAAATATTTATTACTTGCATGTTTTCTGTGGTAGACTAGTTCAAAAATATTCAACTTGATTGGTTTGGGTACCGTTTATATAATAAAAACCAAACATAACATTGTGAATGTGAACAGACTCTATAAAATCACTGCAACTATCTATGTGTGCATGCATTTTATCCTGTTTAATTTCCATTTACAAAATACAACTATTATTTACGTAATGGTAAATTTTAATTAAAAATAATGGAAAATGCACAAATAATAATATGCAAAATATGAATTTTTTTTTAATTCACCAAGCAGGTCACTTTAAAATGTGTTTATGAGAATAGTTAGTGCAGAAATTTATAATATCTCTGTAATGCATCTCTCTCTCTCTCTCTCTCTCTCTCTCTCTGTAAAAAAAATTATATTTAAAAAAGCCAATGAATACATATTACAGAAAAAGAAATCATTTTACAGTGATGTCACTTGAAACAGCTGCACAGGTAACTACGGAAGCTATGTGCAGTGAGGCGTGACTATCTCGTCTAGCCACTGGTCAGGTCAACACTGTCGGTAAAACTTCAAAGTGTGAAACTTACAGCAGAGTGTTTTTTCTCAGAAGAATGTAGCACGAGAAAAAAATGCTTAAGAAATTTTTAGGCTATCATGACTTAAAAGGAGCAGATATTATGCCTCTGTGATAACAATGACGATACACTTTTCCTACTAGGGCACTGCAAATTTACCGGCATATTTTGCCAACTCTGGTTATGATTTACTAGCCCGACGGGCTACCACAGTTAATGTTTTTGCTAGCCCGACCTCTGAAATCGGTAGCCCCGGGCGTCGGGCGATGGTAATTGCACACCCCTGACTGAACAAAAACATCAATACCCACCTCTGTGTCTGGTTTCCATCTTTCTGATTCTTTGTTTGTTTTGATTTTGGACCACACTGTAGTAATAAATAACAAAGAAAACTACATGTATGAACAATTCATACCAGTATTTCAAAAGAAAAGATTAAAGCAAACATTGATACATCATGTAAATCATAATTCACCAGTAGGTTTGTTGACTTTGACTTACGTGCAAGTGCGTCTTCAATGAGAGTGACGTTGGCAAAATGAGCTGTGTTGGGAATTCCAAGACATCGCATTCCGTGGGCATGTCTCCACTCCTGTAACATAGCATAATTCAAATATTTTGCTTTTAATTAACATTTCAATTTTTCTAAAATAAAGCACAAACGTGATTTTATTTAAAAGACTGCTCTTTTGAAAAGTGTAAGCATATAGGCTAGTTCAGTTCCTGTCCAGTCCAGAAATGATAAGTCCAGTTTGATGTTGAACAATAATTTATTAAAGCGTGATCGTATAGATTTTTACAAAGGAATTTTCATAGTCTACAGATTCAAAGCTCAATCTCTCTGACTGACTAGCTGTTCTCAACATCTGAACAGCATCAATTAACATAGGCTTATATATAATCATATACACAAATAGAAAAATAATTCAGATTAGTTCTGTCCAAGTGGTATAATCATAAATAATTATATTATCATTATAAACAGTCAACACTTCACAATGAGCATGATTTCTGTATATTTAACCTATAGCAACATTAGCTCTGTGGTTATTATCTTCTGAGTCATGTGCATAGCCATGGTTCTGCTTGACCAAAACAAATGAACTATTATGATTTCATCATTATTACCAGTAATTTTAATTATATGGCTGTCGAAGCCCTGAACATAATTACTTCAATTTCAGTATCCCAACCCGTAATTCCAAGCTGGTGATTATTTTAGCAAATAATTTAATGATTATATTTCGTATAACAAATTATTGTTTGTCACCTTTAGCAAATTGTTGTTCGTCACCTTTTCCAACTACATGTAATTTAAAATATAGTCAAGCAGGCTATCTGGTTACAAAAGTTAAAGAGATTACCGGTATATTAACTTTTGTATACTTACAGCAAAATGTCGCTGGAAAGCTTTAGGTCCTTTATAAGTAAAGTTTCCACAGATTTCACAACTGTAGCTGATGTTCAGGCCATGCAACTTGTACAACCAATATGGAATAGGCTTTAAAGAAAACACGCATATAATACATAGAATATTCTCTGCATTATCACATTAAGCCAATCTTAAATACATTGGTATGGAGATAAATATTCATGATGCAGTTAATTCATTTGTTTTAATTTTTTCATTAAGAACACAAAATACAACCAATGCTGCTATTGTGAAAGTAATCAAACAAATAAATCATTTCAGTACATGTATTTTAAGACTCGAGCTATATCTGTAAATGAGAGAGTCTACCTTTCCGTCCCAGCCGAGTGGGAGGTTTTTGGGGTTGTATGGGATGTCATCATTGTCGTCATCAGAGTCCGACTCCTCGAAATGTTCGTCATCTGAGTCCTCTCTCTCCTCACCAGTTCTGGCCTGTTTGCGCTGGACGTTGTCGCGGGTGGCGGCCCTCTGTTCGCTCAGGAGTTCGGAGAATCGGTACACCTGTCCTTCGAGCTGTCCAATCTCTTTCTGACGCTCAGCATCTCTGTATCATTAATGAATCAATCTCTAAGTAAAGGATAACTTGTAGCACATAATTTGATTGGCTGAGCAAGTCTACTAATACATTACAGGGTATAATGTCACAAGAAAATGTATCAGTACCAAAAGCAATGATTCACACATCACATTTAAATACAGATACATTTTTTTAAAAAATTCGAAATAAAGTAGTTGAGGCAACTTTACGTAATGTATTACATATGTAGATTACTATTAGTTCACCAAACTTTTTTTTTAGAAGATAAGAAATAACACTGCATTAATGATCATCATACAAGCTCATTACATTTTACGATAAAACAAGGAATAAGATATTCCAATAAAGCTGTATAATTTGAGCAACAGCAGGGAACAATGCTGGAATCTGTTAACTTCATACCTGCTTTTACCAGCTCTCCCTGGCTTGGACTTGGCAAACATGGAGGGATCAAGGTCCTCCAGATTTTTTCCTTTGGTGCTGAACAACCTCATAGCTCTCTCCTCCAGAGTTCTACGATAAAATTGTCAAAAAATCATAAAATTAGTACATGTACAGCATTGTATGACATTGTTCTAAATATACAGATTTTCAATGAATTACAATAGTGTTACAACATATTACAACAATGAATCAGTGAACTACGACTTACCCTCCACATTTGAGCCCCAGGGCCATCAGGGCACTCTTGAGTCTGTCCAGTCCCAGGGAAGCTAACTCTTCCCAGGAGGAGAAGGCGGACAAATCTAAGTGAGCACCTGTGTGGGTCAGGGCACCTGTTGCTTCTTTCTGTAAAGGTAAGAACAACTGTACAAACAAGGTCTCAGCCAAAATCACACCACTAGATGTCAAGTCAATACATTTACTGTAAACCAAGTAATTGTATTATTAATATGAACATTTTTTTTTATTTATGAATTGCCTATTGAGAACTACTGCAATAATGTAGCCCTTTCCAGGTTTTCATCTATTTGAGAAAAAGTCAGATAAAAAACCAGAGAGGGCTACATTATTGAAGCTAATTGAGAACAAATCCTTAAAGATTTCCTCAATAAAGTAATTATTTTATTTGTTCACCGATGTGCATCTCGTATCAAAATGCATTGATATCCTTGAGCAGAGGTTGCTAGTGCTAGTTATTCATTGCATGTGTATAATACTCTATCACAGCATAGAAATGTTGATAAAAGGTTTATATCAAGTCTCTGAAACAGTGGTTACCTGAAGCAATCAAGTACAGACAAATATAAGCATTTACATAATTTTGAATCAAAATTTTTTGAAAAAGAAATCAAATGCTAATGAAAGAAATTACATGCATATCATATCAAAATGAATGGTGTATTAAACTACACTTCATTTATCTTTTCACTCACAGGCCATCCAGGGAAAGTGCCTTCATTCCACTGTAGATCAAAGTCCAGCTTCACTTTTTCTAGCTCCTATAAAACCCAGAAAATACAATGAATAGACATTTCATATTAATACAACTCCTCTTTCCACCACCCACTTTTCCAGACATCATCATCTAATGCTTAGATACATGTACAGGAATGTGCATAAAACATTTCTTACTTCATTGATGTCAATCAGAGGTTTGACCCGTTGTAGGTATCCATCCAAATATTCCAACAAAAACAGCAGGTACCTGAACAAGCAAGTACAGACCAATAAACTTTTACATAATTTAACATAAAGTTTCCAATGCTGGAAAGTTACAGTTCTCCTCGTAAATTCCAGAAAAGGAAAACACACTTTTAAAATTTTTCCTCAATCTATTCTATTCAATTCAATTCTCCAGATTTTTCACTAAGAATAAGGTATGATACTGTTTAGCAACAAAGCAAGATGAAGAATCTTAGCATCAAAATAAATGAACATGTAGATACACCCATGTACATGGACTGGTTCATGTTAATAGTGAAGCATAATTTGAAACAAGCAAAATAAAATTCTTACTCTTTGTATGCAGCATTCTTCTTGTCTTTAGAGATGTCAAAAAGTAGGTCAAATGTAGACAGGTATGTAAGGTAGTCAATTTTCTAAATCAAAATGAAAAATAAACAAAATATGAACACGGACAGTTATTTGCAATACATGTACATGTAATATCAAGATGTACTGAAATTAATAATAACTTGCAACATATTATATTTCAGTTTTTTACTTCAATCTTAAATCTTCAATCATAAACTTTCTGATTCACTGAAAAACATGCATCCACAGGCATTTTTATCATAAAAATCATGTTGTGATCATTCTACCTCTATGCCTTTAAGATTGATGAACTTTTCATAGCATTCATGAAGATCAAGGTATTTTCCATACCCCTCTTCATCTGTGAATTCAGCTAAATCTAAAACAATAAAGGGACATTTTCTTCTTTTAGCACCAGAAATATGGTACATGCGTTAGAAAATTTTATCGTTGACACACATAAAAATTAAGCAATACATTTGTAAACTTTTAAATGTTTACACTATTCTGCATTAAAAATCAAAAGTGAATGTTAGAGTATTTTATAGCAGAATCCATATAACTTCATAGAGTAAGGTGAGTTCTTACTTTGGCCTTCATCTCCAGCATTTTCTCGCAACTTAGCTAGCTCTTCAAATTCCACAGACATAGGAACACTTATCTAAAACAGTAAAAGATACTAAAATTAATTGAGGGTAGTACATAATACAAATATAAAATATAACTAGAATAAAAGAAACGTTTTACACAATACTGATACACAGAATGGAAAAATCAAAATTGTAATAGAGATAACAAGAAATAGGTGAGCCAATGCTCACTAATGATTCCCCCGCTCTGATGTGAATATACAAAAGAAGCAAAGTCAGCATTTTACAAAGTTGACATCAAATTTTTTAACAAATGAATCCTACCATATGGCATACCTAAATATTAAAAGAGTGTCTTAAAATTTCAAGCATCTGCGATTAATAGTTGTTGAGAAATCTGTGACAAAAATTTGTTACGGACAAACATACAGACAGAAAAACATGTGTAAAACAGTATACCCCCTCCTCTTCTGAGCAGGGGCATAAATATCAAAATTATAAACGGAGTCACATATTAGGTGTACTTTCTATTCTGCTTTATTGTGTACCTCATTTGGATGTTTTCTGTGAAACTCTCTGAGCTGTTTGAGACGAGCATAAAACTCTACATATTCATTTGGTCCAGAAAGTGCTTGTACTTCTTCTTTTCTCAATCTTTAAACAAAAAATGTAAAATCATTTACTTGAAATTAAAGACGATTTACAATGTATCTTTGGTAACAAGGTAATAACTCTTACTCACTTATGTTTTATAGCTGTACATTTACCGTATATCCAGTAATTTTTGCGATGAACTAATTCTCACTATTTTCGCATTCTCTTTTAAGTCGCAAATAATTGAATACGTAGAAATTATATCCTGTATCATTTAAGATATAAGAAACTTTTAAAATCGCAAAAAATGACTGACGCAAATAAAAAATGTTACTGATTTTCCACATTTTCGCAAATTTTGTGACACGGGAAAAAAAAAAGGATATATGGTAAATAGAAAAATATAATTATATTCACATACCCATCTTTATCTTCATACAGATCTTTCAATTCATTTGTACATTCTACATAACGCTGAAAGAAAAAATTCAATATAAGAAATATAATCAAATGGACAATCAACTTAAATTTTTTTATTGATTTTATCCAGATTTAAACACGCATGGCCTTCCTCAATCCTCACCATGATTTTGTTTACTTTTTTATACCTGAGCAAAAAATGACAAATATTTATTCAAGCAATAGTCATTGAAGAAGAAGAAGAAGAAGAAGAAGAAGAAGAAGAAGAAGAAGAAGAAGAAGAAGAAGAAGAAGAAATATCATTTACTAATTTAGGTCAACTTACATCTATAAGCAGCCTCATTCTGTGATCTGAATTAATTTGCTCTCGTCCCTGTAATCAAGGATTACAAGAAATCAATAACATTATCGCTGACAAGATTGCTACACTAGAATGATATAAACATTATTAAAACCAAATCATATTGCTTTTTGCAGTTTATTGAAATGTACAGCAAACAGCAAGTAGAGAAGTTTGCTATTACCGCTTTTGATGGCTGAAGCATTTCTTTAACTGTAGCGTCCATAAGTCTTTCTCGTTCTTCATGGTACCGTCTTTGCTGTTCTAGGAGGGTTTCCATTATTTGAAAAGCTTAAATAACCATAAAATAAAACAATAAAACGTGAAAAAACCAAAACCGATGCGTACTTCAATGTCAAGATAGAATTTTAAGCAAACATTTTTCTGCCCGTTTAATAAAACGTTTCAGAGATTTTTCATTTTGATACGTCGTGCATTCGTTATCCACGTTTGAAAGTTTCTGATACTTTCAATTCTTTAAGTTTTATTATCTTTGTTTTATATATGAATTATTAATGATCAACATAACCAACTTTTTCCTATTGTAATCAACCGATTTATTTCAAAATATTCTCCGACTACATTTCGTACGATTGATTAATGTAGCTCTTTGGTGTTTGAAGGAAACATTGGTACTCAAAAAAATTTACACAGTCACCTGTCGCCGGCAACATAAAATAATGGTAATTCTTGACATGAACTATGCTAGTTTCATAATAGTTTATATGTCATATTGTCTATTCATTTCTTCAGTAAACATTTCCTGTGTTTTGATAAATGATTTGATATTTTTCTATCAGATTGATACATTCATTCAAACCCATCATTGTCATGATTGTGCATGGGTATGAATATTTTGAATGGCAGTCATTCTGCTACCAAACAAAACCCTTCCGGTCATTTTTATGCTCTCGTCCGTCCGTCCCTGAATTTTGATAAAACCATCCCGAATTTTTGGTCAAACCGTCCCCTATGACTATACTTAAGAATTTTTGAATTAAAAAAAAAAATGGTTGAAAATCTCTCCATTTGATTTGATACCTCCAAGTCATCATTAAACTCCTGTCACATCAGTGCTGTGTTCTCAAGGCAACCCTGCTGCGTCCATGAAAAACACAGAATGCTTAGGAGAGCGCGCTAGAGTCTCAATAAGCACTGCAACTTACCAGCGTCATCTCCGATTGTCGCTGTAGGCTCTCCTTTGGGATACACTTTGAGCAGGCATGAAGTACATGCAATGGCTCTGAGTTCTGATAAATATTTAGCAGAAACAAAGTGGCGTTGTAGTCAATACACTACAGTAAGTTCTCCGGCAGAGCAAGTAAAGCTCCCTTGCCATGCTAAAGTAATATAGGCACATAAATCCAGATTAGGTGCAGTGTCATTTGCCATTGGGATGTCTTTGTGTCATTGTTGCTCTTTCGCTGCTTTTCTGCAGTAAAATAAATAACAGCATGTTCAACAAGGGGAAGGTTGACCAAAATTGGGGGATGCATTGACCAAAATATTGGAGACGGATTGACTGGTCATATGTTTTATTTAAGGGTGGAATGACTGGCACCCAAATATTATATAAAAGAATTTTAACTGATTTTATTAATGTTAATTTTAATTATTCAATAAGTGTCTGAAAAGTCAGAGGCATAGAATATTTCATATTTCAGTGTCATCTACATAAACAAATTTCAGTAGACTTTTCTCATCTCTTAATTTCTAGACTAGGTGAAGACCTTTTGTATAAAAATCAGGTTTATATACAAATACATGTATATTCAGTTCAATGTTGTAGCAAATATTTTGTAACTTGTATGAATATATTGTGCGATTGAGTGCCAAAGCAATGGAAGGTAAATTGTATGTTAATTGGTAACTGCATACTTCTGATATTACCAATATTCATTCCAGTTTCGAAACCAGTATGACAATGATGTCACAGTTTGGAGCCCTCAGGTTTGAAGTTTTTTAAATTAAAAATGTATATGAAATCTAATGGTATATGTCTGATATGTGAAATAAGGTTTTAAAAAACAATCAACTGTATCGAGAAGTAATTGTAATTTGATTTATCATAAACAAAAATAGGGCCGCATTCATCAGATTGAGTATGCCATGGAGGCTGTCAAACAAGGATCTGCTACAGTGGGCCTCAAGTCCAAATCTCACGCTATCCTGGTGGCCTTAAAGGTATGTCTGTAGTGCTATAGAAAGTTTCGGTCATGTACTGAAGCGACTCATCAGATTTCAAAGGGTTCACATAATTATTGTTATGCACATATGGTGTTTTGATTCCTGGAACATGTATAAGATTTGTTAAAATATTTTGTTTATAACTTACTGTATTTTCCAATAAAAAACTTTTATGCATCTATTTGCATAATAAAATATTGATTAAATAAAATTAAGAACCTTTTATACATTGAAGACCTCTGAGGTTAAGGATAATAACTTCAGCTGGTCAAAATCTGAAAAGTTCAAAAGAAAAACTGCATCATTATTTTGTTGTTTTGTAGAGAGCATCTTCAGAGTTAGCTGCACATCAGAAAAAGATTATTCCAATCGATGACCATATTGGTGTCTCCATAGCGGGTCTAACAGCTGATGCCAGGCTCCTCAGGTTGTCAATACATAATTTAAAAATTGATACTGTACACAGAAAATGTACCCTGCATAATTTTCACAGGGGCACTGTTGTGCCAGATTTATAATTCAAGGAAAATTTGGGTTTGCTTTTTTTTGTACATTGTGTAATACATTTTTAACTTTTTAGGAGAATTTTCTGCATGTGAATTTAACATTAACATGAAATTTACATATGTGCTCTAGTCGTGCAAAGATGCTCACATTGATTTGTGTGAAACAAAATTGTTAATGTATTTGCAGAGGACGTGAAAGTTTATCTTGTGATTTGAATCCTGAATAGAATCTGTTTTGTGGAAATTTTTGAAAGATGGACTCATTTAGTTAATTTTTATGTACATGACATTGTATTCAGAATAACACTAATTTTGGTATAATAATTTCTTTTCTTTTCAGTAACTTCATGAGATCAGAGTGCTTGAACTCCAGATATGCTTACGATTCTCCTCTGCCAGTTTCTAGACTTGTGTCAGCAGTTGGAAACAGTATCCTTTAAATACAAAAGAATTTGAATATCAGATGTGGTTACATAGTTCTAATCTACATGTACCTGGCCTGTTCTATAAAGGGGTCTTTCTAAAGTGGAATCTGTGCAAATCACTGCAGTTTCCATTTTGATCATAATTTTATTGGCTAAGCTGTCCATTCCAACATAAACCCCCCTTTATTTGATGTTTAATGAAGTTTGTAGAAGATAGATTAGACTTCCTTATCTATAAGAATCACAAATTCCCACACAGAGGTACGGCCGACGGCCATTCGGAGTAGGCTTGTTGGTTGCTGGATATGATGTAAGTTTACAGTTGAAATAAATTTTGACGTATACGATTTAAATTATTACCGTTGGTACATTTTGTATTCTACATTGTAATACAAGTCTTACTAGAACTCTTGAAAATTAATTTATATAAAAAGATATTAATGATTGATGACCGAATTACAGGATCAAGGACCCCACATTTACCAGACCTGTCCCTCTGCCAACTACTACGACTGTAAGGCGATGGCCATTGGCGCCCGGTCACAGTCGGCAAGGACGTACGTGGAGAAACACCTGGACAAATTCTTAGAGTGTAAGTATGCCTTTGGTTTATGAATATGTAGGCAAATGTGTGTTGTAGTGGATATCAAAGTAGTAAATACTATATTATGATTATCATATACTTATTACTTGGTTCTGGTTATAGCAAGTCCCAGGATATTTTAACTACTGTAGAAACATTATTTATTGTAAAATATCGAATTAATATCGGCGTAAAATAATGAGAAGCATCTTTAGCAAATTTTGAAATCTTTCTTTTATTTTTCTGACTACTGTGTAACTTTATGGAGTTACGACTAAATTTTTGAGCTTGCTATTTTGTATTCTCATGATTTGATACATTATGATGCAATCGTGAAATTAACTACTCCTTTAAAATGGTCTACTCTAATGCCCTACAAAAAGCACATATTACTATCCGTGTTGATTTAAATTGTTTCAAAAGGAATATGAATTTTGAAAATAAAACTGGTTACCAGTATTTGTCTTATATCAATTGTGAGATGTATGTTTTTATTGTTGATATTGTAGGTTCATTAGATGAGTTGATAAAACATGGACTGAGAGCTCTCAGGGAAACTCTGCCACAAGAAGTGGAACTCACAACAAAGGTAACATTTCAAATGGATGTAATGAGTGTACAGTGTAGTCACAGTAATGAGTAGGGTGTAAGATACTTTGATGCTCTTTACTGATAGTACATGTACAGTAAAACTCAGTTATAGCAAAGTCCTAGGGACCAAATGGAATTACTTTGTTATATCCGTAATTTGTTATATCCGTATAACGAATTCGTAATAATATCTATAGCGAATCCACTATATTCATGTTTTCTTTCACCAGACAATAATTTTTGCTAATTGGGGCTTCAAATAAAAATACATTACTTTGATACCTTTGATAATCAGATTGTGAATTGAAAAAACCATATGAAAATAAGTTAATTCAAACTATTTTGTTAAATGGTAGTGCAAACTTTTTTTAAACTGTTAAGAAATTTGTTATAAAGGTGTTAAATTTCTTTATTATTCATCTCTATGGGATTCGTTATAACCATAAAATTTTGCAAAGATTTGTAAAGAATTTTACTGGGAACTTCGCTATATCCGAGAATTCGCTATATCTGTGTTTGTACTAAACACGTTTTACTGTATATCAATAGCTACCATGCTTAACAGGTAAAATATGAATGTTGCTGAGTTGTAATCTTCTGACACTGGTAGAAATCTGGTGAATTTTACTATTTAGTATTAATTTACTTTTAAAATTCAATATCTAATATATATATATGTAAATAATAGTACATGTGTATGAATATTCAGATAATTTATTACTGCCTGTAAAACAATACATCTACTAGTATATGTTTAAATGTAACTATGGAATAGAATATGTACTGGTCATTTGTGATATTATAATACACTTGCTCTTAACCTATTCTCTTTTTTATCATTTCAGAACTGTTCTCTAGGAATTGTTGGAAAAGATATGGAATTCACCATTTATGACGATGACGATGTTCAAAAATATGTATCCTTTTCAATATATGTAATGAATATGAAATTTACCTGATGATTAATGAAGTAATAGCTTCTGTACTTGATCATTAACTTAGTAGGCTTGTTGAAATAAATTTCAAATTGAGAAATCACGAAATGTGTGTCCATTTTCCTTGACCGAGTGTAGTTGGCGATGATTGAGGGAGAAGAAAGGTCAAGGGCAGCCCCTCCAGCTGATCAGGTCAGTACATCAAGGTCAAATGTTTCACCATTATCAGTCCAGCACAGCTGCTATTGATAGAAAGTGTTCTGTTGGATGCCTAAATCGACTTTTTCTTTCATATGTACACAGTATATAAATGTTCTTTTTTGGTTATTTGAGAAATTCTTGTGTACAAATTTATGCTAGTTCTTTGCTTGATCCATAATTGAATTGTTTTTTATTGATGTGAAATTGAGTAATTTTCTGTACATGCACACCCACACACCAAGACAATAAAATGATATTTAATATCTGAATGATTTTTTTTCTACGTATCAAATTAATTATCATGCTGCATGCATACAAGACATGAAAAATATTTTTAAAAATATTAATCTAATTTTGAAACTTTTATCCAGGCTGCTATGGACACTCAAGAAGGGGAGGGACAACAACCCGCCGACCCCCAGCCCGCAGACCCTGCAGTAGAGGAACAGGGCATGGAGCACTGACCATGACATGCTTCATCATCATTCTGTGACATCTCACTTCCAAAAACTCAACTTAATGAAAAAAGTGCTATCACCGTGTCTCGTATTTTCTTAATTTGCAAATGATTGTAAAAGACTTTGTACATCTTTACATAAACTTGTGCTGAACCACAGTTTTGTGAAATAAATTAGTAATGTATGAAAAAGAAAAACATTGTTTGCGATGTGGCATTGGAATGTTTGGATCTTTGCAATATTAGAGCTGTAGCACCAAATAATTCAATGTATTTCCATTCTGTCAATCAATGGTATTGGGGTGTTTGTATCTTTGCAGTAAGAACTGTAGCACCAAATGATTCAATCTACTTCTATTCTGTCAATCAATATTCTTGCAAAAAAAATTTGCTTTATAGATAAACAAAAAAAAACCCAGATTATTCTTTTGACAAAGCAAACACATATTGAGTAACATTAGTTTACAAAGAGATATTTTAGGAATACATTGATTTTCAAACAAAAGTTATGGAAATATCAGGTATTCCCAGATTGGAAACTCTTGGAATAGAACCCGGCACCATTACAAAGGGAAGTGTTGTCACAGGGACAGGGACAAACATATACAGGTACAATAGATTTGCAAGATCAGCTCCAAGGCATTTGGTTAAAAAATCTTCACAGAAATAAATACATGTATAACCCCAGTTGTTTAACCAAGCCCCCCCCCCCCCAAAGGATTTCTTGAGATTACTAAAACATGCATATCTATGGCAATTCGTCTATTTTATTTCTAAACCCTTTCTTTAGAATAATTGGTGTATTTCAGTAACAGTTTTCTTGGTCCGCCACAAGATAAGATAAAATGGATTCCAACTCGTAAACCAATGCCTCCAATAAATACATATGTTTAAGTCTTTTAATTGTTTTAAGGACAACAAATTCTACATGTATGTCTTGTCTTGATATTGAATCTTAAGCCGGACATTGAGAAGTTTAAGAAAAATTTCTACTTAATGACTATTTCCTACTACCTGGAAAATTACCACAGGTTAATATCTGAAGGTTGATATGTGAAGGTTTTGTGTATTTAAATGTTTTCTGCTGAACAGAATATCACAACATCTGTGGGAAGGATACTATCTCAGTGGTGAGAAGGAATTCGAGACATTTATAATACAATTAAACCATTAAGGGTTTTATTCTTTTTTCGTATATATTAAAATGTTTTACACAAAAAACAGATAATTCATTATTTCGAAATACGCTTTCTAAAAATCAAGTGATTGAAAAGTAACCATGCTAATAGGTATATCCAAAAGAACATTAAGTACATGTATATCAAATTATTTTAAAAGAGCAGATCACATATTCCAATGTAATGAACTGCAGAGTATAAGACTAAATAAATCTGCTCCTTTTTACCCAATGACCTTCACAATGTCAAAGTCTTTACTCATTGTAGCTATGTAATATCCGTAACATCCTCCATTTTGCCCCCCCCCCCCCTCGTAAATACATGTATAAGCGTACCCACATTGTCACCGTGAAGGAATCTGGCGAACTACTAGCTGTTTAATTTTTTTTTAAATTTGAATTGAATAAAATTAATTTTTTAATTAACTGTATGATACAGATGTGTGATAGACGTGTTTAATGATTTGGGATGTTCACGATAATTTCAAAGTATTTTTTCACATTCGGAAAAAACAGTTTTAAAAATTGAATCAACATCTTATTTTTTTTAAGCAATTAATTTCACTAAATGCTATTAAATATTCTATGTGCCAAGACGTCAAATGTTATAAAATGATTTGAAGAAGCTTAATTTAATGGAATTTACCATCAAAATTCTTTAATTTGATGCGAAATTTTTTAAGCCCTTTGCATATATTCAAGGTTTGGTAGAAAATTAAGTAATCTTGTCACAGAATGCATTGCGCCGTGTTATCGAAGCCGATACATATAAAACAAAACACGGTACATGTTTTCATTTATTTACGTGTAATGTCTTTTTTAATAATTCATATAGACATAACTTTTTAAAATAATCTAATATATATACTAAGACGAAGGACTAGCCAGTCTATGTTTCTTGATACAGAATTCTAATTAAACCCTAAAAATGTCCGTAGCCATTCTTTGCAGCTAGGTGAATTTTCTAGGAGCTAATCTTTTTTAAAAAGTTCACCCCTGCATACCCTTATCATTTTTTACGGGGGTATCTTTTTCCTTCATTGACACTAATGGTTCACAGTACAGGGTACTTTGTCAATTACTATAGTACTAAAGGATTGGATATCACTGAAAAGAAAATAATGTATAGGAATGTCTCCAAAGACCTTGGAGATTTCAAAGTTAAACTAAAGATCGAGTACAATCTTCTTAAATTTCAGTTACAACTGGTTCGTATGGCTTTTTTTTTTTTTTTTTACGTATTTTGAGATTCTGCTAATTAAATCGGGATGAAACTAGTGCGGGTTACTCAGTTACTAAATGTTATAAACTTCTATTGTCTGATCACTATATAATTTCTTTTCGGCGCAGTGTAAAAGTCACCTGTGTTTTGGAAATTTAAAAAAAAAAGGGCTCGCTCCATTCAGAATCCAAACATATACTAAATATTATAATGTATACATTATTGTAATGCTGCATAGATCGATTTCAGTTTAAAAAGTCATTAACGAAGATTTAACATGTTACATTTGTAAGTATGATTAAATTTTAAATAATAGAGCGTGTATGTTAAATCTATGAATTTTACTGGTGATGACTCATTCGATTATAAACTTGAATATGATTTTTTTTTTCAAATATATTAACGAAACCAATGATACTATATCAAGTAATATTGTATAAGATTCTACTACTTCACTTTTTATTCGGGAGAGGGTTTTTTTTACACTTTGCCTGTTGTATATATAGCTCGATGTTAAACTTCGACATATATAACCTCGTTTTAGAAGGTGTTTATTGCTCGATTAAATTGTTACAAAGGTATTAATTTTTCAATAACAGGAAACTATGACTGAAGTCTATATTAAACTAACACTATGCTAATCTACGAATAATTTTTTTTTTCATACCTGTAAAAAATTGGATAAATAAATCACTTTTCACAAATATAAACCTTAGCAAAAAATGATTGAGAGGGGGAAAAATCTGAACATAATGGTGTGCAAAAATACGAATGGACATCGAAGGACTTGGTGGTTTGATCGAACTTTAAGGGCAACACTGAAGAACACGTGCGTGGCGTCTATTCTTTGCCAGTGGCCAACACTCATGACACCCATACAAATAGCCAGACTTCAAATAACGTATTGGACAAAGAAAAGCTTTAAAAAAATTATTTGTTCACAACTAGGATCTTGTTGTTTGCAAAAAAACATTAAAAATTTGTTAATCTTTAATTGAATATTTTTCTATCAATCAACGAAACATTTTTACGTAAACTAAAACGATTTATACGAAAATCGAAAGACTAGCCAATTTCATCTTACAGAAGCCCTTTAGTAAATTTTATATAGTCAGTCTACATTCTTTATAAAACATGATCAAATTGCAGTGAAACTTAGTAGAATTATATACTCAGTATATGTTCAAACGAATATTTCATAAATTTTTTCTTTATTTGAAGCTGGCCCTTACACCCCCCCCCCAAAAAAAAATAAACAAACAAACAAAAAAACCAAACAAACCGAAAAAAAAACGTGAGGACAAATTTGTACTTTTATTTGTCAAAAAGAGAAAAAAAAATCCTTATTTGCAACTTTTGTTCCAATAAAAATATACTTTTGGTAATTTTTGTTTGATCATCGAATAATTGAAAAATAAATAACACTATAAACTTCGTTAAAGCGCGTATCATCAAATATGATCTCATCATAATTTCATATCTTGTATAAAAATTAATTAAAAAGTATATCTTGTCAATATAACAAGGAAATTAACGATGAATCTTCCTTCCATATTTTCTAAATTTGCTAAAAACCATTACCAATATTTCAAATTGTCATAAGTTATGAAACAGCATTTTATTTTGACTAAACTAATTCTTAAGGATGCTTAAATCATAGTTAATTCTTGTTGACCCACGTATTAACTCAAGTGACCAATCCTTTGGGTTATATGAACATAATACATGCATTTCAAGTTCGTCAGAGAATTTACAAGTAAATCTCATTAACACTACTACGGCGTAAAATTAAAATCCGATTGTCCAGACCCACAATAGAATACCCATGAGTGAAGCACGAACAAAAAAAACCCCCTCTCGCTAGTCACCCCCAAAACCCTATACAAAAGAGAAGGCAAGGACTCGTAATAGGAACAACAAAGAAATCATTACTGTGTTCCAAGACGCGTTCGGGGACAAACTTTCGAATTTTTTGCTGAATGACTTTCGAGTTCATTCCCAAACTGGCCCCGCCCCCTGTCCATGAGTGATGACATGTGATCACTGGTGCGCGCCGTGGGTCGGGTATATATAACGACGGACACGGAACAGAGGCCAGCCAGTGTGGTTGAGGAGCAAAACTTGACTTTGAAATATTTTCAAGAAAAAGTTCAATGTCCGGAAAACTGTTTCCATTTGCCTTGTTACTTTTGGTTGATGTGTCCCTTGCAGGTATGTTTTTTAAATAATTGTTTTTGAAAATTATACTTTTTATAATGTTTATTTTGATATGTACATTAACACGTGTTTGGAATATGTTTTAACAAGTGATGGGAAAAAGTGATTTTATTTGGAGCAATGAGTTCGAACTAGATAAGTCAATTTCAATGATGTAATAATAAAAATATACTCAATTTTCATCCTTACATTTTAAAGTTTAAAAAGTAAAAGAACTGTTAATCAATTTTAATTTATACGTTAAGTTCATTCTTTTGTTCGGAAATTCCAGAATCATTTGATAACATCTACAAAGTGTTGTAGATAACGTTAAAAGAGGTTTGCATTATATGCACCTATCATTTTTAAATGTCATGCTAAATTGGGATGATGCTAAAATGAAATACGATGAAGTATGCATATCTTTTTAAGTGCGTTTTTATATTTAAAACATGCCGCACGTGTATTTACTTTAGGGGCATTGGCAACAGAACCCGTCTGTCCGACCGTGGGTCTTCCCGCCGACGGGGCGAGGCAGAGCAACGTACTCCACGGGACCAAGCCCATGTTTGTCTTGGACAGCCGTGCCGTTAGAGGGGGGTACCTACCGGGCGAGTCCTATTCACGTAAGTATAAACAAACCAATTGGACCAATTTGTAGAATATGTACAATAAGGTGAATACAAATTCCTCAAGAAAAAAGAAAACAACAACAACAAGAGTAGAAATTGTGTGTGGGTTCTTTTGAAGCAATAAGGAATTCTAGAAAAAATAGCATCAAAACATTATAAATAAATTTGGCTTTGTTAGTTTTGAAATTTGATCAGGAATTTTGGCAGATTTGAAAAATGTTGTTTCGATTTATTTTATTTTCTCGTAGAATACTTATATATGTATAATAATTCATATTTAACTGTATAAAATTAAAATGATGGTAATAAAGGTAAAGTTTAAAAATATTACACCAAAGAAAAACATGCAGGTTAAAATTGAGCAAATTCCTATTTGTTTCAAATGATCTCAAACGATACGGTTGGATCGGGCACTACAACCCTTGTATAAATTAGGGGGAAGAGGTGCTCCGAGACAACCGAATAATAAAACTAGTGACAGCAAGAACTGTCCATTTCTACAGTGTTTGTGAAAGCCCAAGACAGAGACCGGAAGTTCTCGGACGTTTTGGTCTGGGCAGAGGGCAGTGGGCTTCAGGGTTGTAGCGCTGGAAGTTTTGATTCAAACCCAGATCTGTACCACCAGCCAGATAACTGTCCCCACTTGGTGACCCGAAACTCCAAAGTACCAGAGCACTTGTTCCAAGTCACGTGGACAGCGCCGCCTTGTGGTTGCGTTACCATTAGGTGAAATTTTTAATCTGAAGTAGAGAAAACATATAGTGCAAGAGTACTTCGTCTACAGTACAGTATAGAATTTTAAGAAGGCTTGATGGCTATCGCCATTTTTGGACTATGTTAATCTCCTTTGATAGGAGAGCTACATATAAAGATTTAAAAAAAATATTCAAATTTCAAAGCTAATTATATTATGATTTTTATTCACTAAATTATTCTTTACAGCAAAAAATTCATTATATTCTTAAGGCAGATCTAATGGTTAATTTGTCGACTATCAAGCCTCCTAATTGAACAAGAAAAAAATTAAACATGGTGTAGAAAACGTTTAATTTGCAGAATCAAAGTATGTGTATGTAAACAATGTAATGATGTAGAATGTCTGTGAATTCAGGGCCAGAGCGACCGTTGCCGAGACTGGGTCATTCGTTTTGGATGACAGTTCTATCAAGGACGGCTATCTGACGTCATACATCTGCCCACAAGATCTCGGACCACTTCTAACAGCAGTAAGCATTTTTAAATATATATTTCAAAGAAAAAATACAACAATTAAAACCAAATAATGGACTCATTTTTCAATTTTTGCGTTTATTTTTTCTACATCGTATTTGATTGACAATTTTTTTTTATCTTTTTAATTTTAAAAATACATGCAAAAAAGACTAGTCTATGAAAGACGGATATAAACCATTTTCTCCACCCACAGGTACCAACTGGCGAGAGAGAAGACCTCCTGTGTAGGGTTGTTGACAACGTCACGGGGTCTGACGTAGCTATCAGACGACACGTTTTGAGCAGACGTAAAATGGAATACAACGCCATGTCACTGCTTCAAAAGGAATCATGGGAAAACGCACTTCACCAGAGAGCATACAACATAAAGATGTGTTGTGGCCTGGTAGGTTAACATTACTAACAATCATTATATTCAGTAAAGAACACTTTGGAATAAGACTGTACAACCAATGCTTATTGTAAGCACCAGTTGTAGTAGAGTTTTCTTCGATGTTGTTGATCGGCAAAAACGGTTAAACATACTTCTAAACTGCCATTCTCTCACCAGAGGTCGTGCTACACAAGCTTCGCTTACAAACCGAAGCTTGTGTAGCACGACCTCTGATGAGAGAATGCGAAACTGCCAACTGTTGAAGCTGAAAGGTATCTAACAAGAAAAATCTCTTTGACATACTGTGAAATTCAAAAGAGAGAAAAATGGATGTTGATGAAACATTTCAATAATCATACAAACCTTGCCCTATCTTACGGCATTCTTCTTAATTCTATATAATTAACAATCGGAATAAATGCCGTAGTAGTGAAATTTATTAATCATAACTTGGCACTTCCAAACATATTGTAGAGGGGAACAGAAAGAAGCGAGTGTTTTGGGGATGAACGACGCCATCGCATCGATCGGTTCTGTGCGTACGGGGAGACCATCATTCCTTACACAGTGAAGAGACGGGGGTTCATGGAACAGAGAAGGGAGGAGTGCTGCTGGAAACTTGGTAAGTTATGTTCACATCACTGTAGATTACACTTTGCAATGCACCTGTAGGTTCCAAATAAATTTAGAAATTAACTTTGTATTTGTATTTTCACCCAACGAAGTGTAGCAACATGAATTTTTATAATGTTTTATTATTTCTTACAATGCAGAATTATAATTAAGGTCATCATCTGTGAAACATGTAGTTCATATTTTTTGTTTTGTTTCACATCCCGTTTAAAGGTGGTATGGGGCACCTGCCGATTTTAATGTGGATTATAATCGAAATATTTTCACCGTCTTAGAATTATTTTTTTTTTACATTATTTAACAAAAAATCTGCTTTAAACGAATCAAAACTTATAAAAGTCCCCTTGGGATTCGTACTCATGACTTAGAGATTCGTAGTTAACGCTCTAACTCAATGCTATGCTACGCTGCTACTGAACAATTGTTGGAAAGAAAAAAAAATTAAGGATTTTGGAAAATAGGTAAAAATACCCATGCCACCTTAATACTGTAAAAAAAATTACTAATACATGTAATGGAGCATGTAATAATCCAAAACAATTACCAAAAAACCTACTATAATTTACTCTACGAATTGGTAAATAATGGTCAGAAAACGTTCTTAACAATTTGTACTTTATTATAGGGGAACGGCGCTACCACTGTTTTGCCCACATTCCCACGGACAAGGCGTTCAGCAGTGACAGTCTGTGGAACGTGGAGCACGTGCAGGAAATGGACGAGTCGGATCCCCTCAACGATCTGGAGGACTACAACCACGAGGTCCTCAAAGAGGTAATTATACTGTGAGGTTTCATTTAGGAGTGTTCGACTGAGCGTGGCTCGCGAGCGCCCGAGAACATTGTATTGAAGGAATAAGTTACAGATGGGCGTTTTCAAGTCCCTGCTGAGCTGCAAGGTCTCTGGACTTAAATATTAGAGCGTCAGAAAAAACTTTTCAAATTTTTTTTCAAGTTAAATTTTGTTCTGATTGCAGCTTTCAAACTATCCTGCTTTAATGAAAGCACATGCAGATAACGCCATTTCTGACGAAAATCGAGAGAAAATTGCCCAAAAACAGAAATCCTCACTATTAAAGGAAATTGTAACTAAAGCGACGTTCGCAAAACTGACTACGGCACCTGTTGTCATGACAACGGAGGCTCCGACCACAATAACGACGGTTTCCATGACAACCACTGACGTTGAAGTGAGCAGGAAAACTACTCTTACAAGTGACGGTAAGAAGCCATGAACTTTTTTGAAAACATTATTTAAAAATTTCATGTTTGCGACTCTTCTCAATTGAAAAAAAAAACACAAAAACTTTTTCCCTCACATTACTCCATTCCTCTTATTTTATGAAAATGTAGCTTTTATACTTATTTCAAAACCGATATGTTTACCTTTTGGGATTTAGAGCTTCAACGAAAAATGAGGAAAATCAAATTGCGCATGGACTGTTGTGAGTCTGGACGGGAAGCGGGGGAGGGTGCGGAGGATGATCCCTGGGGGATCTGTGTGAACCTGTCACATAAATTCTCCCGGAAAATCAGGAAAGGGAGGCGGAAGTGCCGTACTTACTTCATGAAATGTTGCATCGAAGAAGCCGAGAGGTAAGGACTTTCAAGATATCTGTTCCTCTCAATTCCAGTATTGTTGAGTGTAAAATAATCATGGAATGATATAAATTTATACTTCTTATAGTAAGCCTTTGCACTGTAATTTTTCCATTATTAATTTTACAGAACGTTATGCAGATACGTGCAAAGGTAGCTTTGGTACAGAATTAATGGTATAAATTTTGACAATATGAATTTTTTTTCAGTGAGGAAACAATCGATGTCGATGATGATGAAGAAGAGGAGGAAGATGTTGATGATGAAGACAAAGAACCAAAGGAATTGAGCTCCGATAGAGACAATGACGACAGGGATGAAAATGACGATGTTAGTGATGATAATGAGGAAACAAAAACGAAGCTTAGCCAAAGAAAGCCAGTCCGAAGAAATGGCCGCAGGAACCGAAAGAGGGGACAAAGGAATCGCCGTAGAGGCTAAATTAAAGCGTTTGAGATCTAAACTACACACTGCCATTTTAAACATTTACAAGTCGTAGATTTGTAGTTCTGTGTTAACAGGTAGTTCTACCTCTAAAAGAACACGTGATGTTTTAGTTTGTGCCTCAATTTGGTTTTAACCACAACTCAAAGATGCTTTGTATGTTAGATCGATGAGTCTCATCTTGTATTTGATCTCGATTTGTGTTCATTTAATGATATATGATTACTTATTAATTTATTTGAATTCAGACTTTATAATAAAGTTTTAGACTTATTCATTGACTCTTACTTTATGGAAAGATTGAAAAATGCAATGCATTTAGACCTTCTGTGGGTACGATTCGTAATTGAACATTTAAAGCATAGAATCCTGCGATTTAAGCTGTAATATTAATCTTTCATCAATTTCCACAAGTCTGTGCTCTTACAATAAATTTTGATGTTGAAAGTTGGGGTATAACTTTCATAAATTTTGAGTTTTTACATCAGTTGTAACAACGCTATATTAAGATTATTAGTTTGCAAAAAAGGCACTTGTCAACGATTCAATAAGAAAAAATCCGACTCAAATGAGGTTTTAAAAACTCTTGCATCAAGTGGTAACTTGTTCTATGTAGGAATAACCTTTTGGATATAGAGTTGCACAGAGGAAACATGGGCACAAGATTTGCACAAATATGTCAAACACTTAACGGACACTTTATGTTGATATCTGCTTACTAGCATTAGGGTTCTACTCAATTTAGCTATTCAGTTGTACCATCTATATAAAAATAACATGTTACATGCTGGGGGGGGGGGGTGTCAGGGTCCGAACCTATTTTCGGTAACTTTACTACGTAAATTCAAGACGTTAGAATTTTCCATGGTGGGGGTACCGGTAAATTTGTGCATCTATATGTGGCAATCCATTTTTTCAAATGTCAGTAAAAAAAGAATTGAAGAGATGAAATTTTAAGATGGATTTATTGTGACTTCCTGTCGACAAATATATTGATCTCTGGAAATAAAAAGAAAGAAATAAAATCAAGAACAAACAAGAGTAAATCATCTGCTAAGCCTGAGGTTAACATCTGGGACTCAACAGATCACATTATCAGGAATACTCCATAGCAGTCTGCTACACAGAGAAACAGAAAGTCACAGTCTTCATGACAATATCAGAAAAAACAGAGAGATTATTAACAAACACATGTAAAGACACATAACAGAAAGGTGGGTACAATAGAAATGCACTCACCTGTGCGATATAAAATACCAATAGGAAACAGAGAACATATGATACAGTGTTTCACAAAATCAATTCCAACAGGCTTTTTAGAAAAAGTTTGAATTCATTTTTAAGTACACAAATTCATGAACACTAGGATACCCTTTCATGATATAAAATTGACATCAGATGAATTTCCCAAAATAAAAATATGCACTGCCTTTGATTAACAAACTTTTGTGACAAATGCATGGATATTGATAAATATGACGTTTTACAGAATATCACAACAAATTTTGTGAAAGGTACTGTACCCAAAGGTCAAAATCAATCAAGATAAATATAATACATTATGCAATAAATAAAAAGCTATTTCATGAGAATACAGCCATGGTATCACATTTTTTTCTGTTATGCTTTGTTCCACAGTAAATACGAAAACAGCTTTCCATCATACCTCATTACCACTCACATGAAATCACAAAATGTTCACATACCGCTAGAGTCTAGATATACCACCATGAAGTGTTTATAGGAGAGACCAATTTGACTGTCCATATTTAGAAAACAAAATGACACAAAACAGAGAATTGGCACATTACCTTATCTGTAAATCATGAAAAAATAAAACATGATAAATTTTATGAAATGGGGATTATCTTATAAATCATGTATACATATCAAATAACAAACCCCAGTTCCTTCTTTCTCTTTTAAGAAAAAGGATATACTACATACTGTGGAATCATTAGATTTCGTGATGGCTCAATTTTCAAGGAATTTATGGGTACCTCTCATCGATGAATTAACATCCTCCACGAATTATATATTAGGGTTATAAAGTCATTTCGTTTTGTAGGTATAAGAAAATACACGAAATTACGTCCCAATGAACCTATAAAATTTAAGCAATCCACGAAAATTGGCCCCGACGAAATTTGACGATTCCACAGTACATGTTTAATTCTGAAAACAACAGTTCAAGTATGTATCAAAAACCAACATTTGTTTTACAGTTCCCATGGATTTTATGAATACATGTACTAAGTACTGTGGGTCAAAATCAAAATCTTGTACTACACAATAAGTTTGTTTACATCTATAACAATTGATGGAAAACTTGTATTAAAACAGTAAAAAACATGGAATTTATATCATGCATGAAAGTCAGCTAAAAGGGGATATTAACAGAAAACATCAAAGATGTAAATGGGAGAAAAATCTAAACCAATAAAACTACAGCAACCTTTAAATTAATTGAAACTAAAAGAAAATTGTTTGCTGTTGCTCAAACTAAAATACATTAGTATAAAATGACCAGCTACCAACTTTGAAATTATTCTGACAATTTATTAAAATATATCTAAAGACTGGGTCTAAATTCTTTCATACTGCACCATAGATGCCCTATACAAAAATCTCCAATTTGGATATAATTCATTGCATATATATCTATCTACTGACTGAGCAGAAACGGACCCAAAAGAAGCCCTCTTGGCAGTGTTTGACACTCCCTTTGGGCTTTGGGTGCTGAGATCAGGATAAATGAGCTGTCATAGGACTTCTAGGTAAAAAAAGAAAGATGGAGTTCTCCCAGCCATTCAAACCTCACTCACAACAGCCACCATGTTCATTGCATGATATTTGTGGTACTTTGGTTGGTGATGATTGATGATAAATGTGATGATGTTGCTTGTGCATTTAAGTGATTATCCCTGCAACAACTTTTTTCTCAAAACTCCAACTTCCATGGAATTAAGGTTTATTTTCAAATACAAGTTTCATAGTCTGCTCCAGAGGAACACAGATTTCAGTCTTGACAATTTTGTCAGTTCGCTGATAACAGCTTTGTGGATTGGAAAATGTACTCATTATTCACTTAATACTTTGACTAGTGAACATAAGACTCGCTGGACTTCAACTCTTTTTGCTGAAGTAGAACACAGCAGCAATGGCCACCACGCACGACCCCACAACAATGGAGAGGGAGGTAAAACTCATGGAGGGGGAATACTGGAGGGCTGCACTCTGAAACAGAAATCAGAACCATTTGTAAACTGTAAAGGAAATCGACTCCATTGCTGCACATAACAGTATATGCACATATTGGTACTCAAGTGAATTAGGAATCAATATACATTTACTTGTTTAAAATATGAGATGGTCTTATCAAACTTTTTAAATGATCTGTGACATTATCAATAGACATTTATAATAGACATAATATAGAAAATTGGAAAATTAAAACTTTAAAGTATTAATAAAATAAAATCAATATTCATTTTTCTTAATTCATTCTGTCTGTGGATTGGTACAAGCATCAGTTGCCTCTGTTTTAATAATGCAAATGTAAATCATAATATTAAACTTCACTATTGTACAAGGGAAATTTAATATATAAATTTTTATGTTACATTATCATATTTTCGTCACCATCTTATCCACTCCTCCCCCCAAAAAATCATACGAAATCTCAAAATGCAAATTAAAAACTGAGCAAAACTAAAATAGTTAAAAACTGTTGATTTTCAAACGAGCTTTTAGCAAATTTAAAATACAGTAACAATAGTGTGTTATAAATATCTACAAATTTCTTTATAACTTACCCATCCCCCTTGACTTGCAATCCACCCGGCTATTTTCTCTTTGATGAATCGAACAACATGACTGACAATGACCTTCATGAACTGAGCAAACTTTTTGGCTTTCTCCTTGACAACAGTCATGGTGATACGGTACGCTAGGCACATTAAAGCTGCAACCCGCCCCCAGTTTATTTCATCTGCAAACAACCTGAAACAGAAGATAAGCATAATTTTAGCAACTGACAAAAATGACAGAATATCATATTTGGAGCATCAATTAAGACTTCATTATCTAGAAAGAAACCTGAGAAAATTATACAGTAAAATTTATTTTTAGAAAAAAAAATTATTTTTCTGAACATGCATGAATATTTATTTCAAGACATGCCAATGCACATGACAATGTATATTTTAGTTTGTATGGTTTTCAATCAAAAATTGATCATGTTGATAGTTACATGTAGAACAGGGCAAAAATTGAAGAACTTTAGGTAATACAAGGTACGAAGGCCATTCTTTAAAAAATGTAACCATTCAGTACTGATAGATGAATTTACTTTTTGGCAACTCCAGCGAACACTTCATAAGCCGTATCTTCATTCACATTCAGCTGATTAATCATGTCTTTGAATTCATCGGCATATCGCCTATTTATGTCATCTCCAATCCTAGCCAACTGCCGACCAACTTGTGAAGCTCGACTGTACAAAAATAAACATATTCATAGCTTGGTGAGAAAGGAAAAGATCGAGTATCAATAAATTATCTTTATAACTATTTATAATAAAAAATATCCAGACTTCGTAAATATACAAATCATTTTTAAAGATAATATTATGTATTGTCAATGAGTATTTCTAAATTTTGCTACTGAAACTTTCAACAGGCCTTGAAAAGATATCAATTTTAGTTCATGCTAAATATTGCTACTGAAACTTTCAACAGGCTAAATTTTCCATGATAAAAATCCTTCAATAGCATGCTGTTTTATAGGTCCCCGCCACACAACAAACCTCATGGGATCGGACGTGAAGGCACACAGCTCCGGGACCTGAGGGGTGGTGGAATCCAGAGTATCCACCTCCTCAACAAGCTGATGCTGATAACTCTCAAATATAAAGTTCCTGATCACATCCTCCGCCTCATCAATGACATTCTCCTCAGTGTCAGGCGTCATTTGTTCTGAGGGAGAGGGGATCTGGCGGACGTCTGAGGAAGGAGGGACCCTTCCCCCTCCCCGTGTCCCCGAACCACCGTCCCAGTAAGCCATCTGTCCAAGATCACCCTGTCAGACCATTTAAGTAGCAATATCTGGAAGAGCCTGCACCCTTGAAAGAAAATTTTAAAAAGTCATTGATGAGACAATGGCATGACTATGGTCAGGATTAAACTGACGAGGTCAATTGGTTGAAAATTCCTAACATGTAACACTCTTAGCATTTGTAGGATGTTCACTGTAACATTAATATTCTTGTCATGGTCAAATGAAGATTTTGATATGTCAGGATGGTGTTGGGAAAATGAAAAGTTTTGAAAAATTTCAGGAATGTACACAATATCCTGTTACGTCATGTCAACTGAACTTTAATCAATTTATCAGAATTGCTGCTACCCGAAATTGCAATCTTTATAAATTATCACCTGCTCTATGCTCATGTCTGCCAAATCTTTCATTGGACTAAACGTTGTTTACCTATCTGATTACTTAATTAACTCAATGAAACTGATATGCATACTTTAATATTTGAAAATCATAGACTGATTATGTTCTTTAAAAGCAAATGTGATACTGAAAATCCAATGACCTGTAACGATGAGTTATTTGATAACATTTTTAAAGCAGGTTTCAAAGATGGAACGATGAAGATAAACTGCACTAAAGGACCTAAGTACCGATAACTCAAGCTGCTGATGTCTAAAAGAATGTTTAAATCATCAAGAATTCATAATGCCTGAAAAAGGGACAGAAGAAAGAAAGAACAACAAATGTTCAGAAAGGAATATCAATACCCAAAAATGCACTTTAGGAACAAATTTACTGAGTGAACTAATATATAATTTAGGGCAGAGACAATGTGATAAAATTATGAAAATTCAGTACAACTCCAAGTCCAACTGAAACCTTGATTCACCTTACAATTCGTTCATAATGGATTAATAAATTAGGAACATAAATCACCAATTGGCAAATATATTAAGTGATGAAGATTGCATTTGTTGACAAGAGACACCTCATGTGGTTGAATAAACAAAGAACAGAACCACCACTCAGTCAAATGATTAAGTTAGTCATATAATATATGTACTATAAATTCATGATGATCTTGAGAGGATGTACTTATCAAAAGCGCATGACACCAATGTGACCCAGCCATTGTAATATTGGTCTTCATAAGATATTCATTAGGATCTATATTGGTAAGTGCATGTTTTTGTAACATTGTATGAAAATTACATTTTATTTAGCACTTTTCTCTTCTCACAGAACTCATGCATTGGTGCTTAATATATATTTTTTTTAAATTCACAAAGTATTTATTTTTCAGATTAAAAAAGCATTAATTTTAATTGAATATTCAATCTCAAAAGAGAAATATACATAATGGAGTAAATTTCAAAGAAATGCCTCATTCTACGACAGGAAACCTGGTAAATGAATGAATGACAGTTCATTGTCACAAGCCAGAAAGAATTTGTTTGACTACATGATGTGCTTGTGAAGGTATGGTATTATTAAAATTTACGTTTTAAGGATCCTCTACACCCCGTGACTTCTACTTTTTATGACAGTACATAGGACGTGGCGATTTTAACACATTGTGAAACAAACTTTATTGCCAATATTTATTGTCTATCTCTGTGGTGCATTGGGTGTAGCTTTGGTCTACCAACCTGCAGGTCCCAAGTTCGAATACTGCAGGGACTGTTATTTTCATGAAGAGCAGTAACATTTCAAAAATTGATATTTTCCCCCCAAAATTAAAAAAAAATTTCAGAGTCATTTTCAAGTCGAACACATGCTAAAAAAAACCCAACAATGTCATTAATTTATTTAGAAGAATAGACTTGTATGAAGATCTTTTCCAGGTGCGTGGAGGACCCTTAATCTCTAACAATGTACATCTTAATGATCATACTCCATCAGATGACACACTGAATCTTCATTAAGTAAAACCTGTAAGGAAGAATATCATATACCATGAAATACATCATAACAGATTGTAAAATTGTAGAAACTGTTTGCCAATATATATTACAAATATTTCATCAAATGGCGGAATAACACTATGCAGTCAAACTTCGTTTTCTCAAACTAAATGGGACTGTTAAAAAACCTTGAGATATCCGAGTATTCGAGATATCAAGGGTAAAATACTTAGAAATAAGTGATTGGGACTTACAAATTACTTGACATATCCATTGTATTTGAGATATCAGTGTTTGAGATATCAAACATAAATAAATTTGTCTTCATATGATGTATTGAAGTTAACAATACAAAGCTTTTCATAAAATTGGTATTGGTTTTTTGGAGAAATTTAATAGAATCCTATTTGATTTCATAATCTCAAATTTTGATAATTGTGATAATGGTAGCTGTATTTTTCTTGTGCACTATCGGATGTCCTCACTTTACTGAATTCTTTTAAAATTTCTTAATCAACACTGCTAATGTGAGGCATCGTGGTTTCATTACATAAAGGTAAAAATTAGTGACTTTAGATCTAAACTAAATTTGATAAACTTCATCTTCTGAGACTAGTCAACAGGCAGAAGAGAAAGTTTGAGGTTCTAAATGAACTAGTAAAATTTAAAACAATATTTTGGTATCAAGCATTTAAAAAAATGTGTCATGTAATTTGATTAATAAGACCAAAACTAGTTTAATATTGTTGTGACCAGTAAATTGCAACTTGTTTGTATCAACATGATTAATTGTAGCTTTCCAGCTTGTCTAACAATCTTTTCAGAATGGAGCTAATTTAAGACATATCTTGTGAATTCTGGATCCACTACTACAGTTCATAATCTTCAGATACTTAAACAAGTTGAACAAAATTCTTGTTTAAAAAATGCATGAATATATCATTATATATTGATAATTAAATGATATTGACTATTTAAGAACCAACTGAAACTAAACAAACCTATGATTAACCATGAGCTTACATCAGCAATAATGCATCTATAAATAGATTTCAAACAAAACAATAACAAAAATATATGATCGATAAAAAAATATCATGATTTGTTGATGATTTGGAGATGTTAATAACATTTAACCATTATGTAACTAGAACATTATTTTGTTCACCATGAAATCCACAGTAAGAGAAGGAAGACTGTGATAGAAACCTACAGGGATCCACTAACAACAAGATTTAGGCCACATAAAAAATTATCAAAGAAATTAAAGTTAGAAACATTGAAATAAGAATTATTATTTTCCGCCATTTTCATTCTAACATTATCTAATCATTTATCGGCATGTCAACAACAACAGAATTGACAATTAAAATCCTACTGTTAAACCGCGGAAATGTTGAAGGTCGTTGTGCGACTTTTGGCTGCCTATTTGGACCCTGATTCTTTGTCTTTTGTGGAACTCAAGCAAATATGAAAATCACATTACTATTTTCACGACAACACTCCGAGTTAAAATGGACAATTATCTTAGAAAACGTCTTTGTTTGGGTTGTGTCATCCCTCTTCCTTCGATTGTTCGAAGAATTTTGTTACGTTAGAGAACTCGTACAGGATTTATTTGAGTAACTCGAGCATAGAATGTGTCTGACATAGGCCTAGCAGTTTATTTGAGGATGTTTTGTAAAACAATGACTCAATACACATTGAATATTTCTGTTTATCTGAAGAAATTGCGCTAAAATGACATTTTTGTCATCGATCAACACTTTTTATGGTTTGGACCATTTACGGACAAGGAATATCCTTGATACCAATCGTCTATATATGTGATATTTAGAGAGTGCCTATATAATGAACACATCATGGTATATAATCTAAAAATCATATCACATACTTATGTGATATGATTTTTATATAAACTTATTATAAATATGTAATATTTATGATAAGTTTATATATCTTCAATTTATGAATCTTATACCAAGTATATTTAAATTTAAGACCATAGTGAAAATCATAGAATTTCTCATGTTGCATTTTTGAAAATAATTGAAGTATCCTTTAAGTTATGCGTGTTCATATATAGGGCCATTTATTGGCGAATGAACATAAATGACCATTAGATAAAGTGTCAAACTGGACCCTTTCCAAGAGATATCAACAATTTACATTCACCTGAAACATTACTCTAAAAATGTGTGCGTCGATCATATCAAAATAAAATCAAATATACATGGTCCAAAAATACAGATGTAGTCTTCGACAAAACGATAAAATTGGCAAACCATGGTTGGTTTCTGGTACATATCTCCAGAATACGGGTACATCGGAGCTTTTCAGAGAGATTGAGACTAACAGTGGGTTTCGGTGTTCCGACAACGCATGTATAAGTATGTGTTCCGCGAAAATATCGATCACTACATGCACGATTTAGGACCCTTGAAGTTAACGCACCTTTTAAATATCAGTCATTAAGGAAAGGTTATGTATAAAAAATCAAAATCTTAATAAAAATATGGGAGAATCAAGAATTATAATGACTTTTTGAAATTTTGACGACAAACTTTATTTTTCATCGTTTTAATTGTGTATTTCTTTAAGAATTTCAAAAGAAATAGTCACTTCCTACCTGAACAGAACACAAAATGGCCAGGAACTTTATGCAGAAGATTAGTGCATGTGCTTTGACATAAACATTGGTTATTCGCAAATTGTTTGTTTTCTTTTGGACATGCTGAATCACTCCCTGCTTTTGATCACGTGGTCTTATCAAGTCAGGTGCCAATACACAAAGAGACCGTTATCTCAGATATAGCTTCCATAATTATAAAACACGAGAGTTCTTGAATCCTATAGATTTTCTTGTAATTAGGACTAGACCTCACTGAAATGACGTCATTATAAATTAAGTAAAAAAGGCAAAATTCCTAAATATTTTATTGTAGAACCTTTAAAATAAACGCAAGACAAAATCTAGAAGGTTCCCAATTAAGTTAATTGCCGATTCAGCACAAATCCATAAACAATTGAAAACAATTAAAAAAACCGCAAGATGACACCAATTTAAAATAAAACAAAAATGCATAAGGTTACTTACAATGAAAGCATAATGTCATTCAAGACAATTTTAATGAAATCGTAGACATATTTATCATTTGTGAGATAGATTTTAAGCCTATAACTGCAACTTGTATAGTTTTTTTTTTCTGGAAATTATGTTATCACATGACGTGCAAAAACAATTTAGTTAGATGTATTTTACTTGTTATATGTAAAACCTCATTATCTATGAAATGCAACTGAAGAACGTTGTTGAATGAGATCCATTTAATGATTGCCCGGTTACTGGTTCGATCGTAAATATTAATTTAAAAATTGTTTAAACTGCTTTAAAAATCATGGGAACGATCAAAAGTGATACACATAGTAACATTAATTGACAATGATAATAGTTCAGTCTGTATTTGTAACTACACAATTAATTCCATCATCTATCTAATAATATCCACCATCTCGTACAACGGTAGTCAAGATAAAAGACTTTGGATGAATAAAAGCATTTATCGAAGATTGGATTGCTGAAATAATTCATAATTTTGCCTGGAGAAAATTATGGAAAGCAAAGTTAAGATTATAACGATTTTGAAAAGATACCAATAGAGCAATTTAAGTGAAGTTGGGTGACATTATATTTTTTGGTCAATTATATACGAAAATATAATTTCCATAGGAAAATAGCTACTTTGTTCGGAAAGAGAGACAAAAAGATGATGAAAAGTTGCAACAGTATTTGATGTCACGATGTAAAAATTACCAAAATAAATAAATCAATAAATAAAAAAAAAATTAAAAAAAAATAAAAATATAACCATAATTGTCTAAACAATTTATTTGTTATTGAAGTTAACAAACTCAATATTTACATAAAACTAATATTCCTAAACAACAAGATATCAGCAAGAGTTATGGTTCTTGGGGTTTTGTAATCTTTGGTTTCTTTCTGAAATAGTAACATAGTAAATGGAATTGGAGCCTAGAAGGATGACAATGTTATTGATTATTCTAGATGCATGGTTAATCACTGATACACAATGTAAATTTTGATTAAAATCTCAAGACCAATATTTTATTTAGTTAAAGATGTTAACATTTATGCATAAGCATAGTTGCCCCATGATTTGTGAACATTTCTGTTGTAGTGCATATTAAAATGAGATCGAACAGAAAATAAGCAAAGCAAATAAATAAGACACACAAAGACTAATTATCAAATACATGTATTATCTTTTTAAAAGATTTCAGCTATAAAAATAAATTCAACATCTATTTACATTTTTCTAGAAAAAAAGTTTCTTCAATAAAATGGAATGTGTTTGCGAATTTGATATCATGATAAACAATACAACAAAATTTCTCTCCTTTTATTAGAAAATATTTTATTGCCATCTTAATATAATTGCAGAGAAATGTACATATGAAAAAAAAGCTGTGTGTGTGTGTGTGTGTGTATGTGTGTGTGTGTGTGTGTGTATATATATATATATATATATATATATATATATATATATATATATATATATATATATATATATATATATAAGGTTAAATCTAATTCATTTACATCTTTATATAATATTTTTTTGTTTTATTTAACTTGAAATATTTGTTTTCAGTAATTATTCTTCATAGGGGTTCTTCTATGAAATAACAATATTTATATCTAAGTTTGCCGTTTAATCGCAAAAGTTTCGCGTTATATCGCGAAAGTTTCGCGTTTATTCGCGAAAGTTTCCCGTTTATTTGCGAAACTAACGCGTTTATTCGCGAAAGTTTCGCGTTTATTCGCGAAAGTTACGCGTTATATCGCGAAAGTTTCGCGTTTATTCGCGAAAGTTACGCGTTTATTTGCGAAAGTTTCCCGTTTATTCGTGAAAGTTTCGCGTTTATTTGCGAAACTTTCGCGTTTATTCGCGAATTATTTTTTTTTCCTATGAAAATGAGCTGAATGGGCTTTCGTACTTAAGGATCCAAAACACACTGAGGGCAAACTTAACTTTGCATAAAAGGCAATACAATAAAATGTTAAAAACATCTTAAGAAAATAATAAATTTCAAATATTGAACTAACCGCTTTCTCCTTTCAAAAACATTCTTAAAATAAACAGAAAAAATATTCTGTTAACGCATACTAGTAGTTCAGAAACATCAAAGCTCACATTAAACGTACAGCCAAACACGAGATCCTCCACTTAAAGGTCAAAAATTATTTTCCCGATTATAATGTTTACAATGCTTAAGTAAGGCATTTTAAGAGGCAACCAAAAATTAAGTGTCATTCGTGGAGTTATAAGGGAGTCACAGAGCTTACAATTATTTGCTATGTAAACAAAGCGTTTGTTAACATTTTGAACGTTGAAGTAAAATCTCCAGTTTTAGACCGAAAATGAATGTTAATGAATGTTGAAAACGGTAAGATCTGTTTATTTATGCTTAAAATGAATAAGATGATGGAAACATCAGCTTGAAAAAGGACTATTACCGGTATATTGAACTAATGTAAACATAAACAGGGCACGAGCCTTGTTTACATGACAAAGAATTGTGAGCCCTGTATCATGCTTGTAACTTCACTACTGACTCTCCAATTTCATTTTTCAGTGAAAATGCATTCCTAAAGCATTGTAAAAAAATAAAAACAGAAAAATAGAATTTGACCAAAATCGTGACCACGTACGCCCCTTTAAACCTGTGAAGATACATATGTGAATTTTGAGATCCAGCTTCCCAAATGCAGTGGATTCCATGGGCACCTTCTACCTATGATAGGGTCACTCTAGTCCAGGTCTGAGTCACTGTCCAGAAACGTATCCTACAACAATCAAAATTTAAACGGATCAAATATATTAATGGAAATATTTACAACGTCATTACTTCTATTTGCTGGTGCAATATCATGAATTATTCATAAACAAGTACATGTGGTTCTAATAATATAGTAAAAGTAAGTAAGAGTAAAAAATTAGTACATGAATGTCTTCGACGAAAATGGCATTTTATCACACAGCATGCATATAATTTGAGATTTTTTTTTATAGAATTTATGGGTTTTACCTAAAATCCATATGTTTTTCTAAAATATGTTCTATAAATTAGTCAGTAAAGCCCTTCTTAAATATTTAATAAACAATTACTGCAGGTGTATACATGTTTACAGTAAAAACAACACAAAATTAATTAAAAATGTCAACAGTGAAAAGTGTATTTTTCAACAATTTTAAGGAAAACCTACCCAACCACCCTGATCCACAATCCATGTGGCAAACTTATCGGCCACGTATTCCGCTGCCAAATCTTTCACCTGCAGTGCAACGGCTCTGCCCACTCCCGCCATGGTGACAACTTTCTTGGTCAGGTAGAACACGGCGGCAATATGGTCCCAGCTGTTGCCAGGACCGGTCTTTTTGTCGACCACTTCCTGGAACCTTTGGTACATGGCCTGCTTTACAATTTCCTTGACAGCGTTCGGAGATAATTTAAGCTGAAACTGAGAGTAAAATTTAAATACACGGTGTATCTATGGTACAAACATGTAGATTAAATGGCATCATATGCACAATGTATACAACTGTATGTATAACACACATGTCTCTCCATGGTCGAGATTAGTTCACCATTGATATTCTTTCACCCATCAAATTAATGGCACGGTCACAATTTTGGTCAAATTTTATTTTTCTATTTTTTATTGTTTACAATGATTCAGTAATGCATTTCTCATGAACAACCAACATTTGAGTCACTGTGTCAGTCGTAAAGTTATAAGCAAGATACAGGGCCGACAATTTTTTGTTATGTAAACAAGGCTCGTGCCATGCTTTTGTTGACATTGATTCAATGTACCAGTAAAACGTCTTTTTCAATCTAATTTTTTATCTGCTTATTCGTTTTGAACATAAATAAACAGTTCCTAGCGTATGTCACATTCATGTAAGGTCTAAACCTGAAAATTTCTTTTCAACATTCCAAATAAAAATAAAAACATGACCTGAGCTTTGATTACATAACAACTGAAAGAATTGTGAGCTCTGTATCTTGCTTACAACTCAACCACTGGCACTAGAATTTTGGTTGAAATGCCTTACTGAAGCATTGTAAACAATAAAAATGGAAATAATAATTTTGACCAAAATTATGACCATGTCCCTTTATTAGTTATGATAAAAGTTACTGGTATGTCAAACAATAAGTTATCAATTATGGTTCAATTGTGTATTAATTAAGGAGATTTACAAGGATTTATGTCTGAGTAATACAATTAGTTTAGACTTACAGAATCCCCCACTTCTCTTAGAGTGTCAATCAGTTGTCTTTCAAGCGCTGTCAATCCATCACCTATGAATAAACAGAATGGACAGTACAATTTTTTACTTGTCTATATAAAAATGAAGGTACAACTAACAACTTGTCCCTTTTGCAGGGAAACATATAGCAGGTATAATATTAAACACCTTTTTGATATCTGTGCTTACAAAATTTCTCCTTATCATTTCGTTTCCATTGATAAGCACAATTACATCTGAAGCCTAATAGTCTTTTAAACATTAACATTTCATTTTAGAGAAAATCACATACCAGTATCTCCGTTTTATATATGTATGTTATCCCCTTTTGAAATAATTTTCATAAATACATGTAAATGAAACAAGTGAAACAAGTCTTTAAATCATGAAGTTTTTGAATCTTAAACATTTAATTCCCATAAAAACATAGACTCGACTTACTGCCTCTTTCGTCCACTCCCGGTAGGTTTGGGGTTCTGGCACTAGCTCTCCTAGTCGCAGTGTTATCCACGGAGCTTCTGGTACTATCAGACAGTGGACTTGTTGCCTTATAGTGGTCCCCAATGTGTGCCAACTTCTCTGCAACTGCAGTGTACAGACGGTCTTTTTCAGAGCTAGTCCGTCCTGATGTTGCATGTCTTGGACGCATTGCTGAAAGAGAAGTAAAGTACTAAAAGTGGAAAAAGGTAACATAGAGATAAAAATTACGACACATTTTGCGTTTTTTTGTACTTTTCTCTACCATTCTATAAAATTAAATCAGAATAAAAATTTTCAGAAAATCTTATTACTTGTCTTTATATAAATACAGGTACAACTAACAACTTGCCCTTTTTGCCGGGAAACACATATTAAACATATATTAAACATCTTTTCGATGTATGTGCCAACAAAATTTCTCCTTATCAGTCTATCGGAAAAAAAATTTCAGTATTAATTTGTATTGTGCAAAAACATTTATAATGAATAATATAATTCCAATTTTTTTACTGAATCTTAAGTTATTGATTGAATGATACACAATTTTTGAGGTTTGGGAGGCAGATTTATCTTTCTTACTCTTCTTGAAGGAAGTCATTTTCCTCAGCCGTCTTATGAATCCATTCTCATCATCAGACGTCTGTTCCTTACTTACGAAAGCCCATTTTCGTAGGATTTTTTTCGCGAATAAACGCGAAACTTTCGCGATAAAACGCGTTAGTTTTGCGAATTAACGCGTTAGTTTTGCGAATAAACGCGAAACTTTCGCGATATAACGCGTTAGTTTTGCGAATAAACGCGTAACTTTCGCGAATAAACGCGGAACTTTCGCGATATAATGCGTTACCTTCGCGAATAAACGCGAAACTTTCGCGACTAATTCAAATATAGATATTGATATTAAATATAGATATTGATATTTCATACAAGAATCCTTATGATGAACAATTACTGAAAACATAGACATTAATTTAAGATAAAACAAAATAATGTTATATAAAGATGTAAATGAATCAGATTTAACCTTATACAAATTGATATAAATTCAAACGTAGGAAATCTTTAAAATCTAAGTACTGATTTTCAAAGGACATAATTCATTGCGCTTCTCACATTCTAATGGGTGCTGTATTATTGAAAATGAGACAGCAACATATTTTAACTATAACAATTTTAATTCAAATTAAAAGTTTTACTAAGTATCATTTTAGAATTTAAAGGATATCGTTGCTCAAAACGTTATAATACATATTATATCGCTGTGACATAAATTAACGTCTAGTTTAATATCAGAAAGATAAGTCAAGCCTTGAATTGAAATTTTTAAGCTATTGTTCAAATCTAGATGACGTAAATTCGTCCTCTTTATCACATATGTCATATGAAAATCAATACTAAGACTTTTTAAGGGTTTCCGACGATTGAATTTATATTAATTTTATAAGAAAAAGATAATCAATGAATGCTGTTCCAACACAGGGTCGGCAAACAAATGAAAATAAAAAAATGAAGCTCAAACTTATTATCTACTTGGGACATATAACATATAAAGATGTTAAAAAGTTTATCAGATTTATTAATATCGATATGGAAAAAAGTTAATTTTGTCTTCATATATCAACGTAACACGGATATTATAATAATAATGAATAATAAGTATTTTATGATTTAAAACTTGAAATGTGTTTGTTTTCAATTGTTTTTCTTCATAAGGGTTCTTGTATGAAATGACAATATTTATATAATGGTTTCGCGTTAATTCGCGTAAGTAACGCGTTTATTTGCGAAATTTTTGCGCAAATTCGCGAAAGTGACGCGTTAATTCGCGAAAGTAACGTGTTATATCGCGAAAATTTTCGCGCTTATTCGCGAAAGATACAAAGATACGCGTTTATTCGCGAAAGTTTCGCGTTTAATCGCGAAAATAACGCGTTATATCGCGAAAGTTTCGAGTTATATCGCAAAAGTTTTGCGTATATTCGCGAAAAAATTATTTCTTTTACCTACGAAAATGAGCTCAATGAGTTTTCGTACTTACTCTCCCTGATGTTGGAGTGCCTCTCTCCATGCTTGTGTTCAGACTTTCCAGCCAAATCTTTACACTCCCACACTTCACTCTCCATCAACATTCCCGATTTATTTCCATTGGTGTAGTTATGTTGTTCAACGTGACTAATTTTGTGGGTGTGAACATTTTGAACAACATCTCCTCTCTTATTGACACTTGAATCAATGTCTTTCTTTTTTCTAGATTTCCATCTTTTTATTATTACTGAACGGTAGTCATTATCATCTGTATCAGATTCTGTTCCAGACATCAATCTCTGACGCCCTATTGCAGGCTTTGCTGCACCTACTTCTCTCCTCTCTATGTCTTTCTTTCGGGAGATGACTTCTTCCTCGTAGTCAGTATCATCTGTCTTAGGTTCTGTTTCAGACATAAGTCTCTGTAGCCCCCTTGCTGTACCTACTCGTATCCATTCTATGTCCTCCTTAAGGGAGATGAATTCTTTCCCGAAGTCAGTATCATCTGTGTCAGATTCTGTTCTAGACACTAGTCTCTGTCGCCCAATTGCAGGCCTTGCTCTACCTTCTGCTATTTTTTCTGCATCCTCGTTTGGGGAGATGACTTCATTGTAGTCAGTATCATCTGTCTCAGATTCTGTTCCAGACTGTAGTCTTTGTGGCGGACCTGCTCCATATACCGGTATCTCCTGTAGCCCCATTGCAGGCCTTGCTCTACCTTCTGCTATTTTTTCTGCATCCTCGTTTGAGGAGATGACTTCATTGAAGTCAGTATCATCTGTCTCAGATTCTGTTCCAGACTGTAGTCTTTCTGGCGCACCTGCTTCACATACCAGTATCCCCTGTGGCCACATTGCAGGCCTTGTTGTACCTTCTGTTTTTATTTTTGCATCCTCGTTTGGGGAGATGACTTCATCGTAATCAGTATCATCTGTCTCAGATTCTGTTCCAGACTGTAGTCTTTGTGGCCGACCTGCTCCATATACCGGTATCTCCTGTAGCCCCATTGCAGGCCTTGCTCTACTTCTGCTACCTTCTGCTGTCTCAGATTCTGTTCCAGACTGTAGTCTTTGTGGCCGACCTGCTCCATATACCGGTATCTCCTGTAGCCCCATTGCAGGCCTTGCTCTACTTCTGCTACCTTCTGCTGTCTCAGATTCTGTTCCAGACTGTAGTCTTTCTGGCGCACCTGCTTCACATACCCGTATCCCCTGTAGCCACATTGCAGGCCTTGCTCTACCTTCTGCTATTTTTTCTGCATCCTCGTTTGGGGAGATGACTTCATCGTAGTCAGTATCATCTGTCTCAGATTCTGTTCCAGACTGTAGTCTTTGTGGCGGACCTGCTCCATATACCGGTATCTCCTGTAGCCCCATTGCAGGCCTTGCTCTACCTTCTGCTATTTTTTCTGCATCCTCGTTTGAGGAGATGACTTCATTGAAGTCAGTATCATCTGTCTCAGATTCTGTTCCATACTGTAGTCTTTCTGGCGCACCTGCTTCACATACCAGTATCCCCTGTGGCCACATTGCAGGCCTTGTTGTACCTTCTGTTTTTATTTTTGCATCCTCGTTTGGGGAGATGACTTCATCGTAATCAGTATCATCTGTCTCAGATTCTGTTCCAGACTGTAGTCTTTGTGGCCGACCTGCTCCATATACCGGTATCTCCTGTAGCCCCATTGCAGGCCTTGCTCTACTTCTGCTACCTTCTGCTGTCTCAGATTCTGTTCCAGAATGTAGTCTTTCTGGCGCACCTGCTTCACATACCTGTATCCCCTGTAGCCACATTGCAGGCCTTGCTCTACCTTCTGCTATCTTTTCTGCATCCTCGTTTGGGGAGATGACTTCATCGTAGTCGGTATCATCTGTCTCAGATTCTGTTCCAGACTGTAGTCTTTCTGGCGCACCTGCTTCACATACCCGTATCCCCTGTAGCCCCGTTGCAGGCCTTGCTCTACCTTCTGCTATCTTTTCTGCATCCTCGTTTGGGGAGATGACTTCATCGTAGTCAGTATTATCGGTCTCAGATTCTGTTCCAGACTGTAGTCTTTGTGGCGGACCTGCTCCATATACCGGTATCTTATCACTGAAGGGTGGACTATTGGACCTTTCTGAGTGGTCCTTATCAGAACGTTCAACGTCATGTTCATACTCATCAATGAAAGTGAAATTAGTCGTATCGTCGGTGGGAGATCGATTAGAACAAGTGGGAATGGACTTGATGACTTTGCTCCGGCATCCTGCCTCACAACGAAGGCACTCGTATTCTTCCCAAGATGTGTTTGTGCTGCCTGATCGATAAGTTTCAGTCACATTCTCAACATCTTCTCTCTGAAATCCAGTTGGTATTGCACCTTCCTCTTCATCATCGTTCAGTTGTTGTTTCTTTAGGAATTGTTCCAAGATTTTGCGAACGTCAGCTTTGATTTCTTGCTTTGATGTTTGGGCCATAGGTACTTTCTTGCGAACTCTGGTCTTTTTTTCCCTAAGATGTGATAACAGTGTCATCATCTCCCTATGGATCTCCAACTCCGTTTTTTTGCTTTCAGCCATCTTGGTCTTTTATTTTCCACTTCTTTCGTTCTACAAGTGGAATTGGAATCTTCAATAATTATATGTCAATCAAAGCTTAAACATTACATATAAGGAATGTTCTAATTACATCTACCATATGCAATAGTTGAATCAAGTTGTTTAGTTGCGTAATAAGTAGTGTTCAATAATTTCGTTGACAATATAGCGGCTCATCAAATAATCAAGATACAAATTAATCTAATTAAATCTAAATAACTAAATAATCTCACCATATTAAGGGTTAATTCTTGTTATATTATACGTCAAAGTTTTACTCAAAACCAATTTTCTACAGGTCAGTATAAACCAATATTTACAAAGTCATATAAAACAACATACTTCTATTGCATATATTTTGTAAGTATTTTTTACCTCTGAATTTCATATATATATTTAGATTTATTTTAATTAGGCCTATAACAGCTGTTTATGCGGGCGGAATTATGCTTGTAATCGCTTAATTGACGTCATCGATTTTAAGCTTAATATTTTTTAATGTGTAGAGACTCTGAATTTAGTGTGTGTGGTGGTCTCATGAATAAATCTTTGTACTGAAAATTTCACAGGTAAAAACTACTTAATTGATGAATGTTATAAAGTGTATATATTGTTTTAATGTTTTCCAATGCATGTATACATTGTGCTGTAGATGTACATTTTGGTAATTTTCCATACTGTAGTGGATAAGGTATAAAGTTCATATATATATATTTGTTTTAAATATTAGGCAATTCGAAGGAAACGTTATTTTGATTCAATTTTTTTTATTTCGTAAGCATAATATCCTTTCATTGGCAACTTTATACAATCCATGAAATCTGAGCAAAATTCAACCCAACCGAAAGTGTTAGTGATATTTAGCCAAGGTCAATATCTCGGTGTGCAACCCGAGGTCAAGGTCAATGCATCATTCTTAACAATTTGAAAATTAAGTGGGAATCAGTCACCCTAACGGCAAGACAAATAAATGTGCTTATTTCATATAAAAAATACAAAATACATTATACTGGGTGAACCATACCTGTTAACCCTCCCGCATTGCACGGGAGACTCCCGGGCGGGAGACGAATTTCTCCCGCAATTGTATTTGTCTTCCCCATAACCCCCCCCCCCCCAATTCTGGATCTTTACAATTCATGCAAATTTCAACAACCACTGCGGGTTTTTCTCCGATTCTGAGCTCAAAAAGCTGCTGTGTAGCTTGAATATATCAAAATCCATCCAAGTACTGTCTACCGTGGTCATTGTATGATATGTTATAGCCCAGTTTACTTTTTACGATTACTTCCGGTTTTGACTTGAATCTGTTACGTATTTAGTTATGCATAGGCCTTATAGAAAAATTAAGTGTAAGCCTAAAACATCTTGATTTTACTCAGTAGCACCAAAGAAAACAATACGCAGCCAGTGATGTCACTTAACAGGTGCACAGGTAAAGCACCCAAGCCACGTGCAGTGAGTCGTGACTAATTCTGTCTGGCCAGCACGGTCGGTAAAAATCAAAGTGAGTTTGGAACACTGAGTGTTTATACAAGCTACCGATGAAAGTGAAGCTCGAGGAAAAAGTGTAATAGCATTTCACGAGAGTTTTTAAAGTTAATAGTACCGGTACTATGAATTACAGGGATGCTATAGACATTACAGCAGAGATCATTTTTAAATGATACTGGAGAAATACATATCCTATATATATAAGGCAAAAAATAATTTTAATGAATAATAATTACTGGTATTTTCTAAACTGGGTTTCACTGCAAATTCAAAATACACAAAATAAATTTTCTGTGTTTACCCTAGATGTCAGCATGCAGTGATGGTTCAATACTGAACAATAAGAAGACTTATTATAAAAAGTGGCACTATTGACTACTTGTATTGTACCTTATTGTACCATGCAAACAAAATAATAGTTTTCTGAACATGTACAGCAACACAAGTTGTAATTGCACACTGGTAGTCATAGAAATAATAAAATTTCAAATGATTGCAAATGCATTAATTAATTACGATGGTAAAATAAGATATCTATTATATATTTGCATTTTACGTGAAAAAACGTCGTTTACGCAAAATCTCCCCCTTAGCCAAGTTGGTAAGGGGGAGATTCTCCCACATAGCAGATTTGAAAGGTTAACAGGTATGGGTGAACACTTAAAAGTTTTGTTGAGTGTGTATGTGTGTATATATATATATATATATATATATATATATATATATATATATATATATATATATATATATATATATATATATATATATATACATATATACATGGGCATTTCAAGGTCATTATTATTGAAACTACATCTAGGTAGGTGAATGAATCTTCATCTAGGTAGTTACGTGCAATTATGGGGAATGTGTGCAACTTCCTTGGATTGTTTTTGGTTCATAATTGATATATCACGGAAGGTACATGTAACTCCTTTTGCAACATGTATAATATCAGTGTATTTGTCTAGAGTTATGCCTATTTGTTTACATTTGTCAGTCGCCAAACATTGCTAGGACATGTCAAATTAATATATAGATAAATGCATATCTTTATATGACTAGTTGAATTAGGTTATACTGATATATCTGATGGTCAATAATGTCATCAGTGTCATATTTTTTCTCTCTATGTTTTGTTGTAAATGGTCTTATATCCAACGTCATACATCTATCTGCTAACGTCTAAATCTAAGTCTATCGTCAACATATATTGTCATCTACATACCATCAATTCATTGGTCATCAACCGTGTACTTTGTAATCCTCCAAAATAAAGACACATTTACAAGAATACACAGTTTCCTTTTCACTGGCAAATGCAAATTATTTACAATTAAAAGTAGATAATGAATGATGATGGAGGATGAGAAGATAGAACCGTACCGCATTAGTGAAGGAAATAGAAAGATGACTCAAAAGGGTGCTGAATTTACTTTGGAAAATAAAAGTAAGAACAGATATGGGTGTTACAAAAGCTTATCAACACTTAATGATAATTTGCAGAAAATGTTTTTCTCAACGGATGACAAAGAAACTGTAGGAAGAGCTTACAGTGAATGGTTAGACAAATGCAAAGAGTTTCTCGTGTCTAAGTACGTCTATAACTTTATCCTAGCGATCTCTGATGAGGAAAAGGACGAATACTTCATGGATTTAAATAAAAAGGTCAGTAGAGGATTGGTGTACGAAAAATTTAAAAAGCGTTATGATTGATAACAGTTCAGTGAGTTCGAGCGCAGATATCAGAAGTAGTTATTTGCAAGCGAAGTTAAGAAAGCAGAAGAAAGCGGAATTACTGGCCAAAACGGCATTATTTCAGGAGAAAAAAGAGATAATAGAGACAAAGTTACAGTTGAAATTTAAGAAAGAAAATATAAAGACAGCTTTAAAAATCTGTGAAGTAAGAACTAAATAAAATAATCAAAGAACTTCAAAAAACCCTAACGGGAAATGAGACATCTGTCAGAGGCCACGGGTAACATTCATTTGCCTTTATTAACAGTGGCAACATCAATACCGGATACCATCATGCATGTGTCTTCATTTATAAAACAGTTAAACTTGATGCATCAGTGTTTCGTCCGTTTCAATACCATTACCAACATTTGAAACAGTTAACCATGTTAACCGATTTACATGTACAACGACATCGGTATTCTATTATATGTGCCAACAATATTACGCCACAGTACACCATATATGCTCGTTTCAAGTTATCCAACAACAAGTTATCAGTGACAGACACAAGTTTTTTTCTCATCTGTCAGAACCAACGTTTACAACTGCAGAAAATCACAACAACAAAGATGATCTTCTTACAGTTCCAAGAGAGCTCAAGAAACCCGAAGTCGACATTTGAAAGTTTGAAGGAAATCCAAAGGACAACTAAAGATTCATTAGACAGTTATACTAAAGCGGGCGCTAACACCAATTAATATGAAGTGAAGAACGTTTGAATTTTCTTCTTTAATATATCAGTGGTGAAACTACCAGAATAATAAGTGGATATTAACATTTGGATGTAGAAAGTGGATACTTTCAAGCTTGAGGTAAACTTATAGATCGATATGGTAACCCGGATGTTGGGGTTTAAAATTCTAAAAAGACAGATTTGCAGTTTTAAAATTGAAAGGATTGTACTTTTCTTGTTTTAAATCTGGAAATCAGAAGGGAGTTTGTTAGAGCAAGTCGTACTGTATTCATTGTAAGAGATTTCATCCCTCTATACTCCACTAGGATCTTTGACAGAGCTTTGAAACAACATTATCTGTACCCCCAGCATCTGTGTCTTTGGCAGCGCATATGGGTGTTCGGGAACTTGTGAGAGAAGCGCTCTCAAATATACCAGTGCGACTGAAATCAAGAAACTGCGGCAAATACATTTACACCTATGCGTTCTCTGATTCCATGAGTACAGCAACATTTTGTACAGAGAAAATGGCAAACTTTCTTCACTTTCTATAGGGCAAAAAGAAGATTGTTATAATATTTAAGGACTTGAAATAACTGGCTTGATTGGTGACAACCGAATTGATCTTCCTCCTAGTTACATACAACCAGAAATACCTCTGTCTAGGAAAGAATTATTTGTTTTACTACAAAACTCAGGTATGGGTTTTTGTTATTTTTGGTTGCCAAAATATATTCAAGTATGGCATGGGTTAGTGTTATACTAGTATTTGGTTGCAAAAACAAATCATATAATAATTGGTACAAAATTGTACAGTTTATAGAAATTTACCAAATAAAACTAATTTCCTCTCTAAATATATGGAAATTTCAAATTCATTTAAAAACAATTCTTCAATATCACACCATAGTTTTTTTCATAAAAACATTCATAAAAAATGATCAATTGTTTCAATTTCCGTCTTACAGAAGCTACATAAGGGAGATTAATTAACTTTAACTTGTGCTTATAGTGATATATAGGTATAATCCTGTGTATTATTTGAAATTGAAGCCAGTTGAGTTTACTTTCTTGAACCGCTTTTAAGCAGAGACAAAAAAATCTATTCCCTTCAAGTCAGTGAAATCATCTCCAAAATCTCTCTATCTAATTGAAATTATTGGTTTTTCTTTTATCTGCAATTAACATGTTATACATTTCCTTACATTCTTTTGTATTCTTATAAAAAAGGTAAATAGAGTTCAGGATTTTAGGTTAATATTCTTTGCTCAAGTTTGTATTATGTATGTGTTTTTGATTGTTGTTTTTTTAAACCTGCATATTCAATAAAATTGTATGCACTCTCCTATTATTTAATATAGTTAAGAAAGTTCCCATTAAAGCCAAAGAGATCAGTAATTAGAGTATACCCTGCGCTTAAATAATTTTAAAATACTGAAGAATTATCTGCTAGTATCTCAATGTTTGGGTTGTCCCATAAAAGTTAATTGTTAAGATGTTTCTCAGTTTGATGTTTGCACAGAGAAGAAAAAGACGATATAGTATCTCCTTTTCTGCAGCCACTTTGAGGATATATTTAATCTGAACTGAGTCCGTTCTGTGAAACACATGATTATTCCTTTATAACGTGTGTTAATCCACTTTTTTAAAGCTTATTACCAAAGTTAAAAAGTCTAACGTTTGAATAACCAGATGCAACTAGAATGGGACGATAGGGTTCCAGATAACCTAACTAAATTCCTTGTTACCATTGTATTAGGACTTTCAGAAACTAGAAGACTTCAAAATGAACATTATCAATTGCAAACTCTTTAGTTTCGATCCAGTCATTGTGCAGTTACATCACTTCGCAGAAACAAGCGAACCGGGAGATGGAATACTGTTACTTACTACTGGAGAATGCAGACGGCGAATACCATTACTCTTTCATCATGAAAAAAAATATCGTGTTGCACTAATCAAAAAGACAACCAAAACTGGAGTTAACAGCAGCTACAGTAGCAGTCAAAACTAACAAGATGTTTTGACTGAGCTAGACATGACCATGGATCGCGACGTATTCTGGACCGACAGTATGGCAGTATTATATATGTTATATATTCAGAACAGAACGGGAAGATTTCATACTTTCGTAGCTAATGGATTAGCAGTGATACATGAAGAATAAAAATCAAACAACTGGAGATGCATTAACAGGAAAATCAACCCAGTTGATTTTGCATCAAGATAAATATCGGCCAACAGCCGTAATATGCAAAAAACCTGGATCAAAGCCTAAAGTGTTTTGTTAGATCCAGAGAATCAGAGGTCTAAACATCCAATTTATATCGCTGATAAAAAATTATTGGACAATGACCCAGAGGTGAAAAGAGTTACTGCCAGAACAGTCATCGCAGGACAAAAGGATTCAGACAATTCTACAGAGTGTGTAAAGAAGTTATTTCAACATTACTACTCGTAATACACACTGAAGAGGACAGTGGCATGGATTTTGAAAGTGCGAAAAGAGGTGTTATTGCCGTATGAACATAAAAAGACTGAATTCTAGTTCAATATCACAGAGTCATCTGATAAAAGTGTTCTATAGCAAAAAGAGCTTAAAGAAGCAGAAAAGTGTGTACTGAAATTTCTTAAACAACAAGAATTTGAGACATAAATAATGCTCATGCTTCAAGTAACTCTCATCTGAATCGTAGAGGTCGAATCAGGAACTTAGATCCATTTATGGACGATGGAATTTTGCGTGTCGGCAGTGGATTAAATCAGTCAAGTATTGAGTCATTCATGCTTCGTCAGCCATCAGGAGAGTGATATCAAGTGTCTTACACGTAGATGACAGAAGTCGAAAGTTGAAAAGAAAAAATGGATAATCTGTCTAAGGACCGTATCATTCCAGATTAAACATCATTTAACAGAGTAGGAGTCGATTACTAGTACTTTGAAGTACTGTAAAAGTGGTTATTTACGCTGGTGGTTAAGTACGAGTTTTCTATGGTCAAACAATACGCGTGGATATTAAATACGCGGATGTGTGATATAACACTCTAAAATGTTGAGTTTTTTTCCATATGCACGGGGGTACGCGGTATTTTACGCGGTTTTAAGTCCATCGCGTAACTAGTGAAAATTTACCTCACGCCTAAATAACCACTTTTACAGTAAAACTAAAGAGAAGTCGTGTGCAACGCTATGGCGATATATTCACTTGCTGAACAAGTTGAGCTGTACATTTTGAAGTAGCAGCTTTATTAGACACCGATTCTTACACAAATGCCTTGCGTCGCTTTATTGCCAGAAGGGAACAAGTTAAGAAGATACGTTCTGACAAGGGAACTAATTTTCGTTGGTGCTGAACGTGAACTTGCTGGAACCATACATGAATGTAATCAACACTAGATCTTCAAAAGACAGTTACAGAGGAATGTAGACTGGCATTTTAACCCCGTAGCTGAATCACATCATGGTAGAGTATGGGAAAAAATCACTCGATTATTCGTAAGGCCATGAACAGTGTTGTGAAGGAACAGAACTTGGACGTCGAAGGACATAATACCCTGCTGTGTGAAATCAAATATTTGATTAACGACTGACCAATTACAAGGAATACGGATCACCACTCTGATGTGGAGCCACTTACATCAAACAATTTGCGCTAAATGAAGCGGAAGCCAAACCAGCCTCCAGAAGTTTTTGATCAGGACGACATATATCACAAGACACGGTTCAGACAAGTTCAATATATTGCAAACCGGTTTTGGCATATATGGGTACGGGAATAGCTACCGCTTTTTACAGGAAAGACATAAGCCGCATGAAAACAACGCTTTGTTAATAGTCGATTCCAATTTCCCGAGAAATTTGTGCATTATTGTGCGTTAATTGTGAAACTATATCGAACACCATCGGACTTGAGCGACAATTTTAAGTTAAAATAGCGACAAATATTCTAAAACGTCCCCAAGATAAACTTGCCTTATCCTACAAGGAGACTGTAAGGACTGTTTGAATACTATGAACCCTTTTTGTATTTTTTAAGTGTGATCATTGAAATTTGTTCATTGCAGACATTTTTCTAGGAACATATTAGTCAAGACGCAAATTCGATGGTTGCTTGTATTTTAATAATGTTAAATATATTTTCGACGTACAATGTAATTGGGTCATTTTCATTCCTCAATTAGGGGGATGGGTTGTAACCGCCAATGCTGTAATTAGTCTTATCTTTGCTGTAACGTCACTGGTTTTTGTGCTGGGCTCATGACTTAATTTTTTTTACTAAAATTTTCACTGGTGGAAACTACTTAATTTGTGAGTTTTATAAAGTGTATATATTGTGATGATGTTTTCAATGCATACATACATTGTGCATTAGATTTACATTTAAATTGAGTGCAATTTGATGATTTTTTTAATACTTAATTGGATTAGGTATAAAATTACTATTTATGCATATATAAGAGGTTTCATCCCAAAGTAATGTCACAAACATGATAACATCACAAAAAATCAACCTTAGCATTTTATTACCTTTGAATAATACACTGGTACAGCAAGTCAAAGAACAACACCCTCCATATCAAAAAAGACAACGAACACATGTTTCTTTAAGGTTCTGGTCACCCGAGTCATTTTAAGGGGTTGGGAGTGTGTGCGTTTCCAATGACTTGAATGCATTTTTGACTCGGGATCAAAATAAGAAACCCACGTTTCGTCTACAATAATAATTATGCGTCTCAAAAACGCCTCTCCTTTTTTTCTCCATCGCGTTATAAATCTTTCAGATTCGCGATCACGCACACCCATTTCATTTTATTTTAGCAATCTCGGAACCCACCTTGCACATAACCATTTCATGTTAAGGTCCTCTGTTAATATTCTTTGAACTGTGCCATAGGATAAATTCAATGTTTCACACAATCTTACGGCAACACGTCAGTTTTCGTTGACCACGTCAGTCACTAGCTTGACATTTACCTCCGATTTCCCATCATTTGGTTTTCCGGTCCTTTGCTGATTTTTAAGCGACACATTTCTTTCCTTAAAACGCTCAAACCACCTGAAAACAATTTTCCTGTTTACTTTCCTCTCACTGCATGCCCGGTTTATCAATTCTACTGTCTCTAATGGCGATTTTCCCAATTAAAAGCAAAAATGCATCACGCCCCGTTGTAGTGTTTTGTCCGATTCTGACATTTTCTCAGTTCGTAATAGCAAATTAACGCACACTTACATGATTATTTACACAAATGACTTTATTTCTTTACTACCTATGCATGTAAAAATGACGTAATATTTATCATATAAAATATTGTGCAATTTGGCGCCATTTCAAGTTTTTTAAATTCATATTTCAATTTAAAGAATAATAGTTTAAAACATGTCGTTTATTTGTAACGCGGCAATGTCCCCTATGCTTTGCGATTTAAACATGTTTTTAAAACAATTGAACGATCGTTTCTTAAAATTTTGAATTTGAATAAGAATTATAATAATTATACATATTTCGATACATAACATTATATTATAGAGCGCCAAATACCGGCGTTATCACTGTGTGACATTACTTTTGGATCAACCCTTGTACATGGATATTTCAAGGTCATTATTAATGATGCATTAATAAAACTACATGTAGGTACATGAAGTTCTGTGTAATTATGAGGCACGTGTGCAACTTGCATATGTAGCTGTATTGTGTTAGGTTCATATTTGATATATAAAGGAAGGTAACCCCTTTTGCAACATTTGTAATATCATTATATTTCTCTACAGTGAAGCCTCTTTGTTTACATTTGTCTGTCGCTAAACTTCGCTAGGGCATTTCAGATTTATATATAATTAAATGCATATCTTATTATGACTATAGCTGAATCATGTTATACTGTTATACTGATAGTAATAAATTCATCAGTGTTGGGACGAATAAGTTTGTGTTTTGAGTTAGTTTGTTTACAATATTTTTTTCTTTACAAGATGATGTCCCGCACAAGCGCGGGAATTATTGCAATATTAAACATTGATATGATACAATTGTCATGTTGTAAATTTTGAATTTACCGGAGGGCAGTAAATACAAAATTTACAACATGACACAATGCTTAATGTACATGTACATTGACATAATTTTTCTTTTGTTTCAGCCGACTTTAAAAAACTGCAAGCTTTATTTTTTTTTTTTAATTAGGGAGTGAGTATATAGTGTCTCGTATCTATTTTCTAAATTTTGTTTTGTAAGTCATACTTCAATATAACTTTTATCACTGTCTCTAGAAAGAATTTCAATAAAAAAAACCTGTCATACTCCCTCCCCCACTAATTCAACTTCCACGTTCTTGCACACATCATCTACTAAGTTCATACTGACGTAAAGTTGTTCCTGGTTCAGTTTAAACTTTTTTATGCATATCTTAAACCAAAGTTGTCAGATTAAAATTAACTCGCCCTACACTATCTGTCATAACGTTATTTAGACAAACCGCGTTCTTTTTTCCCTCGTTCTGGAAAGTTCTATCCATCAAAACTAAAATCGTGTATTCAAGAAACAAATTGGCTCATTTTATCTATTCAACATTTGGTATATCTTAATTTTTATGTATACCCTAAATAAGTTCCCAGTAAATGTATGTACTCTTTACGTAATTAATTATTTTTTCATTGCAAGCATACATTCCCACTGTCTTGGATCCGCCAAAACGTGTCCACCACCTTATTCTCATTTTTGATATTTTGGGCTTGTAAACTTATCTAAAAGGAAAGTAGGTTTTTAATTTATTTTTCAATAATTACTTAATATCAGGTAAATTTTAATTTATAGTTTACGGACATCAACTCACACGTGATGAAATACCAAAGGTGTTAACTGTTACTTTGGGGCAGGCATTTCGTAGTTTCTTAATTTATAAGTAGATAGATTTTTGTCGTGAAGGTCTTACGTTTTACGTCAAACAGTTATCATGCATCGTCTAGTGTCTACGTCTTTCGTCAACATATTGTCATCTATTTACCATCAATTCATTTTTCATCAACTGTGTATATTAACACCACATACAGACGCATTTACAAGAATACAGTTTCTTTTTCAATGGTCAATACAATGCTGTTGAGATGATAAACAACAAAATACTACGAAAGTAAACTGTATTTAACAAAATTAACAAGATTTCATCAATGTGACAAACAACATGATTATTGATTAAAGTAAATTCAGATGAGACTGTCAACTTAAATATTATATTGGAAAAAATCAAAGACAAACTGCCAAATATCTCTATTTAGTTTACTCAGCAAGACACAATTATCATGATTAATTGTACAAATCAAAGTAAATGCATGCGCTCAATTAATCTAGTGTATCTACTATATCAATTTATATATTCAATAATTTCAAAGTGACATATAGGTCCAATGATGTAATTTAAGAATTTATAATTCTGTAATGCACTTTATATATTCTTTTTACATGTACATACATGTCATTATATAATAAAATATTTACTTACTGTCTTTCTCCTCATCAATTACATCCTAATATGATATACATTATTTTGTAATAAGTTTTATAGTGTTTAGAAAACTTCGCGGTGTATTGAAAAAGTGAAACTAAATTGTTACCTGTCCAAGCTAGTTTTGACGCTGTTAATCTAATTTTATTCTATATTTAGATGTGGCGTCATGAAGCTAAACATTGAGGATCACGTGACCTGGTGTATACATTGGATATCATTCCCTTATTAAATTCAAGAGCTCGTATGGGGCGATGACTCTACCTTCACTTTAACCTTCTCGACCGAAATAAGTTGTCACAGAAAATTGCAATCGTTGGCAAGTAAACACTCGGTGTAAGATTATTATTCACTTCTTAATTGATATCTTTTATATTTAACAGCATTTTTTCCCCGTAATGCTGACAACGTTTAAAACAGACGACCAATGTCAATATCTTAAACCAATGCTCTTTAAAGAAGTAGATGGTAAATTCTCTTTTGAATTGTACAAAGATTGCTTTTTAAAACGCATTTTTTATGCTTGAATATGAACACGTTTATGTTTATTGGAGGTTTCGGCGGGGCAAAATATAGATATAGATGCGTTAGGAAAGGTGTGTTCGTGTGCCCTATCATTAAAGAACTCCGATTTTTATACCTTAAGCTTAAAATTACTCTAGATGTTAACAATCCGAAATGAACTCTTATGCAAATATTACTTACTTTTACTCAAAAGACATGCACAAAATATAGGTAAAAGTTAGGTCATATTAAGTTAATAGAATATTATTTTAGCGACAGCTACTTGGATGAAAAAGGAGAAAGTGTCCATTGTGTCATTAGATGGAGGACAGGCAAAACAAATGACAAATAACGTGCAGGAGACAAAAACTACCCTTGAATGAAAAATAAGTTCTAGTTCTACGCACTTTTTTCACCTTTTTGAACTAAACTAGCTGATTATTTCAAGCACATTTACCATATATTACTTTTTTAAAATTCTAATTATGTTATGATACTGGTTTATTTTATTGTTATTCCTTATCCGACATATGTAACCCTTTATTATAAATAAATTATTTTTTAAAAACTTTCAGAAGTCAAAAGGGTACAAGTTTCATACCTGAAATACATACAAAGATTTTTAATTGATATCTTGACCCTAGCCACAATATATATTTCACATCAGTTCCATTATTTCATTAAAGAAATAAGAATTGTTTTTAAAGTCGTAGTAATTTATCTAAAATTTCAGTGGAATATGATAAGATTTCACAATCATGATTACAGAAGAAAAAAAGCGAAATACAGTGTAACGCTGTACAGCAGGACTTGTTTCCACAGTCAAAGTCACAGTTCTTTTTTGTCCTACCGCATGATTATACAGAGGGCCAGGTCTCCCTATATATTGCATTTTATTCGGATACAATCATCTTCCAAAGTCAAGGGTTTCTGATCCGCTCTGCTCTACATAAACTAATGTAGAGCGAAGCGGATCAGAAACCTTTGACTTGGGAAGATGGAATACAATATACAATTCACAATTTTTTTCGTCTTCATATTTTACCATTTACAAATTTTCAGAGAGAGTTTGAAGTATACAATAATCAAGTTTGACAGTTTGAGCTTGCTGATTTACAAGGAAAACACTTGCAAGCTTTAAAAATAAGATAGGCCTCCACTTGTGACATTTCATTTATCATTTAACATTTCATCTTGTATTTAAAATTTTTATATGTAATAAAGAATGCAACATTGTTTAAAACAACAATGCTTTGGTTTCCATAAAACCTATAACAAGATGTTCCCGAGCAATATTAAGTTTAAGTATAGCAGAAACTTTTTTCCAGATATTTTCTACAAGTATACAATAGAAAATCATATGTTGTATTTTCAATTTCACGACATTAAAGTACAATATTTATCATTAATTTTATTCCATTTGATAAGATATAGCTTATTTTACAGCAGATTGTTTATTGAATTAAAATAAATTCAGCTATATTGTTTATATTAATTTTTACCATTTTTATATCATATATTTTTCGCCAACAAAGTGAGGTTACGTCGCTAAATTTGTTTTGCCATTTACTCTCAATGACAGGCTTTTTGTAGCGATTTTTTATTCCTGAACCGCAACTCAAGTGACTATAATATCTATGTGCGGTATGATCGTTTATATGCAGCAGATATTATTCATACAGTGTGCTCTGATTTCTATTAACGTGGACGGGGAGGTAATACAACGGATTCGACCGCTAGTGGAAAGGGAGGTATTACATCGGATACAACTGCTAGAGACCCGTTTGTGAACAATCCAATATGATTAAGGATATACAAACATTTAGAACTTTCTAATTATGTAATGATTATAAAATATGCATCTTAAGTTTAATTCATAATAGCATATTGAACCCTGGATCTTTACAGTTAAGTAATATGTACACCGATAAGTGTTTCAGTCTGCTTGTGGTATTCGTTATTGTTGTATGCTATTATTATTTCAACAACTGGTGACATGAAGGACAAAATTTTAAGACCTGGGCCATGTTTCATATCCATATCATATTTAATATGTATTAGCTAATAAGGGGGTCCTGATCATTTCGTCCATTTAAAATATATATAAACTACACTATGTGTGCTCTGTTCTTGTCTTTAGTTAATAGTAAATATCTACTATGCCACGCCACAAGAGGCGTCAGCCAGCTCCGAATTATTTATCTCTACGCCAGAAGAGAGGGGAGCAATTCCTAAACTATGTGAGAAGAATCACCTTGTTAGGAAGACTAATTCAGCCTACTCGTCTTTTGTATGACTTGGCCCTGTTGAGTGATGGAACTTCTCACAGAGACGTTTGTGATGCTCTTCTGGACCAGTACCGCTGAGCACGAGATGAATATGATGTCAGCTGGATTGAGAAGATTAGGAATCAAGCCCGTGTCATTCTATGCACTAAATAATGGGTTAAGGAGAATCTCCCATCGCTTACCCGAAGTTCCAATCCAAGAAGAGCACATACTACTGCTACCGCCGCGCCATCATCACCATCCGGTATGTGTGCCGACATTCGTCTTCGAACCAATCCCAATCTGGATGTTGTGCTTAAAAATGCAGTAAAATGTCCGTCTTCTTACACCGAGGAGTCTGTGATGGAGGTTGCTTACACTGACTGTCTCGTCTCCATTTATCATGAAGTATCAGGGGTCATCCGTAACTCGTTTACCGATGGAGTCTTCGCCTTTAGTGAAAGAGATTCTTACGGAGAAGGAAGAATATTGTGTTGGAAGCAGGAAGTCTTCATCTGTAGTTGTGTCAAAGAAGCGAAGATTACCCTTCCGACATGTTCAGCAGAAGACTATTCCGAGACTGCTGACAAACGTGCCCGTTTATCTCTTGAAGTTCAGGTGACATTTGTGAGACCTCGTGGGACTTTTCAGTGGTTTCCAATTCCTGGTTGCAACTTCAAAAACAGGAAGATCAAGCGTCCTGTTCAAACCTCCCACCTTCCTCGGATATTCAGTGATGTGAGACCGATTCGCTCTCATGATGATTCAAATTATGCACTCTACAGCACTGGAGTCTCTGCTTTGGATTGTTGTTGGACATGATGCTATAGTTTGTTCACAATTACAGTGAATAACGTCAACCAGACACACCAGATTTCCCCGGAAACTACTCTTCATCCAGATACAGCGGCGTGCATAAGGAGACTATGTGACCATCAGAACTGGGAAGAATGTTTTTCTGTGGCTCCAGTTGCATTAATCCATTGAAAATGTTTTGTGGTGCTGATGTCTGCTTTGCAATATGTGCAGCGTGAAGAGTATCGCGTGCATGGGCGTGCTACAGGTGACAGTCATTCCGTTTCTGATGTGAAAAGTATATTGGATTCAACTACGGAAGAAGAGTTCAGGTGTAAAGATGCAAGTTATGACTCTGATGTAAATTCTTCAACAGAACCAGTCTGTGATTATATGCCATTTGACAGAGATGCCAAGGAATACTGTATATAAAACACGAAGCCTTCGGTAGTCATTTTCACCTTGACAGTTCTTGTAATCGTATATGGAGAAGGTCGTCTGGAAAGTCGGTGGTGGGTGTACTTCGACATATACAGAATCAGGAATTGGCCGTCCTCGACTGGATGAGAAGGTAACGGGTGGTGTGATTGTCTATAGTGAGCCCCCCTCCCATCCAGAGACAGTTTCGGTTAGTCCCTGGGGAGTTGCTATAGGTGTTTATCCTAAACACTTCCAGGATTTGAATTCTGGGACCTTGCTCCATATGAAGAATCTGCTGTGTTCCCCGTACGTTGTAGCACTTGGAGAAGTTGATCTTGACGGTAATGTTCTCGTTAAGTTCTGGAGGCGCCAAGACTGACAAGTGCTTACCCTTATTTGCAAGGACAAAGTTTTGGTGATTCACCTGCGTGGGATATCTCCAGATTGTAATGGGTGTTCACTACCGATGTTTACATATAATTCAGAAAGTGTGTGATATGGCCCAGGCTATTCATCATTTTGTTCATTGTTTCATGAGAGATCAGGAACATGTTAAGCTGTGGATGGATCATTTCTCTAATGTGTACTTCGGATTTACATGAGCTGTGGAGAGCTTAAGAGAGTGCCAGATTAAATGATTGCCTACTGGTTTGATCGTAAAAATATAAATATAAAATATTATTTAAACTGTTTTAAAAATCATATATATTTACATACTACTGTGTTTTTTTCATTAAATTCTGTGATATTTAAATGCCACTAAATGCAATAACTAATCATTGCGTATTAATATAAATGTAATTTACATAAGTAGTTCCCAAACAGTGATTTCTATGTTATCGGTTAAAAATATATTTCATACATGTTGTCAAAAAACAGTGTTTTACATTTATATTATTCAACAAAAATGTTGATTTTATCGTTTTAATCAAAATTTCAAGAGTTATTTTTCATGGATTATATTTTCATTCTTATCCATCTGAACTCAACATGTGAAAACCAGTTTAAACGGGTTTATAAAACAGCTGTTCTTGCTGTTACTAATTTACTCCCTCCATGATCTGCAATTTATATCGATTTATTTAAGTAAATAATTGATTTCATCAGTAAGGGAATGTAAATATAAGCATTAAATGATTTATTTTTTGACGTCGTCGTTTCAATAACTGCCGTCAGTTGAGCAAACAAATTATTATAACGCGCTAACGCGCGTTATTAAATTTTTCTGCTCACCTGACGTCAAAAATAAATTATTCAATGCTAAAGGAAACATAATATATATAGTAACATTCATTGCTACCTGTTTAGTCAATTGGACATTCATTTTTTTTACAGACACAAGAAAAACAAAATTACTTTAAAGTTTATGTTTGGACGTTAAGCAATTTATGTGTTCCCGACAATCACTACCATCAATTTTATAGATGTAATCATATAAGGAATCATTCTTTGAGTATTATGAGGTGATAATTTTGGTCGGGGCGTTATCAAATCCAATAAAGCCCGAAGGGCTTTATGATAGATTTGATCACGCCCCGACCGAATTTATCGCCTCATAATATTCAAAGAATGATTCCTTATTACTTATATTTATATAATTTTAAGTTAGCGTACGATTAAATATTTTAATATAAATAAGCAAACCCCGCTGGCGCCTCAGTTTGGCGTCATTTGTATTATGGGTTATATAGTACAAAATCGATACGTAGTGTTATCACAGGCAAAGACACTGGAAAATGTAAATATATAATCCTTAAGTGAAGATCTACCAACGAAAAATTGCTCTCAAACATTTTCTGATGATAATGATTAACAAACGAGTTTGTATCGGTTTGTTCCAAGTATTAACTACTAGTAAATAACAGCATTTAAATAAACATACATCTCTGAAGGAAATGGTATGTTTGCTGGGGACTTTGTCCTCACTATTCATTCATATTCTTTTTTTAAATAATTTTTTAACTTTTTTGTTAAACTCAACGAATTGTCAACGAGTTAAGTTTTGTTTTAATGAGACATGTGCAACATTATAGAGATGTTGCATTTTCCCTACCTTATAACAGTGATGTGCAGAGTTTTGTCTGATGACAATGATACCAGTTCAGCCTGCATTTATAACTACACCATCATTTCCATTACCTATCAAATAATATCAACCAATTCATATACCGCTAATCACAGATACACAATGTTAATTTTGATTATAATCTCAAGACCAATATTTTTAATTAAGTAAAGAATACCGCTAGTCAATATAAAAGACTATGGATGCATAAAAAGAAATGTTAAAGATTGGATTGCTAAAATATTTCATAATTTTACATGGGGAAAATTACTACTTTGTTGGGGAAAGAGTGACAAAAAGATGATTGCAAGTTGCAACAGGATTTGATATCACACTGTAACTTTTACAAAATAAAAAACGAAATACAAATATAAACTTAATTGTCTAAACAATTTATTTGTTATTGGATTTAACAAATTCAACATTTACATACAACTAATATTCATAAACAACCAGATATCAGCAAGAGTTATGGTTCTTGGGGTTTTGTAATGTAAGATCGGATCACCTAAGATCGTATCATAGTAAATGGAATGGGAGCTGAGAAAGATGACAATGTTATTGCTTATTCTAGATGCATGGTTAATCACAGATACAAAATGTAAATTTTGATTACAATCTCAAGACCAATATCTTAATTAAGTAAAGATGTTAACATTAATGCACAGGTATAAATGCCCCATGATACATGTATGTTAACATTTCTGTTCTAGTTCATACATGTTTTAAAATGAGATCGAACACAAAATGAGCAATGCAAATAAATAATACATATAAAGCCCACATATTAAATACATGTATTTTTGTTAAATTCCAACAATCAAAGATATTTAAAATCTATTTACAGTTTTCTAGCAAAAAAGTTTCTTTAATAAAATGGAATGTGTTTGCCATTAAGATGTCATAATACCCAGTACAATAAATTTCTCTCCTTTTATGAAAAAAATATTTAATTGTCACCTTAAAAATATTTGCAGAAAAATTTACATTTGAAAAAATGCTGCAAATATATAACATACCAATTAACAAATAGAAATTCAACACTTCTTATTTGGAGAAATGAAGAAATAAAATCAAAATTTCAAAACAAAGTTTTCAATATTTTCCAAATCTTGTAAATGTATATGTTCCTATTTGTTTGAAAAAAAATTCCCCATTTGCTTTCATATATGGCACAATTTACATGCATATTTAACAAGCCAATTCAAACACCAGGCACTTAAAGAAAGGTTAACTTCACAAAATTTTGACAGTATGCATGAATAGAATCAATTTCTACAGTAGCACTTTAGAATGCATAACATGAAGGCAAACTTATTTTTGCATTGAAGGCATACAGTAATTAAAATGTTATAAACATCTAAAAAAAATCATTAATTTCAAATATTTAACTAACTGCTTTTGCATTTCAATGAACATTCTTAAACTCAACAGAATAAATCTTCTGTGAACACATACAAGTCTCCTTAACAGACCAAAAACATCAGAGCGTATGTGAATGTACAGCAAAACATGAGATCCTCCACAAAAACTTGTGAAGATATAGATCCACCTGCCTGAATGCTGTGGATTCTAGGGGGCATCTGCTACCCAATGATAGGGTCAGTCTATATCCAGGTCTGTGTCACTGTCCAGACACGTATCCTACAACAATCAGAAGGTGAATATATCAAATACATGAAAGGAATCATGCAAATTTTTTGCAAGCTTAGTATGTAATACCAAAATAATTGGCATGATCAAATGATACTTGGTGATGAAATCTTACTGCAACTTCTGTGAACATTTTAAAGCATAAATAATACAAGTACATGCATGTTATAATGTCTATTATTGAAATAGCATTTCTGTCACATGGGAGATTTAGTACTTTTAAAACAGTTTGATCTTTTTTTATATTCATATAAATAATCGTATCATAATTTGTATAAGCAAATCCATGACTGGTCTGATAGTGCTTATTTTATATGCAAATGATCATGTGATGGTTGTGACCAATCAAACCTGACCTCAAAATATCACCTTAGTTTTACAAGACAGGGACATACTGCTATATTTTTATATTTTTACAAGTTGTTTATTCCACTTTTTTTTTTAATAAGTTGAAGGTGAAAACAATATGAATAGGTATTATTTCCTAAAAATAAATATCATGTTTTTTCTTCTGAAATATGTTTCTATTATTTAGTCAGTATATGTAAATATCTTCTCAAATACCTATAATTAATCACTATGCATATCAATATATAATATATACATGTACATGTATATATTTCACAAAAATATCAAAACTATTTCTAATTTTTCTATAATTCAAAATAATAACAGTGAATTTTTCAACAACTTTAAGGCAAACCTACCCATCCTCCCTGATCCACAATCCATGTGGCAAACTTATCGGCCACGTATTCTGCCGCAAGATCTTTCACCTGCAGTGCAACGGCCCCGCCCACCCCTGCAAGAGTGACAGCTTTCGTGGTCAGGTAGAACACGGCGGCAATCTGGTCCCAGCTGTTGCCGGGGCCGATCTTGTTGTCGACCACTTCCTGGAACTTCTGGTAGGTTGCCTGCTTGGCAATTTCCATGGCAGCATCTTTCACAGAATCGGGAGAAATGTCAAGCTGTCAAAAGAGTTATAATCGTTTAGTTAATCATTATGATAATAGTTACTGGTAAGGCATTAATTAGGAAAATTTACTGTGCATTATGTCTTGAGTAATTACATCAGTTTACACTTACAGAAAATGTATCCCCCACTTCTCTAAACTTGTCTCTTATCTGTCTTTCTAGCTGTGTCAATCCGTCACCTAGGAACAAAACAGAATGATCAGAAATGAAGAAATTTACAACTCATTATACTCTTTTACAGAGAAACAGCAGGTATGATAAAATACTTTTGATATGTGTCTTTAAATGTCTCTTTGTCATTCTTTACAAGGCCTAGTATAGTTTCAGTGTGCATGACTTTACACATTTTTTTTTTTTATGCAGCCGTAGGTGTAAAGTTATAACTTTCTTTTAAATAGTGTATTAATACAAAATTAACATTATATGTAATGTTTATTGGTGGAGAAATTTCAATTTTATAAATCAAATAGGGTAAAATATTAAAATGGCAACTACACGTCATCATTTCGCTGTATGATATTATTTTACACTATGCAAAGAGCCAAAAAAAGTATAACTAGCTCATTTATTGAGGTGGCGATAAATTTTAGAAATAAGAATCTATTGACAGAGCATCACATCACTATATAATGTTATAGCTACTGTCGACCTTCTTTTTGAAATTACTTTCAACCATTCCTTTCATAAAGAAACATAGACTTGACTCACTGTCTCTTTCATCCACTCCAGGTAGGTTTGGGGTTCTGGCACTGACTCTCCTAGTCGCAGTGTGATCCACGGAGCTACTGGTACTATCAGACAGTGGACTGGTGGCCATATAGTGGTCCCCAATGTGTGCCAACTTCTCTGCAACTGCAGTGTACAGGCGGTCTTTTTCAGGGTTAGGCTGTCCTGATGCTGCATGTCTTGGACACATTACTGAAAGAGAATCAAAGTACTGAAAGCACTGAAATCTGAGAATACAAGGCAGTTTGCAGTTTTTTTCCAAAACTTTTCTTTATAACTCACTACATTTAAATCTTTAAAAAAAAATTCAGAAAATCTTATTAAGGTAGTTAATGAAATTTTTGGTTATTCCCCATGGGTAACTAACCTTGGTCTTCAGTGCCATCAACTTCAATATCATGACCTTCATCAAAGTGTTTGACCTTGACATGTTGTTGGACGGTCGTGTCAAAGCTTCCATCAGGAAGGAGTCTCCTTTGCTGCCTCTCACAAGTCTCAAAGTCCAGCACGAACGATTTGTTCTTCTTGGCAAGATCCATCACTTCTCCTTTAATGGGGCCCTCTGGAAGGTTCTCATCGGTACAACCTTGTATTTGTGTCCCCGTTACCACAGTGGTAGTGGTGGTTTGTCTGGAGTGGTCTCCATTCATATGTACCCTTTCTTGGTACCCCTGACCAGAAGACACAGAACGACCAAAGTCTGTTTTGGGGGACTTTGGCCTCTTGTGGTCAAAATCAACCTCGTCTGATTTTGATGCTGCAAGATATAATTTAAAAAAATGTTCATTCTTAAACTGTATCTTGCAAAATATTGATATAGGTAGTGAATCAAATTATTTCAACTTAGCCATAGATTTTAGCACTGTCTGGATATCAAGTTGTTGATCAAATAATACACACCTTTCGAGGATGGGGAATCAGATTTATTTTTCTTGGACTTCTTGAAGGAGGTCATTTTCTTCAGCCGTCTCATGATTCCATTCTCACCATCGGACGGCTGTTCCTTACTCTCCCTGATGCTGGAATGCCTCTCTTCATGCTTGTGTTCAGACTCTCCAGTCACATCTGTGGACTCCCACACTTCACTCTCCATCAACATTCCCGATTTATTTCCATTGCTGTAGTGATGTTGTTCAACGTGGCCATGTTTGTGGGTATGAACATTTTGAACAACATCACTCACCCTATCAACACTGGAACCAATGTCTTTCTTTTTTCTAGGTTTCCGTCTTTTTATTATTACTGAACCTTCTGACCGGGACCTTGTTCTTTTATTTTCTTCATTTTCTTTGATTCGACCACGACTCAAACTCCTGTTCATACGTTCCTTCAGTCGTGTAAAGATAGATTTCTTCTTTCGATTTGGGGAGATGACTTCTTCCTCGTAGTCAGTATCATCTGTCCCAGATTCTGTTCCAGACTTCAGTCTCTGTCGCCCTCTTGATATACCTATCTCCTCTATGTCTTTGAGCCCAGACCCTGTTTGCAGAAAATCTTCATTGCTATAAAGACTAAGTTCCCTGTCTCCTTTTTCAGATGCTTTATTTAGAGGAGGGCCATTGTTGATGACTTCCCTGAGTTTGGTTGGACTAAGTGATTTTGATAATGCAAGCGAGTTTTTATCCTGAATTTTGACAGACGATAGAATATTTGAGGGTAGACTCTTAGACCTTTCTGAGTGGTCTTTATCAGAATGATCAACCTCATTTTCATCCTCATCAATGAAAGGGAAATCAATTGTATTGTCAGTGAGAGATCGAATAGAACTTGTGGGAATAGACTGGCTGGCCTCGCTACGGCATCTGGCACAGTTGGTTTTGGAAGAGTACCTGGATCCTTCACGAGATGTGCTTGTGCTACCTGGCCCATCTGTTTCAACCACATCCTCCACAGATACTCTCTGAAATCCAGTGGGTATTGCACTTTCCTCTTCATTATTATTCAGCAGTTGTTTCTTTAGGAATTGTTCCAAGATTTTACGAACTTCAGCTTTGATTTCTTGCTCTGAAGGTGGGGGCATAGGTGATTTCTTGCGGGCTCTGGCCTTCTTTTCCCTAAGATGCGTTGATAGTACATCGGAGGCCACTGTATAGGTCTCCAGCACTGGTTTCTTGCTTTCAGCCATCTTTGTCTTTCATTTTCAACTGCTAATCTACTTTCTACAAAATGGAAGAAAACTTTAGCTTCAATATATGTCAATCAAATCAATTAGTTTAATTACAATGTCCATTTTCTTAATGAGTAGTGCTCAATTACTTTAATTTGTTTGACTCTATAACAGACCATCAACTCATCAACATGCAAATTAATAGCCAATTAAACTTAATTATTTAATAATCTCAACATATTTTTGATTTGATTTTATATATGTCACAGTTTCCCTCAAAAGCAATTAACAACAGGTCAGTCGGAACCAATATTTACATAGTCATTTCAAACAATATACATCTGTTACATATTTGTTGTAAATAAGTAAATTTGTCACTTCTGATTTTAAATTATTTCAACTTATATTAATTAGGCCTACAATAGCTAATTAAGATGACTCTTCCCGAAGTTACCCCACTTTCTCCTGTATACACGGACGGAATTTTTACGTCAAACTGATGTACAACAAAACCCTACAAAATTTAACTGTATTTAACTAATTATCCCATTCTTTAGATGATATCATAAATGTTACAACGTGATCATTGACATGATAATACTATAATAGTGTTGACAATCTTTACTAGTTTCCCATCGATTAGCTCATATATGATATTCAAGTTATATTGTAATGAATTAATATAGGGTTTATAAAAATTTCGCGGTGTATTCATAAGATAAAACCAAGGCGTTACCTGTCCAAGCTATTGTTGGCGTTGTGTTGTGTATTGGAATGGAAAGCTGATCTAATTTCCCTTAATAAATTGAAGAGCTCGTATGGGGCGATAACTCTACTTTCACTTTAACCTTCTCGACCTAAATAAACGTGAACATGTCACAGAAAATTGCAGTCGTTGGCAGGTAAACTCTCAATGTCAGTCTTATCGCAAAATGTAATCGAACTCAACTTATTCACTTCTTTATACCTTTTATATTTAACGGTATTTATTATTTTCCGTAAAGCTGAAAATAGGACAATGTCAATATATTTTAAACCACGTTTACCTGCAATGCTCTTTAAAGAAGTAGATAGTAAATTATTTTTTGAGTTTGACAAAGATTTCCTTTTAAAACACATTTTTTTAATTATTGTCAATATGCTTGAATATAAACACGTTTATGCTTTTAAGAGTTTTATAAACAAGGGGAAGGGGGGGGGTGTATGGAGATACCGATGCGTTAGAAAGGTGCGTGCGTGTGCCTTATCATACAAGTTAGAGTACTCCGTGTGAATTTTTACCTTCAGCTTAAACTTCATTGTAGATATCTAAAATGTGAATTGAACTAACTCTTATGCAAATATTGCTTAGTTTTTAGTCAAAAGACATGCAGAAAATCTATACTTTGTCCCAAGATATCCTGGTTATGTTTAAATTTGCAAAAAAAGGGGGGGGGGCAAGACCACACTAGACCCCCCCCCCCCCCCCCCCCCGATTCGGAAACCTATGTGTGAGATAGAATTATTTTTCTTTGGAAGTGCTGGTATACATTTATGTTCATGATATTTTCATATGTTATTTTCTTCAGTGGTTTGATTGGCCAGAATTGGTCAATGATCTTTGCTAGCCGGGGATACAAGGTCAGTGTTTTTGATGTAGATCAAGGTCAGATAACTCGAGCAGAGAAGAACATTTCAGTGACCTTGACCCAATATGAGAAGGATGGGTTCCTCCGGGGGGAGATTCCAGCTGCAGAACAGACCAAACTTGTGACTTTCACAAGTTCACTACAAGACTGTCTTTCAGGGGCCATATATGTTCAGGTGGGGCACAGTTTGGAATAATATTAATCATATTCCATGTTTACAATGTGTTAACAATTCTGTGAATTTTTTTGTTAACTTATGAAATATAGTTCAGTTGGTAGAGCACCTGCCTAAAGATTAAGGGGATAAAGTCTGTCGATCATCTCCCATCTTATTACACATGGTTCTCAATAGTCTTGCTCAAGTCTCTATGTTTTTTAAATTTTTTTATGGTTCTTGCAAATTTTAGTCTGTTTTAGAAATTTTGATTTCTAAAGAGAGCACTTATTGTTAAACATAGGGACTTGTGCAAGTCTCGGTTTTCATTTAAAACTAGGTGTTTCCCATGTTAATATTGTTTATATTGAACATATCAGCTAGTCTCCAATTTGTTGATGAATTTATTTCTAGGAATGTGTTCCAGAGAACTTGGAGCTGAAGAAGAAGGTGTTTGCTCAAATAGATGAGTTAATAGATGGAGAAACACTTGTGGCAAGCTCTAGCAGTTGTCTCCCTTCATCTGCTTTCACAGAGAGCCTCAAAAACAGACACAACATGCTTGTAGCTCACCCAGTATGTACAGGGATTATCATAACGCATGTAGCATATGCAAATAATGAATATTCTTTTCATGACATGTACTGTATGTATGTATTTGTATATAAAGTATTAAGGAAAATTAACTAGATCTCATTAGATCTGAGATATGAACTAAAAATCTAGATTCTGATATCATTTAGATTTGCATTTTAAATTCTCTCTCTCTCTCTCTCTCTCTCTCTCTCTCTCAAACAAGCAATTAACTGTGCACTTTATGTACATTTGAAGCACCTTTTTTCAGTGAAATAAAAACCAATAAAATTTTCTGTGACAGATAAACCCACCATACTTTGTGCCATTGGTTGAACTGGTTCCCGCTCCTTGGACCAAACAGGAAGTGATAGCAAAAGTCAGGGAGCTCATGGAGATAGTAGGTCAGTCCCCCATCACTCTTAGGAGGGAGAGCCTGGGGTTTGCTCTCAACAGAATACAGTATGCTGCCATCAATGAGTGCTGGAACATGTACCAGGTACAACAGGGGTACACACTGCAACAGATAAATCAAAATACTAACTGTACTACAACAGGGGTACACACTGCAACAGATAAATCAAAGTACTAACTGTACTACAACAGGGGTACACACTGTAACAGATAAATCAAAGTACTAACTGTACTACAACAGGGGTACACACTGCAACAGATAGTCAAAGTACTAACTGTACTACAACAGGGGTACACACTGCAACAGATAAATCAAAGTACTAACTGTACTACAACAGGGGTACACACTGCAACAGATAAATCAAAGTACTAACTGTACTACAACAGGGGTACACACTGCAACAGATAAATCAAAGTACTAACTGTACTACAACAGGGGTACACACTGCAACAGATAGTCAAAGTACTAACTGTACTACAACAGGGTACACACTGCAACAGATAAATCAAAGTACTAACTGTACTACAACAGGGGTACACACTGCAACAGATAAGTCAAAGTACTAACTGTACAGAAACTTGCAAAGCACACTTATTCATAATGTATTTCATTAATGGACACTCTTTTTGCAATCATTTTCACATAGTCAAAAATACAATACATATGTGTTGTATGCTTTCTAAATTGCTTTACTCTATTTAGAAACTTTAAAATGTACACAAAATGGCCTGCACAACTGATTAAGGTTAAATGTTTATCCAATTTTCTCATATTTTATGACACATCAAAAAACCCTAATATTTGTTATTTTGCAATTTGTCTGATGGTAAATGTTCAGAATTGAATGGGCCGAATGGGTTCCGAAATTGAAATCACTGATTTAGTACAGGAGGTACAAATCCATAACTGAGGTTTGACAATACATATGCATTGGCGTCGGAAGCAAATTAAAAGTGAGGGGGGGGGGGGGGGGGGGCTAGACTAATCCTCAGAAATATTGAGGGAAAAAAAAATAATTCCCAAAATCATGGAAATCCTAATCCGTGGGGTGGGGGGGATATACCTTTACTTCCAAAAAAAAATCTGAAATTCGTAATCGGGGGGGTTGGGGGGGGGGGGGGGGTTGTATGCCTATGACTCCAACTTCTCAATCTTTCAAGGTAAATTTAGGTACAATTATCTTTGCTGCGAGAAAAAGTGGGGGGGGGCTGAACCCTTTATGATGCTATGTCCCTAATGGTTAGGTCTATCTTTGCAAAAAAAAAAGTCCCCCTGGTTCGGACGCCTATGATATGTATAACAAAACACTTCAGTCTTGGTAGTGTTTCCACATAATTATGGTGTATTACTTAGAGTAGGACGTGGTAATTGAGTACACAAGTGTGCACATCACAGACGATGCTGTGTTTGTGTATATAATGTACACTTGTTATCACTTTGCATCTGATCTTGTTCCATTTTACATGCTGACAGTCTGGCTTACTGAGTGCTGAAGACATAGACAAGGTCTGTTATGATGGCTTGGGACCCAGGTATGCCTTCATTGGACCCCTGCAGACTATGCATCTCAATGCCGATGGTTTGTATTCATTATGCCTAATGTTAATTTTATTTTAACAGAATTTAGGCTTATAAATTGATTTTTAAATTAAATTCATAATTATTTATTAATGTCAATAGAATGATTTTATTTTTACTAGTCAAGGATGAAAAAGTTTAATATTCTCGCTTTTTCTTTTCACAAGTGAGTTAGAGCAAATCAGCATCCTTGTCTATCTAACACAATGCAGTACATTATCATAAATACTATTTCTAGCTGATTTTAATTTCATACACTTAGGCATTGTGGACTACTGTAAGAGGTATGCTGATGGTGCCTATAATGTACAAAAAGAGACTTTTAAACCAATCCCTGTGCAGTATGATGTAGAGACAGCAGAGAAGATCCAGGCTGAATATAATGCTTCAATTCCATTGGATAAAATTCCAGAGAAGAGGAAATGGAGAGATGCAAGACTTGCAAATTTAGCAAAAATGAAGAACCATTTGGAGAAAGACTCATAGATGTGTAATGACTTAATTAAACCTGTAAATTTTAGGATTATATTTACTTCTAAGAAGTATGATTTCTTTTTATAAAAGTTGTAATACAGACACTACACAAATAATTAAACAAGACTTATCAGTATTTTGTTTTGACATTTTACAAAAAGATTGATATAACATATGGACCAAATAGATTTCTTTTATCTATTTTGGACGTTGTATGTCCAAAGACCATTAAATATTCAATAAATGTCTGTCTAGAGGAGTGCATGATTATTTACAAAGAAAAAAGAAAAAGAACAACAAAATCAGCATTTACTGTATTTAGAAAAAGAAAAACAAACATTATATGACTTACCATTGAGTGCAAACACAGGGAAACTTGGTTTAGAAGAAGATATATATGTATATATAACACATAAAACCAAATTCTTGCAGACTGCTGCTTTTAAAAAACGGCAAAACTTATTACAACCACACCTCTCCCCTGCTTCATATCGCAGTATTAAAAATGGGATACATTTTCCCGTTTCTTTTAACAAAATTATGAACAGTGTTTTAACATATATAAGAAACCTTCCTTTAACCCAGACTTTGTTATACCCAAGTTCCTTATAGGCAAGTTTTACTGTATTCTTGTAGCCTGTCCTGCACCAAATGAATTAGGCATTGAACATTCGCAGTGCTTTGGGGTATTCTTTAAACTATGTTAGACTGGTTGAAAAGCTAAAAACTTCTATCATCAGTGAAAGAACCAACATTTTAAAAAGTATTTTCTGGTATATTATTGGGTAGTTAATATGTATCTTGTTATGAAATAAACATTTTATGTTGATCTTACAAAAAAAGATTAAATCTATTTTTATTCCTAAAATATTCTCTTTTAAAAGCTAAAATAAACCAATATTTGACATTGGTTCTTTGCAATTTTCCTTATATATGTCAAAGAAGTACAAGTTTATCTAGATAACAGTTTCATAGCTGTGGAAAACAGAGAACTGACGTAATGTTCGATATTTGTAAGGTATATGGCACGTTATGCATTAACATGCTATAGTATATGTTCTGAAGAAAAATGTACATCAAAGGATTTTAAATTTATTTTTTGATTTATTGTGATACATAGTTATAAACACACATTATATAATCAATTCCCGGGGTTTTGTTGTCTTTGGAGAAACATATTAATTACAAAAAACACATTACTCGAACCCATTTATACTGAAACCTGCAGTACTTCTGAAAGTTAGCCTTTTCTACATGAGCTATACATGTATAATATATACCGTACAATTAACGAATAAACTTTAATGTGTAGTTAAAATAATTATTTTGTAGAAACACGATTTCAAAGTTCTATTAAAAGCACATTTTTGAGTATTGCACAATCTAGGTAGGGATCGGATTTGACTTCAGCATATAAATATTTCACAAGAACAAATCTACCCCAATTATTATTAGCAATGACAAATACGTCCTCAATACGTGTGTTGATATACCTGAGTCATACAGGTGCACGGCCACCTGTAAACTAGGAAGCAAAAGAACCCCCGCGGTTTTAAATGCACTTTTTTGCCAAAAACCTGAATCAGCTAGTGAGAATTGATTTTTTCTTATGAAAAGTGTATTTGATTCAACTCGTTTCTCTGTCTTACAAGCTACATTTCCACACCTATTAAAATAAACACAGAAAGATATTTATAGATAGCCTATTTCTTGCCTTGTATTCATTTTTTATAGGTTCGAAATGGGATAAGGAAATAAAGATTTTTATTCATTCTGCCTGTCTTAAGTATTTTGCTCACCACAAATGTCCTACATAGGAATATCATCATTAAGTTTTGCGTTGTAAATGTTCTATAAAAATAGTAACTATAGATTTAGGAGGCTTTTTGCTCTTTTTTTTTGGAGGTGGGGGGTTGAAAGAGATATGTAAGGCACTAGGACTAGGCCAAGGGTTGATCCAAAAGTAATGCCACGCTATGCGCCACGTTTCACGCTGGCGCTGTATTGTATAAAATGACACTTCAAAACTTTCCTTATCAAAATTCTGATTCAAAGTAAAATTTTGATTAAATTTTGTTGAACACTTAACAAGAAATTGATGTTTGTAGCATGATATATACGTGACATCGCCGCGTCATGAATTTAAGTCTTTTTAAGGTTTGTATTTATGCATAAACTACATGTTTCCAAAATCTGATAAAGACCCAAACAACACAATATTTTGAAACAGATATATCATATACTTTTTCTAACTGTTTTAAAAAATTAGGGACCGTTACCGTCCATTTCGGACATCTACGCAATGCCTTTTGTCTCTAGATCGAGGAATAAAAATACTGGACATGCGATGTGATACGAGGCATTTTTTGCTTCGATGGATAGAAATCATTAGAAAATGTACTGGAATTGACATATCAACCTAAAAATGAGAGCGAGTGAAAAGGGTTCCCTTAAAGTGGTTCCAATATTTAATAAAAGAATACGTCACGTTCATAAATGAATTAAATAGACAGAAGATATTCGCTCTAAAGGAAAGTCAAAACTAGGTTCTTACGTCATGAACTGTATCATAAAGCTACGTTCATGACTTCTTGAAGAGACCTCGACAAACTGATCGAACATTAAATAACATCTATCATATTTCCCCATCGATTACAAAAAGAGTAATTAGTTACTTTATGAATAAAAATGGATAAAATTAGAGCATCGTGGCTATTTTTTATAGAGTAGCAAATTTAGAAATTCTACAAGAACGCCAAAGATCTAGAAATGACGTCGCTAGCGTGCGGCGACTATCCTTGCTTCACGCTTTAAAAAATACATTATCTTCAGAAATATTTATCATAACGCATTAAAATTTTCAGATCTGAACTGAATTAGGTAGATATCTCAAAGCACAAGTTTTTTGTCACTTTACGCGAATTTTTCACGATTTTATTGCATCTGTGATATTACTTTTGGATCAACCCTTGTATAACGCATCGATATACATGTATTTCAGATTCACAGCCAGAACCTATTTAATGTTTACCCTGATTTTGTTTATTATTATTATTTTTTTTGTTTTTGTTTTATTTATTTATTCATTTATTTTGGTAATAGATACCGGGTATGCGCGAATGTTTGTCTACAGGATTCTCAAACGTATAGGTCAAGTGCTTCCGGTTAAACGCTCTACTATGACATAAATTTGTAAACAGTATTCCACCATGCTCTCATAAAAAAGCCCTGGAAATACCTTTTTTTGAGTGTAAGAGGGTCATAAACTCAACAATTGTTGTAGAAATTAGAATCACTGAAATTGGATCTAAAACTCTTGACTTAGCTACCATTCATTTGATGATTGAAAGACTAAATCGAGAACCGGAGACAGAAATCTTTAGACGACAAACAGAAGTGATTCCAAAAACAAAGAGTATCCTGTACCTGTCCTATGCATCTTTATGGCAGTTAAGACCAATTATTTACTATATATAATATAGCAATATATATAATGCTTAAACCTAGAGGTCTGAAGTTGAAGTAAACTCAATATACGGCATAGAACTAACATTATTCAACAGTACTATTAAAAATTATTGTCAATTATATAGTCTCGCAAAAACCTTTGTCTAAAGGTACAAGTACGTCCATCCTTGATTCAATGAATCTATATCAGCGCGTTGAATATTACGACAAAAGTCCATTCTAGGGGATGACCAATGGGTACCAAATAAGAACAACGTCAGAACATCATAAAATTTCATTGGATTAACAGTGTTATGTCGTAAAAGTGAGACAACAGTTTTCATACATCTGCATAACAGAGCGCGTGCAACACACTTCCCGTTCTCAACCTTTTCTACCAAGATTGCATTGAATGATATGGGTAACAGTATGAAAAGTTTCCGTTGTGAAAACCGGATTTTTACTTTTCCCCCTCTTCTTCTAACGAGAGACGGGCTTCTTTGCCCACCTCGGCATTTTGCTGATAAAACTTCAAGTTCTCTTAGGTTGACAGAAAGTAGGACATCTTTCAGTGGTTTGCATAATGGACCCGGAACACGACATTTTCAACTTCTGATACCGGCGTCATATATATGATCAAATTTGTAGTATCCAGGGAACGTGATACTCTTGCAAAACTTCTTTTTATGATATATTCGCGTTATGTAATGTTTTTCTTGTGATTTCAAATTAAATTTTCCGTTACCTAGTGATTTATCTTATCCTGTTCGTCCAGAATTTGGAGAAGAAATTGTACAATTTGGCACCAGTTTCACAATCTTTTTTTGACTGCAGCTTATCAGTATTGGGCAAATTTCAGATTTTGTAATAAATGTATTGTCATTTATTAACTTCACTCTGTCTTCTATTCAATGATGAATAAGCCTTAGTTAAATAAATTCATACCTAAATATTTAAGTGGTCAAATGTGGAAGTTTTGAAGCAGCTACAAAAATAAAATGCAAAGTTTTACACCAAGTTACAAACACTCTCATATTCTTTAAACTAGCATAAATTTAAACGTTATCATGTCATCGTTTAAAACCTTTTTGACCAAGATCAATTTTATCTTAAAGTTTGTTTGCGGAGCTTTTCAATATTTCCGGTCTTTACTGATCTGTCAGTGCTATATTGCATCGATTTAGGACATTTCGAAAGAGTAGACTACAAGTATGTAGACGTGTATAAATTACATGTAGTTCCCATGCACAACTCTCTTTCATTGAATCAAAAAGATGAAAGGTTAATTAACAGTTATAGAACAGATAAAATGCGTCAACTTTTACACTATTAGTTTACATAATACTTCGCGGGAAGTGGGGCTCTGTTTGTATATGGTAATAAAAGTTAGAGTTGCAAGGTGTTTTTTTTCATGGTAGCCAGATAATGCTCACGCCATGTAAATATTATTAATATGTATATACTGAGACCTCATACGGTTGTTCCGTAGTATAGTGTTTTTGAGAAAGAGAAAGAGAGAGAGAGAGACAGAGAGAGAGAGAGAGACAGAGAGAGAGAGAGAGAGAGAGAGAGAGAGAGAGAGAGAGAGAGAGAGAGAGAAATAAACTGCTTTGCTGAACGGTTTCAGTTTCAGACAGTTTGATCCAGTATGTTGAAAGTAGGCTAAAATTAGCTTGCTTGTCTGAACGAAGCAAAAGAGATGTTGCTTTCTCCCCGGATAAAAGAAATCATGATAGCAAACGTGTACATATAAGGTATTTATAACATTATTGTATGACTAGAATCTGGCATATAATATCAATAAATTGCACGTCTTTTTTACATTGCAGTCATTGTGAAAATCGTATGAAATGCATCCACCCATTACCCTGTCCCACACACAGTTCCCCGTCCTTTGTGATACACAAGCCCATCGGTCGACTGATGCCCAGCCTCTCTAGTTTAATTGATGACAGTAACTGACCATCATCGGCGAGTATATCTATCAACTTGTTGCGAAAATCCGAAATAAGAACGTTATGTCTGCAATCGGTACATATTCCAACTGGTTCAAAATTCTTCTCACTTCCTTTGAATTCAAATTTGAATTTTCCCACGCTGTTGATCGCGAAGACACTTGCTGAGACAGCATCAATGACCCATACATCTTTATTACCATTTTCGGTAATCTTTGTGGGCATTTTGAGAAGAGATTTTCTTTCTCTGTAGCAAGTCAGCTCTAGCCAGTCTTTACAATCTTCGTTGAAATATCGCACTATTTTGCCATCTGATTTTTCCTTATGCAAAGTCACATAAAACCCCCCAGAGATGGCCAAACAAAGTCCGCTAGGTGAATAAGGATACGTGTGTTTTAACTTTACTGTCATTGCTTGCGTTGTTTTATAAATATTGTGTTCATGAGGTATCGTGTAAATTATTTCACCGGAAGTGGTGACTACGAAACTTGACGGGCAAACGGAGCATACTTTTCGATCGATCTCTTGGCCAGTCTTTGGCTTCAGAGAGACGAAACAACCCGTTTTGTTAATCCATATACAATCTTTTCTAGCAACGACGTTCTCCAAATAAATGTCGTATTTCCTCGAGTTTGTGACTTTGATATTATTATGAGAAAGAAGAACTCTGAGTTGCCGGATTTTTCCAAACAACTCTTCCACATAAAATGGCCTGTGAATGTGGAACTCATACTGTAGTGGTGCGCGTATGGAAATTGGAGCGCTGTTAAAGTCCAAGGACAATGAACTTGAGTTGATCCACGCCAATAGATCGTAGCTATTTCCAGAGTATATAATGTTATCACATGATTTCAGCTCATTGTCAATTTTTATTTTACTGTCCTCGAGATTAGCCAGTTTACTGGCTAAAGCAGGACTGTATTTGATTTGTTTTCTCTCAATATCAGCTTTTAGTCTTCTTGAACATTTCTCGATTTCTCTGATTAATTCCTGCTCTCTCTCATCAACTGCGCGGATCAGATCATCACAGTTGCTTTCCATATTATACTGTATTGAGTTTATCTCACTAATGCTTCTCTTAACCGGATTCAGTGCCCTTTCAGCTATCATCATTTTGTGCTCACGAACAAGTTCTTTTAGTTCGTTGGTTTTCTCTGTCGCCGACATAAAGTCATGGCCATCATGGCCGTGGGCGGGTTGTTTGCAAACATTGCACACGAAGTTTCCACAGTTGTTGCAGAATGACGTGATTTTAACCTGGTGAAAGCTACACTTCGTCTCCTGAAATTTCGTTGCCTCCTTGTATTTCGACTCCGCATCTGACGGCATGATGTAAACTCTTTTTGGTCTATTGGCCCTGCAAATATAAATAAAGAAAGTCTGGTTTTGGAAAAAAAAAATAAACACAGAAAGCATGTCTCGGTTGTATAGCCTGTTAATTTCTACCTTCTTTCTGCCAAAGACTTAATCCTTAACGTTCCATTACTTTTGTGTCTTCCACTTCCTACATTCATATTTAACTTTGCCTTATGTCAGAGAGGAAGTAATTCAGATAGAAACATGATGACTATCTTGTAGATAAGCCGTTGAACATGTGCTCTGCTTTGGGTGGCCCTTAAACAGACTTTCAGTTGTTCTGATTGGACAAAAATGGCTTTCACCCTTTCTAGTCTCGGGGTTATTCCGTATGTAGGCCTCGTCTTGCACACGTCATATAAGGAATTTCTAGCAAAATATTTGCAAAAGAATCGCAAATTATCCAATATAAACAAATATTAGAGACACAATTTTTTGTGTGGCATGCACTGTAAATGTTATCGCTTATTTGATCAACACAGAAATACATCATCCCAACGACACAGAGGGATTCAGGTGTTTTAATGATGTTCACATCAAATCAAAGGCACGGATGCCCACAACAAGAGCACTAGTTGATTAAATGTGTATACTTTCCAACTGAGTGAAATGTTTGAAGAAAAATAAAATCCTTGAATTTTATTGTAAACCCTTAAAGGGACTCGGACACAATTTTAGTAAAAAGTTATAAAGAGATTCAGAGTTATGATAACAAAGCTCGAGTGTTATATTTGTTTACAAACAAAGTAAAGTATGGAATTACCATGTCTTTGACAAAATAACTCGTAAGAAACACAGCAAGTTTGTTCAATGTATTTATAAAATATATTATCAATAGAGGAGAGCAACATTTGATTAAAACTTATACCAATAAAACACAATAACAAGACTCGAGCTTTGTTTACAAAACAAGGAATTCCAAACTCTGTATCTAGCTTATAACTCGGTATCTGATTTTCAAATTTTATAGAAGCATTAAGATTACCAATATTAACCATTCTAAACATCAAAAACGGAAAAATATTTATTTATTTTTTTTTTTTAGCTCAAATCGTGTCCAAGTCCCCTTAAATACAACATACTTATACCGAATCTTTACATTGCAAAGAAGCAATGAAGTCACCGAAGAAATTTTATTTCGATTTCTTGATTATATATCAATGAATTTCTTATAGTATGCAAGCCAGGCTCGATATGTGTCAATTAGATCAATGAAATCACAATTGATATCATTAGAACGACATACTCTTAATAAAGATATATCTTGACTTAAAGACTGATGGGTAAATTGCTGTTTGAGAATCCAGTCTTCGTAAAGCTTATAAATCATACAAACAATGTATATAAGTATTCTTCCGGTTGGATACACAGGAACGGAGAAATATTTACCTAGGAAATCGAATTTTAAAAACAGAACCACATCAACGTTTCCTTGTTTGGTGACTCGACATAGAACCGCACCACCTATTGACTTTTGATATGGACTTTATATTGGTAGCAATTAGAATTTTTGTATTTTTGAAAGTTATCATTTTTTGAAAATACAGGGGTAAATATGTTATATTTTGTAAGAATTCATTTTGATAAAAGAAAAAAATCCTATAAAATAAATCAGTGGTTGTGAGTTTATGTACGTAATACACCACTCATTTCATTAACTCCCCGTTTCCCGCCAAATTGATGATATATTTTTAGTTTGTTTAGCTGTGTCATTTAAAAGGAAAAAATGAGGAATCCCCGATTTCCCGCCAATCCTATCAACAAAATGTCAAAAAGAGGTTCAACCTTATTTACGTGCATGTATACAACCTGTTTATGCAGTCTATTTCGTACGAATACCTTCATTTCTAGGCACCGAATGAGTCCGTATACAGATTGTTTACGTATGTAACGATTCACTAGATAAAACAGGAATTACGAATAATAGGATAAGATTGACCATATTTCATCAAAACTGAAAACCTAAAAAATCCCAGGTGAACTTACCTGTTGGGACCGTCCCGTTCTATAAGGAGCCCTTCTGTACCAAGGTCTCGGTAGCGATGCGTTATCAAGGGTGCGGAAACAATTTTGTCATCCAGGTCAAGAAAAAAAAATCCCGAACTAAATACCACAGGTAATAACGATGCTGCTGACACGATCACATATTCAACGCCGATAAGGAAAGTAAAAAAAATCCACCCCCTATATGTTCATGTATATCCCGTTGTAATTGCAAAACGGAAAGAATCTGAATGAATGAGAGAAGGAAGTAAATAGGCGATACCCATCTAAAAAAAAAACCATGCACGTGTAATTACATGCACGTGTAATTAAAACAATAACACCGATATAACATTGAATGCTTCCTTGTTATATATATATCTTTATACAGTAAAAACAAAATGAGCGATGTGTACAAATAAATTCATTTGAAAACTGTATTAAAATATTGACTGACATCAAATGATAGTTGCACTCGTAGTCTACATTACTATAAGCTATCGATGAAACAAAATCTGACCAATAATGAACAGGCTACTACTGTATACTAACTAGGTATGACCAGAAAAAAATGAGATGGTGGAATGGAAGCTGTACATGTACTATTTTTTCAGATGCTCTTTAATTTCTATTTTTCTATAGTTTGCTTTTCGTACTGAGTTGCTGTGTTCAAAGTGCATTGCAAGAACGTAGTGCACTCCTTAAACCATCTTTTTCATATTTTGTACTTAATGTTCCTCTTGTCACCAACTGTTTGTTCCGCTTTCAACAACATGACATAATACCCAACTCTCATAGGTTTTTCCAAAGTGCAGTTTTTTTTGTATGTAATTCAGAGACTCACGATACAATTTTTTTTCTAGGTCGAGTAAAATTGCAATGTAAAAAGTATAGAATGCTTGCACGACAGTGATACCGTCTTGTTGTCATAATATCCTTGTTTTTGGCTGCCCGAAGAAAATTGTCGGTATCCATGACCATGGTCAAGCACATGTATAAATTCAGTGTTTATTTAATATGGAAAGAAAAGCATTCAAGGTAAGGGTTAAAATTTCAACCATCGAGCCCTGACTATTTACTCAATCAACCCATTCACATTTCTACATTGCCTGGTTAGGTTTTTTTTCGGCAAATATCTTAGATGCGGGGCAACTGCAACTTCTACGGTCTTTCCGACAAACAGAAAGCAATGTTATTCCGAACTATACCGGAAAGACCCAAGAAGTTGCTATTGGGGTGTGACGTACTAGTATGCATCATTTACTAAGGGGGGGGGGATGTGTTCCATAACACCATAACTACTTTAACGTTCAACGAGACTGACAAATCTACAGTCTCATAGTACCCTGTGCAGATCTCTAATATTCACTTACCTATAGTTTGAGGTTGTTTGTTTTTGAATTGATTTATGTTAACAAAGTAAATATTATAAAAAGTTTGTACATAATTGTACATAAGAAGGTTAACAAATTATACATTTATTTCTATAGATGCTAAGTATATATGGGCATAAAGATAAAAAAATGGACAAAATACAAGCAAAAAAGTTTTTTAGTTTTGTTGCAACGTAATACAATGTATAGTACAAGTATGACAGACTATTCAGTATTCATTAATCGTGAAATTGTAAAAAAAAAAAAATGAATCGGACACAGTCATCTTACTGTTATCTTCGAAATCGGGTAACTTACTTTTACACCTGTTCGATGAATAGCGTCCACATTTCATACCTAAAGAATAGAGATTCATTAATCGTTAGTATCAATTTAAACGGTTTATAGATTGAAACAAATCACCCAGATACTCATTTTAAAAATGTTAAGCGATACAAGATTTATTGCCACTTGAAGCCTATGAGGAAAGGACATTTGATTTACAGTGATATCGAAATTCAACTGCATTCCTTTTTAACCTTTGGGTAAAAAATTGCAATCTTAATAAACTTAGATGTTAGATCCGTTCGCTTACTCGCTACACAAACGAGCGGATCTAACATTTAATTTTAATTGTAGATTTTTTAAAAAGATTTTAATGTTATCATTTTCCAGTGTATTTTTCTGTGATAACACTACAAATCGGGTTTGTAATGTAAAGTCCAAACATTTAATCAATTTCTATTTTAATATAAAATTGTTCACGGTGAAAAGTTTGTAAATATTAAATTAGAATTAAAGGATCATTCTTTTGAATAGTACACGTCTATCAAATACGGTCTGGAGTGATAAAATCTATTATAAAGCCCTTCAGGCTTTATTAAATTTGATCATTCCAACCGTCTTTAATCACCGCATAATACGCAAAGAATGGTTCCTTATTCCATAAATAAGTTCAAAGTCGGAGTCTGATTAAATTTCTTCATTTATTTTTTATATGTATAAAAACTCTAATTAATTGATGTCATGATAGTCACTACATAATTTATCTTGAACGCAATGTTTCCATAACCTTATTTTCCACTCTATCAGATATACGTCATGAACCATGATTTATCACTTGTATACCGTACTGGAAAAGTGCATTATTAGTGATACTATTTTAAAAATTGCGAAAAGGAAAACGGACGGAAAACAATACGGAAAAGCCGAAATCACCATATCATATTTGAAATATAACCGGAATAAATAGATTTAAATATAGATTATTCATATTAAATCAAAGGTGTTCCGTCCTTTTTCTTATACGAACTACAACAATAAGAAAATATACACATATAACACAGATGCGCGTTACAAGAACAATATAAAAATATATTCATTTTTAAGTGAGATTTTTTCAGAAAAAAGGAGAAACTGTGGGAAAAAAGTATTTTAAAAATATTTTTGTATCTTGAACTATAATCACCGCTTTGTTGAGTGAAAAGAAGTCTAGATCTAGATCTTTTTGTCCTCAAAACTTTAACTTATACTTCAATTCAACTTTACCACAATTTAAGTTATTAAAAGAACACATACAAGTAATCTACCGAAATGGATTCCATACTTTACATTATTAAATGACGTTTACTTGCATAAAAATAATGTGGGAATTCATATTTATTAATCAATTGATGATATTTTCGACCAAATAATGTTTTTAATAAAAAGTGTTGAAGAATAATTTTGTGTTTAAAGTTTATATTTTTATTTGGCCTTTAATTAAGAAATAATATATAATCAGTATATTAATTATCTTGAACTCAATGTTCCCACAACATTATTTTAAACTATATGAAATCAAATCAAACTTTGCACCTTTTTGATCACAAACGATAGTTTTTTTTCTTTTCGTGCAAGAGTCCAAGTTAAAGCTTTCGTCTGATTAATAAACAAATAATATAGCTTAATCTGAATTCATAAGAAGTTTAGTCTTTGTGAGCAAAGCGTATGCGAAACCGTTACGAGTCTAAACATAAAGTTTTTGCATTTTACAAGATGTAATGTTAACGGAAGTTAGTTGTATTTTCACAAATGTCAATGTGGTTGGGTGAAATAAGTAAATACACATGTAGTTGTTAATGAAAATTCGCTTTTGAGGAGTTGGAAGGGAGTATTTGAGGTAACTTTTATGTTTATTAACGAATGGTTGTTTTGATATATTTTAGTTACGAACATGAACTTAATATATAACGCACGTTTATTAAAGATTCAGAGACTGAATTATGGTTTTTCAGATCATTCGACTTTTTGAGTAAATTTTACAATAATTAATTAGAAACAAAAATTCATTATTTGCATATATAAAACAACACGTTATCCACATATATTTTAAGCATCTGTTTACATGTATATAAAGTATCATTGGAGAAGCTCAATGCTCTAGGAAGGGAGAGAACTCTTACTTTGTACAAGTCACAGTTGCTATTCAAAGAGACATGGTCTCGATTTGAGCAAAATTTCAAATTTTGGATGTTTTAAAGCTTAAAAAGCTTTTTAAAAATCCATAAATCTTGGTTATATTCTTAATTTAAGTTTTATTTAGATGTTTAATTAGATATGGAATAGTAGAAACCACAATTAAAACAAAATGAAACGTGACAAATTCTAGAAACTTTTTTTTGTTTATAAGTAACTTTTAGACGGATTATTTTTCAACTAATATGGTACGCGCCATGTTTGATAACCAGGAACTCAACACATGCCATTCAAAACCTGATGACTCATGAGAAATATCGTATTACAGATAGAAGGTTAAAATAGACTGTGCCTGCTGCCCAATCCCATTCAGTGTACTGAATTGAATAAAATAAATTGTTTAAATAAAAAAATACTGGTTTTTTAAAAATACAAACTTAAGTGGTTTATAAAATTATCAACTGAAAAATAGAAATGTACAGAAGCAAAATACATTTTATAAAAACGAGACACACTTAACACATGTTCGAAGTTCCATTATGCAAAAAAATGTTTTTAGACAAGAGCTGTTTTTTGTCTGCATCGCACAGATTATTCGCAAAATAACACGTCATGCATTTCACCAAAATGTTTGTACAAGGGACCTGTAAGGATAAATTTTTATAATTTACAAAGAGTCGGAGTCTGATAATTCTGTTTTAGCGACAGTGCTTTATTAATTAACTCATGTGATGACAATATACACTAAATGTTTATAATTGATAAGGAAGTCACGTGGCTGTCAGGAAAAAACAAGTTTTCCGTTGTCAACAAAAACTTGTCTTGTAGGCAGACAACATTTTAAAGAAGTCTTAAGTGCAATTTATTCTTGAAATAAAAAAGTTAACATTTTAAAATGATTCTTGTTCAATACTGTAAAAGCTTCAACAAACAAAAACCGACAGATCATTGGAGCTCTCTTAAATTTTAATACAATATATCTTGATGTTAATTGAACTAAGATTAACACAAGATTACTAGATAACGTTAGTCAAATTTGGCGCAAAATTTTAAACCCGACCTTAACCTAAAAATTCAAACAAAATAATACGGTAAAACATTGAATGAATTTGCCGTTCTTTTGAGAAAATTGTCTGAATATGTTTTTGTTGTATAGTGCCTTTTCCCTCTAGCCATATTTCACCCCGGCGAATGGCTATATAGCATCATCCCGGGGACAAGTGATTATACAGTAGACCCCCCACACACGGAAAGCTGGCTATATGGTGGCATTTCCCCCTTTTTATAGCAAAGTATACTAGATCTTCCCCTTTCCTCCATTCTTGCCAAGATTATGAGCTTCATTATGCTTTTGAATCTGCAATCAATTTGTAAATATACATCTGGATACAGGAAACACAATACGTATATATAGTGTTAAATTTTTCAGCATTTAAAGGGGCATTGTCACGATTTTGGTCAATTTTTTTTATAGATTACAATGCTCTAGGAATGCATTTCTAATGATCAAATGAAATTTAGGTGCCAGTCGATTAGTTTTAAGCACGATACAGGGCTCACAATTCTTCGTCATGTAAACAAGGCTCGTGCCCTGTTTTTGTTTACATAGGTTCAAAAAACCAGTAAAAAATCTTTTTCAAGCTGATTTGCCTATCTTCTTATTCATTTAAAACATAATTAAACAGTTACTAACGATTAACACATTCATTTGAGGTCTTAAACTGGAATTTTCACTTCAACATTCAAAATGTAAACAAAAGCTTTGTTTACATAGTGAAGAATTGTAAGCTCTGTAACTCGCTTATAACTCAACACATGACAATCAAATTTTGGTTGCCTATCAAAAATGCCTTACTGAAGCATTGTAAACATTAAAATCGAAAAAATACTTTTTGACCAAAATCGTGACCATGCCCCTTTAAGATCATTTTTTTTATATTTAAGTTTATACCACATATACTTTTGATTTCATATTCTTCCGATGTATAGTCATAATGTCGTATGTCTTCGAATTAAACCTTACTAACTGCATTAATTTACTAGCTTTAAACCAAATGAGTTTGTTTCTGTAAAAATTGGCATGCCAATTTCGACAATTTATACATGTACAGTAGTTTACTTCCAATGATTCTCCATTGCATAGATATGGCACGGACAAGACTGGACGGAAATACAGACGACGTGATGAATTATGTTTTTCTTAATTTCATTTAAAATTATTTAGACATTTTTCATATATAAATTCAGAACATACTTTTGCTTGTGACTGCATAACATGTCATACATTTACATATATCAAATATTAACGTCAGTTCCCTGTATTTTATTTAAACATTGTCTAAACAAAAACACATTAAGTGTAAAAACCGCTGCAGGTTTCTGCAAATTTGGGATGTACAAAAGGTTGATTTAATTCTTGACTGCCATTCCATCAATATTTTCTAAAATCTGTGGAAAAATGAGGAAAAAAGCCTACTTAGCGGAGAGTCTACTATAGAGTAGCTTTTCCCCTGGGAGGGAGGGAGGGAAGAGCTGCTGTACAACACCCGACATTCACACGATTAAAAAAACGTTTTAATTTATTAGTATCGAAAAAAAAACGACGAATAGATTAAAGCGAATAAAGTTACATAATCAAATAAATTAGTTTTTCACAAATAAACATTATCAAATGCCCACTGTCTCAAACACTAATCCGTTTACACAAACTGAGGAATAATTTAGAAGTTTACACGATAAAATTTCAAATTTATCTTGAAGACAATCGATTATTCTGAAAATTTGATAAAAAGAGTTTAAATCGATGTGAAGTTGGTATTTCGAAATCTGAAAATTACAACATTCACTCATCAATTTAGGAATGAGGAAGTTTTGGACATAAGCCATTTACCTGTGGTACATTTTGCTTTGGATAAAGCACTCCCATTTAAAGGATTGATATAGGAAAAAACCCAGGTATTGCGTACATCGGGTGCATACATGTACATGCATCGTAGCAACGATAAGACTACAAAGAGTTCTAAATGACCGATACTAAAATGATTTTTTTAACTTTAATCTTTCGGGGTTTTTTTTTGGCAAACACGCAATTTCGGTTCAGAGTTGTTCATACATTAAACATTTATGAAAAATAGGGGAAATGGTAAACGTATACGATGAAATTTAATTCTACATATCTTTATGAGATACTAATTTTTGATGTCCCAAAATATTATGAAACTTTCACGTGATTTGAAAAAACCCTCGCCTTATCTGTATCAGATTACCGAGGATTAAATTTGTGGTGCGTTTAGAACGGTAGGCGGTGTGTTTCGACCAATAGCTTTCGCCAAAACTCCTCTGTATTTGTTTTAAAGGCGGTACTTTAGGAAAATCTTTTAAAGAATAAGTTTTAAAACTCTTGGCATTTGATTGTCGAAGGGGTTTCTGATAGGTTTTAGCAATGCGTCCTGAGCTAACATCTCTGATCTTAGCCGCACTAACTTTTGTAAATTTCACTAAAATAATTTCCGCGAATGAATACGCTGTGAAAGCTGAATCTAAACAACACGTGATCGACTTTTGCAGTCATGCAGGATGCAGTTTTGTCAAACAAGTAAGTTTTTGTATGATAAACTTAAACAACAATTTCTTATTTAAACTCAACGTGATGCTACATGTATTCTGAGAAATAAAAGTATAGCTGAATTATTTGTAATCTAATTATTTGAAGAAATCAAGATAGAATGGCGTATTTATCTTTCTAATCGAAATATATTGAAAAAAAATAAGTAACTTTTAAATTTTTACACATCTTTTCAATTTATGTTTCCATTTATTAGATACGAGAAGATCAGTATAACCATCACACGTGCAAAATGAATATATATTTTTTGTATGTTTTATGTAGGTGACAAGTAATTACTTTTTGATAAAATGTCCATCTCCAAGGCTTCGGTCAAAATCCGGAGCCAGCAAAGGAAATGACACGATTCAAGACACGGCGAACAAGTTCAAAGACACGGTCAGCAAGATATTGTTAAAGTTACCATGAAAAGAAAAACAAACAAATTTGACATTTGAAAAAATGAAAACAATTATACATATATACACTAAATAAATTTTTCGCTATCTTTTTCCAAACCCTTGATGTAAGCTGTATTTATTTTAGATAAAGAAAGTAGAGTTCCAAAAGTTACATAAAAACTACCCAAGAACTAGTGACTCCAAATGGACTGAAATGTGGAACCTGGTAGGAATAAATATCTATACATGTATCTCTCATTTCTCATCTCATAAATCACATTTTCAATATATCACTGTAAACTTTATTTGCACGAATTTTTGACTCTGAATGAACAACAAATTTACGAGGTGATTTACAGAACCTCATTCAAGACTGTGTTATCTTTCCTTAGAACGGCCAAGTGCTGCCCTCCATGAAGGTCAAAGAAGCGTGGTCCATGGGTCGCTCTGGGTCCGGCGTTACCGTGGCTGTTGTTGATGATGGCGTTCAGTTAAATCACCCTGACCTGAGAAAAAACATTGTAAAATACACCTTGCTTTTTCTTTCGACTTACTATGCGAAATTCCTTTTGGCGTCTTGTTAATTATAATTCTTGCAATGCGACACGATTTTTAATCCGGAAGTAATTTTATTTTTAAAAAAAAATCCTTTTTTGAACGAAAGTAACTTTGTAATTTGTTTTTGGCAGTCATTGTTTACCATTCTTGGCATGAATAAACATTTTTTTGAAGACTGTGTCCTTTTTTCATAATATTGAAAAACATCTATCAGGAAAACGATTCAGTAAATCAGACGTAGAGTTTATCGACAGCACTAAGACAATTTGGGGTTTGCAACAATTCAACTAAATAGCAGCCCCACCCCACCCCTAAAAGTATATTTTGATAATATCCCGTGGGCAAAAATTAAAAGGAAATGATGATAATAGGCAAACATTCTACCAATTATCCTTAATGCTTTCTACAACAATTTTTATTTATTGTAGGATTCTGCGAACAGCTACGATTACTATAATGTTGATTCGAACCCCACACCAAGATCCGTTAATGAAAGGTATATAATACAGTATCATTTGTAAATAATAGGATTTGTGAAACTTGTGATATTCTTTTCCAAATGTTTGAGAAATTTTAACCGTACAATCGTGAGTTACTTGTAGCAGTACTCAATTTTACATAAATGGACGTACTATGGTAATGTTAAAGAATAAATTTACTCACGTTAACACTTAAATCAGGCCTATTTAACTCATTTTTTATGCAAAAGCTTTGAAATTATTCAAATAATGTAGTGGAGCCTCTTGGATTGTAAACATTAATGGTATTTTAGCGTTTCGCTGCTAAGCATAACTAATACAGGCTGTTTTATGGGGGTTTTTTTCACTCGAAATCAACTAAGGATAATCCTCAAAGAAATCAATTTCCAAAGTATTAGATATACGTACTTTTATCTTTTGAATATTAAATTTCAGTCATGGAACTATGGTCACCGGACTATTAGCTGCAGAGGCGAATAACAGTCAGTGTATTGTAGGTGTCGCTCATCAATCGACGGTCATCGGTGAGCACAATACTGTTGTAACATCAATATTCGTAGGCATTAATTTACATTAGCTTCATGAAAATTATATTTTCAAAAATACATTATTTAGTGGACATTGATCAAATCAAAAATGTGTTATTAGAAATTCTATTTCAACCAACATATATATTTGTGGATCAACTCAACAACGAAATCCCCCAAAATTTGTATTAAACGAATAATGATTAAATTAAAGAAGTTGTATTAATTATATTAATTTTAGAGGCTCAGGTTAGATTTCATTCATAAAAATACTTGATTACATATAATTTTCATTTCTATGATGATGAATCAGTATAATCAAGTAATTGAAATGCAAAAATGTACAGGTTGTGATTATTATGATTTTCATAATATTCAAGAATGTATACTGTTGAAGAAGATGGTTCGTTATAACCCAAAATTGTATTAGCATCCATAAACTATCTTTAAAAAGATGTGCAAAAATAAAGGCGAATATGAAAAGCAAACTATTCAAAATTATCTGTCAGAGCAGTTAAAGGCATTCAAATTAGAGTAGTATAAGTTAAATCTGTCGACGCAAGTTATAATATAATGCAATTTGTGACACAGGAATCAAATTACTCGGTGATTTGGGAGTCACCGATGTAACAGAAGCATTATCCTTGAATCATAACCTGGATAATGTTGATATTTACACAAACAGCTGGGGTCCTTCTGATGGATTTGGATACGCTGGACCGGGCTCCGTCACTCAAAGTGCTTTCTACGATGGCGTCACAAAGGTATTTTTAACATGGTTTCTTGTGGTATGAACATATGGTTTCATTATTTAATTCATCATTACCAGATGGTTTTCTTTTAGTAAAAATAAATAGTTCTATCAAGGTACAAATTAATATTAACCAGATGGTTCTTTTGTGGTATGAACAACTGGTTTTATGATGGTAAAAAAATTATAGATATTTTCCTTCAAGTATACACAAATAAATCTGTCATGGTACAAACAAATGTTCACTTGTGGTATATATAACAAATGATTTCGTTGGCTTTTGTTGTTGTTGTTTTTTTATATTACGCATAAATTCCCACATTGTATTACAGTCACATTAAAACCGATGAAGCAGAATATTTTTTTTCAAATTTACAATGGTGCGTCTGAAAAATGCTAAATGTAATTCGCGCATATTGGTGCACTTATAACATGCCTTGTTTTCCAAAAGAAACGAAAAAGGAAAAGTGAGTTTTAAGGAGAAAAAGTTTCGGGGTGAACATTTTGTTTAAATTTTTCATTTATAAAGTTGATCGACGACAATTATCTAATGTTAAAAATGAAAAGGCAGTTTTAAACTAATACAGAAATCATACAGAATGCAGCATCGTAATGATACATTTTTTCAGAAATTGCTGTTTTGGGAAGGGGGGGGGTGTGGTATGAACATATGGTTTAAGTTCACATAAGAAATATATAAATTTTGTTTTAACCGGACCAGAAAGAAATTATTTGAATATGATGATATCGAACGGTTCCATTATATTAGAAATGTATGGACCTATAATCAATTTGTACTTTTAAAGGGAAGGGATGGAAAAGGTTCCATCTACGTATGGGCTGCTGGTAATGGAGGATTACGTGATAATTGCAATGCCGATGGTTACGTCAATAGTATTTATACAATACCCATCACCAGTGTGGACGCCGACGGCAGGGCGGCAGATTATGCCGAAGTCTGTGCCCCAGTATTTGCCGCAACATACTCCGGAAATAAACGAAAAAACTTGGTTAGACCAAAGATATTAAATAATACTAGAACATGTTATTTATCCGATATAATCATAAATGAATAGTTTGTTATTGATTTTAATAGGTAATATTGCAAAATTAGATAGAGTTATAATTTGTGATTTGAATGTTAAAACGATAAATATCTTTGTGTTTTACCGATGAAGAAATGTACTTAGCACTATTTAAAAAAATAAATTTCTAAATAGTTCTTTAAAAATAAATTGATCGCATGCTATCATCTCTATATACTTCATCAGACGTCAACATCCTTGTCATCGTCTTGTGTTACTGGATTGCGAGGGACGTCGTTTTCAACTCCATTGGCAGCTGGGATGATTGCCCTTGCACTGCAAACAAAGTAAGAATACGGATAGAACGTATGATTAGTTTTTGAAGAAAAAAATTAAACGTACCCATATTAACGTGATTTGTTTACTATGTCCAGAAGTTTGAACATGTAAATGTTTTTATAGAAACGATATCAATTTATGCACTGTTTTTTTTTCTATCACATCAAACTTACGTCGTTAAAAAATCGCTGCCATGTTCTGTTCAGAAAAATGAAATTTGTCATCTTAAAGATATTTCTAAGATGAAAAATTATCCTTTGACAAATCCATTAGTGTTGTTTGTTGATTTACTAAGAAATAATTCATTTGGAAGACGCTTATCGTGTACCATTTATATTTATTCTTGTTCACAACGTTATGTACACAGAATGTAGAAATACACAGACAAGTACAAATTACAATACAATGTTATAACAGAGTAATGGAAGGCATATGAGATATATGATATTTTTAGTTTATTTTTAGATATTTTTAATTATGGCCACATTCCAATAATCAATAGAAATGACCATTTTTGATAAATTGACAATAGTTTTCTACTTCTATTTGACAGTATTTACAATATTTTGAAGCTTTTTCTTTATATTGCATGACAAATTTTCAATTTTGAGAGAAATGATAATCGCGCCATCTCTCAGATGATTACAGAATCCTTCAATCTGTAAATTTCCGAATATAAAAAAAACAAAACATCGGCAACGAGATATAGAGTAATGGATAAATAAAAATAGTTAATTGTGCTCTAATTATAAATACTTGTAAAATTAATGTATAATTAAAAGTAATTGTAAAAAAAATTATGAATTGAAAAAGGTAAAATCTAATTTCTTTGAATCAATTTTTTTCAATTTTGTTAAAATATGATATACTAGTATTAAAATACATATTTAATCAAAATATTTATCACGATATAATAACTTTTCAAAGGATTTTCAAACATTTTATAATGCAGCCCATCTTTGACTTGGCGTGACGTTCAGCATCTAGTTGTTGAAACCAGCAAAAGACACGATCTTCAAGACGATTTCTCTAATTGGCAACTCAATGGTGCTGGGTTCTACGGTAATAATTTTAAAAAAATCTATGGGTTTTGAGAATTTCTTAAGTAATAAATTGTCAAAATGTGACTTTTATTGTTTTCATGTTTCAGTAAGTCAGGTTCTTGGTTTTGGATTAATGGACGCGGAAGCATTAGTAACCAGAGCAAAAAGTTGGGTTTCTGTTCCGGAACAAATTTCCTGTTCCACTTCTGAATTTACCGTGGCTCAGTATGTCTGATTTAGTTTACTACAACTGTAGAGTAAATCTATAACATTAAAGATGAAGCAATAGAAGTACAGTTTAAAATTGGAAAGCAATAAATAAGAAAAATTACTATTTTAAACTACTAAGATTTAAACAACGATTTCAGATCAACAAATTTTTTTATGCCTGAAGTGTGGAGCAGGAGACGGATAAAAAGTGGAGAAGAATGTGAAATAGACAGTCTCGAACATGTGGAGGTCAAGGTATCTTTTTCCTATTCAAGCAGGAGGGGGAATTTGATTTTGCTTTTGGAATCTCCTGCCGGGACTAAATCGTATCTTATGACCCACAGACCCTGGGACTCAATCAAGTACTCTGATCCTGGGTCTGGAATCTGGTATTTCTCATCTGTGCATTTTTGGGGAGAAAAAATGGACGGAACATGGAAACTGACAGCAAAAACCGACGACGAATACTCCACTAAAGGTAAATAAAAATCAAATTGTATTTTTACATACCGGGTTAATCTAAAATCTAATGGCATTGGGGATCATAGTTCAGAATTAATAAATGCATTCGAAATAAAACATTTTTTTTTGTTTCAGTGACACTAAATTATTGGAAAATATACTTTCACGGATTTAAAAGAGGTAAATATGAAAAACATGAAAAAATATACCTTTGGCATGGTGCAAAATAAACCCAATGCTTTTATTCTCATACATTCTTACATCTTACTCTAAAGTGTATTAAAAAGATGCTTGTAAATGTATATTTTTGAGTAAAAAAAAATACCAGAGACACTTTAGGACTGATCACGGTGAGAATGGTCGCGACGACGAGGGTCTTGCAAAGATCGCAAAATTTTTATGCACGCAGGTTGAAGTTGGTTAATAGTGATCTTTAAGCATGAAGATTAATCGGCATTCATTTGTAAGTTTTGCATTAAGTAACTTGGAATAAAAAAATACGTGAACCTGTAAATTTGAAGAATTTCGTTAATAAATCTCGGATACCATAGCTTATGTCTGGGTAACAAACATGTTATTTTATTGATACATGTACATTCTAAGAAATCAGCTACCCATCTTTGATTTGTATTCTTTTATATAAATCCTCTTAAAATATAGTATAATTACTTGTTTTATAGTTACTACATACATTGGTCAAAAGACAAATATAAACCGGAATTTTAAAAGAGAATGACGCTGTAACGATGCCATATATAATTCATGACATTTCATTTATGATTTTTTTTCAGCAGGGAACAGTAGCCCAGGTTTAAAGACTCCAGAAATAATACTCACAATCTTGGGGGCCTTTGTTACTTTCATCATAACTGTACATTGGTAACTATACATTGTACATTCCTACTTGCTCAGAAAAGTCAGCAGTGGATCTTTTTTAACCGTCAGTACCAATTTGTGTAAACAAGCGAGGGTGTTGTTATGTGTAAAGTAACATTTGTAAAAAAAACTTTGAAGTGGTTATTCCTATTTCAAATAATTTTGTTTTCTGTACATTGACAAATCCGGATCGATGTGTAAAAATCATATCAAATAAGCTTTTAATTTTAAACATAAAATATCAACCTTGAGAGGCAATATCTATTCAATATTCATTTGTAAAACGCTGTCAACAAATCAAACAAACGTAGTTACGCTAAACTACAGGTGCATATTTATAGAATGGTCATTGTATGTTCAAATTTTATATTTATTTCTAGATATTTTAATTATTAGTTATGTATATCGCATTTAAGTTATTTTTTTTTATTTTACATTATTTTTATTCATAATGTTTTAACAACTCGTTGTGTAATTTGTGCTGTTTATGTTTGAATGTTAAATAGGTCTCAAAAGATCGAACTTATCATGATTTTCACTGTATGAACTGTAGACTCAAATTGTTTTAGCAGATTATGCTGTGAATTTGAATAAGTTGAACTCCATAGACTGGGTGTGAACGTTTTTATATTGCTTCTTTTTTTGCTGTCCCAGAAACCTTTTTTTTAATTCTCAAAAAATGTTAAAACAAAACCTCTGATTGATTTGTAATTGGTATCGACATGTATGTATTTAATAAAACATTATCTATTGTTGATTAAATATAATAACTACAACGAGTATTTACTCTTTCCAGGTTTTTCATTATATATTCAGACACAGTTCAGATTATACTGACATAACGCTGAATCTTAAAAAATATTTTAAATACACATAACAATATTTTCTTTGATTTGAATCATTCGATGAATATATATCTGTTTTTGTACATTTAAGCATATCGAATGGGCTGAACTCTTTATCACTTCCATTTGCAATTTATGCACAATTGTATCTATCATCTAATTGAGAATAACTCGCAATTCATTTGCAGTAATTAATAAACATGTCACAACCACAAATTTTATCAACGCATTGATATAACAAGTGAAAAGCTGTCAATTTAACAGCAAACCCTGTTTTCTTTTATGTAAACTGTATCCATAATCCATTTATCAACTAAAATTTTAAGCACTAAATATCTAGATAAATGGAGTAATATATACATATGCTTGTTGGTATTTTTTTCATAAACTATCGAAAATCAAAATCTAATTAATTTGCTCATTTCTGATATAAACGTATGTAGAATATATATATATATATATATATATATATATATATATATATATATATATATATATATATAAAAACCATCAACTTCCTATCTTAAAAACAATAGGAAAGGTTATCTGCACGAAAAGGTACCCTATATGTAATATTCTGCTAGAAAATTACTGAGATAAACAGCTGGATTCTGTTTAATTATCAAAAATCAAATATCTATGATCTATTTTGCTCTTTTCAGTGCACAGGAACGTTTTCACTATTACTACAATCTATGCTGCTAAATGTAAAACGAAGGAAATCAGCACTTTCCTCTCGTGTCATTCAAAAACTTTCTGTAAATAACTAGGGTATGATATCAAAAGGCAAGACTAAATGTAAATGATTGCAATTTGTTTTCCCCATTTTCCTTCGTCTTTCTTTTGAGAAAGACGTGATCTATATTGGTTTCATCAGACAGCATTGTTCTCCATGTTCCTTTTAGGTAATCGTTAGAATGAATGCAGTCCGCTGGCACATATAAGGTGTGTCGTTTTGGAACTCTAAAACCTGTGAGGTGAAGTTCATCTTCGCTCATTTTCCCCAAAACAAAGAAACCAGAATCATCATCTAACGGGCAGTCGATGTGAACAAATTCATGTCTTTCTAACCCAGCTCCTCTATTTTCCCCTTCCACGTAATTAGTAAGGTAGCTATCTTTGTAAGTAAAGTCTTGTATCACGTGACGATATGGTATGAAAACCTCCTCTGGTCGACCATCTGCAAACATACAGCCATAGTAATCTAAAAGTTCACTCGTGGCAATTTCAGTCTCTAGTTTTCCATCAAAATCGGCTGGAAAGATTAGATTTCCTGAAGCTGTTGTATTTTTGCTTGACTCCCAGGAAATCCTTACAACAGTTTTCTTGGGCGTTAATTTTGGTAAGTCTACAAACTGAGAAAGTTCTTGAAGCTTATATTTTCCGGGAATAATATCGTCAACAATATCTGTGCCACCACTCATCACAATTTCACCATTCTCCCCTTTCCGCTTGAAAGCTGCAAATTTATTCCAGCGCTTTTCTATCATGCTGTGAACAACTTTTGGATCACACGACAGAAATTCAGACTTCAAACGAGATTCAAGGCTCCCCGTTTCTGAAAATATCCCGACATCATCGAGAAATGATAAACACTGTAAATCGATTAAAGTTAATTTTTCATCTTTATTTCGTTTCTTTAACTTCTCGAATGAAGTAATAATTTGAGACAAAGATAAGTCCATCCTGTTTCTTAAAGATTCTGAAAATATTTTGAAATTTATTGTTCCTTTACGCTTCTTCTCTGCTTCCATAAAGACTTTAGGTAAAACAGAATTCCCTCCTTGTAAGATTTTCTCTACAAAGTAATCGTAAAATTCACCAAAGGTAACTGTTCCGTTGTTGTCGACATCTATTGAGTTGAATAATTTTTCTGCTTCTGATTTTTCTATTTCAACTCCAAATTTTTGCAATGCAAGACAAAATTCATCAATTTCCAAGACACCGTTCCCGTTTTTGTCTAAATCAAGAAAAATGGCCTTTATTTTATCTCTCTCAGTGTTTACTGATTTCAACTGAAAAGACTTTTCTTCGATGTGAATTTTCCTGCTATTTTCTTTTTCGGACTTTCTCTCTTTCATTTCTTCGTTAAACAGGATAAAAGACTTTTCGCATTCTTTCAACCGTCGACTGTGGAACTCTTTGTCGTATTCGTCGTTCTTTCTTCTAAGTAGCTCCCGAACAGGACTTGTACCATTGGCAAAATAGGATAAGGATTCATTAAGAGCGTTCAACCATGCTTGCATTCTCTTTCTTTCCATTGTTGCCAAAAGACACTCAAATTTGCCGCCGTCTGATACCTGTATCACATGTTTCATTCCTTTTTCTTGGTTAGAAACCACCTTAAATGTCGTGTGATCAGAGAAGTACACGACATCTTTAACACTAAGAGATCCTTTTGACGACTTGATGAAAGAAAGCTCTAACTTTCCGGGACACAATGTCAGCCATTTTCTGGACCAGGATGAAGAATGAAATCGTCGTTTATATCTGACGTATACCCACCCTCCTTTCAATACCTCCTTCACTAACCAACCATGAATTCTCTTTAAAGCGTCGGAAATGTTGACACTGGAAAACAGTATCTCAAGACAATCTAAAAAATTCTGAAAGACCATTCTTGTGTTTGCTGTTGGGAAACTGTCATTTACCTTAACGTTGGCAAAAGTAGCAAATTTTTCAATTATCCAATCATAATCTTCGTGGGAAATCGTAGGAGGAAATGATTTTTCATCTGCTAACGTGTTGAATATCCGCCAAATTTTAAATACATCTGACTCTTGGAGCAAACTTTTATACGTTTCTTTACACAACTGCCAGCAGGTCAATTCCGTTTTTTCCTGCAACTCAATATGAGTAAACCTATCTTGTCTCGATAATAACACTTTTTTTAAATCTGTGAATGTTTCTCTTGATAATTCGTCTTTTGCAAAACCAAAATCATTTTTGGCGCTTATGATTGCGAATGCATTTGACAAGATTGATGTGTCTAAAACTGATCCCCCGTATTTCACATGAGCAAACTGCAAAATACACGTAAGTCTTTCCCCAGGCATGCCTGAAATTTTAGATAAAATAAAGCTTTAGGAGCACAAGTGTGCCTTTAAAATCTCTTTCTTAATTGGCATTACATCAAAACAGAAGTATGTCAATTTATATGGAACATAATCATTAAAAGTATTTTAGATATATTTTCAGAAAAATCATTCAGATAACGCAATCAAGTAAACAATATCTATTTCTGTCCTTTGTACAGGAAGTTGTAGACCGTATAGTGATTTAGGAAACATTACAAACAAAGGTCGGATATTGGTTAAGAAAAGTAATTTTAAACTAGAGACGAGCTCGTTGCAAGCAACGATTAGGTTTTCCGTCGTAGCTGCGTCATACTTGTGACGTATTACAAAAAATTTATAGCTGACCATAGTACAATATTAGATGTACAAACACTGAGAAACAAAGTATTTTATTACATAATCAAACGGATTTTGTTGTTTTATTACCAATTAAATATTTGCGTCTATTTTGATTGCCGGTCAATAGACTGCGATCTATTGGACCGGCAACGTATTTCAGAACGCGGGTATGTTAATGTTACATCCTTTCGATAGTTCTCAGGGAATGTATATTCCTTTACATAGACGTTGTTTTTAGTACTTGGTGAAACTAAATTCAATGTTATCAAAATGGAGTATCAAATAATCAACAGCTTTAAAGCCTCAAATAAGGTAAAAGACTATTTAAAATCTAATGGGTTTAAGCCCCCCTTCTTTTGTTTAAACTACTATTAAATTGAGATGTTGTAATGCATGCAACAGGTTATGTGCATGTAAAAGATGAAAAAAATATCTTAGTATATTGCATAATGGCACGAAAACCATCTGCAATATGCAAATTGTAAACCCCGAAAACTAAAAAAGGAATTAGGTAATAAAACAATTATTTAATGCTTGAACAGTCAATAGACCAAAGATCATACTGAGCTGTTCCCTGCACCAAGGGAAAAAAATTCTGGTCTATTGACTGCTCAAGCATGAAATAATTGTATAATATTTCTGTGACCGCGTAGATTTTACGGTGCTAGAGAATTCGTCTGGATCTGCATCGGTCGTGTGCAGTACGAACCAGGTGAGGGAATGTTGGCGTAAAGTGTATAAGGTATAAGGTTGTGGCGCGGTGTGGGCTGTAAGCTAAAACGAAGGGTAGGTTTGCCGTATTCCCGCAGGTCCACCAGTATACAGTTCCAGAGAAACAAGCATTCTGAGAGCATTGCATAAGCAATACACGTCCCCTACCGGTTTGTGGAAATTGTGAAAACAATGCACTGTTATGCAGAATATCGAACCCGAACATTAAACAATTGGAATATAAAAAATTAATTTTCTCGAAAATATGTCAACCAGACGCTAGAAGGGGGTAAACTTGATCTGTAGTTTGATATTTTGAAGCTGTTCAGCAAATTTCATATTATTTCTCAAACGCATAAAGAAAAAAAGAGTGGAAAACTGAAGTGGGACAGACAGACGGACGGACAGACAGACGGACGGACGGACTGACGGACGCAGAGGAAAGCTATAGTCCCCTCCGGTGAAAACCGGTAGGGGACTAATAAACAGGCAATTGATGCAGGATTCCACATTAATTGGACGAGACTCAACGATGGCAACATTATAACAATTTAACAGACAGACATGTTACAAACAAGTGGCCTCAGGACTCAAAACTCTGGGAGAGTCGGACGTGGCCGGGGCTGGCCGCCGTATTCCAGACTGCGCATTGACAATTGTACATAACTATTTATAAGAATCTTAACAATGAGTGTAAATTGACAGGTAATGATAGAAGTAAGCTGAGTGAAAGGTTCACAGATATAAAATAATTAAATAAACTCAATGAGTCTTTGATGTCCAAGAAATGAAAATCTGATAATTGCACAATGTTGTTTTAAGAGATAAACAGTCCTTGAGACATGACACTCTGTCTCTTTGAAATCACATATTAAGTCTGAAAAGTGTACATGTCAATCACTAAATAAAAAAGTAACTTTGTAAGAAATAAACTGTGAGAAAAAATTATACGAAACAGATGTTGAATTTTACAAGTAAAGTAAAAAAAATTTTATGATTGAACAGTACATTTTGCACGATGATACTACATGTTTATAAGCAAATACAGATCTTAACACGTTGTCTCTAGCTTGATTCGCCGCATTTTATTCACAGAGTGGGACTATGGTTATGCCCGGTACGAAGGTAAAAAGACCATTGGCAAACGTTTTACACGCATTTTTATCGAACGCAAGCGCCAATGAATCTCTTAGTATATATGCGGATATCCTGGAAATTTACAGGGGGTTTTGAAGAATAATTTTGTATTTCGAGGAGGGGGAACATGCGCGGATCAGAACATTTTTCCGGGGTGGGGGTTGAAAAGTCAGACAGTTTTTTGAGTTTGCCAAGGGATGTCCGAGGAATATTTGGTAAGTTTATAATGTACACGTAATTGAAAGAAATTTCGCTGGGGGGGGGGGGGGGGGGTCTGGAACCCTTCCCCTTCTAGATCCGCGCATGGAGAAGACCGGTGCCTGAAATTTTACTGTAATTTTAACCATTTTTATTTAATTATTCATGTTCATAATTATCAGAAAACCAATATTATCTTTAAAAGCAGTTAAAACTTAAAACTTACGAACCATTTAGTCTCGGTGAGAATTGCGTCCGCGTACGAAAGAAATGGCAATTTTCAAGAAATTCGGATGGACGATCTGTGTCCTAGGTCGTCCATCCGATTCTTATTCAGACTAAAAGCTACAGACCTGCAGTTAGAGATTGTCAAACTTTTATTGATTATGTCAATTTGTTTGTCTCAAAGAATCATTTTTTAAATCAATAAAGTTTTACCTTTAAAAAAGAAAGAAATCGGGCACAATTTTCAATGTTAGCAATTTACAATTTTATGGTCTAATAAAATTTCAAGAAACAACTCTTCATTGCTTTATCCGAAATATTGCATGAAAAAAAAATTACATCGCATTTTTTAAATTACAAAAGGATATCAAAATGAACTTGGATTAACCGCTTACAAACAGGCATAAAGAGAGACTGAGAACCAATTTCTTCTTCTTTTTTACATCAAAAGAAATTCAAAAATAAATCAAAATATATTTTTTCTTTGTATGCGTTAATGAAAATGTAGATCAGCAAAGGGTTCTTTGTCGTGCAAGCACCTACTTAACAGATTGTTACACGGGTCTACAACGATGACAAATATCGAAAAGGCAATATTGTGGGTGACGGATGAATGTGTAGTTTGTTTTCGAAGTTTATTTTTGATACATGTAATTATATTTATCTGGATCGGTTATGTTTGTTGGTTTGTTTTGTTTATTAAAGAAGGGAATAAAGAAATGAGTTATTTCCAGACACGTAGCATCGTTTTTGAAAGTGTGGGGGGGGGGGCAAACTCATCCAACAAATCTTGACAAGCAAAAAATGAAAAAGAGAAGAATTTTGAATTTTTCAAAATTGTCAAAATTTCACCCATAATTTCATGATTTTCATACCATTTTTTTACATGCTACCAAAATGGGGGGGGGGGGGGGGGGGGCAACTCCATGATAATTCAATTTTTGTATGTAAATTTTAAAAAAATAGTTGCTGCGAGAAAAAGTGGGGAGAGGACATCTTTATGTCATATAACATGTGAAACTGATTTCATTCCACCCACAAGCTTGAAATAATTTTAATGAAAACACTATGAATAGACGTCATAAATCCCATATCAAACGACATATTACCACTTGATTCTGCGCGTCTTTTTAATGAATTTATAAACAGCGGCAAATTCTAAAATGTATTTTTAAAGGTAATGTTAGCTGCAAGTGTGTAGACATTGTATGAAAAATTTCGGATGGTAGTCAATTTTTCCGGGATACAGACCGAGCGTGTACATGTACTAATCCTTCTTCACAATGTAATTTTTGTATATATCTTCTCTACACTGTAAACACAGTTTATTGAGAATAAAGTTCATTGTTATATCATATATGCAGCTAAGGTAACTAAGAATGCTTCCACTAAAATACTAAGTTGAGTAATGCAAGCTTTTAAGAAAGCAATACTTATATTTGTTTAAAATATAACACCCCCAATACTTCGTCTTACATTCGCTATTTGTAGAACAAGCAGAACCAGTATCAGTCCGACCGGCCTCACCATATACATTGTTGAAATTTAATTGTCCTAGCATTGCATTGCTCTGCATGTACACAATTTCTTTTAAAAATTAAACACTTAAAGTGTTCATCTATATGGCTACACATAACGTACACACGTGATTCAAAATAACGCAGACGGAAAACGGTAAATAATTCAGTCATTAGGTCTACATTTTATAGAACTTGTAAAAAAACACATTGCGGGTCTGAATGTTTGTTGATGTCAATCTATCAATATACAGTTTGTTAATTATTTTCGATTGCTAAGGCTACAGCGTATTTGATGAACATTGAACAACATTTTTTCCATGCCACTTTTTTCCATGGAAGATAGCGAGTACAAGTATAAAGCATTTATAAAATTTATTTAATGACCTCTTTAGAATTGTGAATGGAATAAATAATTTATAAGTTGCTGCTGAAGGTTGTTTGGTATTTTCGTTTGTAGATGTTTTGCAAGTAAAAAACGTGAAACGCGGGGCAAGTCATAATTAATATCCCTAATAATCGTAACTTAAAACTAGCGGCTTAGGATTCAAATATTATCGTATACGAATATTACATTCACTTTTTAAAATCATCTCCACGATGATAATTATATTATGTCCATCGCAAATCAGTATTTTTTTTTTTTTGCTATAAAAGAAATGTTCTATCGGGAGCAATCCCGCGTTCGCGTACATTTGTCATGTCAGTAAAACACATTGTGCTTTATAAGACGGCCGTGTATACGTATTGTAGAAAATTTGAGTTTAATTACCATGTATTGGAACCATTTTATTAACACATCTCCCAGTACTGAAACAATTCAAAGTAACACAGTGGGGCGTTAAACGTGAACGTCCAGCTCTACAAGCACATACACTGTCGTCTAGGCGACGGCCATGAATACAGCTAGCGACTCTCCTATCGATCGGTTACCTGAGTCTCGTAATGCATCTAAATATAGACAGGGGCACAGTTATGAAACAAACAACAAAAATAAGGTCAGAGAGGTTCATCTTTATGAAATGAAAATGTACATATGAATAAAAACATTTGGGAATTTTATGTGGAATTATTTTTGCGCGCTACATGTATCAGTTAGTGCATTACAAGAAGTCCTTTCATAACCTCATAAACGTGCGCACCCCCGCAAAAATGGACCGAACTGACAACAATTGTTTCTACAAATACTGACTATAAATTACGAAAACATTAAATTGAATACTATGGAAGGATTTAAAATTAATTTCTTTACAACTTTGCTTCAATAATGCATTAGAAATTTTTATTCCTTTTTAAGTTATTGACAAGAAACTTTGGACGCCTCTAACTCCCTAATTATAGGGGCCAGCACCTTTTTCGGTATACCGAATGAAAGGTCTGAGTAAGACCAAGAACTTTTAAAATACATGTTATAACAAATTTTTATCAGGTAGAAAACTAACACGGAAAATACGAGAATTTTTTAAAAAAATTTTCTTACCTTTGTTTCAACATCTATACCACCCCTTTTATTTGCATTTAAATAATAAATGAAATATATCTCGCACAAATTCAATGTACTAGCTTCCAAACCAGCCCATCTTTGAGACTCTGTCAGTCATCGTTATAGCTAAACCCCCCTGGACAAAAGAAGTCGTTAAATTTTACTAAAAGGGGAATAACTCAAAACCGGATATGGATTTTCCTCAACTAAAATATGCAACGACAACATCACGCGGCATGTTATCAGTCCTGAAAATTTCAAAACAATCGGTGAACAAACGAGCGAGATATTAAGGATCAAAGTTGGCGTCTAGAAGAAAAAAAAAAATAATAAGAAATTTGAAAATTTTTCAGAATAATAGTAAGGTTTTCCGCTGAGAGCGGAAAACCTTAAAAAAGAAACTTCCTTTAGAACCTCTATACCGGTAGGTATATATTTCGATTGCTTAAGATAGGAATTTTAAGGTGGATCACTACACTTTGAAATAGTTTAATAAAAAAAATATGTTGTTGCTGTTAATATTATCAGTAATTTAAATTTGATATATACATCTCGATCTAAAACCTTCATTCATAATAAAAAAAATTTTATTATTTTTAATATAATGCTTGCGTAGAAAAAAATATGATACATTTTTGAATAATTAAACATAATTGTGTTGATAACTTCTTATAATTTTTTATAAGTGATTCTCTGGTTTAACAATGAAAATTATTTCCATGACGCCAACTCTGAGAACTAAATCAAACAATGTACTACTGCGACTTGTTCAAGAAATCATGGTTAAATGATATTTTTTGAAAAGTCAGTATTTTACTAGTTTTAAAATATGTTAATGCAATATAATAATGTTATGATAAAATAAAAGAGGACTTAATCTTTTTACCATATTATAGGACAAACTTTATTGACCATTATCAACAATCAAATCAGTTTAAACGAAATGATTTCCCTATTACCTGACTGAATTACCCCAAAACACACTCATTCTAAATTAAAGCTTTTTATAAATCCAAATCAATTAGTAAAATGATAAAACTCAAAGTATTTTTCAATGACAGAAACAGTAGAATTTACTTATATCTTTTGAATCATATATATTGGATTATAATTATTGCAAAACGTACCTCAATTGATGAAAAAATAATATCTTGTGGTCATATCAACATCACATTGTAATAACTGTGCAGCCTGACGATGCCTTTTTATACCGTTTGGCACTGTTAGTTATGCAGTCGTGTTGTTACTTAATTATTCAACTGAATTATTAGATTTTTTAAACTCAACTGTGCGTGAGATTCGAAATGCACAAAACTAATTCCAATTCGTTACCATTTTAGGACAAAACTCTGACAAACAAACTTTTATATCTTGCTGATAAATAAAACACGACATCCATCGGTTATCCCGCTGTTTAACAATTACATCAGTTCGACGCAAATGAGCAACACTTTTTATTCTTATACATTTTAATTCAAAAGAATACTTAAATATTAATTATGGTATAAACACTTTGTAAAAGGAGAGAAATAAATATTGTACACACACAAACAAACGCACATCATTGATTGAAGTCACAAGACAAAGTCTCGTCATGGGCTTCGTTTCATTGGAAATTCTTGGACACTTCTACCCGGTGATATATCTTCTATCAACTGCAGAATCTGATAGGCCAAATTATTGAATGCTAATTAATCAAGAACTAATCTATGTTTTATTCGTATGGCTGGAAAGAACAATTATTAGAACTGAAATATTTGTAAACAAGTGGTTTTATTTTAGTTTTGATCGAGATCATTTTACGACGCTGTAAATATTTACGACTTTGTCGTAAGTTCTTTTGTAAAATGCAGCCCTGGAGAGTATAAGAATGGACGGTAAACATGTGTATTTTTGCATCTCGTTGTTTATTGCTTCAATAACGAAGCAAATACAGTATATGGCTAACCTATGGTCAACATATAAATGAACACATAAAACGCATAATCACAACAGGATCAACTATGAATGAAATACAGGGATAAACATATTTTAAAAGCGATAATTGTGTTTAGAAGGAATGTCCGTTACGCATTAATGTTTTATAGGCAGCATGTGAACAAAACAAATTATATGTTCTATCAAAAACAACCGCAAATAGTGTAATGACCCTTTTAAAATATTCAGTAACTGCCTACAAAGAATTTGAAAAAATAAGTACATTATTGTTCAGACCAGTCATGAGCAAATTACTTTTCAGTTTTTATAGCGTTTGTACCTTGTAAACTCATTTGGGGCTACTCATGTTTATTTCGCTTGCAATTAGAAACGTGCTTGTGTGGCAGTGGTTCATGCTTGGTTAATGGTAATTGCACGTAAAAGTCCTTTCGAAACGATTTACTATTATTTTTTTGATGGGGGATTTCCTTGAATAGGCAATTTTATCTAATTGGCAACTGATACAAGACTGTTCGTCATGGCTACTGCGTTGTATAATTACACGGGATCAATTGTCTCAAATTGTTATTTAATAAATCATTGAGTTGATCTTCACTAACACTAAATGACAAACTTACAATCTTTAATTTTGTATTGTTAATTCGAACGCAATTTTTTGTTATAGGTTATAACAAACCAAGATCAAAATTTAAACATTCAAGATTATTTTTTTTTTATAAATATATGTATCTAATATTTCAATTGCGAACCGTGTTCATAGTCAAAAGAACAAAGGAAAGATTCAAAACAGGAGCTGAGCAAACACGGGCATCTACATAAATTAGAAGTAGGATCAAGTTCCATGGAGGAGTGAACATCCTTTGCTGAACGGCCACAACCAACGTTATCTCTTTGTCGTAGTCGGGAAAACGGGAAAAATGTTGTTCTTTTTAAAAATCGAACCTTTTACAATTTCTAGGGACTTCAGCTAAACTATAATTTATTTCAATAAATTATCGTCGAATATAAGAGAAAAAAATGAAACCTTTGGGTTTGCATCTTAACAAAAATGTACATGCCCTGTTTTACTTTCGAATCACTTTGTACCTGTGGCTAGCAGATGAAGTGTCATACACTGCAATGCATATGACACGGTGACCCATTTTTTGACCGAATTTAAAAAAATCAATGTTGATGTATGATGCATATTTTATTCAAAACATTATAAAAATGTTCTTTTTACCTTTATATTTGATTTGAATAGATCGGAAGTCGATAGGATTGTTTTGAATGAACCTTTGACGTGAGAACCATTACTGCCTGTCAATAATGACTGATGGTAGTTTTAATAACATTCCTATGCATATTATTTAGTGCTTTTAAGCTACGATAGTGCTTTAAGATAACCTATTGTTATAACAAACATTGTACGTTTCTTTAACCCTTTCGACTTATTGCTATCCGTTTTCATCCTTCACAGTGTGTTTCATCGGTCGTTATTTCAAAAAGTGAAAACTAATATATTCTGTAAAGAAAACTTTTTTACTACTCCGCATCCATCAGACCATCTTAATACATAGGTATGACCAACAAGGATTACCTTTCCAAAATTTGGGATTTATAGCATATCCAAGGAACGAACGTTCTGGTTTTAAGTCAAAGGTTCTTGGGTAAAAAACTGCTAATAAACAGGAATTTTTTTCTTCTCTTTTTCAAACTATATGTATGGCAAACTGAGTGCATATTTGGTATGAGCTCCAGACCTTCATTCACAATTTGCCTCTGGGTCAAAGTTTCCGGCGCAAGAATGAGTCTTTATGTTCGTTTATGGAAAGTAGAAGCCATTTATTCTTTTATAATATATGTTCTATGTTCCGAGACACCTTTTAAGCAAGCTTGCAAACTCATTTCACGTGCAGCATGAGTTAAGAGGTACATGTAAATGACAAACAAATTAAAACCTCACCTCTGACTCGGATATGCTTCTGTTGTTATTATAAAGTGAAACTATTTTATGCTTAGTTATGTTTTTGAATTTTTTTTTTGGATGGGGGGGGGGGTGGGGGGGGTGTTGGTTTGGGGTTTTTTAGGGGCAAACAAGAGACAATAAATAGAAATATTTAGATTATTCTCAGAATTCTGAAAAATCCCTCAAAATAATCGGATGGAACCTTAATGGTGGTTTTGAGAACACGCAGGGACAGTAAAAGTGCTACCTGTGTACATACGGCGTTATATACCTATCAGACAATTGGATTCGTGCAAGACTTTGTATGTGGAAGGCTATGAAATATAAATATTCCACAGAGATTCTAGATCTGTCCAAGGAGGGGAAAAAGTTATTTTGATAAAATATATTTATGATAAATATGTCTCTGTTATTGATCCTTTATATGATATGATTATCGTGTTTAAAATTGACATATCCCTTTGTGTTTATAAATGCGATGTTTACCTCCTGCGAATTCCGTATTTTAAAAACTTAAATTTTGATACATTTAGTGACTTAGAAAAAAAGAAAAGAAAATATCTGAATCAAGGTGATGTTTTTGTTTTATGGAGACTTTAAAGGGGCATGGTCACGATTTTGGTCAAATTTTATTTTTCTGTTTTTATTATTTGCAATGCTTAAGGAATGCATTTCTAATGATCAAATGAAATTTGGGTGCCAGTCGTTGAGTTTTAAGCAAGATACAGGGCTCACAATTTTTTGTCATGTAAACAAGGCTCGTGCCTTGTTTTTGTTTACATAGATTTAATAGACCAGTAAAAAATCATTATAAAGCTGGTTTGTCTATCTTATTATTCATTTAAAGCATAAATAAACAGTTCCTAACGGTTAACACATTTATTTAAGGTCTAAAACTTAAATTTTCATTTTAACATTCGAAATGTAAACAAACGCTTTGTTTACATAGCGAAGAATTGTAAGCTCTATAACTCGCTTGTAACTCATCAAATGACACTCAAATTTTGGTTGCCCATTAAAAATGCCTTACCAAAGCATTGTAAACATCAAAATCGAAAAAAGAATTTTGGACCAAAATCGTGACCATGCCCTTTTAATTGTAGAACGCAATCATTGCCAGACTTTTTTGATAAAGACTCATTCTATAACGGTGTTTTAGATAGTCTGATTACATATACAGCTGATAACAAAACCTGTAATAATGACCTCTGACACTGGTCATAATGAATACGGTACGAATCAATTGTCATTTTGTAAGACCAAACGTCTTCGCATTGTGAATGGAATGCAAAAAGACGGTCACGCAAATGATTTTTCTTTTAATGGGACACGTGGACTCAGTACAATTGATAAATTATTATCACGTGTACATATATGTTTGTTTATTAAGATAAATTTATCGCCTGTAATTCTAACGCTTTTTCTGACCATGCACCACCACACAGAACTGCACATTAGTATGAACAATCACCCATGCCAAAAGCCGGCGGACTCGCCCGAGAACTTGCAATGTAAACATTCCCTATGGAAAGTGGAACACTTCGGACCGTGCACAGAATCTATCATCTTAAATCAACACAGATTAAAAGATTGTATTAATATTGAATATATCTCATTTCAAACAGACATGGATTTTTGTATTAGCAATTAAAATGAAGTGTTTCATGAAATTGTAGATCCATTGCTTTGAAATCATCAAGAACTAGTATGACAAAAAAAACCGCACATATAATCTTTGTAAAGCTATATGTAAAAGACAGTATTTATTACATGAAGGTCAAAGATTAGAAAAATTTTAGAAAAATAATCCCAAGCAACTTTTTGCAAGATTTAAACGAAAATTAAATTTTGAATTTAATGTGCTACTAAGTGCGATTTTTAAAATCATTTTAAGGTGGTAAGGGACACTTCCATGTTGTGACGTATTGTTTATCGAAATAAACAATATAATAAAGTGTAATTTTATAAGAAGTTTCTTTCCCATTATTATCACATAACAGCGTAGCGCAGTTGGTAAGAGGTTTTAGTACGAACTTGTAAGTCATGAGTTCGAATCCCGCTTGGGCTTTTATAATTTTTACCTCTCCAAATATTTTTAAAAGCTATTTTTTGGTTAAATATTGTAAAATTTGAAAAGTCTAAACCGGAGAAATAATTTCAATAATAATGTACTGTAATCCATATTAATATCGACAGAAGTCCCATACAACCTTAAATTAACTTCACAAAACTTTACAAAACAATGTTGCTATTGATAATGATATCTCCAACGATGCTGAGGATTGTATTTTTGAAGAACTAGACAAGGATATTGATGTTGAAGAAATTAAAAAAAGCTTTTAAGAAAATTAAAAAATGTAAATCACATGGTGACGACTGTTTACTTAATGGATATTTTATTGAATTTGAAGAATATATGTTGCCTATCCTACATAGACATTTTAATTGTATATTTAAAACATGGTTATTCCCTGAATCCTGAACTTTCTCTATTTCTGTGCCTATTCATAACAAGGGATGTAAATTTGATCTTAATAACTAAAGAGGAATCAGCCTTGTTAGCAGTATGTGTAAACTTTTTACTTCTTTTTTAAACAACAGACTTGTAACATGGCCAGATGAAAATAATGTCGTTACTGATGCACAATTTGGTTTTAAATCTAAATGTGGTACAAGTGATGCAAGTTTTGTTCTACATACTTATATTACCCCCGCTACTTCATCGTTGGCAAATAACAAAAGACTTTAATCTGCATTTATTGATTTTTAAAAATCTTTTGACTCTGCTGATAGGTCTAAACTTTGGATGAATTTTGTCAGAAATTGGTATCCAAAGAAAACTCCTACGTGTTATAAAAGGGTTATCTAAAAATGTTTAAACATGTGTAGAATGATGGATTTTTGAGTGATTTTTTTTGAAAAGCAATCTTGGTTTAATGCAAGGTGAAGTACTTTCACCCATTTTATTCAATTTGTATGTTAATGATTTTGAAATTATTTTTTAAAAATTCTGAATGTGTACCATTTGAAATTTCATCACTGAATCTTTTCCTTCTTATGTATGCTGATGACATGGTGATTTTTCAGAGACAATTGCTGGTCTTCAGTTTCTTTTGGATCAATAATAAGATATTATTGTAGGCTGTAGCACATGGAAAATACTCATTAATGTTGATTAGTCAAAGACTGTTGTTTTTTAGAAAAGGTAGAAGGGTAAAAGATTGTGAAAAATGATATATTTATGGTAAACCACTTGATATTGTAAATCATTATGCACATCTAGGCATTATTTTTTACTAAAATACTAAATTCTCCAGAGCCGAGAAACAACTTGCTGAGGAAGGTAGAAAAGCATTATCTATTTTGAAAAAATACAAGAAACATTATTTTTAATCATAATACTTTGCTATCATAGTTTGATTGTTCTGTTGGCAGTGTCATTATCTATGTCTCTGAGGTATGGGGTTCAATCAAAGCACCTAATATTGAGAAACTAGCTTCATCTTGATTTCTGTAAACATATCTTGGGGGATTAATAGGTCAAATTGTAATGTGGCAGTTTATTCTGAATTAATACGCTTTCTTCTGCTGTACCAAAGACTGTTTAATATAGTTAAGTTCTGAAATAATTCGGTACCATAATAAATGAATTATTGAACAATGCTATTATATACTATATAACTGTGTCGAAATACATAATACAAAAATCTAGTTGTCCCGTGTTAAAGATTTTTTATGCAATCTTGGTATGTTTGAATTGTGGAAACAACAAAACATATCATCTGCAGATCTCATTGTTGTCAAACAACGTATACTTGACCAAGCTACACTATGAATATAATTTTTCAAATAGATAGTTCTAGTAAATGCTCTTTTTTTAAAAAATACTTAATTGCAACCCATAATTTTCAATTTTAATTGTAGAAATCTATTCCAATCAAATATCAAAAGTATATTTCAAGATTAAGGTTGTCTTCGCAACAATTAGCGATAGAAACAGGTATATTTTGTAATGTTGAAAGACACAATAGTAAATTGCAGCTTTTAAATGTTGAAAATGTAAAGGAACTATATAATTAGGGTAAATTTATTCACTTTAGCTTGAAAAAAAGTCAACATTTACTAAAGGCAAATTACATGTTGATATCATAAGTACACTTCTGCCACATTCTCCTGTTAACCTACCTGTATGTGTATACGTGACTTTCAACATAGAGTAACCCTATTAACTAGGTAAAAATAATAAAAACAAAAGTTTAATGTACAGCTGTTGCATATTTGTGCATATCAGAATTCGGTGTAGATGTATGGCTTTTCCTCTTATTTTCTGTTCAAATAATTGATAATTTATGAAGTTCTATTGTATGACATGGACGTGACAAATTCGCTATTATACGTTATTGGTGTTCGCACGCAGGAAAATGATAGCAGTTTAAAATTTCACTAACTACTGCAATTTTGTAATGAAAGTTTATGAATTATTAACATTTCTATTAGCACGATTCTTTGAACTGCCCCTTGTGTATCAAAATTCATTCGCTGTCACTTGCTCCTCAACTAGCATAAACGAGACACCTAAACATATGACCAATCCTATTGTACGAGGCAAAAAGAGTTTTTACTACACAAAACCCAACCTATGGTCCGAAAACTTGTAAGATGTCAGAGAAATTGGTGAAATACCTACTAATGACTCGACAAAAATTGATGGTACTACAGTCATTTATTCATTGCAAAATATGTGTGCATTTGAGGCTACTTATCATCGGACTACTCATAGTTTTATAGGAAGTTACATTTAATGATGAAAGTTGACTTCGCTTTAATATTAATGTCTTTCTGACATTCTCCAGACAACACGGTTAAATTAAGAACTAGAGTAAAAAGGAATTTCCATACATTACGAATACTCATATTTAATTTGAAGAGGTACATTTTATAATTGGGTAACTACTTAAAACTGTTTGCGGAGTATTCGGATCTGTAGGGGTTTTTTCCTCGTAGCATTTCTACCAAGTCCGTGTTTGGCAAGAATATTTCTATCTTCTAAACTATACACAACAGGAGATAATGATAAATAAAAGTCACACAAAAGGATGGGAGATATCATTTGTTTATTTCACTCAAACATAACAAAGGATCTATTGCGAATAACAATTGAATTGACCTGTAAGGGAGATGGATTTCCCGGGAAAAATCACTTTTTAAAATCAGTTTTTTTTGTGTTTTTTTCTATCCATTATATTTCTAAATTTTCAAATTTGCATTTTGAACCTATCATATTGCCCTTGCAATTGATTAATGATTAATATTCATCGTTGGCCAAAACAACAATTTTTTTTTTATGTAAAACAGTATAATTCTGCAATATGTTTGGCCTAGATACCCTTTAGGACCGGCATTCCCCTAACAAAATCTTAGATATTTCGATAGATTTATTTTTCAAAGCAATGAATTATGATAGAATTTTCTAAGGGCATCCCGGCTCTGGGGTTAAATGTTGCCAAAAAACGACAAACATTTCGGAAACTGATTTCTGCCATACTGGTCCATTTTCACATCAAAGAGAGGAAGTCCTGGAAAGCTCAATAGGTTAAAGCGCTGACTATGTCACACGGTGTTTTTGTGCCCTAGTTCGATTCCATCTGCGGACACACTTTTTCATTTTTTAAAATAACGGTATTTATAAACATCTATTTACTTTTTATGCAGAATTGTGCATTTAATATACTAAACTTCGATCTTCTTCCTTAAATGCACATTTGCTCTTTGAATTTAAGATATCGATGGAAAGAATTTATGATATAGTTTTTCACTACATGTAAAAGCAATCAACCGGAACTATACCCAAGTATAAGTACGCTTTGTTTGAGGACAAGAACCATTCACCCTGTGTAAGTCGAGACAGGTGCCACGTAAAAAAATCATATCGAGCTTGTGTTTGCCTTTTAAAAACATATAAAGGAAATTGTAAAACTTTTGGAGAAGTACTGCAAAGTAGATGCATTCGTTGTTTGCAATGAACGTATGCATTGTTGACAATTTAATCCAAAAATGCAGGAGGAAGGTTTATAGGTTAAAACAATCAAAGTACTGAAGTACTGACAGGAGTTGATTTTATAGATTATCATTTATTCAAAATCAACGATATGTGATTTTGCATGGCAAGTAGAATCAGTAATCGAAATATTTCTGAGAAATTGTATGGATCAAGGCAAGATTGAAATCTTGTCTTGTTCCACCAAATGCTCGGCTGTCTCCGTTTATCTCCGACAAGCAAGAGAGACTCTGTTTTGTCGTATATTAACGGAGACAGCCAAGCGTCTGGTTGAACGAGACTACATTGAACTCTAGCTTAGGAATACATACGACTTTAAAAAATATCTAAACTGTTTGTACAATTTAAAATCTTACTATTTTCATGGTATTTATAAATAAGTTTTCTTGAAAAAAAATGCTTCAGAATACATAGCATCGAATTATCGATTATTTTCAAGAACTAAGTGTTGTCAGCGGTATTATTGATTTGTGCTTAGGTCCAAACAGTGTTTCACTTTCGCTTTGCCCGAGTAAGTGCATAGGAGAGTTGATTAAAATCAACTCCCAAAAGCGGTGGTGGGTCAGTTAAAGTTTTCCGTCACCTTGCCATTACGGCCATTCGAAAGGTGACAAACTGGAAGCGGTAAACAGTTGGTAAATCCTCAATCTACGAGTGCATGCCTCTGTTGATAAACAATCTGGTGTACTTGGTTTTGCACTATTGAATGATACATGCATCATGAAGGCTTAAACAGAAAGACTAGAAAAATAAGGGTTTTGAGCTTTTCGTGTTAGAGACACTAGTGTATAAACAGTGGGAAAACGTTGTTGATTAAATCTGACATGCTTTGCATTTTTGATTGGCGAATGGTTTCAGTAAACCCCAATCAAACTCAGGGATAAAAATCCCGACGTTTGATTGCACGATATGCCAAGGATTTGTGAGAAGCGGTGCGGATCAGAAAACCTTGGCTAGCGAAGTCGACGTGCATTATTTGTCGCAAAGAGTCAAAGGGTTTGCGACTTTTGAAATCGAGTCTTGAGAGACTTTCGATATGTAATTGGTTGTAAATAAACGCATTTAAAGAACATGTACTATAATATGTAAACGTAATCAAAATAAAAAAAAATGATCATAACTCATACTGCTCGGACAACGACTGTTTAACTTTTTTCAATCACTTTACAATATGAAAATTAGAACATTTAGCAACACATATGTTAAAATTGTATAACATACTGTACATTTATAATCAAACGTTCATTGTGCTTGATAACATGTACAAGTTCACTTATCATTTTAAATGTATTTTTGTTATCTTTTTATTTTTCTAAAGAAACACGTACATATATATTGTCGCCTTCTGGATACTGCTTTAACTAAATGAATATTTCAATAAAAATAGAATATTCGAGCTAATACAATTGCAGATCCCTAACGCTTGTTATAAAAAAATGAATTAAAGACAAGGCTGTTTTTTATTCATTTTAGTTAGTTTCATTACATTGATAGTCTATTGCTATTTAATTAAATGTATATAAAAAAAGATGTTAAATTCACAATTTATATAATCTGTCTGATTGCAGTCGACCGCTATTTTAGTTTACGCGAGTACTTACATAGAAATCCCGCCCAAGTTCTGTTCGTCACAGTCCATCACGCAGGCGCAGTCATTAAATCCGTCACAGCGGTAAGACATCGTAAAACAGCGCTTACTGGAACATGAAAACTGGTGAAACTTACAACCTGAGAAAAAAAAAACAAAGTTCTTGCTCAAATCAAAATTTGTATGGATCAATGGATACCAAGGATAATGGAGGAATTTTAAACAACAGAAACTCAATTATGTGGAATCATTTATCTCTTTTGTTGGGATGTCATTTCTATGAATCTGCATTATTTTAAGACGATACAATTCGATGGGGGTGCTTCTTTTTGAAAAAAGGATTACTCACGAAATTTACGAAAATATAGATACCTTGAATATTAATGATCCATGGTATTTGGTACATAGCTAGTTAATACTCAATGTTAAGCATATCATTTTCAGCAGGTTACTCTAAGGCCACCTCATATCTATCACGGAGTAAATGTATTCAAAATCCCTTCACTTTTCTGTTCACTAGATAGCCTGTAATTGTTACTTACTTGTACATGATCTGTCTTAGCACTCATGTCAGTACCTGCAACAATTAACTGTCAGATTAACCATCTCCAGCAAGAGCATTTGATGCGACCAATTGTCGCCCTGAAAAAAATGTTTTATTCTTAGGACAATATAGGTATAAAACAGATACAGGTATTATCATCATTATCTCACCCCCCCCCCCCCCCCCCCCAACACACACACACACAAGTTGAGAACTGCATGACAGGCACAGAACTCTTCAATTATCTTCCTTTAAAAGTGTATGAATTAATATTTGGACAGGTAACAAAGTTATCTTTCTTTAACAGTGTATGAAATTAATGTATGGAAATGTAACAAAGTTATCTATCTTTAAACATCTACTACGACTGGATATAACAGCATAATGATATTCTATTTCTATGTCTGAAAATTTATATATAGTCATCCAATGAGCTTTCGAGTTCAGCTTCTGGTTGGTCAGGTCATCGCAAGTATTCAGAAGCTCATTGGCAGAGTCAGACCCATCTGTCACCTGAAAAAAGATGGTTATTTTATGAATGTAAGCACTTTATATAGAGTATTTTGTGTCGTTTGTTGTTTTACGTCCTTTTGAGCATACTCCAGGCATGTTGTAAATCAAAGGCATAACAATTTCTGGGGTTTTGTTTAACTCACAGTTTCTAAGATAAATAGCTAGAGAACAATTGCTTTTCTAATTCAGATTGATGTCATATCTTTTACATTGTTAGTCCACTAAGTTTTGTAGATTCACTTCACAACGAAATTCCGGAAATTTGTGTTCCACAGATAATGAGGGTTCTACTGTAACACCTATTTCTAAGTAATCCTCACACACACCACCGGAAGACTTCTCGCCTCTGAAGGTGAAATCCCCGTTCACGACATACTTCTCCTGTACTTAATGACCCATATACAGTTAGAGTAGGCACTATAGGTGCTACTGGAGGAAGATCGTGAGAGTCACCGGCCGTCAACTCAATGTAACCACCACATCCTGTCAACGAGGGAAAAAAGGGTGAACATTTCTGTTACTGTAAGGGTATTAAATTTGGCGTGTACAGTATTTGCCGAAAATTGATTTTTCAACAAGCCAGTATGGATTTGAAGTGTATTTGTGAATGGACGAATTTTTGATCAACTTTTTATTCGTCTGAAGTTTTGAGCAGGAAACAAATTAGAACTGGAGAAAACTGATCTCATGTATTTTTTTCCTATTCGAGGAATAGAGGCAATGTGGTTTTGTTTTTAGAATCTCCTGCTTGGACTAAATCATATCTTATGACCCCAAGACCCCCTTGATTCGATCAAATACGAATGTTGTCCAAAAAGTTCGTGGACACATGTAATTTAATTCTAAATAATGACGCTTTATTTAGGGAAGTATTAAAATATTTTAATATGGGTTATAATAATGCATATGTACAAAAATCAGAGCAATGTACATTCTTATAATGTAGTTATCACTACAAAAATATTGCCTGTAGAGGCCGCACGGCCCAGTCTGACGTTTTCATAACGTCGCACGTAGCGCGTTGGTTTCTGTTACTTTTTAACGCAGTCACTTTTTGCACTGCAAACACTTTTCACACCTTCTTAGCCATGAATTAAACACATTTGAATACCATTTACTGTCGATTTTCGATACAATGGCTCGAGTTGCATTTTTATGTTCATCAGAATCCTCAAATCTAACTCCTCTTAGCTGTGATTCGATGGATGGAAAAATTGCAAAATCCATCGGAGGAAGATCCGGACTATATGGCGGGTGTTCAAGAAGATCGAATCCTAGGAGTTTGATTTTCAGACACGTGGAAGCTGCCGTATGTGGAGGTGTATTATCTTGCTGAAGGATGACATTTCCAAGGTCCACAGCCATGGCAGGGCGTTTTTTCTTAATTGCCCTTACTAAGTCGCGGCATAACACCTGTAATAAATAAAACCAATGTTTTGTTTGGTTTAGAATATGTAAATTTATTCATATACAGCAATTAAACAAATAAAGATTAAGATTAGAATGTCTGGGTATTAAATTTTTGAATTACAATACGCTAAATGTAAAAAAAAAAATGAAGTTTTTAAATCAGTAATTACAATTTAAATGTGATGAAATGGGAAGTTATTTGCCTGAGAGTAGTATGCGTATGCAGCATTCACCGTCTGGCCCGGGGATACAGCGTGGACAAATCATTCCGTGCCGATCAGCAAAGAATATGTGTAGTAATAAAACCAAAAGTATTGTATGCTTTTATTAATTACGGAAAGTCATCGCGGATATTCAAAAACAATTAATCATTTAAATAAAAACAAATTAAAAATAACACTCTACCACATATGTACATTTGTTTACCCATGAATTTCGCAACCTTTGCCTTTTCGATGCTGAACCCCGGTGTTTCCAAATGCTGGATTTTGTTTTTGTTTCTGGGTCAAAATGATGCAACTTGTTTTGTATGTAGTAATGATTCTGTCAAGGCACTTCTCTCCTCCTCTTCTGAAATTCCGTATGAACGCCTTGCTTGTCTGCATTTGTCTTGATTGTGCTCATCGGATAAAAGTCTGGGCACCCATCTTGCCTAAACACGACTCATACAGAAGTCTTCAGTGAGGATATTGAGAAACGAAGATTTGCTAACATCACTTATTGACGCGACTTCTCTTAACGTCAGACGTCTGCCTTTCATTACAATGTCATGAATGCGGGATTTCGCTATAAAGGCCTTCCACTTCTCCATCCAAAAATCGTTTGTGTCACTTGTAGACGAGTGATCTTGATTTGTGTCGATGCCTTTTTGTGTTCTCCATCCTTTGTTTTGATTCGATAGGTGTTTTACCCGAGTCTACACAGAATTTAATGATGGCGGCGCTGTTCCCCCGGGCCCGCGATCCGCCGACGTCGCTTTTTCTGGCGTTTTTAAGGACATGTTCTTAATCCTTAAAATATGCTCTGCTCAATTAATAACGGCTTTAAATGACGTATGGTAATGACGTGCATAATTATAACTACGTCGCAGTTGAATATTTGACGTTTTAACCTGTTTTTAAAATACTGTTAATATTCATATCTAAAAACTCAATCTAGAAGTTTGGACAATTTGACACTGGGCCGTTCGTGCTTTGTGCTTTTCGCGACACTTTAATACACTAAAATTTAAGTTTAATTTTAATGAAGACATTCAAAACCACTTTAATGTTTCACTACACCTAGACTTATACTTTTTAAGACACTACGTCACAAAATGGCGATTTAAATGTTTTGGTAAACTGTTTGTATCAATCGATTCAGAAGTAAATATCGTCATAGCTCAATGGTTAAAGCATCAGGCATGTGAACCGCAGATCATGAGTTATAATCCGCCTGGCGTTTTCGTTTTTGTTTACTGAATGAAGTTTTTGAAAATATCATTTTTATCCAAAATTGCACATTTTTTTCGCATATTTGACATAAATACTTCTTATTCATCATGCTCTCTATTATAATCAATTAATTTCATGCTGATTTGAGAACTTATTTCAAGGTGTAGTGAGGCGCCTTAATTCTATGACAAATATTTTGGTATATAATATGCATATATAAAGCCATTTAAAATGACACAAACGCGATTGTCCACGAACTTTTTGAACAGCCCTCGTATAATTATTCTGGGTTCAAATTGTGATATTTCTCATCTGTTCAATTTTGGGGTGTAAAAGTAGACGGAACATGGCAACTGACAGCTAAAATCAACAAAAAATTCTCCACATTATACATAAAGATTAAATATATTAAACATTAAAAGACATCAATGATCTTAATAATCATATTAAATGATTATTTAATGCATTGGGGAAAATTTGAGGTTTTCCTTTTTCAGTGACACTGAATTCTTGGAAAATAAAATGTATGTGAACGTGTAGATTAAAGATCTCGAATACAATAACGTTGTCGGTATACGTACATTCTAAAGACACTCACAATTTGTAATGAAGGTACCTGCTACTTGTTCGGTTGAAAATTCTTCATTATGATTAAGGTCTTCCGTTTCCAACGGAAGACCATATTGTTATTCTTCGGATTCTTTTTCTTCTTCTTCTTTTTTTTTCTTAACACTTTTTGTGCACGCGATATCTCAGATTTGGCTCGACCGATTTGAACGAAATTTTCAGATCTTACTACCTATGTTCTGAACCTTATCGGAAATTTTTTTGGTTGATGACGTCATTTCTGTTCTTGAGAAATTGGCATTTTAAGAATTTTTAGGGGGTTGGTTTGTCCAAGAGTGTTCTCAGAAACTACAAGCGATAACGATTTCAAAATTTCAGGAATGATAGACAAAAGATTGTTTGTATGCACAAAAGCATTCATGTTTGCCTGGCACCAGAAACGCCGGAGCTCAATAGGGCTAAAAAAATTGAGATAAAAAAGCGTTGTAATTTTGCTTGGTTTTCTTAGTTTATCTCTTTTCTTGCAAATATTTTGTTAAGACATGTAGAAGAAAAAAGATTTTAATTTACAAGATCATTTGTTTGAGATCAAGAAAAAGGGGCTGGCCCCTCACATTAGGGACCTAGAACTCTTAAAAGTTTTCATTTTATAACTCAAAAGCGGTGAAGATTTCGATATGGCTGTCGCTGCAAAAGTTGTTCATTATGATCTTATCAATGTTGTAACAATAATATTTTGTTTGGGTATTGCGTAATATGAGTGTAAAAAGCTAGACTTGTTACCGTGTATTTGTGTTTTATTTGGCAAATTAACAGGTCTAGGCAACCTCCGTTTTTGGAGGATAGATTTTATCCTCCAGAATTGGAGGATAGATGCTTGCGCCCCCTGGTGGATCTTTTCAGATGAAGGGCTATTAACTCTGTTTTAACAAAGGGACATAAACTATAATAAGTAGACAATTAAAAAACCACCTTATTTAACTGTCAATAATCATATTTAATGATATATTAAATAAATATTAAAGTTTGAATTATTGCAGGGCTGATTTTAAAGAAAAACATTTTATGTGAAGACTCTAACATTTTTTTTTAAATTCAGTTTAATTATTGTTCTCCATGTTCCTTTCGGGTAATCGTTAGAATGAATGCAGTTCGCTGGCACATATAAGGTGTGTCGTTTTGGAACTCTAAAAGCGGTGAGGTGAAGTTCATCTTCGCTCAGTTTCCCCAAAACAAAGAAACCAGAGTCATCATCTAACGGGCAGTCGAGGTGAACAAATTCATGTCTTTCTAACCCGGCTCCTCTATTTTTCCCCTTCACGTAATTTTTAAGGTAGCTATCTTTGTAAGTAAAGTCTTGTATCATGTGACGACATGGAATGCAAACAGTCTCTGGTCGAGCATCTGCAAACGTACATCCATAGTAATCTAAAAGTTCACTCGTGGCAATTTCAGTCTCTAGTTTTCCATCAAAATCGGCTGGAAAGATTAGATTTCCTGAAGCTGTTGTATTTTTGCTTGATTCCCAGGTAACCCTCACAACAATTTTCTTAGGCGTTAATTTTGGTAGGTCTTCAAACTGCGAAAGTTCTTAAAGGTTGTATTTTCCGGGAATAACATCTTCAACAATATCTGTGCCACCAGTCATCACAATTTCTCCATTCTCTCCTTCCCGCTTGAAAGCTGCAAACTTATTCCAGCGCCCATTAACCTTCTTGTCTGCTTCCATAAAGATTTTCGGTGAAACAGTATTTCCTCCTCCTAAGATTTCCTTTACAAAGTAATCGTAAAATTCATCAAAGGTAATTTTCCCGTTGTTGTCGACATCTATTGAGTCAAACATTTTTTCTGCTTTCGATTTTTCCATCTCAATCCCAAAATTTTGCATCGCAAGACAAAATTCATCAATTTCCAAGACACCGTTCCCGTTTTTGTCTACATCAAGAAATGTGGCCTTTATTTTATCTCTATCAGTGTTTACCGATTTCAACTGAATAGACTTTTCCTCAATATTGATATTCCTGCCATTTTCTTTCTCGGATTTTCTTTGTTTCATTTCTTCGTTAAACAGGATAAAAGATTTTTCGCATTCTTTCAACCGTCGACTGTGAAACTTTTTGTCGCATTCTTCGTTCTTTCTTTTAAGTAGCTCCCGAACAGGACTTGTACCATTCGCGAGATAGGATAAGGATTCATTCATTCAAGGAGCTTTCAACCATGCTTGCATTCTCTTTCTTTCCATTGTTGCCAAAAGACACTCAAATTTGCCGCCGTCTGATACCTGTATCACATGTTTCATTCCTTTTTCTTGGTTAGAAACGACCTTAAAGGACATATCGCATGTTTTTCAATTTTCGGAATTTTGTAAATAAAATTATTCTATACTCATTAAAAATCAAGTTTATTAACGTTTTCATAAATTATTCTGCCTAATTCGTGAGTTTGAAAGCGATGAAATTCAAATGTCGCGATATGCATATTTTCTCTCTCGATCTACCCGCCATGATGTGTGACGTCATATGCGACCTCGAGCGAGAAGGTGCTGTTAGCCATCTTTGTAATTGGATTACATTTAAACGACAATTAAACTAATTATCACCTATTAAATTGCCGATAACGGGACATGATGGTGTTCTGTGACTCCTGCGGGTGATTTAGCCACCGAAAATGGGGATTTGGACTTGTTTTTTTAAGTTTCCCTTACGAAAGTATGCGGAAATCTTGTGACAAATAGGGGTCTATCTGTCGACGAGATGATTTATAAATAAACATTCAATTTATATATTATTAATTATATGGTACGTTTTTGTAATTATAGTTTCATAAATTAATCGTATTCATTTCTCAAAAAGAAAAAAAAAATAGAAGTTTATGCACAGGGGCCTGTGTACAAAACGCAAGTTCATCGGAGAAAAATAACGAGATGGGACGCCATTTTGAATACCGCCTCGCTTCATTAGCTGTTTTCTTTTTCTTGTTAAACTATACGTTCATGTATGCATCGGTTTTGTATACATGATTTCTTCATTCATACATGTAGCTCACCTCTGCAGAAATCATAATTTTAGTACGGTAGGTGAGATTTCTGTGAGTTTTATTTTTTGTGGGAGAAGTCATGGATCGAGTTGTCGATATTGATTGTTTACTCGAGAAATAGACAAAGTTTGTTGATATACATTTATACGTAAATGGATAAAAAAAATACGGAGATGGGATCTTACAGAAATAAACAATAATTAAGGAAAACGTTCTTGCCTGCTTTTATAATCCAGTGTAATATAGAGTAAACAACCTTAGAAAGTTGTGATCAGTTACTGCCGAAGAAACAAACTTCTTGTGCACCACAGTTTTACAATAATGAACATTCTGAGTCGTTAGGAACGCCAAAAACCAAGACTGTTGTAAATTTTAATAAATAAACATCTTTAACAGATTAATTTGAGCTACAATCCTTACTCAGTTATGTTTACAATGTTAACACGTCGATCAATTTGATCGTCATTGCCGACTTCATCGTCGCTTTTTCGGCAATATCATCGTTTTTTATCCGTACTAGTGGCTCAAACATGTACGACTGAATAATAAGATTCTTTTAATTTAGTCAGCATGTAAAAAAACAACTTACATGGTGAATGAATGTCAAAATTTAAAGAAGATAATGCTAATCCTACAATGTGTTTACAATCAGCTGTTCGAAGAAGGTCGCATGTGACGTCACTGTACCACGTGACACGCTATCTAATTAACGAGTTTTTAAACGATCGGGGCTATAATTTAAATTGATATTATGGCTAATTACCGCTTTTATACCGTTAACAAACTGTAAGGAGTAAATATTAGATACACAAGGAAGCCAAAAAATGTAAAATGTCGTATACTTTAGAAACTTGCGATATGTCCTTTAAATGTTGTGTGATCAGAGAAGTACACGACATCTTTAACACTACGAGATCCTTTTGAGGACTTGATGAAAGAAAGCTCTAACTTTCCGGGACACAATGTCAGCCATTTTCTGGACCAGGATGAAGAATGAAATCGTCGTTTATGTCTGACGTATACCCAGCCTCCTTTCAATACCTCCTTCACTAACCAACCATGAATTCTCTTTAAAGCGTCGGAAATGTTGATGCTGGAAAACAGTATCTCAAGACAATCTAAAAAATTCTGAAAGACCATTCTTGTGTTTGCTGTCAAACACCGTCAACCGTCATTAACGTTGGGAAAAGTAGCAAATTTTTCAATTATCCAATCATAATATTCGTGTGAAATCGTAGGAGGAAATGAATTTTCATCTGCTAACGTGTTGAATATCCGCCAAATTTTAAACACATCTGACTCTTGGAGCAAACTTTTATACGTTTCTTTACAAAATTGCCAGCAGGTCAATTTTGTTTTTTCCTGCAACTCAATAGGAGTAAAATTATCCCGTCTCGATAATAACAACTTTCTTAAATCTGTGAATGTTTCTCTTGATAATTCTTCTTTTGCAAAACCAAAATTATTTTTGGCGCTAATGATTGCGAAAGCATCTGACAAGGTTGATTTTTCCAAAATTGACCCCCCGTATTTCACATGAGCTAACTGCAAAATACACGTAAGTCTTTCCCCAGGCATGTCTGAAATTTAAGATTAAAATTATAAATGCCGTTTTTAAAATTTCTTTTGCATCAAAACAGCAAGATGTCAGTTTATATGAAACATTATTATTAAAAGTATTTCAGAGACATATTCAGAAAAATCATTCAGGTAACGCAATTAAGTAAACAATGTCAATTTCCGTCTTTTGTACAAAAAATGTAGACAGTAAAGTGATTTAAAAAATCTTAAAACAAAAGTCGAATATTGGTTTGTTAAGAAAAGTAGTCTTAGCAAAAGAAACTTCTTTTAGAAGCTCTATAAAGGTAGCATTACAAACAAGGGTTTATATTTGGTTTGTTTCAGATATAAATTTTAAGGTGGACCACTACACCTTGAAATAATTTCCCAAAAATAACTTGATTTTGATAGATTGCATGATTGAAGAGTTATATAAGTCAAATAGGCAAAAGAATGTGAAATTTTGTATCAAAAAATATTATTTTAAACTTTTGTTCACTAAACATGAACAAAATCCCCGGGCAGATTCAAACTCATAATCTGCGGTTCACAAACTCGATACTTCAACCACTTAGCTTTGCCTTCATACAACTAAATTGATTGATACATGAACGTTGTCGTTTGACGTAGTGCCTTAAAAAGTCGAGGTGTAGTGGGGTACCCTAACAAAAGTCTAAATCAATCTCAAGAGGAAAGTCTATTTCTTATAAGCAATAATTATCTCATTTTACCCATGTAAAAATAAGGATTTATTCTATCAACAGTAAATGCAATGATAATAATTTGTTAACAACAATTGAAAAATACGTTTTTGCTGTAAATTTTATCAATTATTTGAATTTGATGTAAAAATCTGGATCAAAAATCTTTTCTTTATAAAGAAAAATAAATTATTTTGAACAATGCTTGCGTAGAAAATTACTATGAATTATTACATAAATATTAGATCTGATAAAGTTTTAAACCGGTCAATTCTTGTCAGAAGGTATTTTAAGTCATGATTATATAAAAAGTCAATGTGTTTCCAACAGAACTTTACCTTTTTACTATATCATAGGACACAATTCATTCATTATTATAAATCAAATTATTTTTAAAAATATTAGTTTCCTATCACCTGACTGAACTACCCAACAACACTGATCTAAATTAAAGCTTTTTATAAAGCAAAAGTTAGTAAATAAATCAATGAAATTAAAAGTTTGCTTCTATTTTTCAATGAAAGAAAAATTTGAATTTACTTATATCTTTTGAATTTTACGTACCTCATTTGATGCAAAAACTAATATCTTGTAGTCATATCAACATCATGTTGTAATAGATATTTTTCAAAAACATATGTTATGTAGTGATGCCATTTTTATACCCTCTGGCATAGTTAGTTATGCAGACGTATTTTTACTCAATTATTTACTTACATAATTACGAGGGTTGATCCAAAAGTAATGTCACAGATGCAATAAAATCATGAAAAATCAGCGCAAAGTGACAAAAATTCGTGCTTTAAGATATCTACCTAATTAAATTCAGACCTGAAAAATTTAATGCATTGTGATAATCATTTCCAAAGAAAATATATTCTGTAGAGCATGAGGTAACGATAGTCGCCGCACGCTAGCGACGTCATTTCTAGATCTTTGGCGTTCTGGTAGCATTTTGTATTTTAGGTCTCTATATAAATTCACCACGATGCTCTATTTTACTGGTTTTTTTATCAATTTTTTCATTAAGTAACTAATTAATCTTTTTGTATTCGACAAAGTAGTATATTGGATTATTTAATGATTCAATGAATTGATCAGTTTGTCGAGGTCTCTTCAAGAAGTCATGAACGTAGCTTTATGATATATATATATATATATATATATATATATATACATATCATATACATATATATATATATATATATATATATATATATATATATATACCGTAAATCTGGAAATTTTTACCGTAGATAAATTTTTAGCTAATTTGCGCGTGCTCTGCATTCGCAAATTTTTTTTTCCTAAAAATTAATCAACAACAAAAAAAAGTAATAAAAATTTTGCCGAAGGCTGGTCTCTTCTCCTTACTATATGAACAGGTGTCTGTAAGTAGTGGTCATTCAAAAAACCTGTTAATATAACCAGGTAATTACCCCCAAGCTATAACCAGCGTGTGGAGAAGGACTTCACTCAAAATCGGTATCCTCGGTTGACTGGTAGCCTCATGTCTATCTTAAGTGTACATATATACTGATGACACTGCATGCATGCGTGATTTATTCATAGATATGATATGTACCGGCGTTACGCAGAATGTAGCGGTATTTTTTTTACCCCATTCACAGTGTACCGGCGGGACATCAAAATTCACGGAATACGAACATTTGTACAGTATTTTGAATTTCTCGCTGAATGCAGCCATTTTCTTCTCATTCTCGCTCGCTTGACACAGGAAAACATCACCTGTGTTTGACACGTGACCCTCCGATACTTGTGTGGTGTACACAAACCGTCGCACGTGAAGGTGTGAACTGCTATATAATTGGGATAATAATCTCGCTATAAATCCGTATCAAGATACCCCTTTAGGTAGATTTGTTGCATTTGCTGCTGTTATTGTATATATCGGTAATTTGAACAAGATATAAATTGCAGACATCAACTCTCACATGATACTATATGAAGTTGGTAAACATATACGATTCGTGAGCAAATTAGAGGCGGCGGTAATATACGATGTCCGAAGGTTAGCTAACATTGTGCATGTCAGTATGTTGACATTTAATATTTGAGTGCTTTTTATTTTTAGCGCCGATGACAATTCGCAAAAATTTAAAACGTAAAAATTAATCTATAGCTTTGTGACTCGAATTCGCAAAAATAAATCGACGTAAAAATTTCCAGATTTACGGTATATATATATATATATATTTATATATATATATATATATATATATATATATATATATATATATCTATCTATCTATCTATCTATCTATCTATCTATCTATCTATCTATCTATCTATCTATAGCCATTGGCGTAAGAACCCAGCTTTAATTTTCCTTCAGAGCGTATGTCTTCTATCTATCTAATTTATTTATTAACATGACATATTCTTTTATTAGGTATTGGAACCATGTTAAAGGTACCCTGTACCCTCGCTCTCAATTTTAGGTTGATATATTAATTCCAGTACATGTTTTAGTGATTTCTATCCATCGAAGCAAAAAATACATTCACTATTCACATACCAAGCCTTTTTATCCCTTGATCTTGAGACAAAAGGCATTGGATAGATATCTAAAATGGACAGTAAGGGTCCTTAATTTTTTCAAAACAGTCAGAAAAAGTTAATAATATATCTGTTTTAAAATATTGTGCTGTTTGGGGCATTTTCAAATTTTGAAGCATGTAATTTATTCATATAAACAAACCTTTAAAAAGATGTAAATTCATGATTCTGCGATATCTTGTATATATCATGCTATAAACATCAATATCTCGTTAAGTGTTCAACGAAATTTAATAAGAAATTTAATTAGAATTTAATTTTTAGTAAGGAAAATTTTGATGTATCATTTTATACAATAGCGCGTCATTGAGAAGCGCGGTGCATAGTGTGACATTACTTTTGGATCAACCCTTGTAGATTGTTTAAACCATATTATGAGTGTGATTCGATATGCACAAAACGAATTCCATCCTTAACCTTTTAGGACATAACTGTGACGAACAAATATCTAAATGATAAATGAAACACGCCATTGGTGGGTTATCAATTACATCGGTTTGACGCTATTGAACAACAATTTTTATTCTTATCTATTTTAATTCAAAAGAATACTTAAATATCAACAATGGTATAAACATTTAGTAACAGGAGGTAGAGATGGAAATAAATATATGTACACACACAAACAAACGCACATCAATGATTGACGTCACAAAACAAAGTTTCGTCCTGGGCTTCGCTCCATAGAAAATTCCTAGAAACTTCCACCCGATGGAGTCCGGATTTCCCCCGCTGTATCGGTCGCCGAGTGCCATGGGCCATTAGCGGGGTATGCGATATATCTTCCATCAACTGCAGCATCTGATATGCCTAGAAAGTACAATAATGGAACGGTGACCACGTGTGTTTTTGCATTTCGTGCTTTACTACTTCATTATGTAACATACTCGTGGTTAAATACCTAACAAAATATTCCTTAGCGATATTGATAACTTCTTTCTTTAAATTTCTTGCCATTTAATGATTTCATTTACCTTTCTGGAGATTTTTATCGGACATCTCATGACAATCCATTGGACGGATTCGTAGCATGGAGGTGCTGTTAGAGATCCAGAATAGGTGTAATAGTTCCAACTGTAAGGAAGGATGTCTTTAGGGGTGATGTTCTCTAAAATCCTGGTAAATTTTTTTGCGTCTGATAAAGAAAAACCTCGATCAATAAGGTTTTTAATACCTTGTTGATAATGTAAAAAAAATAATTTATATGGAAGAATTGTTTGTTTTACAGCTAGAAAAGTTTACCTGGTGCTGTTTTAGTCGTGTAATGTCGGGTTTTCTCGTAGTATTTCTCCATCAAGTGACTCAGCTCCCGAGCATAACGAACCCGACATATTTTTGGGAGGGAGCAGTAATTATTTGGCGCCTGATTCACCTGCATGAAGTCATTTCGCCGGCATTTCTTCAGTCCACTGCATTCTTCGTCACCTGAACATCTTCCAATGCCGGAAGCCCGGCAGACTAGCCCTTCGCCAAACTTATCCGAACAAGCTTGGTTCTTTGTTGTCTTACAGAAAAGATCATTTGGTCCTTTGCAAAAGCATCTTTTCTTCCTGCAAACAACATCTAATGGTGCGCATTGGCAAGGTTGATTACTGCTCTCCTGTAAATCAACATATTAACATTATTATGAACATAATTTAAATTTTAATTAATTATTATCATTAATTACAAATAAACTGTGTATACAAAAACATCAAATCTTATGAACTTTATCTCCATTACCTTATCTCTAAGTTCCAGAGAAACACTGTCACCTATCTCCAAATCCTCATTTGCAATCTGAAAAAGAATTCATAAGGCAAAATTTATTAACAAATTATAAAATCATTAATTAGTTTCTGATATTTCCTTGTTGTTTTTGTACTTAAGTGCAATAAGATTGTTCTTGACATGTTTATTGCATAATTATTTTGACCTGATCATTAAATTTTTCCCGACATCCCTGATGGCACTGGTTTAAACATGATGTAACAGTTGTAGACAACAAGACGGTGATTTAATTCATTATCATTACTTTCCCGTTAACCTTGGCCTGGTGAGATTCTAACCCCTTACATTTGACAGGAAAACAATTAATCATACACCCACCTGGACTTGCACTGCTATAACAGTCACACCACCAGATTTTGCCTTTGCTTCGTCAGGATCATTGTATTGTTCGTTGAGAAATACAGCATGCACCTAACAAAAACAAATTTTTGCTAAGATTTTATTGTCTTTCTATTTATTAATTTTGTTCGGTTTCTCTGAGGAATCATATTTGTTAACTAACCTCTACAGGTAATTGAAGAGACATTACATCTATGTTAAAACGTTTGCCTTATTGCAATCTTTTTTCAATTCAAAACTGTATAGAGTCCCTTTATAAATTTACGAGCAAATTCTTTTCAACTTTATGAATATTGAATCCCAAGAGTGCACATGTATATAATGCTACATACTTGTGTCAGTATATACCATGCTCTCAACAAGACAAATAACCAAATACATGAGTACTCTTGCTAATTGAAATGGAGATACCGAAACACTAATAGTACATAAAAGTATCAGCATTAGAACTCTCAAGAATACACTCTAGAGAGGGTCTAAATAATTACATCCAGTTTGTAGATCTATATACCTCTAGCGGAGAGAAGTTGTTGTCTATAGAGTGCTCGGACCCCGCCGATTCCAGCGCCCCCGTGTGGACGTGGATCTCCTTGAAGACATAATGATCATGACCTTGACCCGGAACATTGAAAAGTTTGATCTTCTTGTTGGTGGTCTCAAATTCTGGATGGTGACCTAGATAATATTAGATATGTATTTAAAATTTGACAATTATTTTGATTTTTACCATTTTTTTTAATCTTATATTTCAGTTCAGTTTTTCCGATATTCTATATCTTGTCTTAACAAATTTTGGAGAAAAAAATCTCATATACATTTTATACAATTTATCTTTAAACCTTTAAAAAAACTGCTTCCACTTCGTTAATTGATATTGGTATCAAGAAACAAATAAGTATATGGCTCACTTGTGGTCAGCATACACATGAACACAAAAAACGCATTTTCACAAGAGGATAAACTATGAATGAAATACAGGGATAAACATATTTTAAAGGATGAAGGAAGTTTAGAAGGACTGTCCGTTACACACTTATGTTTTATGGCAACGTGAAAACAAAGCAAATTATATGTTCTTTTGAAAACAACAGCAAATAGTGTAATAAATATTTAGCCCCCACCAACAAAGAATTTAAAATGTAATTACGATATTGTTCAGACCAGTCATAAGCAAATCATTTTTCAGTTTTAATAACGTTTGTGCCATGTAAACTCTTTTGAGCCTTCTCATGTTTATTTCGCTTGTAATTAGAAACGTGATTGTGCGGCAGTGGTTCATGCTTGGTTAATGGTAATTGCACGTCAAATTCTATTCGAAACGTTTTACTTTGATTTTTTGATGGAGGATTTCCTTGAATAAGCAATTTTATCTAATTGACATATGGTACAGGAGTGTTTGTCACTGCTACTGCGTCGTATAATTACACGTGTTCAAATTGTCTTCAATTGTTATTTAACGAATAATTGAGTTGATTCTCAAGTACATTGTATGACAAACTAACACGCTTTAATTTTGTATTGTAAATTTGTTCGCAAATTTTAAACAAAAATGTTATAACAAGCCAAGATCAAAATTTAAACGATCAAGAATAATATATTTTGGCCAATACATTTGTTCATTTTTCAATTTATCATTATCAGCCACATTATGATCTCAAAATCTCAATATCAGAATCTTCCAAAAAAAAAAAACCTTATACATTCCCTAAGGTCTTTAAGCTAAACTCTAATTTATTCGAATAAACTAGTTATCTATTTGAAGTGAGAGAAAATAATTTTACCCTTTAGTTAAGCGTCTGTATGAAGATGAATACGTCTTGTTTTACTTTCGAATCGCGAAAAGGATAAACGCAGAACAACGAAATGCGTTAACTTACTATTATATAACAACATCAGGAACGATTTTGAACGAGTACTTCGGACTTGTGTTATTGCACACGTGTAGAATCACGTGGCTTTCAGTAAAGAATAGTAAAAGTAATGGTACTCTTACCGTTGTTAATAGCCTTGCCTTTGACCCTTTTACACAAGTTATGGAAGCCAAGCTTCTGATTGGGCATGTACACCGTGTCCAGAGTCTTGATATTAATAGGTGACTGTCTCAGATTCCAAAAAGTCGTACAGTTTCCCCATACGTGTGAAATTTTGTTCCAGTTTGGTGGAGCTAGAAAGCAAAGTTTCAAATCAAACTAAATGTTTTCTTTCAAGCTTAGGCCTATATATTTACTTAAAAGTATGGATAAGTATTTTAGTTTAACGTCATAAAAGGCAATGTAAATATATTCAATATTTATCAAATAGTATATATCCTTTTTTGTAGAAAAAAGAAAAAATAAAACCGGAAAACTTACATAAACAACTTTGAGGGACATAGTTGAATTTGGCTTTCGTCGGATCTGGTTCAAAACATTTTGTTACTACACAAAAGACAGAAGTGATCTCTAGTGCAAGAAGTAAAAGTGAAAGAGCAAAATGCATTGAAAAAGCCATTATCTTCCCGATTCAAGTAAGTTCTAGATGCTGTTTAACAACACTATGGGTGAACCCTTCAGTTTGGGGGCTTTTGTATAGGGCTGACATGCATGGTGAACTCCAAAAAGTAATTGACATCTTGTTATGATTTCTTCGTCATAAAATGCAAAAAGTCCGTCATACACGTGTTTAACAATAATGATGTTTAATTCTTTATTAATCTTGTCTTTAATACATTAAAAAAAATTCTCTGACAGGAAACGTATGCAAATGTGGAACTCCGACTGTGTGCATTTTGAATTTCAATTACAAGAGCTGTTTGTCACGACTAGGACAGGAACATGACCTTGTCAAATGAAATATTTCATGGTCTACATACCTTTTGACAGCAAAATCATTAAATTTCATTAAAGTTATAAAACTAATTTACTTTTATGTAATATTCATTATTTTTCAGAAGATAGAACTTAACACTACCTAGATTTTCACTTAAGTTGAACTTAAACTTTGGTGTTTTATGAATATTGCTCTTAAGATAAACTTTCGTTGCTGAGATCCGTTAGATGAAGTCATTATTTTGAAATCTCTTTTTCTAAAATTAACATCTTTTTCAAAAACTGCACATCAAATGGTCTTGTAAAACATCTTGACATGGACAAGTTGTGGAGTGACAACAGTCAATTAGTCATAAGCTGAGGTCTAAAAAGCAACACATTGGATTGTAAGGAAACTGTTTGAAACAGCAATAGCATGTTAACCGTTGTTTCCACAACATTAGCAGGTGTCAAAAAAGATTGAACTTCTTTTTTAAATTTGTAAGCCTTTCTTTATTTATAACCCGTATTTGGCAATTTTCGTATGTACACCACTTTGTACCTGTGGCGACCAGATGAAGTGTCATACACTGCTATACATATGACACGGTGACCCACTTTTTTCCAAAGGTAAAAAGATTCAATATTGATTTATAATCTATAAATTGTATTCAGAATATTCTAAAAATGTACTTTTCACGTATGTATTGGATATGCATAAATCGGAAGTCGATAGGAATGTTTTGAAGGAACCTTTGACGTGAGAACCATTATTGGCTGTCATTCATGACTGATAGTATTTTTGATATCCATTCAGTGCATTAAAGCTACGTTATTACTTTAAAATAACCTATAATTTTAACAGACATTGTTAGTTTCTTTAACCCATTCGACTTATTGCCATCCGTTCCTTCGGTCTTTTTTTTAATTTGAAAAAGTGAAAACTGATACATTCCGTAAAAAATATTTTCTACTACTCTGCGTACATCAGACCATCTAAATGCATGGTTATCTTCAAAAAGGGTTACCCTTCCAAAATTTGGGAATTTATAGCAAATCCAAGGATCAAATTATCTGCTTTTAGGTAAAAAATTCTCTTGGGTAAAAAAAACGGATAATGAACACAAATCCCATCTTCTCTTCTCTAAACCATATGTATGGCGAAATGAGTGCATATTTGGTATGAGCTCCTGTCTTCAATCACAGTTTGGCCACAGGGTCCAAGTTATTGGTGCAAGAATGAGCCTTTATGTTCTTATATCGATAATACAATCCATTTATTCTTTTAAGCTTGCAAACTGACTGCAATTGCAGCATGAGTTTAGAGGAACATTTACATGACAAAAGTTTGAAATCCTCACCTCTGACTCAGGTATGCTTGTGTTGGAATGATAAAGTGAATAACATTTTATGCTTTATTTTTTCTTCAACTTGGCATATCTGTAAAAACTGTTAAGTCCTTAACCCTTGTATTCGTAATTCTATAGTGAAAGGTCAGAGCTTTAATTGTAAGGATGAAAAATAGTCCTTTTCTTTACTCTTCGAAAACTAGGATACACATAGAGATGGTAGCGATTAACAATGCTCTCATTTTAAAACTTTGAAAATCTCCATAGTCAGCATATGGAGGACAGTATCGGTGTGTGTTTATGGGGGATGGGTCCTAAACAAATTAGAGAAACATTTTTTCGTAGGAAAAAAGTATAATTGATGAACGTAAATAAGTTTAACTGAATAATTTTCAAAATTAAAACACATTAACAAAAATTCTTAAATTCAAATTTTCAAATGCATGCACTTAAACCGTGACAGTTTTCCCCCTTTCAAACTGCACTGAATACTAAATTAAATAAAATGACAGGTATTTGTATGATTAAAAAATAGCTTAAAGAATGGAATGATAAAATTAAAATACTCATAATTAAATCAAGATTTGAATTGTATGATAAATATAAATTTGAAGCCAATAACATGGAAATCTAAAACTTTATTTTATTTTTTTTTGGGGGGGGGGGGTTGGGGACGGGTGTTTTTGTTTTTGATGGGTTTTTTTGGGAGGGGGGTTGGTTGGTTTGGGGGGTTTTTGATTTTTATCATTGGCAAACAAGGATTAATAAATAGAAGTATTCAGATTATCAGTTTTTCTTTATCATTAGTGTATGGACATGAGTAATTGATACATAACTTTCAACATGATGGTACCCACTTCTTAGAAAAATAATGAACACAAAAAAGCAAAAAGAATTTCATATTTATTCTACAGATGTTATTTCAGAATTTATTGCAATTTTATTTTTTGCAGTTGATTGGAAGTGAATGATGTTCTAATGTATTACAGGGCTATTACACATTAACAGTGTTAACACTCAGTGAAAAAGGCAGTTAAAAAATATGAATCATGAATTATTCCAAGCTAATAATGAAAATTACTGAATTAATTATATTTCCACCAGCGGTCATTATCAAATGTCTTTCAAAACTAGTGTTTTTTTAAACCATTTTTCGACGCTATATTCCATATTCCTTATATCCCTTATATACTATATACGATGTTCTATATTATGTATATAATAATAAACATTGTCAGTACCTTAAACCCAGTAGATCTTTAAAGTTATTCATTTTATCTTAGTTATCCGTTTGGTAAGTCGTCTTGTGTTGTGTCGATCAAAGTTACAGAATTTGAAACCGTTAAACTGATACAATCTTTTAAAGAAATATTCCTGTTTCATCAATCAATCCAAATACATGTTTATGATAAACATTGATTTCCTTACCCAAAATTTGGAATTTTTTGCTTAAGGATCTTGTGCTTTTGCTTAAGGTCGGGGTTTTGATTTCTTCAGTCTTGGTAATATTAATTGCAGAATGTGTCTTAATCTCTCAATCTCAATCCCTCTATCTCTTTTGTTTGTCTCTGTATAAAAAATAATGAATTTTAAAAAAAACCCCAAAAAACATACTTTGGCCCATGGTTGTAAATAAAATGTAGGTTTTCGTTAAAACAGTAGTTAGTTACAATTTCACAATTAAAAATTCCCAGACGAAAATTATAGCTCATATTGCTTTTGATATAGCTTTTTTTTTTTTTTTTTTACAAAAACACATGATTCAAGAACCGTCGATACTATCTTGATGATATACTAGTAAATACAAATCAGTTTATCTCATTTATTATTCGAATTTTGATAAACCATTACATATTTCGCGGTTTCGGTGCATGCATTTGAATATCTGAGTTTTTAGAATATTTCGAATGTTTATATAAAAATATGCAAACAAGAATTGACTAATTACAGTGCATTCAGTTTAACAAGTATGCTAAGTGTTTTACTTGGATAATTTAAATTCTGGTTTTTTTTCAGATGGCTTTTATTTTATCAAGAGTACATGGCAGGTTCAAATAATATGTGACTTTCAGCCTAAAGTAAACCACTTGACTAGATAAAAATAATGAAAGCTTAATGTTGCATTGTGCATATTTGTGCATATCAAAATTCGGTTGGATGTATGGCATTTCCTTTTACTTCCTGTTAAAATAATTGATAATTCATAAATATTTGTTGCATGACATGGACGTGACAATCTTGGTCATTATAGTATTACGCTTATGTTCGCGCAGGAAAATAATAGCAGTTTAAAAATTCCATTAAATACTGCAGGTTTATAATAAAAGTTTATGAATTATTTCATTTCTATCAGCACGATTCTTTGGACTGTCCCTTGTGTAACAATATAATTCATTTGCTGTCATTTGCTCCTTAATAAGCATAAACGCATCTCCTAGCCAAAGGGTCAATCCTCTCGTACGAGGCACACAGAGATTTTACAACACAAAACCTAACCTTTAGTCCAAAAAGCTGTAAGACTTCAGAGAAATTGACAAAATACCTGCTAATGAATTGACAGTAATTGATGGTATTACAGTCATTTATTCATCAAACAGTGCATTGCAAAATATGTTTGCATTGGAAGCTTAATATTACTGGACTGGACTAATCGGAGTTTTAAAGAAATTAACATTTAGTGATGAAAATTGACCGATTTGATATTGATGTCTTTCTAACATACTAGGTTAAATAAATAACTAGAGTAAAAAGGAATTTTCGTATATTAAGAATACTCGTACTTAGTTAAGAGATGTATATTTTGTAATTAGTTAACGATCTGTCGACATTTTCTCTCGTTAAATTTCTACAAATTCGGTGTTTGGCAAGATGTCTATCTTCTGAACTATACACAACAGAGGACAATGATAAATAAAAGTCACACAAAAGGATGGGAGATATCAGTTGTTTATTTCACTCAAACATAACAAACATTTAACATCTCAAAATGGGACAAAATTACTAGAATTAGAGTTGTGAGTTATTAAATACATTTCAGTCACTTGTTAATAATTTCCCTCAACTAAATACAAGTTTTGAGACATACAGAGGTACAAGTTTATGGAAAGGGCAACAAAAGACGACAAAACGTCGGAAATGATGTCACAGAAAGTCGATATAGCACTATCGTTCGGCTGGGATTCGTATACGTATGTATTCCAAACCAGGATCAAAACAATCAATGGAACTTGTGCTTAGGTAGTCAGTAAGACACAAAATGAAATGTAGCTTTGAAGGAATGAAGCATTGCACCCTCTCAAACAAGCAAAATCGTATTTGTTTTTAGTAAAAGTCATTTACACACAAACCATGTACTAGTATACGAAAAACCTCAATAGTTATTATAATAATGATTACGTGACAATGACTTACACTCTTTTATTTCTCACTCACATTCTATACATTATCCTGAGTATCGTCATTATTTTCAAGAAAAATACATTGCATAAGATTTTGAAATAAGAAATTTCTCACGAAATGTAAAAGATTTTAAATGTCGGTGCACTCTGTTCGCAAGGGCCAGTAACATGCGTTGTTTTTATCATTGTCGTACATAAAATAATGACGCATTATCGTAACATCGAATGATACCGACTTCTGTGGCCCAATCACAATCCATCATCTCATTTATTTCTGTTTATCCCTGGACTCAAACTCTTTTAAATAAGCGAAGCTGGAAGTGTAGAATTATAAGGATGAAAAAATCAATTCAACATCTGGAAGGAAACAAAGTGCATAGTAAAAATGCTGATGAACGTCTTAACTAAAAATTGTTAAAAATGTAAAATAAAAATGATAATTACAAAAAAACCAAAAAACCCCATCCGTTGGATCATTGTTCTAGTGTAAGGGCAAAAAAGTAAAAATTTAGGTATTCGTTAAAACAGTAGTTAGTTACAATTTCACAAATAAAATTTCCGAGACAAAAATTATAGCTCATATTGCTTTTGATATTGCCTTTTTTACAAAAATACATGATTCAAGAACCGTCAATACTATCTTAATAATATACTAGTAAATACAAATGAGTTTATCTCATTTATTATTCGAATTTTGATAAACTATTACATAGTTTCGGTTTCGGTGCATGCATTTGAATATCTATTTTTTTTAGAATATTTGGAATATCTGTATAAAATATGCAAACAAGATTTGACATTAAATACTGCAGGTTTAAAATGAACGTTTATGAATTATTTCATTTCTATGAGCACGATTCTTTGGACTGTCCCCTTTGTATCATTAAAATTCATTTACTGTCATTTGCTCCTTAATAAGCATAAACGCATCTCCTAGTCAAAGGGTTAATTCTTTCGTACGAGGCACACAGAGATTTTACAACACAAAACCAACCTTTGGTCCAAAAAGCTGTAAGACTTCAGAGAAGTTGACAAAAACTTGCTAATGAATTGACAGTAATTGATGGTATTACAGTCATTTATTCATTAAACACAGCATTGCAAAATATGTTTGCTTTGGAAGCTTAATATTACTGGACTAATCATAGTTTTTTAGGAGGTAACACTTAACGATGAGTGTTGACTTTGCTTTGATATTAATGTCTTAAATTTTTTAACATACTTCAGAAAACACTGTTAAATAAAAAAAAACTAGAGTAAAAAGGAATTTTCATATATCACAAATACTCGTGCCTAGTTTGGAGAGGTATATTTTGTAATTGGTTAACTACTTAAAACTGTTTACAGCGTTTTCCGATCTGTCGGCATTTCTTCTCGTAAAATTTCTAAAAATTCGGTGTTTGGCAAGATGTCTATCTTCTGAACTATACACAACAGGAGACAATGATAAATAAAAGTCAAACAAAAGGATGGGAGATATCATTTATTTATTTCACTCAAACATAACAAATTTAACATATAACATCTTAAAATGGGACAAAATTACTGGAATTAGAGTTGTGAGTTATTAAATAAATTTCATTCACTTGTTAATAATTTCCCTCAACTAAAAACAAGTTTTGAGACATACAGAGGTACAAGTTTATGGATAGGGCAACAAAAGACGACAAAACGTCGGAAATGATGTCACAGAAAGTCGATATAGCACTATCGTTCGGCTGGGGTTCGTATACGTATATATTCCAAACCAGGATCAAAACAATCAATGGAACTTGTGCTTAGGTAGTCAGTAAGACACACAATGAAATGTAGCTTTGGGGGAATTGGGCATTGCACCCTCTCAAACAAGCAAAATCGTATTTGTTTTTGTTAAAAGTCATTTACACACAAACCATATACTAGTAAACGAAGTACTAGTATACGAAAAAAACCTCAATAATTATTACAATAAATATTACGTGACAATAACTTACACTCTTTCACAAAGTTTTATTTCTCACTCACATTCTATACATCATCCTGAGTATCGTGATTATTTTCAAGAAAAAATGCATTTCATAAGATTTTAAAATGATAAATGTCTTACGAAATGTATTATATTTTAATTGTAGATGCGCTCTGCTCGCACAGGCCAGCAACATGCGTTGTTTTTATCGAACATAAAATGATGATGCATTATCATAACATCGAATGATACCGACTTCTGTGACCTAATCACAATCCCTCATTTCATTTATTGCAGGACACATAAATAATTCTCGCTGTCACGTGATTGGCAAAATGGCGGTGTAACTAACTATGCCAGGCGACCTTCTTGTCCTTCTCTTTATCGTCCTTGCCCTTGTTTTGGTCCCGGGGCCTCCCCCGCCTCCTGGACGCTCTTTCTGATTCCTCCTCCTCCCTCATGGCTTTCAGTTTCCGTCGCTTTTCGTAGGCGTACACGCTTACGAAGCATGTTATGAACATGGCGGTCCCTAGCCCAGCTCCCAGGCCCATGTAGGAACTTTTTGCTGAAATGATAGGTCAAAATATCTAAATAATTTGTATTCAGCCACATTTTAGTAAGATTGTATTATATACTTTGCATTTATAATCAAACGTTCATCGTGCTTAATAAAATGTACAAGTTCACATAACACTTAAAACGTATTTATTTTTAAACCTTTTAATCACACGTATTTTGTTGCCTTTTAGATGATATTTTAACCAAATGAATATTTTGCTTAAAATTGGAGCTAATCCAGTTGCAGATCCATAAAGCTCATTATTTTGATTAAAGACTGTGTTGGTTGCGGGTTTTTGGGGTTTTTTTTTTTTTTGACATTTCAGTTAGTTTCATTAAATCGATAGTCTACTACTATTACATAAAAAACAAATGTAGATAAAAATGTTAAATGCACGACTCATATAATCCATCTTTCTGATTGCAGTGCACCTCTATTTCGGACACCTGTCTTGAGTACGCGTGTACTTACACATAGATATCCCGCCACAGTTCTGTTCGTCACAGTCCGCCACGCAGCCGCAGTCGTTAAATCCGTCACAGCGGTAGGACATTGTAATACAGCGCTTGTTGGAACAGGAAAACTGGTGGGACTTACACTCTGAGGTAAACAAGAAAATATTGTTTAAATCAAAGTTTTGATCCATGGATTCTGGGGATTATTGAGGAATTTTGAGCGACAGAAACAGAGTACTGTAAAATCATTCAAATTCATTAGTTGTGATGTAATTTCCATGAATCTGCATTAAATAAAGACGACACAATACGTTGGGGTGGTTATTTATTGGAAAAGGATTACTTACGAAATTTACAAAAATATAGGTACCTCGAATATTAATGAACCCACGGTATTTGGTACATAACTAGTAAATAATCAATGTTAAGTATACTTATATTTTTAAGCGACTCAATTCTAATGCCAAGGGTCGCGGTTCACTTAAATTATCAAGTCAATTATGTAATAATTAATAAATATATAATACATGTAAATATTTTTAAAATATTGGTTATGACTTCTACTAGCTTTAAGATCAAAGGTCAGCATTCGATAACTTTACTGGTTTATCCACAGCAAGTAATTCCGAGACCCACTTATATCGATCACTAAGAAAATAAAAACAAAGTCTTCACACTTTTCTATTCATAAGTTGAGAGTGATAACTTACTTGGTACGGGATCTGTTTCAGCACTCATGTCAGTACCTGCAACAATTAACTGGCAAATTAACATCTCCAGCAAGAGCATTTGATGCGACCAATTGTCGCACGGAAAATTTGCTACGGAAACATTTTCTTCTTAGAATGTATGGAACAAATATACGATTATACAGGTAATATCATTATAGCCTCCACCCCTCCACCCCCCCCCCCCCCCACACACACACACACAAATTGAGTATCGCAAGAAGGTTATCTTTCTTTAACAATGTATAAACAGGTAACAGTTATCTTTCTTCATACAGTGTATAAATGTATGGGCAGGTTACGAAGTTATCTTTCTTTAACAGTGTATCTTTTTCTAACAGTGTATAAATGTATGGGCAGATAACAAAACCATCTAAAATTGATAAATATATGGACATTTGATAGGTAACAAAGTTATCTTTCTTTGACAATATATAAATGTATGGACAGGTTACAAAGTTATCTTTCTCTAACAAAGACAGGTAACAAAACCATATGACATTGATAAATATATGGACATTTGATAGATTACAAAATTATCTATTTTTGACATTATATAAATGTACGGACAGGTAACAAAGTTATCTTTCTTTAACAGTGTACAAATATATGGACAGGTAACAAAGTTATCTTTCTTTAACAGTGTACAAATATATGGACAGGTAACAAAGTTATCATCTTTAACAGTGTACAAATATATGGACAGGTAACAAAATTATCTTTCTTTGAACATATTGTACGACTGAGTATAACATTATAATGCTATTTCTAATCACCTCGTATACATGAATATGTAGTAAAGGGACACCAACCTGTGTACATTGGCTTGACTGTGGCCGACAGACCCTGTACATTAGTAGCACCATCCGCCTTAAACTGGATGTACATCCAGCGAGCGGTCGAGTTCAGCTTGTGGTTGGTCAGGTCATCGCAAGTATTCAGAAGCTCATTGGCAGAGTCAGACCCATCTGTCACCTGAAAAAGGATGGTTATTTTATTAACTCCAGCGCTATATATACAGTATTTTGTGTCGTTTGCTGTTTTTCATCCTTTTGAGCATATTCCTAGCATGTTGTAAATCGAGGCATAAAAATTTCTGGGATTTTGTTAAACTCAGAATTTCTAAGATAAATATTTAATTGTTCGAGGACAATTGCCTTTTTAATTCAGATTGATGTCATATTTTTACTTTGTAAAGACATTAGGTTTTTTAGATTTACTTCACAAAAAATTGTTGTCAACTAATAATTAATACTACTGTAATACCCACCACTAAGTAATCCTCACACGCCCCACCGGAAGACTTCTCGCCTCTGAAGGTGAAATCCCCGTTCACGACATACTTATCCTGGTACCTTTATGACCCATATACAATTAGAGTAGGCACTATATGTGCTACTGGAGGAAAGGTCGTGAGAGCCACTGGCCGTCAACTCAATGTAACCACCACATCCTGTCAACAAGAAAGAGAAAAGGGATACTGTCAAAAGACGGCAAATTTCTTTCTATCGGTTATGATAAAACTTCATTTAGTGGAATCTTTTGTTTCTATATGCATCCCGTGTGTTTTAGGAAAACTCTCGTCACTGTATTTAGAATCGTTTTAGATTTTTTTAAACTAATCCAAAATTGAAAAAAAGTATTTTCGAAACTTTATATGTAATTGTTAGTTACTAAAAATGAAAATGATTTTCCTGAGGCGTAATGGATGATTACTTTGTTGATAACATATATATTCAACAAGGGTTGAAAATACCCGTCCTGTTACAGCTACCATGCAACATCTATATTGATTTTATTTCGTCATGAAATGTTTTAAGATATATTACAAATATACTTTTTGAAGACTACTTTGCCCGATATCGTATTGATGCTCCTTTCATAATTATACTTTACAAATGGTCTTTACAATAGAGCTGTATAGCCAATTAAGAATATTAAGTAATAGTTAAGAGTGGTTTCTGGAGTTCGTATCATTACGATAGGAGAAATCCAAAACTGAATTACGTTCTCTGTGTTTTATTTTCACGATAAATAAATAATCACAGAGCTTGCGAAAAACAGATCATCGCAAAACACAAAAGGGCAAAATGAATCTAATTAAAAAAATGAAGAGCAAAAAAAGACAAAAGTACCAGATATGCAATATATTGAGTTAGAACCATTTTAACAAGACCTTTTACTTTCGAAAGGATTTGACAATAATTTTTCTTGCGTCAAAACAATTAAAAAATGACGCTGGTTTCAAGTGAAATATACACAGATTACGAAGTCTTATGCTCAAAGGCCAGACAAATCTTGCTGATTTCAAAGAGCCATGGCCTGAGTGACCACCAATGAAATAGATATGCCTACTGTCACATTGCTGTTTGACATAACTACCTAAAGTCCAAGCTCTTGTTAAAATTGTTCTAAGAATAACATGGAACGTGTAAAATTGAGTTTTACAGAATTTGTAACACAATACTTACCTGACTTTACGAAGGAAACGCATTCAAACAACACCGCTACAAGGAGGAGAAAAAACTTGATTAGAGATTTTTTCATAGAAGACAGATTATTTTTCTTAAAATCTAATTAAAAGGACATCCGTATTTTATTATATATGTCGCATCAAGGCAACATTAAATACGGGAGAGTAAAAGATCTTATTCTAACTTGATAAAGGTCTATCCGTAAATCTAAAATTAAAAATGGAATAAAACAACACTAAAACAGAAATTTTCGTCAGGAATTGTAAATGTGCTCATTTCGTTCTCAATATATTCCGAAAAAATCTCAATGAAATATTAGAACGGTTAAATGTTTAAAATATTCATGTAATATGTTATACATGTAAAGAATTTAAAATGATACCTTTTAAAGTTTACAAATAAACGAAATTCTATTTCAATTCCCAAGAACATAACATCGTGCCTCTATTTTTTGCGATATGTATTGCTTTTAGATCAAGGATGGCAGAATCTTAAAAAGATACTTCAATTGCTACATCTACATGGGAAAATGTTATTCATATTTATTTTACAATCAACTCTTTTATACTTAAAACGTCTTTAATTCCCATTTCAAAGTTTTAATTAAAGATTTTGAAGATTTTTATGTTGGTACATTTTATGGCCGCGGTAGCTTTGATATCAGCATTACGATGCGTCCATTATATTCATGATCGATATCTTAAAGTTTTTTTTACAGCGTTATCAAATTATCTCTACTGTGTCCTGAAAATTAGCATCAGAAACGAATCAGATATTAATAAAATAACAGGATTCTTGTCTTTTATATTTTGTATTCTACTCTAATTTACCGTGGCGCACAAATCGATACATTACAGTGTTTTCTCTTCAAAGTTTTTGAATATTGTGTTCATGGTTTACCACTCTGATGAACGCAGAACTAAGCATTATACTTGTATGGTCTCTTTCATTGGAAAAGCTGATTACCTAGACATGAGTTATCTGAAATACTTTGTTGCAATTTCCTTTCAGACTTCACATTTTTACAGAAAAATTACTATACTTATTTAGGCATCAAGTACCAAATTTTGGTGTTACCTAGTAGCTAGTGCATTAATTTTCTGACAAATGTTTATTTAAAAAGGAAATTTGCGTAAAAACACCTAATTTCACTTTTTGATAAATATTTGTGGAAAGACCCATTATTAATGGACACTATAGAAATAATATTTCTTGATGTGTCTTTTACATAATGTTGACCCAAGTTTATTTTGTGAAGGAACATGGATGTCGTATATGAATGCAAGAGATAATCACCAACATTAAGCTGCCATTAGAATCCAACGATCTTGTGCAATAATTCTTTAAAATGTCTCTCTTAATCGCCTTATATTGAAATGTATATAACATGTAGATAGGGTTTAGAATGGAGTTTTGGCCCAGTAATTGTAAACCTGGTATATATCATTATTACGCCTAGTCATTGTAAAAACCATTGTATTGATTATTAAATCAGAGTCTAGATACTCATCTGTATTATAATCTCCCCATAGACGTCGATTAGACCGTAACCTCTTATTTAAAGGTACATAAAAGACATTGTCCACAAATCCCTTCTTTATGTTGACAGATCAATCTCTTTATCTACCTAGCAATTACATTGCAAGCTATTATTTTGCGCTTAGTTTTTTCTCCTCCTCTACAAATAATAAGAACAATATGCGAATCTCCATGGAATTAGAATAGAAATTGATAAAGCGTACAATTAAAGTGGTTCGTCTAGAACCTAATTGAAGTTCAATGTTTAATGCAGATGCCAAAGATGTCATAATTTGCGTGGGTTTTTAACCAATGATATCTTTAAAAAATAATGTGCAAGTGTCATTATATTGACAGATTCATAAAAAGTCGGTCAAATTTACTTTGAAATAGCTTTAATTTTTACTTTTATTGAAAATTGATATATGATGATTGTGAATCTGTCAATAATTTCATTTTTTTTTAATATAACCAGGATACAAGCTTTTCAGGATTATTCGTTTCGTGAAAAATTGTGAATTTAAACTCCTGCCCGATGGTGCCATAATACAGGGTAAAGTCTGTTGAAATCCATATCATATTTTATTCTTTTACATGTTTGTTTGTATGCATACCCGATTTTAATTAAAACAAATATTTATTTTCTATTTGTTTGACGTCACCAAAATGTAATATAGCAAGGCAAGTGAAAAATCGATTTAGTAGTATTGTAATTTCTTTTGTTAAAAATAAATATCCAATGAGTTCTTTGTCTTTTTCTCTCTATTTTTCAAACATATCGGATATAAATTATTTAAATCTTGAACTATTGAAGGTTGTTTCACAACAAATTCATTTACGTCTGTTGTTCAACCTTGTTGCTATATTTGTGCCGATGAATAGTAAATGGACTTCGTAAAAAAACCTGCGTTTATATGTAATTTATAACTTATGTGCTATGGTGGGTCCACATGTATGGCATACACGGTTTCTCTCAATAAAAGAATAATTTAGCAGGTTGAATTGACTTATTATCTTCACGTGTAGGGAGAATTAAAGCATTGTCGCTTCTGTTCACATATTCTTATGGAACTGTAATCTTAGTTTTGTTATCTTTTACTTTGAGACGTACCTGTGTATGACTTTGTTTTCTCAAAGATTTAACTTTTCGTTGGAAATCTTAAGGTCACACAGCACAAACAACTCATTTCGACACAGTGGTAGCTGAACGAGATTTAATGGTTTACTTCACAAATAATTGTTAATGTTGATTTCTATTCCTTCTAATATTTAAACTGAAATTTTCAATATATATTGAAGGTTTCGAATGACGTATCATGATGAGGGAATATGATGCATGTCTTTTGTGCATGCGCAAAAACATTGCTGCCGGATTAAGCATTATATCAACGATTTGAAATTATTTTCTAATATGAAATTTAGAAACTGATTGAATACTTGTCTATCACACCCGTTCTAGTATGATATCGATTTTGTCAAACCTATTAAACTTCAAACTTTTACTTGTTTTCATGGACACATATGCATATCGTATCTTTTGAAAAGTTTGATACATTGAACATAACGATTGTTCATTAGAAGTTTATGATATAAATAATTTGAACTGTTAATACTGGTATCAGTCTTTCAAATAAATCAATTTTTTAGACAATAGATCTCAAATGAACCTAATAACTAACTCCACTCAACTGAAAATCCGATTTTTTTCTTAAAAAGGAATATCGGTTTTTAATACCAATATTCCCTATTCTGTTGCAAATGAGAATTCTACACAATAAGGATTTTCACATTAGCATTTCAATCGTGTCCGCTGAAATATTGAACTCCTACATTCTTTCAGATAATGTGTTCATGAAACAAGCACGGGAATTTAATCAATATTTTAACTAAAAATGAAACCAAGTTATTAAAACCAGAGACCTTGAAATTCGATTATCACAGGTACTAGAATAAAGAGACTGGTGAGTGAGGTGGATGAATGGAGATCGATTTTCAATCAGTTTCAGTGATTACTGACAAAAGCTTCCCGGTAATTGATACATGGTATAATAAATACACAAAGCGATGCCAGACTCAGTATCAACAATATACGCATCAAAATGTCTGAATATGAAACTGTAGTCATCTCAATTATTGATGAGAAGAAAGGCGAGAACAGTTAGGCTTTGGTAGTCTTTTTGTGCAGCAAACACAAAAAACTCCACACAAGTAAATGTCTTTCGTCTTTCGTCTGTCTGGAAAAGCATGCAGAAATTCTAGTAATAATGTTTTAAAACCCCATATCTATAAATGGAAAACATCAAATGGGCATGTAAAATTAATTTACTTTCTAAGTCACCCAGTTCCGAGTTTTACACAATATTGATTTAGAATATGTTTGATGTCCACATTAAATGTGTCTTTGTTTTAAAAAGTGGAAATATTCAACAGTCTGACATATCTAGAAATAAGTTTTCATCCCTGCACCATTAGGGGCATGGTCACAATTTTGGTCAAAAACTGTTTTTCCAATTCCAATGTTTACAAAGCTTTAAGTAAGGCATTTTTAATAGGCGACGAAAATGTTACTGTCATTTGTTCAGTTACAAGCGAGTTACAGATTCTACAATTCTTTGCTATGTAAACAAGGCTTTTGTTTACATTTTGAATGTTTAAGTGAAAATTCAAGTTTTAGACCTTCACTGAATTTGTTAAACGTTCAAAATTGTTCATTTATGCATAAAAATGAACAAGAGGATAGACAAATCAGCTTGAAAAAGATTTATTACTGTTATATTGAACCTATGTAAACAAAAACAGAACACAGCCTTGTTTACATGACTAAGAATTGCAAGCCCAGTATCTTGCTTATATGGCTGACTCTCAAATTTCATTGATGATTAGAAATGCATTCCTGAAGCATTATAAATAACGAACACAGAAACATAGAATTTGACCAAAACTGTGACCATGTCCCTGACCATGTTGAACATTTTAAATAAATCCAGTTCTATCATTTATCCATTGTGACAATTGAAGAAACAAAAGAACGTCATCTTGGGGACAAACAAAATGAGAATAGATCGATACTTCTAGAGATCGATTGAATATCCAAACATATTCCACCGAAAGCTTAAATCTATTGTCTAACTACATATGTGGTGCCGTAATGAGTCAACACAACCATTGATGTATTCTATTTTAATCAACAATCTTCAAGGCGATGTTCCTTTAAACATTACAAATGTTTTTATTAAATACAATGAAATATTACCCAGTGAATTTGGGTAATTTTCAAAGCTCATGTCCGACAGTGCAAGGTTGTCTGCAGCTCCCGGTCTGAAAAAATCGGATGGACGACCTGGGAGCTACAGTTTCTTACGTGTTCAAAAGTTGCAATTTACGCCGCACCAAAAACTTGCACAAGTTTTGAACTGATTAATCTTATTTAAATACAAATACTCGATTCCAACAAATTACATCCGATTTTTTTCAGACTGGGAGCAACAGACCTGCAGCCAGGTTGTCGAGAGAGCGAATGTTCCTGTCCCCTAGCTCTTAAGGAATTATTTCCTCTGGGTTTATTTGTCACCTTGTATTTTATCTAAATATCAATATGTGGACAAGGTTTTTTTTTTAATTATCCAACGAAAAAATTTGTTAATACGTGATTATAGACAATCAAACCTCATGGAAGTGCCCCAATGGACCAATCTGCTAAATTATATGCAGATTGGCGGATTAAGCCTTCAAACCTATACGCATTGTTCACCAAATCATTCAATAGTATCAAACACTAAATATTGAATTGCATGCCTTTGATGATAAAAATTATGAAACAGCCGAAGAAACGAATACCGTAGAATGACAAAATGGTTGGTTATGAATCAAAGAGTTAATGCCGCGGGGTCATACAAGTATCTGTAAACGATGTCAAATCAAATGGCCATATTCTTTTGTTATATGTAAACTGAAAAAAAGGCAAAGCAGTTGTATCCAATTATTAAAATTTTGCTATATTTTGTATAAACTTCTTTTCAATAGGTTTACACCGATAACACATTAAACAAATTCCTTATAGACGGTGTAAATATATCAGCAAATCATTGAAAAGATCCGCTTTGTGCTAATCTTTTATCAACGTTGGAACCAATGGTTTTCTGCTACCGTAACAGACTTTGTGGTAGTCAGAAATACCAGTGTAACGGATAGAAAACCATTTGGTTTCCTACAATGATGATCAAGAGCCAGTTATTAAATCTATCATGAATTTATGAAAATTATAAAATTTATGAAATTATTGGCGTTAGAAAGAAGATAAGTTCAGGGCAGTTGGTTTATTATATCAATACCTACAAAAACTAGCATTTCTTGTTGGGCAGAAAAGCTCCGAAATTATCTTATTGCTTACGAATTATAAATTTAAACGGTGTTTCTTTAATATTGTGAAGTAAGTCTGAGGGTATCTATCGATCAACTACTGAAGAAGTCTAAAGATTTTCATCCATATATTTCTGAGTAAATCTGAAGGTTTTTATCCTTCTATTACATTGTAGGACAAAAGTTTTTAATCCATCAATTCCTAAGTAATTCTGAATGTATTTATCCATCAATTCCTAAGTAATTCTGAATGTATTTATCCATCAATTACTGAGTAAGACTTAAGCTACGTTTATATCCATCGACTTGTTTCTTTCACAATTCACCTCAAGAGGTGAACGCTAAGCAATGGAATGTACTCTACTGATTTTCACATGAGAAACAAGTTTATTTTGATAGAATATTAGACCTTTTTAATCCATATCCAAAATCTAAAGAAACAAGCCAAGAATACACTTTACAACCTTTTATAATGATTTCTTAAACCTTGCCTAAAACTATGATTTTTTTCTTAAAATTAATAATCTTTAATAAGAAGAAAGTCTCTATTCAATATCCTCTCATATTTGCAGCATTATAAAATAAACAGGGGTATTCTCTCATTAAATGTTTCAAGAGTATTGACAATAAGGCTTTACCGACGGAAATAAATGGACGTTTTCCTTACATGGTCGTTAGAGAGGTGAGACTAAATACACTAAAATAGTAACTATATAGGAGAAGGACTTGGACGCAGGCCTGAAGAGAAACTCTCAGCCACAATTACCTACTGTGCGTGTGTTTGCTCTGGACATTGTTAAGACTCCGTCAGACAACAAACCCCAAACAGAAATGGACACATGCAAAGAAAAAATGTCTTCCTATATAGCAGCATTTAAACAAACCGTCAACCATTATAATTATACATATATGTACATATAGTATCAGGGATGAAAGCTCTCGCCATGGTATACATACGATCTTTACGTATTTACTGGTTTTATCGGTATTTGATTATCATTACAATATTGCATCTGTTTGTGGGTTTACCAATAATTGATTTGGTGACAAATATATTGCTACATGGGAGCAATAAACGCGTAAACGAAATTACGGATTGTAACAATCGGGGTAAACGACCCAACACAAGAACATTCATTTTGATTTCAAATGCGATGTTACAAAATTTGATGTACAAACAAATAAGTTAGAATTTATTTTATTTATTTATTTATTTATTTTATTTTTTTTGGGGGGGGGGGGCTTTATCAAGGGGTTGTTGTGATACATTTATCTAAATAACGTTTTCTGTAACTTGCAATTATGTTTATTTACATTGTGTAAAGCAACTCATATCTTACATTATACAGAATAAATGGTCTAAACGCATACAGCATGGGGATAAATGAATAATAAACGCCAAATCACTCTTAAAGAATGTCTTGTATTACAAGTTTTATTTAAGATGTAGAAGTATCTGGCTGAATTCACTGTATTATTTGTTGTACAATACAAAAAGGGGCGATTAGTACGCACATATAATTATATTTCACATAAATCTTTTTTCGTGAAGAAAATCTTGGCAAGCCCAAAAAGGAAAGAAATTATCGATGAATAAGAATTAAACTCTCGTTGAAAACTAGTAAATGTTGTGGAACATAATATATAAAATCTTATATCAAATTTTAAACTTTCCTGTGACGTCATTACCCCTTTTGATGGGTTTTGATTGATAGACTATATTTTGAAAAAATGGACCAGTGAATATGTTTCGAAGCTTCATACAACTGACATCAGACAAATGGGATTGAATACAAATCAAATGGAAAGCCATTCGTAAGTCTCTATCGGTTCTTAGAGAGAGAGAGAGAGAGAGAGAGAGAGAGAGAGAGAGAGAGAGAGAGAGAGAGAGAGAGAGAGAGAGAGAGAGAGAGCTATTATACGTTTTGGTTTCACATATCTGTTGTACATTGAAATTTAATGTCTGGGAAATTTAAAATTTCGCACTACATTTATGTGCTATGTGCGATTATTTTTATTCTATTTAAAAACTTTTAAGTATACAAATGCAAAAAGGATTCTTTATTGCTGACGATGAAAGTGATTTTGAACCTGTTTAATAGATTAAAGGGAAAAACCATTACATGGAATTTTGAAGTGCCATCATAATAAAACTTTACATTGGAGAAATCTTTGGTCTGTAAATAAACCTACATTCATCTCATTATTATTTTTATGAGAATAAACAGTTATAAATTGGGCTGGAGTGTGTTAGGAATCGTAAGCTAGTGTATAGATCAAATAATCATTATTCTATTTGTTGTGAAACTGAGTATCTCAAAATGCAAACTGAAAAGCATTTGTCATGTGAAGTGATATAGGTTCTGTATATTTATGATTTACATTTTATTTTCAATATTTTGCGGATAGAAAGACTCTAAAGATACTCATTGAATTTCTACGAGGTACTCAATTCAATTTAATAAATTGCGTAATGAATATCGACTTACTTAATGGACTAATTATTCAGTAGTGCAAATACTGTTGTAAAGACCGTTGATTAATTGATTTGGATGAGATTGAAAACTCTTTCGAGAATTATTCCAATCGACCGGGGCAGAATTTAAAACTTTTGTCATCGATGTAGCACTCTGCAAAATGAAGTCTTTCACACGGATCCAATTTCCATAATGACTCTTTCAAATCGGATTTTTAATTGCGAATATTGACAATATTCGTGTCAGCTTTTTCAAATTAAAGGGGTTTTCATCTATTAACAGTGAAAAGTGGGTTGAATATGAAATTACACACTAAAGATAATATCAAACCCACTAGATAATGGTTTTTTGTTGTTAATTTAAAAAGTGTTTAGATTGGAAATTAGGAGTATCTTGAACAATCAAGAGCATTTCAAGCAATTATAGACCCTTCAAAGCTCTATCCCGTGTCTTTTCTCGCCTTGAATTGTCTAAGGTCGGTTAAACAAGAGATTAATGTAAAATTTAACTCGACCTCGGTGGGTTTAAGTTTGTTTATCCAACTACGGGATCAATAAAACAGAATGGATACCATTTACATATGTATTAACACAATACACATCGGTAGTCGGAAATGAATTCTTGTGTCAATAGCACACTATAGATTTATAGTTAAGTCCTGCAGACCACTGGTATGGAATTACGTCAAAATTTTACAGCCCTGCGATAAAACATTATAATTTTAAACAAAGCTTTCAGAGCGCTATGAATTTTTGATGATGTTATGACAAAATCAAATTTTAACATTGTGTTCTCAAACTCTCGTGGTAATATTATCAAAAGAATATTCCGGTGTGAGAGAACAGTAGGTTGGAATAGTTGCTAGTTCAATCAATCTTTTCTTCTACAAACTTTCTATAATCTATTAAATAGGCGTATACATATTTCATCTTCGTTGAAAAGAAAATCTATTATAAGAACTATAGATTATACACTATATAGAATTTCTGCTTTTGAGAGTTACCAATAAAGAACACGTATGTATTGACCTGTCGTTGAACTTCCTCGGCGATATTAGACAATAAAACAAATGAATATTAATACTTACCCACACAAATCAGAATTTTCCGTGTAATTCCTAACCTAGAATTGATATTCCACATATCTAAACAAGCGTCCTATTCCCTCTGTACCGCATGGCTATACGGACAGGGATAATATAATTAAACCCCCCAGATAATCATCTTAAAGCGCACTGTTTAAATCCTTTGAACCCAGTAAAACAATGTCAAATGTATATCTCTAGTTATTAAATACGTGTTTTAAGATTTAAGTCCTTCCTCCCATAACTGAACGCCGCTAAAACCCTAGCTCCGCTTCGTTATACCATTGCTACACTCCAGTGCGCATGATCGGCTTTTTTTAAAACGTTTCCACTGCAGCCTTCGAGCTATTACTTATCATTGGCCATTGATCCAGCCATGTATGTTCTTATTTATATGTCAACAAACAATGTCAGCCAATTAAATGTTTTGTTCAATCCATAATTCTACGTCAAAGATTTCTGATTTTAATCTTTTTTTTCTTCTTGTAATAGTATCGCATTGTTCAATACCGGGTCATTTTATATACCATGAATAAAAGTTCCCTTACAAAGTGTGTTCTGTATTCATTCTCTGTTGAAGAAACTGTCGTATATTAAATCACCATATCATATTCAAATACAATTGAAAACGTGGGTTTTAAATATTTCTTTCTTCAATTCGTAACGATAACTCTCTCTCTCTCTCTCTCTCTCTCTCTCTCTCTCTCTCTCTCTCTCTCAAGAACATGTTAATGAGAAGATATTATTGGCACTAATGGATGGAATTGTATACTTTAAGACTTTCATTCTCGTACCTTAATAAAATGCAACCCGGATAGAAGGATCTTCTTATTATATTACCTGAAAACATTGGTTAATTTCATTCCATGCTTTGGAAATAAGATCCAAATTACCGATGTTAATGGGGTTTTTTTTTGGTTTCTTTCTGTTTCAATTAAATGTTGTGTTCTTTTTTAATTTCATTTGGTTTATATAAATGTTATATAATCTACATGTACATATATCATCTAGATGCTCTGTCCACAACAATGCGCTACCATCACGCAAAGGTATTGTAAAGCTTGCATTGAATCAATTGGATTTTCATTTCATATTTTAAAAAGCAAATAAAGAGAAAAACATTATTTAATCCAACTATATGTCACTATATTATCAGTGAATATTACAACAGAAGTTGTATAGTATAGGTGTTGAATATAATCAATGAATAAAATAGTATTACACATAACAACTGAAACCTTGTCATTTGCATTCAGAATTCTCTCTCTCTCTCTCTCTCTCTCTCTCTCTCTCTCTCTCTCTCTCTCTCTCTGTGTGTGTATTTCCGCACTCTTTAGAACAACAGTTTATACAGATTATAAGAAGAAAGTATTGTCAAATGCACTGAAAGATAGAATTGCATGTTTAGTGCAAGAAGATTTTTTATTATTGTAACTTCAATATGCAATGTGAAAACATATTAAAAAGAATTCATATAGAGGGTTCTGGCCATTATGTAATCTCAAAACATAGGTTCACTAGTAATTCATTCCGTGCTTATCAAACAGGGTCTAAATCACTTCTGTCAATATTTGAATGGTTCCTTCTTTTTCAAATTATTTTATAAAATTTCATTTGGTTTATATATGTCATTCAATCTACACAGATGACATAGACACCTGGTCTGGTATCTCTGTCTACAACAATGTGTTTCGATCACGCAAAGGTATTGTGGTGAGTGCATTAAATCAATCGGATTTTCATTTTATTGAACTATTTAAAATTGAAAAACATAAAAGAAAGAAAACCATTATTTAATACCATAAGGATCTACGCTGTTACTTGTATAGTAGGAATTGAATATAGGCATATAGAAGTATGTTTATTCATCACCAATCAAGGGCCCTCGGTGTGTGTGTGGGGGGGGGGGTGTTATGAATTTGTTTTAAGTTTTTTTTTTCAACTGTATGAAAACTGTTTCATGCAAAAATATTTACATTTTCGGAATTTTTAGCGCCTTTGTTTGAGATAAAACTTCGAATCGATTGTTTAATGTCATAGTCCAGTAGATTTCATCCATGACTGTTTTAATATTTAATTGTGAAATTGTTGAAGAGTAAGTAAATATAAGTAATAACGAATCATTCTTTGAACATAATCAAATCTATCTTAAGGCCCGAAGTGCTTTATTAGATTTGATCACTCCCGAACGCATTTGATCACCTAAAAATAATCAAATAATGATTCTTTATTCCTTAAATTAATGTATCACAAAATAAACTGACGCCCTCTCTCTCTCTCTCTCTCTCTCTCTCTCTCTCTCTCAAACTTTTTTTCGCGTTTCTGCATAAGATGAATAGTCTAAGTTTTAAAACCCCCAGAAAAACCCACTAATTTTAACTTATCTAACCTCTCTCTAGTTTAATATCATAATAAAATTTTGCTTTTAATACCTAAATGTCGCAAACCACGGCCAACATATGGGGAGAGCTTTGCGGACTCTGGGCATTGGCTTGAGACAATGTTTATAACCTTAGCTGCCTATATAATTACGCCAGTGTCTTATAGTACGCAGTCTCCATTCCTCCGGTGTTTTTTTTTCTTGTGGAGGATTACGACCATTGTTTGGGCTGTACTCGGATTCATTGTTCTAACATGCAATAAAGAGCTTCATCACTTACAGGGAGAAAATCGATCAAGACATCTTATATCGCAAGCCTCAGCTAATGACATCACTACATTCTTAGGGGGTCTTAGCAGACGACCGTTTCCAATAACATCACCAGCTTTTCCCCGCTGTATCTGACAATAACTAATCTGTTTCGGAGAAAGCTAGAGCAGATATAATTGATTTACGACTCAATAAAAAAAAAACACGAAATATAATTTTGGTCGCATTAGGTTTCTGCTTTACAATAAAAAAAATTTGAAAAATCGATTTAACATTTGGTGACATTGATCATTTCTACTGAAGTACATTTACATACATCATAAATTTAAGGTGAGTTGACAATTACGACATATATTGCTATTTTTTTTATCCAGGTATGGTATAGCGTGTTGGTTTTACTTCCCCAAACAATTAACATTTTGTTAAAAACCCATGTACAAGACGGTGTTATGTCTGTCTAATACCTTCTCAACATTGACCGGAAATTACATAATGCACAGTCGTCTGCCTGACTGGAGTATAATTAAGACAGATTAAATACATGTACACCTGTCCATTCTTTTGGGGGAAAAATTGAACAGTCAAACTTCGAATTCGTTCTCTCAAACTAGATGGACTGTTTAAAACTTCGAGATTTCCAAGTATTCGAGATATCGAGGCTAACCTACTTAAAAAATAAGTAGTTGGGACTTACAAATCACTCTGGTATATCCATTGTGTTCGAGATATGAGTGTTCGACATATCGAAGATCAACTGTATTTTCAATCTTTTAAGGAGGTGTCAGAAATCGCAAACTTTTCAGGTAAATGTCACAACGCAAAGCTACCATATATTCTTATATTTCAGTCAATTATGAATATGGTGATAGTGGACTCATTTAAAAAATAAGGTGTCAATATTCGTGGATTGTCCGACTATAACAGATTCCCGAGACGTTACTTTATGAAAACATTTTAATGAAAAATAAATACAGAAAAAAGTTCACGATTCGTTAAGGATGTACCCACGAAATTCACGAAAACTAGACCCCAACGGATATTAACGATTCCGTATAAATTGACGGAGTAAACAAAATGTCATTTATGACACCATTTTCAGCGTAGAACATAAAATAAATAGTGCCTGTTTGGGAGGATAACAGTTGAAATTGACACCCCTCGAAAACCATTGTCAACCTCCGCAAAGCGGAGGTTGACAATGGTTTTTGCGGAGGTTGACAATGGTTTTCGAGGGGTGTCAATTTCAACTGTTACCCTTCCAAACAGGCACTAGTTATATAATGGTGGTTATTGCAGTTTAAATGCATGTTACGTAGAACAGAGACATGTATAGGGTACATCCTAGGTATGATACACAGGAGTTCAATACATGTATGCTTCAATATTCTCTTTTTAAATTAAACTGAAAACAAATATCAAATTCATGTATACCTTGAGGTAGCCATTTATTTCATTTGTGCTTTGTGCAGATCAATCAAAAACAACAATATTCTCTCAAGTTAACATCAAGATAGAGAAGGGAGACTAAACATATAAACAAGTAGAGAGTTACAGGTTAATGATTTCTGATTCAGTTAATCTTTAATCCAATGGTTTGAATGTAACTATTTTTAATTTATATTTAACAATGTATAACAGGTTTGAAATACTCTCTTAGATTTGACAAGAATATTAACTCTAATCCCCTGGTAAGGTGTACTATTGTAACAGTGGGATCATAATACTCATTGAAATCCTGTATACAGGTATTTACTATTGACAAACAGCTTTTATTTATACAAATATGTATTGCACTTTAATACATTAAATAGTCATAAATATCCATACAAATTTGTGACACTCAGTTTACATACAAATATCCATTAATTTTTTATACTTTTCATTTACAAATGCAGTGCTTCAATAACAAACACTTACAATCTTACAATCTCACAAGAATACCTACCATCTACATCTCAAAACTGATGTAAATGATAACTGTCTTCTATTGTTAAAATATCTAGGTTCTGTTCAGTAAAGTTCTTGATATGAATTCCAATAAACAGAATCATTTCAAAAAAATTCAAACCAGCTGACATAACTGAATTCACACCTCTTTCTGGGTTCAGAATTATTGGTGCTGGGTCTTAAAGAACAAGAGCTTTCTCTTTGATATTCCCCTTACTTTCCCCCTTTCTCAGAGAGAAATTATATTAAGTTCACCATGTCATGGCTAGGAAAACTGTCTGGTGCATCAATAGCTTTCATCTTGATCCTCTAGTAGGCCTTTCTCTGTAGTGTGGCTTGAGAAGATGTATCATGATTCCTCTACCCATTCCTATTTCAAGAAATGATTTTAATTTTCTGAATCTAACAATTTTCCTCTGTATTGTTGCTAGGGTGACTTAAGAGCTTTCCTCTATACGATCCTCTTTCAAGATAGAAGTTAGATCCCCCCCAGATCAAACAGTCTTGTCTGTATTGTTGCTAGAGATAATGTCATGTGATTTCAGAGCTTTCACCTTGTTCCTCTAGCTGCTCCTCTTTCAGGAGAGAAGTTAGACCCCCCCCCCCCATGATCAAACAGTCTTGTTTACATTGTTGCTAGAGAAAATGTCATGAGACTTGAGAGCTTTCACCTTGTTCCTCTAGCCGCTCCTCTTTCAGGAGAGAAGTTAGATCCCCCACAGTCAAACAGTTTTCTTCTGTGTCGTGACTAGAGGCACTAGCCTCAGCTGATTTCAACATTCGGTACATTTTCTCTTCTATAGTCCCACGGATTATAAATCTGTGAACTTGGGTTGGCCTGTAAAATAATAAGACATGTAGATGTCGTGAAAAAATAGATTATCATTCTTCAGAAATTTATTGAAATTAGACATCACATCCCTCTAAAAAACACTATACCGTTAGATTTAATCTAATTTCAGCTCATCATTACTTATCTACTACTTTTTGATCCATTATAGCTTTTAATTCCTGTGTTTTTTAATTCGTTTGTAGTGACTTTTGTAGATATTGAACCATTAAAATAATCAGATAACATAATAACAAATAAATATATGTATATGTTTATGGTTGCATGTGTGATACTATACAAGTACATTCCTTTTTTTACGCGAATACTTAATTCCGCAATCCAATGTTTTGTATCAAATCGCGAGAATATAAATTCACGAACACAAATTTTTTGTTATAAATTCCTATAGGTCAAAACTGTATAAAAAATAAAAGCGAGATTTTAAAATTTACGAGGGTTTCCGCGATTTGAGGTGGAAATTAATTCCTCGTATTTAATTAGGAATCTACGTACAGTAAAAAAAATAAAAATGTATTTTCAATAACATAAAAAAACATGTTACTCACAAATACTTATATGATTGAGGAAATGCTAATATATGTAAACATGTGTATATGGTAAAATAAACTGGTAACCTTAAAATTTAGTGGTTTGGGTTATATTTTATTTAATTTATGAAATTTTCTATATCATTTTCTATACCTGGTCTGCCCTATCCTGTGAACCCGACCAATGGCCTGTAGTTCCTGTGCCGGATTGAGGACCGGTTCCACCAGAAGGACGTAAGTCGCCTCGATTAGGTTCAGTCCATTTGCACCAGAATGGATCGGCAGCAATAGAACCATGATGTCTTCGTCAGACTTAAATGCTGCTAGATTTTTCTAAAATGCACAAACGTATTTTTAACCACTATAAAAATTTTCTAAAATGTACAGATATATCTTTACCATTGCCAGATTTTTCTTAAAGGTACACTTAAGTAGATTTTTAGTGTTTATAATTATTATAAAAATATAGCAGATGTCAAACTAAAACTATTTCAAACGTGCTTTACTGACCATTTTAATGACTAGAATTCGGTTCTCATTTCCTTAAAGTACCTGAAATTTACTTCCAGAAAACAGAGTTTTGAATGATATTTCATTTTCCTCCAGAGCCTGTGCAATGATGTTTAAGATGTCCGTCCACTGAAAAAAATATTAAATAATCTTATATTCTAAACATTAAGTCATATTTCTTACCATATGCAAGTATATATTCAAACTGTGGAGCATGAATTCAGAATATTATTCATAAATAACTCTAAATTTTTATACATCATTATCAACTTACTGAGCAAAAGAGAAGAACTTTAGCACCAGGGTCATCTCTTTTGATCTTCTTCACACACTTGATTAATCCAACAATCTTTGTAGAGTGACTTCCCTTGAAGAACAAATATCAACTCCAAAAAATGAAAATCATGTGGAAAAATCAAAATTCTCCTACCCCAATAAAATACATTTCAAACTATCATCATTTATTTAATTGATATTTTGAAGAATTTAATTCAACAGAAGTTCCAGGCAGATTTCTCACCTGTACTTTCATTTCTCCCTCTCTCTCTTCGTCCGTCTTGACAGTGCTGACGTAAGATATATCACTGTGGTATGTTTTATCTCGGCAGACGGCACACTTCACCAGACGATTACGTCCTCCAAAACTGTACTGCTCACACAGAATTCGTATACAGTCCAGGCAGTAACAATGGCCACAGTAGAGAACGCACCACTAAGGAAAATGGAACAGTCTTACTTGTCAACTCGAAACAGGCAGAATATGTTGTTGTTTACAACAAAAGTGCTGGATATTTATCAGTATTTACATTTGCAAATATGGCTTCTTATATAGACCCATACAATAGCAAAAACTTCAAACTTTGTGTGAAATTATTAACGAGATCACAATGATTACCCCCTCACCCACTTATCGTATAATAATTGTAAATATAAAAAGATGGTTATGTATATAATTCTGTACAGTTAGCCTTTCTCAAACATAAATTTAGGTAATATACAGCAATGTAAAAAAGTTCACCTGGATATAAACTTGGTTGGTACGCGATAATATCTTCTAATAAGCATTCTGGGCTTTATAGGATTTGATCATGTGACCAACAAAGTACATATCTCGAACTTTTTAACAAAAATAATTTCATGTGTAGCCTTACCTCTTTTCCGAGCTCCTTCTGACAAATCGGACAGAGTTCAGGATTTTCTCCACTCTCTGTGCTTAGTTGTGCCTGCAGAAAAAAACAAACAGTGAAAAGAAATGTCTACAACATAAATTCTTATCACAGTTCCATATCTAGTTCAGTTGTTAGGTTGGACCTCCTTACAAAGGTTAGTTCACAATGTAAATTGTGTGATGTAAAGTTATCAATCTACATGGATTTGATCTAACGCATCAATTTCATACAATAAATAGCCATCTAATACGACAAATCATGCAATAAGGCAAGAAAAAAAAAAAAGAGAGATGTTTGCCTTTTGCCCCCCTCCCTTGGAGACCTCTGCGAAGATATATAATGAATGGGAAACTGCAAAATATTGAAATTTTTCTAAGTCCAAGGGGAACAACTCCGTCAAAAATTGCTTGATCATACCCAAAACTGAACTTGACCTAAATATTATTATGATAAATCTGTATGGCAAATTTCATTTCAGTACGTGCAACCTCTGGGAAGAAAATGAATGGAAACTGTTGGTGGACCGACAGACAGACAGACGGACAGCAGCAAAGCAATATGCCCTCCCTTCTTTGAAGAGGGGCATAATTACTATAACTGAATCATCCTATAGTACATGTATATAACAACAAGAAAGTTAGTCCAATTAAATATTCTAAGATAGGTAACTGTAAATTCAGACATTTACATGGACTCTTAGTCAAACAGTTATTATAATATAGTAATCATATAGTCTCACCTTGGCCAGATTTTGCAGGTACAACAACTGTCCCAGTTTTTTCCTGAGTTCATTTTGGTTTATTGTCCTGTCTGATAATAACTTCAACTTGTGTTGGTCAAGCTGCCACAAAGAAACACGTTCAATTTCGTGATTGAAGGCAACAAAAAAACATGACTGTATAAACTGATAAAACAGCAATAATTAGAACCTTCATTTTTCGACTATGGTAAATAACATTGATTGGAATCTGTATAATAAACTTTATCACAACTTTTTTTAACAAACAAAATATCAGGAATTCTCAAATGTCTATAATATGCTTTTGATTGACACCTTGCTTTTATATGTTCAATGAAAAATACTCTAACAAAATTCCTTTAATTCAAGCATTGTCTTTAATAACTGGAAACGATAATTCTGTTGAATTCAGAATTCAATTATGGATTTCTCTGAATAAAATAGCTAAAACATGTCCAATAAATGAATTTGAATAAATGAAATTGAAATTTGAAATTGATATTGTACCTCGCTCGGTTCCAGAATGTTGAGCTGAGTGTTGTCAGGTTTCGGTTCGTCGGGTAACCTCAGCCTCAGTCGGGTGGTGGCCATACTCAGCTCGTCGAACGATGAGACATGGGCCTTACACTCGATCCATAACACTCTCAGTAACTAAAGGAAAAACCCATTCAATTATCATAATAGAAAGGGAAAAAGTGTGATTGCAAATTTCATTGTGGAATATTATTAAATTACTGATAAAAAAATATATATTTGTATCCCATTGCTCAACATTGAACAAATAGTTCACTTATCAAAACTCTCACCTTGAACTCTTTCTTCATTTTGTCAATTATCTCTATATGTGTTTGTCCATACTGAACAAGTTCCCTGCCCACTACAAATAAAATACAAATACAAATAAAAAAAGATCATACAATAATTACTGATCATTCTTATATCATTATTTAAGGTGGCTCACTTCACCCCTTGGAATAGTTTCTCAAATCATCAGAAAAATACTTGATTGTGAAAGATAGCATGATGCATAAGAAGTATACAAGTCAAATTGGTGAAAAAATATGCAATTATGGAATAATTATGAATGAAACCCCAGGCAGATTTGAACTCATGATCTGCTGTTCACAAGCCATTACTTTAACAACTGAGCTATGATGACATATGACCAAATCAATTGATGAAAAATAGCCTTAGACCCCCTCTCCCTTGCAAACAAAACCTCTCGAAAATAAATTCCTACAACCACTTTTATCCAACTTGTACCATCCATCACAAATCATAAGAGATCCTATTTTACAGAATCAATGGTGTCTTACTGGCATGACTCCTGGCAAAGCTGAGGATAGATTTCAGGGCTTTCTCCATCTCACTGTCTGCCCAGGTTCCCTGGCGACGAGATCCAGACATACCCTCAGTGGTATCCTCGGCAACTGCAAAAGTCCTGGAAGCATAGGAAACAGTTTCCAGTACAATGAATATCTTGGACATTTTCCCCAGGAACAGAACCAGTTTATCTTTATCCCCATAATTATACAACTCTTACAAACATGTTAAATATAACAAACTGTGGAATCATTAGATTCCGTGGTGGCTCAATTTTCATGGAATTCATTAGTACATATACCTCTCATCCACAAATTAACATTCTCCACAAGTTAATAAATAAAGGTTATAAAGTAATATTCTCTTTGGTATGTATAGGAGAATACACAAAATTACATTCCCAAAACCTGTAAAATTTAAGCGATCCATGAAAATTGGCCCCCACAAATTTAAATAATCCCACAGTAAAATAAAAGCATACCTCTCTGTGAATGAAAATAGCTTAGCCTCATAATCTTCAAACAAGATATGGATTTTACAAAACGGACAGCTATGAATAAAAAAAAAACATTATCTATTAACAATAGTTTATAAAATTACATGTACATATTAAAATTGATGAAATAACATAATTCAAGAAAGAATTTCAACAAATTCCATTATGCATCAATCATAGTTGAAGCTGTATTGCTGTTCACCTGTGCACCATATCAACGGTATTCCCTCTCTTCCTTCTTTTCAATACCTTACCCTGCCAGGTTCTCTCTCTCTCTCTCTCTTCCTCTCTCTCTATCTCTTTCCTCTCACTATAACAATATTTACCAATTCTTGACCATCTCTATGTACCGTATTTCTCTCTCTCTCTCTCTCTCTCTCTCTCTCTCTCTCTCTCTCTCTCTCTCTCTCTGACTTTTACCTGTTTTTGACCCTCTCTATTGGCCTCAGACAGCACTCCACTGTCTCATTGATCAGGTCCTGTGATGGTTCTCCTGTAACCTTGTTCAGGGCCTGTTTCAGTTTCTCATAGGCAGATTCCAAGGCCATCATTCTCTGATTTAAAACTAACTCCAGTCCATGTACATTATGGAATCTGTAGGAAGAGAGATAAATCCTTGTCTGTTGTTCAGTTTACTATTGTATGCATTTCATGGATTAGATTCTGATTAATTTCAAATGCATGCTATTTAAAATTCTCATTTTATTAAGACCTACTGTATTATATCTTTAATGAAAGAAGGATGTACTTCATCAACAAGGTTACTGGTAATACTACACTTTTATACACTGTGTATATTTAATAAGAAGCAGACCTCGTCTAAAGCCATCAGAATGGAAATACATTTATCTAGTATTCTGAAACCATGACTACATGGACTGGTTTACTTACGCCCCTGCCATGGAGATGGAGAGTACACTGGTCTGTTGGTTGCTAAGGTCGTTCTTCACGTTGACAATCAGTTTATCATCGATTCCTCTCTGATCTGCTGTCTCTATCACCTCCAACCACCATTCTTGACCGTCACTGAACTAAAAAAAGAAACAATAATCTGATAAATACTAGTAGTTTTATCACTCTCCGATACTTCAAAAATCTTATAAAACAACTTGATAATGTACAGAGCAAAGAAAATACCTCTCAATCATTTTGATAAATAGGAGCTGATATTTGTTGACAGTTACAGCATTCTTTGAAAAGCTTTCCGTAAGTAAATCACCATTACAGATAGACAGTGTTTCAATTTTCATTGGGATGTATGATCAAGGGTGAGGGGTGCCCACAAAATCAATTTCCAACAAATCGGATATCACAGTAATTGAAATGTGACGTAATAAAAAACTTAAAAATTGAAGAAGCCTTATTTTTTTTTGTATAACTTTGATTGTATGCTCTGATTGACCCTGACCTCTCTCTGTAAGTCCTGCAGACCCTGGGTGACAGGAGAAAGCTGGTCCCTCACGGAGTGGACAACATTACGTGACTTGGTCAGGTACTTGACCTTCAGTTCCTCCATCTAAGAATAAATATAGTTAAACTTTATAATTATTGAACTTTATTTGCCTTTTATTGGTTTGACTCCAGTACCATTACCATTTTACAGTTGATAATTGTAACTTTCAGACAGGAATTATGTTTGATTAAAAATAAAGGCATAACTGTCTACTTGAATATTTTTACCTGCTCCTTAAGCTGCCCATCCCTGAGGGTTGGCTGTACCCCCTCGGGTTTAGACTGTAGTATCTCATCCAGATTGTACATGGCGTGTAGCTGCTGGAGGTCGTCGGTACGGAGACGATCCTTGTGTTCCTCCACCGACCTCATGACCTCTCGGTACATATCCACAGCATCAACAAACTTAACAAATAGGAAGACACATTCATTAAAGGTTAAATTAACAAAAAGGAAGACACATTAAACCTTAACTAACTTACAAAATAATACAAAGCATTGCTTGTAAATGTACATTTATTAGCTTCAAGTTCATTACCACCTGTTTGACTTTATTAAGTTGCTTGAACCCTCCATCATAAAATTCAAAACTGGACAGATACAATTGATGAATCATGTAATAATTTTTTTTTAAATAACTAGTATGGGCAATTTTTTATTGGTTTCTAATCAGGCTTTTATCTTTGCTTCAAAGGACAAGAATAACCATAGGAAAATCAAATTTGACTAATTTCATAAGCAGATACAGATTAGAAATTGCAAACATAATTGCAGACAGTATATGTTAAAGACTATTTCAACTAAGTATTTGTAAATGTAGGTGTTGTATGTTTGGTTGATGTTGGAGCACCTGTTGGCTGATGATGTACCAGCCGGCCAGACCGTTGTACGCCGCGATCAGCAGTCTGTGGCTCTCCTCACACTCTGTCCGCGACTTCTTGGTCAGCGACTCCAACAACTCCTCCATTGTCATGGCGCTGGAAACAGACCAATCTATGCAATGAAACTCGCCAATTTCATTAACACTAGATTGACCTACATACCAAAACTCTCCAATTGAAATTTGATCAATTTTTATTTGTGCTTCTTTGACTTGTCTTTATCATTTATAACTTCATCAAATACAGCCCATCCTAACAAAATGACAGATACTAGCATGTACAACTATACCATAATAAGAATAAAATTTTAGCAGGTATGACATTAATTAAGTGTAATGTTGCAATATACATTGTATTACAAAAGTTGAAATAATTATTGTAATACATCAAGTCCAGTAATATTTGTAACACTCACCTCCTCCTGAGATGAAGGGGGAGGAACTCTCCTTTGACAGCCTGGGGGTGACAGCAGGCCTGACGCAGTCTCAGTAAAGGGCCTAGCAGCTGTCAACAATCAATGTTATATACTGATTAACATACAATATAGGTCATAATGATTTTAACATACAATATAGGTCAAAATTATTGTAATTTTTTGTACTTATCTTAATACACATGCATGTTTGAATGAATTTTGTATGTAACATTCTAAAGAAAGTACATTTATATAAGAAACTTTTTTGAAATTGGTATTTTAAGGATCCTCGACACCCCGTGACTTCAACTTTATATGACAGTACGTCACAACATGGTGATTTTAACGCATTGTGAAACAGTTTAAATTGCATATTTTTTTATGTCTATCTCTGTGGCACAATGGGTGTAGCATAGACCAACTCGCAGGTCCCAATTCGAATACCGCAGGGACTTTTATTTTCATAAATAGTGGTAAATTTTTTAAAAGTTGATTTTTCCCCTAAAAACTGAATTTTTTCTGTCATTTTCATTTTGAACACATGCTAGAAATCCATATCTTTAAGTAATTTAGAAGAATGGGCTTCTATGCAGAACTTTTCCCAGGTGTGTGGAGGACCCTTAAGTACCCTATTTTACACACTGTACTTTATAATCACACACATTCTTTTAACATTTCTGATCTGAATAATGCTAATGGAGAATTATTTGGACACCAATCAAGCTACCAAAAATCCATTACAAGACTTTCTCTTCTCAAAATAGCAGCTCTGACCTGATTGGCTGTGGCTCTGTCCAGGCTGCTCAGCTTTACTGTGGGGTCCCTCCACTTATCCAACCTCTGGAAGAAAAATCATAAATAAGAACCAAGAAACAACATCCAAGGATTAAAACTGACACCATACACCCTGACAGTGAGATATGATTAATTGACCATGACCTTCATGGAGTCCTGGATACTGATGGTGTACTGTCGTCTGTAGAAGTGGTCCTCCACTGGAGAAAATGTCAACCAATGTACATGTTCTGTCTGCTTAGGAATGTTGATCTGTTGAACAAATGTAATACAATGTACATAAAACTTTTATGATAAACATTAATTTGTACATTATTTAATTAAAACTACCAGTACATATAAAGTTCATAATGATTTACGGTACCTGAAAATTTCTTATAGTGTACCAGATGTTAGGATATAAAATCAAATTTATATAAAACAAGAATTACTATAAATTTTATTCTTCTTTTACTGACTTTAATATCACCAAATGAAGGTTTTTTTAGACCAGTATCTTTTGGCAGATGATACAGGAAGCTGCCATGTTGCCTATACCTGATCAAGGACATCGTGTTTGGCCGTCCTCCACATGACCTTGGAGACAAGGTCAATCATTGGTTCCTCCTGTCCGTGACAATACGGCTCATACAGTAGCCTGGTCCACCACTGCTTCACCCAGTAAGGGTCCACCCCCAGGAACAGTAGCAGCCCATACAGATCTATAAAAAAAATAGCATCATTTGAGTTTTCAATGGAACAAAACATGCCATACATATCAGTCAAACATTAGCACAATTAGAGTGGCATTGTGATACTTTTCAATTAGATATAGAATTTCATATAGTGTTAACAATTTGCATGATTAGATCCAGTCATCTTCATATTTGTACATTAATTACTGTAAGTTTTGAAACTTGTCTTAGAAGCAGATATGTTGCATGAACAATATCTGAATTGGCAGATTACATGATGAATATAGCAGTATCTGTGATGAGTTACCTTCGATGCTTTTCTGGATGGGAGTCCCCGTGACACACCATCTGTTTACTGCACTCAGTCTAAGGGCCATCTCTGCTGTCTACAAACAGTAAAGCCTGGTCTACATTTCCTTAATATTATCTTTTAATAATATTTCGTTCATTATTTTTTCAATTAGGTTGCTGTGGTTTCATCAATATTTGTTGAATACCAATTTTCGTGGTTTTCGTTGTTAAGTTGATCCACGAAATTAAATGTTCATTAAAGTGCAATTTCAACTAACATTTTGTATTGATAGGATCATTTGCCACGAATTTACGTATCCTTGAAACTGTGATATTTAAAAAATCCACGAAAATTGATACCCACGAAAATTAATGAAACCACAGTAACATACTTGTAAATATGAAAGAAATAAGTAAGTAAATCCTACCTTGGTTGTAGTACACTCCACCATTTGTGCCTCATCTAGACATATCTGAAGATAAATAATCATAACAATATCAACATAATCCCCACTTCTTGCTTAGATAATTCCTTTTGTGAATGTCAACTTTCATAGCCTTAGTACTTGCTTAAATGATTTCCTCTATGTATGTTCCCTTTCTTTGATCTAGTACAGTGATTATTAAGGTTGTCTTACCCTCCACCACTGCACCGCAGTGATAGGACTGGGCGTGGCCATAAAACGCTTTGGGTGTCGGAATTTACGTCCACTGTCACCTTCAACACAGAATCGGTGATCAAAAGATAACCATACTGCCTCACTCTAGAGGTATAAACTTGCTTAGTTATTAAGACTTAATTTAACACTTACTGTTACTGTGAGGTAGATCGACATAGTTGATTTCATTGCGGAGGGTTTCGTACGACGTGATTACAATGTCTTGTCTGGATAACGTCATTGGCTGTATATATCTCTGCTTACTAACACCACTATATATCTAGTATTGACAGAAATTATCTATTCAGTATAATACTGTTAAACAAAGGTGGAATTCTTTTTACATGCATTTTGTACTACAATTTCACTCAAGTACAGCAGCCATAAGTAAGAGTACCGGTACTTGTTTCCATTTAATGAACATGTACATATATATACTCACAAAGACTTTCAGGGACTCTTTCTTGATGTGTTTCTGGATTTCCTCCATCCATTGGTCACTAATGGCTGCTGGGGATATGATTAATGTAGCACCCGATTTGATTGGCTCCTGAAACATTCATCAGAGATTCAAAAACTGTCTCTTGATCTTAATACTAATACACATATTTTAATGAAAATAGGAACAGTTATATTTATACATGTTTTTGATTAACTTCGACATTCATTTATAGTACTAAACATTATTTCATCACCAAATTTCCAAAGTGGTATTAGAACCATTTTAACAAGAGCTTGGACTTTGGGTAGTTGTGTTAAGCAGCAAGGTGACGTAGGCCTGTCTATATCATTGCTAGCCACTCAGCCACGGCTCTTTGAAATCAACAAGATTTGTCTGGCATTTGAGCAAAGACTACACAATCGGTGTAAATTTCGCTTGAAACCAGTGTCATCTTTTACTTGTTTTGACGCAAGAAATAGATAGCTACGTCCTACTGTAAGTCCAAGGCCTTGTTAAAATGGTTCGACATATAATTATGTACAATATTGTTCAGATTTGGAAAAGCAATTCGCAATACTTTATTTTTTTTTTTTTTTTTTTGCACAATGTGTAATTAAACAGGTATGTTACTTACAGACAGCACGTGGCAGTGTGGACATTTGAACTGCCCTCTGTACGGATTCTCAAGGTCGTAACCCACACACTCTGCATGTTGATAGAGGCCACACATCACACACTGCACCCTGTGTTTCTTTTTCCTAGAGTTACTGGTTCCCCTTGCTTCAGATGACACACCACAGATACACTCAAAGAAGTTTTTAGGAGCCACTGCCTCAAAGTGATCAAAAACATTCTTTGTCTGGTACTGGTCTTCGGGAACCAGTTCAACAAACTTGCTGGCGGCACTTTTTCTTCTCACTGGTTTTTTCTCCTTTGTGACTTTATCTTCTGTCTTCTTTCTGGATTTGGATCTTCTAGACTTTGTTGATTTTTTGGACAGTGGAATATCTTTTGTTTTAGATGTCTTGGATGTGATTTCACAATTAGATTTCGAACAGTCTGAGTTTTCTACATAATTGTGATCCAGCACCTGGATTTCCTCAAGACTTTCTGATTTACCTTTAGACAAGATATGTCCATTTTCAATATCACAGGAACTGTTTTTATCTTTTGTAAAATCGTTCTCTTCACAACCAGAATTTTCACCTCCATTTTCCATTATACTGGAGTCCCTATTATTAACTTCCTCTTCCATGCAATCTTTCTTTAGACTTTGGTTTTCTTTCATGCCATTGATGGAAACACCTGAATTTACTGTAATGTCCTTAGCTGTCTGAATGAGGACACAAGAATGTCCATCCGCCTTTACACTGGGTTCTTTTTCTTCTGAATTCTCTAAACCTTCCACAGAGATTACTTTCTCTACACTGTTTGATTCACCACAGTTTGAATGATCAGAGTTTAGTCCTGAAGTTTTGCTGCCCAAATGTTCTAAATTTGATTGTGGTGAAGAACTCCTTGGGCTGTTGGCACTGCATGTGTTTATTTGACTATTTCCTGTGAAATCTGTCTCTGTATCTTTGACTATACTTGATTGTTCTGTAGAATTGGACATTGTTTTATTGGAACCTCTGACAGAAAGGACTCCATCTTGTTCTGTGTCTCTGTCTGTTCTCTGGGTTAAACTGTTAGACAGTTCTATGCACTGAGGTTCCTCATTCTTATCTTTCATCATTTTCTTCCCTTCCAAAGTGAACTCCACTTCAGAACAAATGGACTTTTCACTCTCCTGAAACAACGAATACCCGTTATTTGATAAAGTACCGGTAACTGTTTGGTGTACTTGTACAAATAAGATAAAAACAACACATGCTAATCTTCCCAGCTTCAGTATCATTAAAGCATATCATTTTAAAATTCAACTATGGTATGAGCTTTACAGTTGCATGTATACAAAATAAAAAAGGTCATTTAAAAACAATAAACATGGCTTTTTCTTCAAACTTATCCCAACTACACAAATACCCATTGGAAAACATTTAGTTTTATACCTGATATTCTGACAAGGTGTTAAGTTTCTGGGGTGGATCAAGGTTCTGTCTTGGGTGCAGAATGATGCAAGCCAACACTTCCACAGTTTTACCCAGACCCATTTCATCTGCTAAAATCCCTCCAGGTGGTGCTCTGAGGGCCAATGGGCGCTCCTTTAATAAGCTGTTATAAAAACAATATTTCTTTAACTAGCTGGGAAAACACTTCTTTAACAGACTGCAATATACACACCAGTACAACAATCATTTAACAGGATGATATATATACAACACTCCTTTAAAAGGCTGTAATATATACCGTATATCCGGTTTTTTTCGCGGGTCACAAAATTTGCGAAAATGGGGAAAATCTGTAACATTTTAAATTTGGGTCAGTCATTTTTTGCGATTTAAAAAGTTTGTTATAGCAAACAATACAGGATTTAATTTCTGTGAATTCAATTATTTGCGATTTAAAAGAGACTGTGAAAAAAACCGAAAATTAGATAATCACGAAAAATTACCGGATATACGGTACAATACTCATTTAATAGGCTGTTATATATACAATACTCCTTTAACATGATTTATAAACACAACACTCATTTGACAGGATTTTATATACACAACAGTCCTTTAACAGGCTGTTTTATATACAACACTCCATTAATATGCTGTAATATAACAAAACTCCTTTATAAGGCTATAATATATACAACACTTATTCAACGGGCTTTAATTTGTACAACACTCCTTCAACTTAACATTTTCTGTAAAAAATCATGCCTTCAGCTTTTTGATTTTTGTCCTTTAGAGGTGCAAAATGGTAAACTTATATAATTGTCTATTAGATAAAATGCTTTCCTTTATCCTATGAAAATGTTCACATTATTTTCTGATTACCTTCCTCCCAATACATTGTAATAAAGTATCTGTTTGTCTCGGGTTTCAATCTCCTGGTAGAGGGGATGAAGGGGTGGTTCGCCTGAAACATTTCATTACACTGTATTAGCAAACTCTTGAATCACAAAAAATAAAGATAATCAAACATTTAAAATATCTCATATACAATGCTCTTCTCTCAAATGATAACAATAATTGGGAACAATTAAACTGCATCTGATATAACTACAATGTACTACTATGTTTAACTTTCTGTACATTACTTTCCTTCCCTTAATAATTTTTACAGTGAGACTAATTGGTGGTGTAGTTATTCACTAGGGGTGGATATTGCCGGAAAAATCATATTGCAATATATTACAATATTTGGTGGCATATTGCGATAAATATTGCAATATATTGATTTTTTCTTTTTTCTCGTAAAGGTTTTTAAAGACTAGTTTTCATGTATTTTCATCATTAAAATCAAGATTAAATAACAACTCTTTAATCTCATTACATAACATTAAATATGTGGAAACAAAATACACTGTACATGTACATATATTTAGTATAAGTGAACTGTAAAAGAACACGTAAGTACATGACTAGTTTTTTTACTAGATGTGAGAAAAAAACATGACTCAAACATTATTATGTGTTATAATTTGTTATTCTTTACAAAAGTATAGTCTGATTCAGGAATATCAGTACTTTGGTCTGCGTTGTGTTTGTCCGCCATTTTGATAAACACCAATGTTTCGACATGTATTCCGAAAAAGTGTTATATAGTAACTTAGTATGTGACCGTAACTTAAGAATGCAGTGAATACCACGTTATGTATTGGTTGTTTTTTATTCCATCTCGATTTTTTATGCACTGTAATAAATTCAAACAAGAAAATTAAATAATTACGGGTTTGGAATTCGGCTTTAACAGTTAACACCATATTTAGCATCTATTAGACACTTCCGGTTAGTGTATCGAAAATACCGGTATTGGAAAAATATATTGCGATATCTTATCGTTGGGTTTAATATTGCAATATACCGATATATCGATAATATTGCACACCCCTATTATTAACAAGAGTCCTGACATAGTTTTCCAAATACACTATTCATTTTTTCATTCCATCTCTTACCTGTTGTCTTGTTGTCCTCTATATGGCCATACCGCTCTTTCTGTAACATCCACTTGACTCCTTGGATTTGGTACGGTCGGAGTAGAGGTCTCAACCACTCATGCTGTATGTTCAGACAGAGATCTAAGTCAGCCCGGTCATGTCTCTGTTTCACCACAGCATACAAATGTTCTATATCATGGTTCTTTACACAAGGAAGATGGCTGTAGTCTGCATTGGTAGAAAAAGAAAGTTTAATATTTTGTATTCCATGTGCCGATCATCTTTGCTGGCCAAGTTTTGCGATCCATTTCACTTCTCTTTGGTTTGTAAACCCTTGTCTAGCAAAGATATCTATGTATATGATTACTCAAATTAATACATGTATTAAGAAATTATTAAGAATGCAACATTCTATGCATGCAAGTACAGTTACAGTAATTCTAAATGATAACTTAAAACAAGTGATTTCCTACCTGGTGGTTTTAAGGAGAAGAAATATCCAATGACATGTTGTAGAGCTGTGCTGCTTATTTTAGACTTGACTGGTTCACTGGCATAGGCTGGTTTACTTAACATCCTACCTGATCCATAAATGGTCACATGTACCACAGCCTCTGTATGATCATAACAACCAGCACAATGGAGAAGCTTGCACTCACTCAAAGACTCAAGGACCTACAGGGAATAGGTTATAAATTAATCAAACATATTTTATTGGTACATATTTTACATGTATGTATCTCTACAAGTACCAGTGTTCTAACTTCAAACAATGTGTATCATTAGACAAACTGAAGGCATTATCTTTTAGCATTTTGATAATCATTAATGAAAAGTTGACAGATCTCTCTCTCTCTCTCTCTCTCTCTCTCTCTCTCTCTCTCTCTCTCTCTCTCTCTCTCTCTCTCTCTCTCTCTTCTCTTACTTGTGAAGGTAAATCCAATTTGGCACACCAGAACACTCTTTGCAAATTCTCCTTAAGTTCATTTTCATTTGTTTCATGGCTTTCAAAGTACAGCATGTTGTGACCTTTGCTTTCTTGGTCCAGTCCATGACTTTTATGGATGTACAGCCAATATTCCAAGCTTTCAGGAAGCTGTTTTGGGAGGGGTGGGGTGAAGCTTTCACTTGTCAGCTGCACCTTAAAAGTTCCGACAGTAAACATTCCATTAACAAAAGCTTTATCAGAACTAAGTTTCCTCATACATAGTATAGGAATGTACAATACACTTTCCTCTAAGAGAATGTTAAACATGTCATGCATCAAGTCTTGTGAAAACTGCCGGGTTTGTTGATCAGTATCTGTTGCATGTCTTTGTATAGAGCCTTGGGACTTGGATTGTTGAAGTTCATGGAATAGGCAAGGATCGTCATCGCTAACTATAGACATAGACCCTGCCCCTTCATTTGTTGCATTCATTGTGTCCATATTCCATGTCATGCATTTCCTTTTCTCTTCTGAAGCTCTCTGTGGGTTACCTTTTCTTTTAACCATTGTTAAGGCTTGTTTAATCTCAATCAAACTATACAGTTGTCAGTCAGAAATTAAAATATCTGTAATGCGAAAAAAAAAAGAAAGTTAATAACATAGCTAATAAATAATCATGAATTTCTATTTTAGAGATACCAGTGTCATATTTCATAAATGACATTTTAACCACCCAATAAAATAAAATTTTATGCAATTCTGAGGAAGCTCCGGTTACATAACATTGAATGTTATGCGAATTTTTTTTACCCATCTTAAAAGTCAGTCTTGTATAAGCATTGTGTGTTCTGCTCAGTTTTTGGTTTGTTGACATGCTGTTTTTCGATTTTACAATAAACGATCTTTATCCTAAAGGTCCGAGAGACTGCGAATGTAAGTGATTATGCAATATATAAAAACTTGTAAAACGAAAATAATCATATAATTTAATTTGAATTACTTTTTCATTGTTTCTTAATATATAAGAATAAAAGTAAAGAAAATGCTTGGAATGAAATTTTTTCTCGAATTGAGGCATTGATGGCTCTTGATAAATCTTCGTTTTGTGAAAATAATTGTTCTCAAAACGAGGCTTGTCTTGTTTTGATTTGAAGTACTCCATTTTTTGGATGGATGGTTTACCTTGTTACCGTTAAATCAAAAGCCATCGTGTCCAAAAAAGGCTTTTTCAAGTACCATTCATTGCATATTCGAGAAAATTGAAGATTTGTGTTATCTACAAACCACTTCATTGGTGTACATTACCTCAGATTTTTACAAAAACTTACTTCAATCCGTACCCAATCCCAACAAAGATGGCTTGCGGTGCAACGCTGAAGAGGTCTCTTGAATTCGACCCTTTACACAGTCCAAGCCAAACTACGCCTAAACGGAGAAGATGTATGCCTATGACGCTGTCTCCATCAACTCCTCCTACCAAACAACATCAAATTCAACCATCACCGTTTGGAGAAGTGGGACCAAAGCTATCATCAGGTATTGGCAGACGTCATAATATATTCTATTGTATCCATATAGTAATGGAATTTCATTAAATGGCTTTAATGGTGCACTGAATATTTGTTGAATATTGAGTATTGTTTCCCCCCAGTCTTCTTTGTAAATCGTGTACTACAGAGAACATTTAAAATAAAGATTTCGAAAATGACAGCAACATCCAAGAGTCGAACAGTGTTATTTTATCATCTTCAGTCAAATATTTTATACAATTATTACCCTGATACTAGTCTTTTCTAAAATTGATTGTCTTTTGTATTTCATTCTTGCAGAGCAAATAGCTTCAAACCTCAGTCTTGAAATAAAGAGAATGCAGAGAAGGAAACAGTTACAATATCCAGGATGCCCCAGCCCACCTAATATGTCTCCTCCCCACGAGTCCACCTCCCAGTCATCACTGCTGGACCTCCCTTCTGGATCTTCATCTACCTCGCTGTTCAATGCCCTTTCTCCAAACAAAAAAGACATTCCTATCTTCACCTTCCGTCAAGTCAGCATGATTTGTGAACGCATGTTAAAAGACCGAGAGGATCAAGTCCGACAAGAATACAACTCTGTGCTCACATGCAAACTAGCAGGTATTTGCAAGCATTCATAGCTTATGCAATTGCTACTTAAAGCAATGAGGCCTAAATCAGTTTTTGTTAAACTTGTTAACAGGGTGGGCACCAACCCCTGTTTGGTATTTGGAGTCCCATTTGGTGGTTAAATGCCTACACCTATTTTAGCAGAAATTGAAATTGCAAAGTTCAAGGAATGAGGCCATGTCGTACTTAATTGATAAAATCGATCTTGTAGAAGACATAAACACTTTGTTTATACGCGACTTCCGGGGAGCATTTCATTTCGGTCTTTTTTTAAACACATGTGCGGAAAAATCGACACATAAAATTTCTTGAAGGAATGTTTAATCATGAAGCAAACATGTCAGAGTACTTGCCCCTGTAATAAACACGCTGTGCCTTTTCTCCAAAAAAACGTAATCTGAGTTGAACAAAAATGAGTTAAAATAGGTATACCCTTTAGGCATTAAACCACCAAATGGGATTCCAACCACCAAACGGGGGTTGGTGCCCAACCTGGTTAACTTTACCTCTGATTATCATACTGGTGACTCTTTAAATGTTGAATGCAATCTCAGCACTTTTTGGAACAGTTTAAGTCCCAGTGTTGCTGAAAAATTTTAGAACAGCATCGTAAACCATATTTAGTGGTTCCATTCTTTCACATCGTACTCCTACATTTTTCTGTGTGGTATTATTTAATTTCTGCATTGATTTTAAAAACTTCAATGGTAATATTATTATGTAGAACCTCCAATATTTGCAATATGTTTTTAATCAATTATTATCATTTTACTATTCTCAATAAATAAATATTTTAATTTAATTTTAGTGCTGAAATGAATACCATAAATCAGTATTTGAATATTTGTGAGTGCTATTCGATTCGTATTCGAATATTCATGGATGTCATAGACAAGGTATTAAGCATATTTGATAGTTTGTATTATTAAGTGGGTGTATGTGAAGACTGCTTAAACACGTCAGTTCGAAGTTGACATTTAATGCATTAGTGTCCATTGAAATAGGTGCGCATTTATCTTTTAGGCAAGTAATAATGTACTTAATATTTTTTTAAAAAATTTCCATCAATTACAATCAAAAGATCGATTACTTCTTTAATAAAATACTGCAGTCCTGAATCCTGTATGAGACCGATACATAACTTCGTAAGTCATTCTAAATATTTCCGCCATGTTTAATATAGTATTAAAAAGAAAACCAATAACACTCATAATTCCGGAAATGTTCTGCTTATTTAAAAAAAAAAAGGTATCAAGGTATCTTTTTAAAAAACTTTCGATATTAACTCTCCGTAGCTCACACTCGTTCAAACATTTAAGCAAATTATTTCTTCATTGTCTGATATGAATTGAAAATCCAGAATTTTGTCTTCGTTCAATGTAAACCCTGCTTTTACATTTAATGTACTCTATCAAGCATGGCAGTCATAGATGGCTTTGTCTTTACTTTCGTCCAGAGTAAAATGTTTCCAGGTTCTCTTTTCAATCGTAACAAAAATATGGGTGTTAAACATGTGATCGAATATTCGAATGCTAAATATACATTCGAATATATGAAATTTACTATTCATTCACGAATATTCGAACATTTTCAGCACTGTTTAATTTTACTTTGTATTTGATTTAAATTCTGATGAATGTCTGCCCCAAATAGCAAAAAGAAAATTTACCTTTTGATTGTATTATTTTTTTATTTTTATTTTTACATTTCTTTATCTTCTTTTTCAGAGCAATATGAGGCTTTCCTAAAATTTAACCATGACCAGATTCACAGAAGGTTTGGAGATACACCAGTAAGCTGTGAGTATATTTTATTTAACACATTGAATGTTAGAATTACAGTAGATATGTGGAAAAATTATGAGCCCTAACATTTTACCTTATATTATGAATTTTAAGGACAACATGCATTCTTTGTTAAAATATATTCTTTGATCAATCCTCGATAAAACTAGCATAGTGCTTACATGATACATTTTGATACCTGTATTACACTGTGATGACCATCACAAGTAATTTCCCACAATACTGTTGAAATGACATTTAGTAGATTTTGCATCTCAAAACCCAATAAACAGGGATTAATACATAATATCAGGGTTAAACATGTGATCTTTCATTGTTATAAATGATTTTTATTTATTACAAATTGTAGGTTTTCTACCAGATAACATTCTTACTTGAAGAAATTCATATTCCATCACAATTCATGATAGGCCCTTTATTTAATTTGTAAGATTTTGTGTATTTACTTTGATCAAGCTAAATTTCTTTTTAATAAATTCATTATAAAAGATGTGTTTTGTTTCTTCTATTGCAGATGTTTCTTAAAATATGGATGGGATTGTACCAAACTATGTGTTCTACGTGTAATTAACTGAAACACTGTTGAATGGAAGAGTTTGCATTTGTTCGGTTTTCCTGTTTGAAACTTCAATTCTAAAGGTTCACAATTTACTAAGATTGCTTAATGTGCTTTACCCTGAATTTTTTCATTCTGAGAAGATAAACAACCTGTGAAGAAGAAAAGAAAACTGTCATGAAAGTTATAATTGTGCTGTGTAAACGTGTATTTGTGAAGTCTGAAAGTGAACAATATCTGTGCTTCTGATAGAAGTGGAAACAAACTCTCATGGTGCCAATATTTAAAATCCAAACAATATTTTCATGCCTACTGTGCGTTAAAATTTCCATGGAAGACAGTGGAATTGCCATGTTGGCTAAGCTTACTGTGTTGCACATTTATCTTATTTCTTACTTTTATAAATGTGGACATCCTGATAATATTTATTAGCATGATGATAATGTATTTTACTGTTATATTCTATCTAGATACATATAGTAAATCTATTTAGTTCCTTTTACCTCACATTCACTTTAATATTATGTAATGGTCATTAAACGTAATTTAATTACTTTTGATTGAGTAACACATGTACATCGTAGAGCAGGACTTGATCATGATTCAGTACACATGTACCCTGGATCGTGTTTTACTTTTAAGCTCTAGGTCTTTTGCACCTAGCTAGATAAGGTATTGACCATGTTTGGTTGCTTTTGTTCCTCAATTTTTATTTGGTAATTTGGCTGCCTTCAGAGAATGGTGGCATTTCTGGTGTGCATGTTAATATTTTTTAGTTCTGTGATTTTAACACAGGTAGTGTTTTTGAAGATTAACAAGTAGATTATAAAATTGTAAATAAATAAACTGTTGTGACGAGCTGCTGTAAATAAAATTTGTTGAATAAAGTAATGATACATTGGATATATTTGTTTATTCTTCTGCTATGAACATACTTGATGTAGGTTAAACATTTGAAATATTTAAATTTTAATGAGAAGAATTCAAAGATGTTACACTTCTGACTTTGGAAAAGCAATTCAGTCAAACTGGGTTATAGCAAAGTCCTAGGGACTGATGGATTTACTTCGTTATATCTGTAATTCGCTATATCTGTATAAAGAATTCGCAAGAATAACTAAAGCAAATTCACTATGTTTTCTTTCACCAGACTATAATTTTTACTAATTTAGGCTTTGAATAAAAATACATTTCTTTGATACCTTTCATAATCGGATTGTGAGTCGAAAAAAAATAAAATGAAAATAAATTCATTTAAACTGTTATGTTAAATGGTAGTGCAAACTTTTTTAAACTGCAAGGAAATTTGTTAAAACAGGTGTTGAATTTGGTTATTATTCACCTCCACGGGACTTAAAATCAGTTCGCTATATCAGTAAATTTGTTTTATCCGAATTAAGAAATAAAGTATGAATTTTCATGAATGTTGCAGAATAACCTCTGAGGTCGAGAAATGCTTGGAAATATAAAAGCTGAGGCGTTTTTATTTGGATTTTTAATACTCTTCACTTATTTATATAAATCATATTCCTAATATTTTAAGGACAATTTAATACGATACACGTAATATATTTTATGTAAAAACACGCAGTGAAAATGTGCTGGGGAGGTCCTAGGAACAGCTGCATTGATCTCTTAAAAATAAACATTTGAGGCAAAACACATAGTTTTGACTGGTACTAACAAGTGAAATTGAAATGGTTTTAAAACTTTTTACAGTTTGAAGTTGTGCTTTCATGATCAGTGCGAGACAAATAGGTATTTCTGATCTGATAATTTACTGATGACGTTCATGGTATATTTAAACATTGAATCATTATTTTTTGAAAGATGTGGCCTCATAACTGCAACGGTGTGTGCATACAAATTGAATAACGCGCGCTATCGTTGCAGTTATGAGGCCACATCTTTCAAAAAATAATGATTCAATGCTTATATTTACGTTTTCAAACATTTATTTCCTTCCCGCAAATATGATTTATTTTTTAAAAGCTCTGTCTTATTCACCGAGTAATGCGAAATTAACGGAATGGCCATTGGAACAGCGAAATATGCTGACAAAAATAGTGCACAGCGTTTTAAATTCTAATAACACAATTTTATTTTTCTTTCTGTTATTTAATGAATTTACTCTCGGTACACTAAGAAATTAATCAATTGCATTCATTTAACTGTCAAAATATATTTTGACAGTTAAATACTGAATGTATTCATACGCACCAGATTTGGTGATTGGGTCTTCTGTGTTATGCGTAAAACTCACTCAAATCAACCAATGCATTTTAATAGAGGGAAAGAAAGTGAATGTAAATATTGGAGAATAATGTCCGCGGTATCTCTTTGATCTCGGCAATAACTGTATAATTCGTTATAACCGTAAAATTTTGCAAAGATTTGTTAAGAATTTTTACCAAGGACTAAAAAGAAAAAACTTCGCTATATCCGAGAATTCGCTATATCCGTGTTCGTACTAAACGAGTTTTACTGTATGAGCCAATTGTTTTGCATCAATAGTTGGGTAACTGATACATAACAATATCATTTCCCTGGAAGATCTACATAATCCGATTCAGCACAATGTGTGTTTTAATATTTTACAATTAATTTTGTGTATGTAACGTTGATACTTTGAGTATTGTAATTTATTTGGGGGGAGGGTCCAAGCTGATCATTTACAGGTTAGAATAGAAATGAACTTATAACATCATCAGGTTGGATAACTTGGTATATTGTATGGAAAATACTTGTTGGTGAAGTCTGAATAAATACAAGAATTAATTCTAGGACCCTTTATCTACTTCATCATTTTCTTCTCTTTATATGTTCAGAACACTCAAAATTAACTGCAAATTATACACTGAGGACTTCAGTTTTTTCCAATTTTACAATATATGTCAGGTAATTTTACAAATGTAATTACCCCGTGATCCCTACCCAAAGTAATCATACCCTGATACAAGTGTGCATGCAGTGAAGGTTCTGGGTGGAAACTTCTGCGTTGAAATACAATTCTTAGTTTCTTGAAGTAATACTTACTAATATTAGCGGCTTTCCTCTCAAAATCAATTTTAAAATCGGACCTATTGATAATTTTACAATATATATATTAGCCAAAAATCTACTATAAATTTTTGGCATAAATGAGTGTGAAGATATAACCACCCACCCCCCCCCCCCCCCCCAAAAAAAAAAAAGAACAGAATAATCCTATGTTAAAACCATTAAAACACAGTCCTTATATGACAGTCATACGTGTTTTGTTTTTTTTTTTTACCAATGAACATGTTACTATATTAAGTAAAGCAGCCTTTTCAGGGAGTGATCACAAAGAAATTCCATGGTTTATGAATTCTCATTTAAGCATTATTTTCTTAAGCTATGTAATATATATTAAAGTCACAAATTACGGGGTCTATAACAGTTAAATACTATGCTCTTTTATTTTTTCATCAACATGATCAAGTTTAATATATCAGCGACAAATCATGAAATTAGATGAATAAATTCAGACAACATGGGGAAGGGCCGGGGGCATTAGGGTTGGAAATGTGTTTTTTTTTTAAATATCAAAATTGTTGAATATTACGATACCTCAGTAGTTAAAGTATTAGGTTTGTGAACCGCAGATCCAGTGTTCGACCCGCCTGGGGCTTTTGTTCATATTTGGGGGGGGGGGGGGGAGGGTCCAAGCCGATCATTTACAGGTTAGAAAGAAATGAACTTTTAACATGCATCATCAGGTTGGATAACTTGGTATATTGTATGGAAAATACTTGTTGGTGAAGTCTGAATAAATACAAGAATTAATTCTAGGACCCTTTATCTACTTCATCATTTTCTTCTCTTTATATGTTCAGAACACTCAAAATTAACTGCAAATTATACACTGAGGACTTCAGTTTTTTCCAATTTTACAATATATGTCAGGTAATTTTACAAATGTAATTACCCCGTGATCCCTACCCAAAGTAATCATACCCTGATACAAGTGTGCATGCAGTGAAGGTTCTGGGTGGAAACTTCTGCGTTGAAATACAATTCTTAGTTTCTTGAAGTAATACTTACTAATATTAGCGGCTTTCCTCTCAAAATCAATTTTAAAATCGGACCTATTGATAATTTTACAATATATATATTAGCCAAAAATCTACTATAAATTTTTGGCATAAATGAGTGTGAAGATATATAACCACCCCCCCCCCCCCCCCCCCAAAAAAAAGAACAGAATAATCCTATGTTAAAACCATTAAAACACAGTCCTTATATGACAGTCATACGTGGGTTTTTTTTTTTTTTTTTACCAATGAACATGTTACTATATTAAGTAAAGCAGCCTTTTCAGGGGGTGATCACAAAGAAATTCCATGGTTTATGAATTCTCATTTAAGCATTATTTTCTTAAGCTATGTAATATATATTAAAGTCACAAATTACGGGGGTCTATAACAGTTAAATACTATGCTCTTTTATTTTTTCATCAACATGATCAAGTTTAATATATCAGCGACAAATCATGAAATTAGATGAATAAATTCAGACAACATGGGGAAGGGCCGGGGGCATTAGGGTTGGAAATGTGTTTTTTTTTTAAATATCAAAATTGTTGAATATTACGATACCTCAGTAGTTAAAGTATTAGGTTTGTGAACCGCAGATCCAGTGTTCGACCCGCCTGGGGCTTTTGTTCATATTTACTCAATCTAATTAAAATTAGATGTTTGCTCCGCTCGCTTACTCTCTACACAAACATCGTTTGTGTAGCGAGTAAGCGAGCGGATCAAACATCTAATTTTAATTAGATTGATATTTACTTAATTTTTTTTTAAAATCAAAATTGGCATATTTTTCGCCCATTTTACTTACTTCTTCGTAATTGAGTAATTTTCTGTTGATTTTATCAACTATTTCAAGGGTGTAATATTTACATCTACCGAGTATGATTCCCTCTATTTCTTATGGAATTAATTTTAAACTTATAGTTATAGCTCTATATAGAAATACACAGGACTGAGATCTACACGCCATGTTTATCGATTGGTCCAAACCTACTGCGACTGAAACTGACAGGACTGAAATCTACACGCCCCTTTTATCGATTGGTCCAAACCTATATACAGCGACCTAAGAAATATCACGGACTGCACAAAATAATCATACGCAGTACAGTTAAGGCGGTCAATAAAAATATGGGCAAATTTTTGTAATGAAAACACGTATACTTTAGTTAAACTGGCATGTCCTTTTTAAAATCAATAACAGTCACTCAAATGCAATATATTTCTAAAATATATATATAACAGTACAATATTTTATGTTCATAGTGGTCACGTGATATGGCAGTCGCATGGTACAAGCAGATGTATTTGTGGTTTTGAGGTCATTTAAAAAATTCAATATTGCAAGGGCATAATCATGTCAAAATTCACAACTGAATTATGAAATAACTTGATGTTATATCGTAGATTTTGAAAAACGGTGCGAACTTTTTAAGATAAGAATATTTGTTAGTAGAAACCGTAATTTATGATGCATATGTTGAATAATTTTGAAGGTCACAGGGTTAATTTCATTAAAAAATAATTAATTTGTAAGATTTTACAAGGATCGTAGAAGTTTTTAAGTTACATAGCATATTTCAAATTCACATGTAAAAGTTTGTCGGGATCAGGAAAGTGTATGCCCTTGCAATTAAGTGATTTATTCAGGTACTCAGATTTTAGATATACGATATTTTATACAAAACCGAGGTGGCTTCTTTATACGATGCATACTTTTAACAAAATGAAAATAAGACTATATAGGTAGCATTCTACTAATAATAATTGTAAACAAAATATTCATTTATACTTTTCCGTTAATGTATGACATTTATTTTTCTTCGCTATAAAACTGCACGATAGCCTTCAATGATTTAACTTAATGCGTCATTTTGAAGCATATGACGTCATATTTTGTAGTACAGCGAGAACGACATCTCGCTTATTTTTCAGTGTGTACGATATAACGGACATCAAAATTGTAAGTAATAGCATTTGTTGTTTTTAATTAAAAGATTAGTATAAGTTAATTTTACTAATAAATAGTTTAATAAGTACTTTCGAGGTTTGTAATATACTGTGATGTCATAATGCACATTTCCCGTACTTTTTGTCTGAACGGAGTTTATTGACAGCCTTAACTGTGCTGCGTATGATAATGTCAGACTAAAAAATTCCCATAAGAGACGATTTGGCTGTTTCTTTAAGCTAACGTACTGATGCACACAAACAGTAATGTATTGAATATTACTTTTTACAATAAATTTACCAATTTGTTAAAAGAACGATGTAAATATAAACAATAAAATGCTTTCTTTGATGATTTACGTTGGTTTAATATGAAGGTATAGCGATCATTGCAGAAAAAAACTATATATATATAACCTGCTAACGGGGTTATGTATTTTTTCCTGTAATGTCGCCACTTTTATTTCCCGCATAATTCACCAAAGAGAGTATTTTATTGTTTAAGTAAACCACCTTAATTAAAATAAGATTACGTTGGAGCGATTTAACAAACCTAGTTTTAATTAGATTGGCAACCGATGTTTCTTGAATTTACATGAAAAATAAATTATGACACCCCCCCCCCCTTTATATATGGACAGTGTTAAAATTAAGAGGGAACTAGGATCCCTGCCCTCAACTGTGGCCTTTTGAAATAGTTTTGGTACATGAGTACTAAACAATACCCGTTTAACCAGTCTACTTTCGGTTTGCAAGATAGAGGTAAGAAGCGTCTGAATTTATCAGTTTACTGTTCGAAAGCGTTTTACATATTTCGCATGTCTTTGCGTTATAATTTTCTTTTTTTCCAGCATACTATACATGTAGCTAAACCATCTAATTATGATTCTGATCTGACTTTAGTGAGTCAATTTGTAATGCATGGAGAGAGAGAGAGGGGGAGAGAGAGAGAGTTAAATGTTTAACATGTTCTCCATGCATTTCACATTACATATACAGGATGTCCCTGCAGCTGGACGATGAGCTGTCCTGTTCAATATGTCTGGAGCTGTACCGCTCTCCACTCACCCTGCCCTGTCTCCACAGCTTCTGCGCTGAGTGCTTGAGTGAACTAGCCCAAGGTTCGAACGGACCAACCCTAAGTTGTCCCCAGTGTCGAGCTGACATACAGATTCCGGGCGGGGGAGTTGCAAACTTCCCTAAGAATTTCAATTTGGAGAGCATCGTACAAAAAGTCAAACATCACAGAGAACAAAGAGAGCCCCAGTCACATGTGAAGTCTGAGGGTCTGGACGACGAATGTTGCTATCAGGATCCAGAGCCCCCAGGTATACTGATTATCAAAACAATTTTGTTTTCTTAAATCATGGAGAGTAAATGTAATGTTCTATAATTCTTACAGATTGGAGAGTCCCGCCGCTGCCTCAGGACTATTGCTTTCCGCCGCCTCCAGGTCATCGTTTTCCCCCACCCCCGAGGTTTCACCACCGTCACCATGGCCCCCGGTGGCCACACCATCACCCTACGGGGTGTGGCGGGAAGCCATTCCACCCACCCCACGGACCGCGACAGAGACACCCACACGGTCCTCCCCCGCGGCATCATCATGGCCACCCCCATCATCCTCCACCCTGGCACCACCCGAGAGGACCACCGCCATAATTAAGGATTTTTTTAATGTAGTTATATTAATTATACTTGATAATACTTTTAAACAGTCAATCAAAGCCCTTCGGGCTTTATTGGATTTGATCACGCCCCGACCAAAATTATCACCTCATAATACTCAAAGAATGATTCCTTATTCCTTATTTAATCATCAACGAGAACATTCTAGAATCGTTTTAACAAGAGTTTGGACTTAAGGCAGTATGTGACAAACTCTGATTTGATGAAGGCAGGGTCTTCTCATTATTAACTGTCCAGGCATTGGCTATATATAATACATGTAGATATGAATACATTGAACGCAGTGTTTGAATTTACATTTTTCTTTTTAACAAATTAATAAATTGATTGTAAAAAGTATACGCAAAATTAACTAATTTACTGTTAATGTACACCAGTTCGTTAGCTGACAGAAACAGCCAAATCGCCTTCTGTGGGAATCTCAGTCTGACATCACAATGATTATTTCGTGCAAGTTTTTGATTTTTCCTAGGTTGTTTAGATTTCGATCAAACGATAAAAGGGGCGTGTAGATTTAAGCTAAGTCTTGTCAATTTCTATCCGCTATGAATTTACATAAGCAATCAATTTCCGTAAAGAATCGAATAGAGGGAATCACACTTGGTGAATGTAAATATAATTTAAATTATTGCATATTTTGTTGAGGAAATCAAATTTCATAATTGCGTCTGCAAAAGAGAACAAAAATGACAATTGATGTAAGGTTTTAGGCAATCCGTTTGCATACTTATTGGTGTAGCAAGTATAAATATTCAGTCTAGATGTGTATAATTAAATTCCATAAAATTACACAATACGTTCAAGATTGTGAATTATATATAATATACATGTACATGGTATTTTATGCGATTTTCATAAATCTGTTGATAAATGAGCGATACTATATTAAATCCCTTGTATATTATATCCGTGCAAATTGACTCGTTTTATTTCAGACTTTTTTGTTACGAATGTGGAACGAAACAGCTATATACAAGAGGCCCTTGGGCCACATATCTCACCTGAACAATAGTACTGTATCATTTTATTTCGAAATGTTTGAATAAATATGAAACTTTTTAAAAGTATATTAACTCTCTTATATTCCAAGATTTGACAATACTTTAAATTACATATAAAAAGCCCACTTTTTAGGCATCATATCCTTAGATCTCAGAGGCATCAACTGCAAGATCAATTTTATTACCCTAGACCTCAACATAATAAAGATTACAAAATTGTAAAATGAACCTTAAATAATTATTAAACTGAAGTGAAAGAAGATCAATGTGACCTTGATGTAAGGATATAACTTATATATATGAACTTTGAACCTTTTTGGGGTCTAGTATTGATCTGGGGGCCATTTCGCAATTTAGAATCTACACAATCAGAAGATGCCTGCATAGTTATATTACAAATCGTAGCATTGTAGTTCTTGAGAAGAAGAGTTTCAAACATTTTCCTTACATATTTCTATGTTAAACTTTAAACCCCTCCTGGGGCCCTAGTATGGTCCTAGGAATCACTATCCTAACAATTTAGAATCTACACTATCTTAGGATACTTGCATAGTAATCTCACAAATTATAGCATTACCGGGTATACATTGTAGTTCTTCAGAAGAAGAGTTTAAAAAGTTTTCTTTATATATTTCTTTGTTAAACTTTCAACCCCTCCTGGGGCAACCGTATTGGTCCTGGGAAATTTGAAAATTACTCTTTTTGAGGATCTTTGCATATTAATCTCACAAATTACAACATTGTAGCTCTTGAGAAGAAGATTTTAAACAATTTCCCCATATAATCCTGTGTTAAACTTTGAACTCCTCCTGCAGCCTAAGTTTTGGTACGGGGGTTAATGTTTTAACAATTTAAAATCTACACTGAAGATGCTTGCATACATGTAGTATTATTACAAATTGTAGCATTGCAGTTCTTAAGAAGAAAAAATCATTAAACATTTTCCCTGTATATTTCTACGATTTTTGGGAGTTGGTTTTAATCAACTCTCCTATGCAGTTACTCTGCTAAACCGAAAGTGAAACAGTGTTTGGACCCAAGCACAAATCATCACTGCTGACAAGACTTAGTTCTTGAAAATAATAGAAAAACTCGATGTAATGTATGCTGAACCATTGTTTTTCAAGGAAACTTATCTATAAACACTTTGAAAATAGTCAGATTTTATATAATACAAACAATTTAGATATTTTTGTAGTCTCATGTGTTCCTACGCCAGAGTGTAATAAAGTCTCGTTCAACCAGACGCTCGGCTGTCTCCGTAAATCTCCGACAAACAGAGAGGCTCTCTTGCTTGTCGGAGATTAACGGAGATAGCCGAGCGTCTGGTTGAACGAGACTAGAGTTCGATATCAATAGTGCTTGGATCCATACGATTTTTAGAATTGTTTCGATTACTAATGCATAGTTTGAAATCTTTCTTAAAATATTACACAACATGATTCATATGGGGTTTCTCGATATTCTTGTCGGAAAAGTCTAACAATTCATGTAATAAAAAAGTGCTTAATTCAAATACAGATTATAGAAACTAACTGCCATGCGAGATTAGTTGATTTTAAAATAAATGATAATCGATAAAATCAACTCCCCTCACGGTACTTCAGTACTTTGATAACAGTTTAGAATCTTTACTTTATATGCAAGCAAGTATAAATATAGGCATTACTGGTGCAGATTGGGAAGATTTTGTAGTTTTAAGACACACACCCTCAGGGGTTTCATCATTTTTTGTTAAAAAAAAGATATCAATATTAGGCCTATATGGAAAACCAGGGACGTATATACTAAGTTAGTATATACGTCCCTGGGAAAACAAAATGTGTCCCAAACCGCACCCATGCGCGGATCTAGAGGGGGGGGGGGGGGCGGGGGGGTCCCGACCCCCCCTGGAAAATGAAAATTTATTAAATTTACATAGTAAAATTGTCGCGAAAATATGCCTCGGACCCCCCCTGGCAAACACAATTATCCTTCGGACCCCCCCTGGAAAAATTTTCTGGATCCGCGCATGCGCACCCCCCTAAATTCACTAATGACCAAAGTTGCAAACAGCAATTTCCCACTTGAAAATTTCAATTCATTTTAACCATTGACTGTATAATGTAAATTTACAATTAATTCAATGATCAGTTATCAATTTAAAAAAAAAATTAAAAAATTGAACAATTCAATCTCTCTTCAAAGCTAAATTAAAAATGTTTTCGACAAGAGGCGAAATTATATATATGACTTTTCTTTGTAGGCCACAAAAAGCAATTGATTTAGACCAGTGGTATTTTTACAATATAGTCATTCGGTCATCTTTGGTCGCTATCTCATTTCGGGTCCTTTCGGGCCAGTTTCAGAAAATAGACGCATTTCACTTCCGGTGTAATTGCACTCGAGGATTTCTCGTGGTTTGGAGCAATTTTTTTGTCTGAAAAAACATTGAGGAAACAATCTAATTTGTTACTTACCTCCGATTCGTTGTAAATAACAAGAATGCCGAAGAATAAAGGTAAAATATAGCAAAAAAATAAGGAAAAAAATATTGAAAAATGGCGGATTACTTTTAACAACATATTGCGTATTGAGATCATTTTCCATCAAATATTATCAATTTAATTCAGTACTGTATATTTTTATCTGTTAAGAGACGTCTTAGATATCAAATATTTTAATAAAATATTACATTTTTCGAGTTCTGTTTCTTTTCAATAAAAAAAACCATCATTTGTGGTTCAACATGTTCAACCACTCATATATGGCCAGAAATTAGTCCTGACTTTTACCCCTTTGTATTTGTAACCAGTAACATTGGTTACATTGGTAACAATGTTTGATTATGAATGATTTTCAAACTTTCATGTACTTGTGACAGGTTACAGTGGTTACTGGTAACATTGGTTACAAAACAGAGTTAGGTTTGGGTTAGGGTTAGTTTTGGGTTAGGGGTTAGGGTTAGTTTAGGGTTAGGATTAGGGTTAGTACAGTGGTTACTGGTAACAATGGTTACAAAACAGAGTTAGGTTTGGGTTAGGGTTAGTTTTGGGTTAGGGGTTAGGGTTAGTTTAGGGTTAGGATTAGGGTTAGTTTAGGGTAGGGTTAGGGTTAGGTAACCATTGTAACCAATGTTACCAATGTAACCAATTTAAAAAAGACCCCCTGTAAATCATGAAAATGACTGTCACCACTGTTACCCTATGTCACAAAGAGAATAGAGCTGTTACCATTGTAACCAAATAAAATAAGACCCCCTGCTAAACAGAAAAAAGGCTTGTCACCTCTGTTACCGCTTGTCACCAATAGAATATAGCTGTAACCATTGTAACCACATAAAATAAGACCCCCTGCAAAACAGAAAAAGGCTATTCACCTCTGTTACCTCTTGTCACCAATAGAATATAGCTGTAACCATTGTAACCACATAAAATAAGACCCCCTGCTAAACAGAAAAAGGCTCGTCACCTCTGTTACCTTTTGTCACCAATAGAATATAGCTGTAACAATTGTTACTGGATGAAATTAAACCATCCAGCGGAAAGAAAATAATCAGTTTTGTATTATGTTACTTTTGTCACCAGAAAACAGTGCCTTGTTACTGGTTACAAATGAAATGGGGTAAAAGTCAGGACTAATTTCTGGCCATATCTACAACCACTGGTTGTTACAATAGTAGATCTGTTGATTTCTTTCATGTTTGGTCTTTAGTACTCAACATCTAAAGTACACTTTACTATCCCATAATGAACAAATGTCTAACTTCTGATTTGTTTATTTGTTGAAGCGATTTTATAAAGCTTGATGACACATCTGTAAGTTTAACATCTTTTTTCTAATCATTGTTGTCAAAACATGACAGGCAATGGTACTGAAAAATCAGTCAACCAAAGAGAAATAAACATTGTGTATTGCATGTTTTTATTTCTTATTGGAATTTCCAAGAGCTTATTTTAATCTTGGATTACAGGTAGTTTTTCTAAGAAACAGAGTAACTGGTAAATGCAGGTTATTTGTCACAACCATTATATTTACTGATTATAATAAAATTTGAATCAAGAATAAAAATACAAATTTTTATTATAGGAAAGGGAGGAAAGAACAGGAGAAGGGGAAAGAATGAGAATGAAAATGAAAAAAGAGAGTTGGTCTTCAAAGAGGATGGGCAAGGTAAGATCAATTTACATGAAGCTTGATCAAAGCCCTTGCCTGTAATCTGAGGCTGCCCAAAGTTAATTCTTCAAAATACCAAACCTACACGAAGGGTGAAAAAATGAGAGCTTATAAGGTTTTCACACAAATGAATTTTATTCGTTTACATTAATACAAATACAGTGAGTATTCAACTTGACAGGCTACATGTAGGGTAACTCTTTAATGATCTTTCCTGTTAGCTATAAAGATAATACCATTTAGTATCGAATATATGTCATGTATGTATTAATGTAAACATATTACATTTGGCTATGTATTCTTTTAAGCATTTTTTTGGTGGAATGCAGCTTCCGCTAGATCAAGAATAGATTTTTCAAATTAAATTTAAATACATGTATTTTATTGACTTGCTTCTAATCCAGTTTAAATTAAGAATAAATTTGTTTATATTTGTGAAATAATGGAAGTCTCCCTGATTTCTCAAACTTCCTCCTATTTTTTTCAAATTCTATGTGAGGGAGAAATGAAGTCTCCCTAAAATTTTGCCTTAGGTTGGTCCCTGAGCACATGTACCGGTATATATTTCATTTATTTGAAGAAAAGTTCATTCAATAAATTTATTGATCATGTTGATCTAGCTATGAATTATAAATTTTATAAATAGATATTTTCAAAATTTATGCTGATATCTCTTACTCACGATGAAGAAATCCAACCTTTGTTGGAATTTGAAAGTTTACATTATCGATTTTATAATCAATTGTGTGCTATTGATTCAATTTGATTATCGATAGTAAAAAAACCCCACTACTTTTAATATTTTTTTTGTTTCTCTGAAGTATGCTAGGGTTTTAAAGATGAAAACAAATCCAGACTTGTGCCAGAATTAAAATTTACACTTTTTATCTTTTTGTTTTAGAGTATGCACAAGTTACAAAAATGTTGGGCAATGGTCGCCTAGAAGCGCAGTGCTTTGATGGAGTGAAGAGGTTATGTCACATCAGAGGAAAACTACGAAAGAAGGTACAGAGATTGGCTTTGCTATATTTTAACAATTTGTATATTATTCTGTACAATTCCCTTCCATAAAATACCATGGTAAATTACTGGAGATCCCTTATTTAAAAAAAAGAAGCCTTTTCTGGGCCATGAAAATGCACAATGCCTGTGCTTATCCCTTATCCCCAGTTTCAGAGGTGCTAAGGGCGAGTAAGAGAATGAGAGTCATTAAATTCCCCATAGACGGGACACCATAGACTTAGGTGTACTCCCAGCATAAGCTGGTACCCAATTTCAGCTGGATAGACTGAGACAGTAGAGAAAGTGTCTTGTCTAAGTACACTACAGATAGCACTAAGCGACCACATGGAGTTTTAACCAGCGACCTATAAGTTACTGGCCTAACGCCTTTGACCACTGAGCCATGTGCTCCATGAAGATCCCTTATGCAAGGACTTAATTTTTGTATCAAATGACATGAATATAAAATCATGAATGCCAACTGTTAATTGTAATTTCACAACTGTGAAACTGGAAAATAAAAGCAAGATTCTTAAATCTGAAAGGAATACTTCTTGCAATTTATTTTTTTCAGGTTTAGTTAGGATTTTACAGTATGTTTGGGGAAAGGGGGATCTTTTTCCAATTGAACTTTAAGCCGAAAAATATATTATGACAGAAATGTATGATGTTAATTGGAAGTGTTATGAAAAGCTTTTTATTAATTGCTATTTAACAGGTTTGGATAAATGGTGGTGATATTATATTACTGGGTCTTCGAGACTTTCAAGACACAAAGGCTGATGTCATTCTAAAATACACAGCAGATGAAGCCAGAAATCTGAAAGCCTATGGAGAACTTCCTGAATCAAGTCAGTCTTTGTTTAATAAATACTTTGTTTATTTTGTAGTTCTGACAGGAAAAATCTCTTTTGATTGATTTCTCTTTGTAGCCAAATGTACTATGTCTTTATAAACTCAGTTCTCCATTACCTTTACAATACAGTGTATAATGACAATGAATATATATGATATGATAATAGATATATAATAGATACATGTATGTTATGGCTGCTTTTCAGTGTTAAAATTACGTATTTCAGGCTAATTTATATCATTAAAAGTTTGAAATTGGAGTCGGTCTCAGTGTGTAATTCTGTTTTGGTTTGTGTTTTACAGCAAGAATCAATGAGAATGTCAATGATGATGAAGATGAGCACGACATTGAGTTTGGAAACTTTGACGGGGATGATGATGAAATTGATGAAGTGAGTTCTATTTTTATCCCCTTTTTATTTGAATTAGGTGAATATCCACCATATACATAGATATTTATATTGAATAACAATTGTGGCTAAATTTTATTTACGAATTATATAAGTTAAAAAGAATCTCTGACCCAGGTAACGGTAAAGACGTGATCGAAAGATCTTAATTTATGATCAAATGAGATTTTACAATAATTTTGGCACCCTTCGCCTTATTGCTAAAGCTTTTTAAAAATTCTTTACCTCCATAAACAAAGGGAAATTCAAGATTCTCTTTATTTTATGTACATGTACTTTAAAGTATGTTTAATGAACTTGTAACATTGAATAACTCCTAAAACTACAAGTTCAATTTATGAATCCAAAAATTATAAAGTTAAGGTTGTTATATATGTTTTCTGTGTTGTATATTTGTTTTTTTTTTTTCCTTTTTCAGTTATAGAGATTGCTGTCCAAGTATTTGGAACACACAAATTGTAACACTGGACTTGTGCTATGTAGGATGTCTATGCATCTTCTTGGATGGCACACTTGCTCTGTTTCATACATTTTGATAGTGTCTGTTGTTTGGAGTTCACTCATAATTGAACGAACTACTCTGGAAAATGTAAGGATTTTTTTTTTGGTGATAGGGATGTAATGCCAAATGTTTCATGCCTATGGACACCCATTTTCTTTTGGATGAGGGAGCTAAAACTTGAGAAAAAAATGTGTACTAAAGTCACTATGCTGAATGATTTTAGGTCAAGATGGAATGGCGACATATGGTTATTGTTCTCTAATAAGGTTATGTTTTTGTATAGATATTTTCTGTCATCTGTTCACATGCAGAATATGTATATGAAACATAGTTGTATGTTTTTTAGTCTGAATGACAGACATGCACTATTGATTATTGTGTGTTATAACAATAAAATTATGATAATTATTTTATCCTGCAACCTTTCGATACATCCTTTTGCAGTGCTACACATGGTGTAGCTGTTAGCTTGAAGAATGTTAGCTGTACACAATACTGTATCACAAACTGTATTTCCTTTTCTGTAAGATATCATTACCATGTTTTTAACTTTTCTATTAAGATTAATAACTAGAATAGGTAGTAAGTGCTATGGATTGATAAATTTGATACATGTATTAAGTTTTTTCAGATATTTCATTTAGGTATTGTACATTGTATTGTCATTTCAGTTTGATTTTTGTAACCCTACATGTATATGTATTTTTATTTTATAAAAAAAAATGCTATGGTATATACTGTTATCAAGTTCCACAATGACAAATATGTATGAATGGCATTTTTTTTTCAAAATGGGATTAAAAAGATTTTCTTAAAGGGATAAACATGGGTGAAATTGATGTGATTTTCTTGGAAATTGATAGCACTTTTAATGTTGTATATTACGGTAAACATTCATGTAATTTTAGCTCTTGCATTTCTTTCATCTGCTGCCATTTTTTTGTTTAAGAAAAAAAGTAATTAATTCAAGGTGCCACAATAGTGACTTGAATTACTGCATCTAAAACTGTTTACAGTAAGCGCATTTATAGTTGTTAAAAAGCATTATTAAATAAGAAAAGAAAATCCTCACCTTTTTTATAAAATTATCTTTGAAAAAAAACCTGTATAAAAACAGAATAAAAACATTTTTGTGTTTATATGCCTTGTGTTTCTTTATTGTGTAATTGGCACTTTTGGATGGATATTGGTATATTTGTATATAAGACTATTGACCCAGATTTCTCCTCCTCTCAATACCCCCAATAAAGCCTGAACATTTCTCAAACCCTGTTTCCATCAATCAATATGTGAATTCCAATACCACTCTTTTATGATTTGATAAGCATCATGGTATGAAATTCACCAAAAACTTCTCTATGAGATTGCTATCAAATTGGTTTCGCACATAATTGCCTTAAAATTACTCTACAGAAAGTTTCTATATAAATGTGTAAAAATAACACCCCCTTGTTCCAAATTCAGGCAGTTATACTTCAACCATTTTGATCTTCAGGCAGTTCTTTTCCATTTCTGCATCACTTATTGTGCCCTTCCCTTTTAAAAGAGAGACGTTTTGTTTTGCACTTATTTGTCAATAGACAAAGGGTTGTCCAATCCATAACTTCAGAAATCTTTTCTTAACACACATCAATCTCTGTGCAATTATACCCCTTGGTGAATACAGTAAAACTTGTTTAGTACAAACACGGATATAGTGAATTCTTGGATATAGTGAATTCCCAGATATAGCAAAGTTTTTTTGAGTCCCCGGTGAAATTCTTTACAAATCTTTGCAAAATTTTACGGTTATAACGAATTCGGATATAACGAATTATCGGATATAGCGAATTGATTTTGATTCCTGTAGAGGTGAATGATAACGAAATTTAACACCTTTATAACGAAATTCTTTACAGTTTAAAAAAGTTTGCACTATCATTTAACAAGGCAGTTTGAATCAATTTATTTTCATATAATTTTTTCAATTCACAATCCGATAATTAAAGGTATCAAAGTAATGTATTTTTATTTTAAGCCTTAATAAGCAAAATTTATTGTCTGGTTAAAGAAAACATGTACATGTATATAGTGAATTCGCCATAAATATTATTACGAATTCAGTTTACGGATATAACAAATTACGGATATAACAAAGTAATTCCATTGCTCCCTTGGATTTCGCTATAAACGAGTTTTACTGTACATGATTCCTATTGAGTAAAGGTCAGTGAAATTACTCGGGACACATTACGAGGAATTCTTTGACAAACATTCAACTAACTGGCACACCAGTACCACCAAGAGAGTAGATAGTCCTTTCTGAATTTAATGTCCTCTTAATATCTTGAGCTTATTGATTTTACAAGGTCAAAAGTCATACAACTCGGATTGAACACTAAAGATATTGTCCTTGAAAACTCTTTGCTCGTATTGAAAATGAATTTATTTGTTTTCCCTATAGGTTCTGATATTTTGCTTGTCAATGGGGCATGCCCACAACAGTTGATAGTGTGATGAAGCATTGATGATGGTGTGATAGAGGATTGATGACACGATAAGGAATTCATTTATCCCATCATAGTACATGTATCATCGCAGTATCACTCCATTGTGCTATCACTTCATCATTGTTGCACTTCTACATCATCGAGTCATAGTCATCATGCCAATCACCATCCTCATTGCACCATCATGTCCTCGCTCCAAAGGCAATAGTGAGAACTACCTGGTATGTGGCCATACCCAGATTCCTTACATTTTGATATCATTTTTGGCATTTCAAAATTTAACTGTGATTTTCACTTGTATTACACATTTATTTATGCTGTGTGCCATCTCATATAAAATTATTATTTGAAATTTACAGATTGATATTATACTCAAATTCATAATTATGAGACAAAAATGGTAGATTAAAACATTGTAAATAAATTTGGATGGTGCATGCATTATTTTCTTTATTTCATTACACTATGACTGATTTTTCAAAACAACCCTCGTATTTCATGTTTTTAAGCTAAACAACCAGGGATAAAAATGCAGATAAATACTTCTAAAAATATTTCGGAGAAGTTTGGCATGCAAGAATTCTCTTCATTTTTTTCTACAGTTAAAAGATAAAATAAAATAATTTCCTTTTTTAATATTTTACTAAAAAATAAGAAAATCTAAATACATGTATGTTTACATCAATTCATGATAATAAAAAGAAAATGTAACAAAATACCTGCAACTTACAACAGTGAAGCACAAGCTGTATTTTACAATGCAAGGTGAAAATGAAACAAGTAATGCTAAATGGTTTCAAGATACAATCTTAAACTTCACAACCCTCATGTAAATCATGTATAAAAATTTTAATATATTGTTCAACTGTCATTTGCGTAGTACATGTACAATATTGGAATATGATATATTAGTTATTAGAATCATTCAAAACCAAATACACAGTTCAGCAGCATAACTTTACAGAAAAAAACAATACATATATCACCTATATGTATATCTGGGACACTGATTGTTGAACACATAGTGTAGTAAGTTATTTCATAGTAATAATTTTGTTTTCTGTTTAGTTTAAATCCTGGAGTTAATAATTATCGTTTGCCAAAGCTTTCTATATGAAGCCTACAGTACCTCATCTATACACACACTAACATGTAGTCTCCCTGGGGTGGACCCTGACTAAGGCTTGCTGGCTCCTTCCCAGTCACTCCCACAGGCACCGCCTATCTGTCTGCTAAAGACTCCATCTACCTGTCTACTACTACTAGTACACATGAACTGCTGTGGTAACGATTTTTTGCTCTCACTCGTCCAACTTCCTCTTTGGTTTCTTAGGGTTGCGGGAACGACTCTTTGCCTTGCACAGTGGACATATCGGAGCATTTCGGTGAATTTGTTGATGACATGAGAGGCAAGCCTACAAAAAATTGACAATACATATAAATTTTTGTATGAAGTAAATATGAAGTACTTCAATCAAAATCACTTCCTACTTGTGTCATACCATACATTCAATACCTGAACACAGTTTTTCTTAATTTATAAAGTAGTTCCTTTAAAACAGTCCCATTTTTGATGGGAGTTTTTGGTCTTGGAACATTTACCTTCATGGGAGGTGGTTGTTGTCGGAATGATTGTTGTCTGGGCTCAGGGGGTTTCTGGGTCCGTGGTACCTGTATCTGTGTGGGCGTGGCGGGAGGGACAGATATAGTCTGGGGGATGGGAGGTTCTGGCTGGGGCTCACTGGTCCACTCTGTGTTCTGCTTCTCAAAGAAGCTGAAAATGTAAACAAAAAGAATAACTTGTATGTCAATATTGTAAAGAATATATAAACTTCAAGTTCTTTTCTTTGTTAATTATAAATTGATCTGCCAGGGTTTTCAAAAAGTACTACCTGAAACACAGATATTTGGCATATAAAACATAGGTAACCATATACAATGTACAAGTATATTTTGAATTACCGGTATCTTAGCTTATGTATATCTTTTACTGACATGATCTTCTTTGTAAAAGCACAATGAATTACCATTATGCATTTTACTAAAGATGTTGATATTTTAATCTTTAACTTTCTTTTATATTGAGCTGTATGCCAAAATGTGACAGTCTTTCTTTGATATTTCTCCATCATATATACATGTATAACAAATGAAGTGATCATGGCTTACTCAGGGGTAAGTTTTTCCTCTTCCTCCTGTAGGTCGGGCAGTTTCTCCAATCCCATAATTCCTCTCATTTGATCCACCTCGTCTTTCAGGGGACGGAACTCCTCATACAACTTTTTGGTTGACTCTAGAGATCGATTTCTTTCCTCTTCGGCTTGTTTGATGGTTGTCTCCATCTATTATTATAAACAAGGGAGAAAATACATAAAGCTTAGGGAGACTTTTAATCTCTAATAATTCTAACTACCTTGTCAATTATTTTATGCCTACTAATTCATTAAGAAGTTTATTTTTTACAGTCAGAAGTAAGCTACTCTTTTTTTTTTATTCTACTAAATTGCTTTCTAGAAAAATATCAGAACTATGAAAAAGGTGAGAGAGATTAGTAAAACATGCATGACTGTCTTATAAAGTCTTGATATAATACCTGGCATAAAATTCAAAATCAAAATTTAAAATAAAATTCAAAATGAAACAGCATAAATTTCCATAAAAAAAGTAGATATTTTTACCAAATTTATATCAGCATGAATTAGTCGTAATTCTTCGACATGTGCCATTTTCTCTTGGAGTAGTAACTCCATTTCTTGCTTATACTCTTCAAGCCTTTTCTCCTCATTTTCTGTGTTCTCAAACTCTTGGCGTAGTTTGCTGCGTACTTTCTCCAGATGCACAGTCTTAGATCTATAAAGAGTTATATAATGATAAAATTCACATATTTATGTTTATGCTTGAATGTTGAAAATTGTGCAGAACAGTGAACAAAAATAAACCTGAGGTAGATCAGGATTTTGTGTCCATTCTTTGATATTGTATTTCAGTCCACATGTAATCTATTCTCTTAGTTTGGTACATCTTATTTAATAACAAGATAGCAATATGTTGAAAGTTTATACAACCTAATTCCAAGACGAATTATGCAGGTCATTGTGTTAAAAGATCATCTCTCAAAGCACTAGGGGATTTTGTTAAATTTTTCTTATGTGTTTATATTACTTTTAATTACATGTACATGGTTTGTCACAGCTTGCATGGAGTGACAATTTTTGCCAGTTGTTTTTATTGTGTTTGTTGAAATGTAATACCATTTTAACAAACATTTTTTGCATGACTCTGTATACAGCAATATTCAATTTATGGCCAGAATTCTATGTTTAAAAGAGCCGAAATTCTCCCAGATATAATGGAATATGCGCTTCTGCCCATTGTGTCCTAAACTTCTACAAAGTCCTCTAAATTCCATGCAGCGGTTGAAGAGGGGTTGAACTTACAAATTGTTCACTTCTATACTGATATTCAACATAGGGCCAAAATTCAGTGTAAGTCTTAAAAAAAGTGTGAATTCCAGCAGGCAACATAAGCGGGGTATTCGAGATATTAGGAGTTTGTTAAATCATATATAAAGAGAGATTGGCGAGTGACTTCGACATTAGTGGGGTTTCAAGATATCCCATGTTTGAGATATCAATATTTACCTGTATTTCAATAATTATAAATACCTATGTACCAAAACTACGTTCATCCATTAGAAAAAGTCCAGATGTTCTGTTTTAAAATGCCCCCTCTACCACTTCAGGTTTCAATACACAACCAAAAATAGAAAGTCTAAGGGGAATTTGCATTGCAGCACAAATGCAAAGTACCCACATGATAATGTTGAAAAATTTTGCAAAGTGTCCCAAGTACTTCCGGATGGAGAAAAGATGTAAACTTTTCCCATTAAAAAAAATCTTATTAAGGAATTTGTTTTCATTTATGTTTATTTCTCTGCTCAGTAATTGAAGAAGTGCATGCATGCATGTAAATGAAGAAATCCTGGATTTTTCCTGTGTGTCAATTTTAGATGTACATCTTTGACAGGCATGTGTATTTTTTGTTAAAATTAGTCAAAAGATGACAGAAACAGTAACCTTAGACAAACAACAGCTACAATTCTCCTGAGCAAGATTTGTCTGTTTGTCCATGTGGGAATTTTGGGGCTGATTGGATTTAGGTGAACATCAAAGCTTGCCTTGTAAGTAATGTATTTCACTATTTGTGTTTGTCACTGGTTTTGTGCACAGGAGTCGGCGATTTTATCAATTTCTGGAAAATAAATGAGAAACAGGCACAAATCCTACCAGTGAGCTTCGTGATTTTGCTTGTTTCTCATTCATTTACAACAAATTGATAAAATCGCCGACTCCTGTGGGTAGACAAAGAAAAATTGTTGCCATGCAATGATGCATATGAAACTGTGCATGCAATTCTCTTTGGTTCTGAAAACACCATACCCACCTAATTTCTTTGACATGCTCCAGTCTGTTAATTAAATCTGTCTCCCTTTCGTTCATTGTTTCACAATTCAATTAATTTTATCTGCGTCAAGAATTAGCTTCTACTTTCTAATACCTGTGGTTGTTATCAAAAACATTTGTTAGATTATGGTTTCGTTCAGATTTAGACAACTTGTACATGAGTTTATAGGTCGCAATTATTTAGCAATTCTTTCACGATTTATTCGTAGCACAAAAATTGATCAAACTAAAATAAATATATCAGACAGTTATGAATTTACTCTTTTAGTGTTATTGTTTATTATTTAATTAAAAGCTTATGTAGCACACACCAATTTGTAGTATGATTTATATACAAAGTGCATTTTAGCTTGTCTGAACTGAAAACTCAGGTGAGCTTTGAATATCCCTTCTTTTGTCAACTTTTCCCGTTTCCTTTTTTTGTTTTTGTTACTTCTATAGAATCACAGTACCAATTCATTAAAGTTTTGCACAGAGCATCCATATGAAAAAGAGAATCTAAATAGCTGAAATAATGGGTCAGCCCAATTTTTTATATAATTTGAAAATGACAGAGAACATTAATTTAAATGTTTATACGATCAACAGTTATGACATGTACAGTTAGACATTCTTTCTCTATCTCTCTCCTTTATCTGACTAAATGTGCATAACTTAAAATTAGATTTGCTCCTGAAACCTTAACCTGAAATGTAGACAGTAGCTGAATGTACCTGTATCTTAATTTGTTGTAGTCAGCTGCTTTAAATAATAATGAATTATCTATATCTACATTTTCATATGTATGCTGCAAGTGTATTGACAATATTATCCATATAAAAAGTAAAGTAAGTCTATTAAAATTAATAAAAATATTTTTATGGTACAGAAAATATTCTCATCATGACAATCAGTGCATTCATAATTCTTAAATACCCATAAAACAAAAATCATTTGACACTCAGTCTTCTGATATGAATTTGGAGACATACTGTCGTGTTATATTGAGATAACACTGCGGCCCTTCAGGGCCATAGTCTATGTAAGTAAAAGAGTCTGTGGCTTTAGGAACAGCAGTTTCTATCTGAGTTCCCTCATGCCACTCGTTGAAAGACGTAATGGATATCATAGATGGGTTAATGTCTAGAGCTTTTTGGAGAGAATTTTTGTAATATCTTCCATCTTGACGAGACCGAGTGTTCTTGTCATTCCAGGGTCTGACCCTAGTGTCTATATACCCTGGACCTACACTAGGGACAAACATCAGTCTCCTCCCTCTGGCATATTTCCTTATCTCCCTCCAGTTCTTCCAAGAACTACCGTACGTAAATCCATCAGTAGCAAAGTACGTATAGTATCCATCAAACCCAGCACTTGCCACACTCTCTTTATGTTGTCTCTCCACAAGAAGTCCAAGGAATATTCCGTCGTATTCCGTGTTCCTGATAGATATAGATCCACCAGGAGTGAATAATTCTGCCCAATTGGAGGACTTGACTAGGTAAGAGTCATATATGTAGTATACAGGTAAGTGCTTCTTTTTAATCCTGTCATAGTGCCTGTAAAAACCTGGGTGTTTTCCATAAGTGTCAATGATATACTTAATGTTCGTTTTCAAAGTCTGATGATCTCTGCCTTTAAATGGTTCAATGTGAAATGCAACCTACAAAGAAAAAAAAAGCTTGAAACATTAAATGTCAAAAATTTTGAATATTCCTACCACTTGAGCGACTGTGACGTACATTCAATGTATATGTTTCTGTCCGATTTTTGCAAAAAGAGAATTATTTGGGTTTTTTTTGCATGCCTATATAATAATGTTATGCTGTTGATTACAGTGATCCACACTGAAAACAGAATCAGTTGGTATTATTTCCATGATACAGAATTGAGATGTATGCTTTTCTGAGAAATTATTATAAGGATGATAGTCAGTTTGTTGCAAATGATTTTAATTATGCTAATTACGTGTATTTGTAAAGTAAAATTAAATTACCCCCACACTGACATTGCTTGCATTTAACGGTATTATAAAATATAAGTTTCCTCATTATAATTATATGCATCAAAGAAATGATGGCTCTACAAAGTCTTTTGAATGAATTCATATGAATTCAAATATTAAAACTAAAAGATATGAGTGCCGTTTAGCTTGTACATAATTATATATACTTGTAAATAGCTTAATCAATTTTACCTTCAATTGATATTTATCAGCCAAATCCAATATCAGTGGAATCAGTTTATCTGGATTTGTTCCCTCGTTGTCAGCATCATTTGGAGGATACCATGACACAGCCAATACTCCTGTCAACAATGATTGGTTTATTTGATAACCAATATAAGGAATCAATTCATTTTCACTCAAACGGTCAACATGACCATACATGAGGTACATAATTATATTACACACAAATATTTACAAAATTTTATGTAGATATATAGTGTCAGAGGTACATGTACAGTAAAAATTAGAAGGAAAAAAAAATGAGAATTCAAAGAAGTACATATGTTCAAGGAGGACAGACTGATTCAAAAATATGTATATAAAATAGAGGCGAGGTTTTTTTTTATTTTTAAAGTTGACACTTAATTTAAAATTTAAAATTTAAAAACCTCAACATAAACAAATATTAGTTAAGCCATTTGACATTACTAAAAACTTTAACTTTTAAATACTGACTATAATAAATAGTCATCTTCTTTTCTGTAATATATTTTATTTAAACTGCAGACTTTATACCTGCTCCAGAGAGCTGAACCTGTTTCATGTGGTCCTCTACCACAACTGGGTCTCCAGAGCTGTATGGACCTAACTGGGGATAAAAGTTTGCACCGATGTCATCAGGGGGTTTGTGCTGTCCCGATGGCCATTTAGCTGCCTCAATTTTGTCCCAGTGAGGAAGATAGGGATGATTCCAGTGGAAGTATTTTCCATCATGTTCTGGATTTCCATACCAAGGATAGTAGAAGATATGGACATCATAATTAACAGGGAGATGAGTGGGTTCTGGACTTTTAGACCCCTTTGTCAATACAGATTCTTGAACTATATTATTAGAATTCATTTGTTGTGGATTTTTCGAACTTGCTCTATATTCAGATTCTGGCTCCTGTAAAACTATTTTTTCATTTCGATGTTTATTTTTTTGTGCTTGGTTCTTTCCACTTTTATTTGAGTTCATTTTATTTGTTGTCCACTGCACATCCAAGTAATAAATGAATAGACATGAGGAGGCAATGAAGAGAATAAACACTAAAAGGGAGAGTTTAAAGACAGATACTCTTTGTCCACAAACTTTCATTTCTTCTTTCCGCTATTACCATGTTTTGTTGGTTTCCAATCAGATAACACCTAATGTGATAAAAAATCAAAAATCAGAGATATGGCAATTTAATGAACATGTACATTTATCTTTTTTTACCCAAAAAACCCAAACCCCAGCCTTTGAATCTAATAAATTTGTATCAAAGAATATATATGTCAGAAATGTTTTATCATGTTAATGGGGAAATGATTACAAGCTGTGTGATTTGATCATTGGTGGTATCGTTCAGTATTGCAGTATTGTTGCAACGTACGTGTAACTTGTTATTGTCATTTCCATTTTTAGCATGTTTCGAGTTGCTTTTTGATGCAAAATTCGATAACATTAATCTGAAAAAGTAATTCTTTTAAGTCATAAGCTGCAGAGTTAAGATTTCAAATAAAACCGATCTATTCTTTAGTTAATCGGGTTTTACTATTTAGTTTTGTTATCAAAATAAAAGTGTTCTACCAACCGGAAGTTAACGTTCTAGGTGAACACCGACCGAAATTGAAAGTACGCAAGTTTTAATTGGGTCCTTGGAATCCCTCCAGCCAATCGAACTCTACGTAACATTCCGTGATTGATATCTTCAGCGATTTGCCGCCATCTTGAAAAATAGCACGCCACACTTAGCTGTGGTAAAACAATATTAGTAAGCTAAAAGCGGAAATGTTTCCTTTGAAGTAAACTTTGCCGAAATCAACTTGGGGAAACATGGAGGCTGTACGAGCATTTAACAATGAGGTAATGTTTCTGATACAAGGCCATTTGCAGTTTTACTTTTCCTTTGAGTTGCCGTTCTTTCAAGTAGCACGCCGGCAGAGATCAATGACAATGTTTGTCCTTTGCTCGTTTTATCACTATACCAATTCATTGCAATCGCAGAGGTATGGATAATTCGGATAAATGCATATGTAAATTTGATTGTGCTTGGTATAACCACAATGACAATAACTTTTCATTTTCTGGTTTACAGCTATCTTCATTGTACGAGACGAGGCCCCCTATTTCAAGGGCTAAGATGGCCAATGTTACCAAATGTGCAATCAAGGCTATCAAGTTCTACAAGCACGTTGTTCAAAGTGTTGAGAAATTTATTCTCAAAGTAAGCATATGAATGACATGTATTTTCCACGTCAACTTTGGCATGTATTTTTCATTATGAAGCTTTTCTAAAATGAGATTAACAATGATCTTTATCTTTCAGTGTAAACCAGAATATAAGGTCCCTGGACTCTACGTGATTGATTCCATTGTGCGACAGTCCAGACATCAGTTTGGTCAAGAGAAAGATGTATTTGCACCAAGATTTACCAAAAACATTGTTGCAACATTTCAAAATCTGTTAAAATGCCCAGCAGAGGAAAGGGTAATTGTATAGTAATATATTTCTGTGTTAAATAATCTATACTAATAGTTGTTTGCAACATGATTTAATTATTAAATACTTTTATTATGAAAGTCATTATGTTGATTTTTCTCTACAGAGCAAGGTTGTGAGAGTCTTGAATCTTTGGCAGAAGAACAGTGTTTTTCTAAGCGAAGTGATTCAGCCTTTACTAGACATGGCATCAGATCCAAATAACCAACAACATTCATTAGCTGGTATATAATATGTTTAAATTTGAGTTAAATGGTTTTTGAAAACAGGTTAAACCAGGTTTGTTTGTTTCATACATTATATTTGCATCAAAGGCATCAAGGAATTCTATTTAAAAGTTCAAGTGTATTTGTTTATTTTCATGCACATTCATAATTCAATACCACATCTTAATGATTTATTAAGAAAGCTTTTAATACTGGTTGAAATTGTGTTGCATGTAACATTTCAGTTGATATTTCTAATTATAATTTTGTAGCACAAAGGGCAGTTGACAGTGTTCTGGCATCTGGAGCTAAGCCTCATCACTCAGAGGGTGGACAAGACACATCAATGAACACCTCAATGCAGGCAGATGAAGGGGAGGAGAATGTAGAAAATTCACTCGCTGCCCAGACAGAAATGTTGAAGACAGTAACACAACTACTGCAGCAGACTTCTCAGGTATAGGAAAAAAAGAAGGCAAAATGAATAACAAGATAATATGTGTCTAATATTATTTCACGTTTTTGTAATCAAAAGAAAGAAATAGCTTAAGTATGTGTATATTTTATGATTTGTAATGTTATGTTATCTTTTCGCAAATAAATTGATAAATTAATCTCCTTCAGGGTTCCACCAGCCTGAGTGCACAACAACAACAGTTGCAGCAGCTACAGCTCCTCCAGCAGCAGCTGATTCAGCACACCCAGCTAATGCAACAGTCCCAGCAGGGCACCCCTGTCATAGACAGCAACCTGTTGTCCCACATCCAGACCCTGACTAACCAGCTCCTCAAGTCCGGCGACAAACCACCGGAGCCGGGCTTCAACAGGGTACGGAAACAGATTCCATGTTGTTGCTGGACATACATTTATAGCTTTCATACTGCACTATTCTGAGGCCTGTTCTGCAGAATTGATGCTTGCTAGCATTTGCTAAAATTCCCTAAACTTTTAAAACATATTTTGGCAGGTGCCCACCTGCTCTGCTGAGCACACCTCTAGTCTACATTTATTGCATTCATGCTTTACTGTTTTGGTCTGTGTTGTCAGATTTTACACACAGAAATTTTCACACTGGAATTAAGAAATACAGTAAAAAACACGCTTATAACGAAGTCCCAGGGGCGGATAATTTTACTTCGTTATAAGTGTAATTTGTTATATCTGTCCAGATTACAACATGAAATAAAGTCACGGGGAAGAAACATCACTTCACTGTAAGCGTGTATTCATTATAAGTGTGTTCGCTATAACCGGGTTTTACTGTGTATATTTTTTCATGCACATTTAGGTTAAATTTTAGAAGATATTCATACATTTGCTAGAAGAGGAAAAATAAATGAAGATGTTATATTTATTGAAATGTTTTTCATTTTTAGAAGCTACTAGATTTTGACTATGGAGAAAGTGATGATGAGGATGCAGGCCAACATGGGTATGTTCTTGAAATAAGAATGAACTCAAAATTTTGGCTTAGATGCTTTTATACATAAAGAAAATTCAAATGTCCATTAATGTTGATTTATTATGATTAAGATATTCATTCTTCAGGCAATCACAGCCCAGCATGTTGAATGAAACACACATGATGCAACAAATCCAGCAGCTCTCTCAGACAATCCAGAAAAGTGAAGAACTGAACAGACAGAAAATACTGCAGCAACAACAGGCAGAGTTTGATCAGCAGATCGGACATGTATGTGCTCCTTTGAACTTCAAATTCATATATATCAATATATTAAAACATTTTTAAAAACCTTCAATACAACTTTCATTGATGCTGTTTTCTTCAGATGGGAGGCATGCCCCCTCAGATGCATATGCAGCATGATCCTCTTCATCACCAGATGGCTCATCAGATGCCCCCGGGGTATGGCCATGTAATGCCCCCTGACCAGGCCCAGCAAATCTTTCCCCCACAGGACATTGATGAGAGACCACACCTGCCCCCTGTCCCCCCTCCGGATGAGGAGGACGACCAGAGGGACCGTAGAGACAGGGAGGACAGGAGACACCGGCGATCCAGGCACGATAGATCTAGGTCAAGGTCAGTGAAGGACACTCGAGACGTTCATAATTTTAAGATGATGTTTCTTGATAGATTATTTCTTCTTTTTTTGCATTTGACCTGTTAATGACTTAAAAATTCATGGTGCATTACAGGGCTGTTTTTGGAGTTAAAATATTTTGAATAATGCAATGCCAAATGCAATAAAATACTTGAAAATAAAGTCAATGTTTATATTTTCAATTGAAACTACATATCCTAACAGAAAAATATGAAAATATAATTTTGGAATTACGGAGTGGAAATCTTCACAATTTCAAAGATAAGCAAAATAAAAAAGAATGGACCATAGGTGGCATCCAACATTAATAATAGATTAATGCTCTATTTGAGGATAAATCGCGAGTCCTTGTTATCATAGCCGTTTTTGCGAAAATCTTGCACTACATTATTCATGCGCTAATGAAAATAGTGCGTGTATTAACCTCTTTTGTTTGCGTGATGGCCAACTTGAAATGGTTAAACAATCTTATCTTTTTTTTCACATATATTTTTAAAGTTTTTCTTGATGTTAAAAAATAAAACAAATCAAAGTAGTTCTTGTTCAATCGCCGCCCATGAATTCGACAACTTACACAGGGAAAACCTTGTTCCATATTAAGCGTAAAATCTTTTTTTAGAAAAAACCATGCTCGCGAAGCGAGAAGACCCTTGCTGTCATCGGATCTCTTGGAGTGGATTTTGAGCACAAACGTGAATTGATAATGTGCGAATTAAAGCAAATAGCTCTTATTTCTTCGTCCTTGAAAAATACTGGTCCTTTGTCTCAATCCTACGATATTATGCATTGCCAGTCTGGCAGGCATTGTCAGTCTATCATTGAATTATCAACAGAACATGTTGAATCAAAGTACTGAAAGTACTGACACAAGTTGATGATTCAAGAATCAGACATTTATTGACCCTTTTCTGCTTTCAACATGCAGAATTTGAAATAATCATGAATTAAGTATATAAGTATCTTATTATCACTGGCTACAACATATCAGTGATAAAAAAAAAAATCATGAATCGTGAAAGATAATTTTTTAGATAAATAGGATATCTAAATATTATTATCATATAATTTAATATGATAAAGCTGGTTTAATAAAGGTGATGTCTACCACAATGAGCCCTGTAATCTTTGTTCACCTATGTTTAATTATTTACAAAAGACAGAATTTTATTTTGTATTACTAACAATGTAATAAAAACAAATACATCAAAATATTGACAACATGTTCGCATCGAGTCAACTCTTAGGCCCTTCAGGCCTTTGATTAAATCTTTGACATAAAATTCTTATATTTTGAAACTTATTCTTGTAGAACACCAAAGAAAAGGAGAAGATCCAGATCAAAGTCGAGAGATCGTCGTAGAAGGTCAAGGTCAAGAGACAGGCATAGGAGATCCAGGTAATTATGATATTGGATATACGTGTACTTGTAAGTTTGAACAGGTCCAGATTTTCTCTAGCTGTTTATAATTGATAAAAATATAAAGATCAGGTAATAAGTGTGAAAATTATGTTGTATATATGTTTCAGGTCCAGAGATCGAGAAAGGGACAGGCAGAGAGAAAAAGAACGAGAAAGGAGGAAGAAGGGACTACCAGCAATGAAGGACCAGTGCTTGTCTAGTATGTATGATCTACTTACACTGCCATGTCTTTATAAACATCTGGTTTATTAACAATGGTAGTTGAAAGTAGCTACATCATGTATTTATTGATTGTCTCTCATTGATGTACTTGCTCCTTCACACAGCTTTGTGGCTTTTACAATACTGCCTGCAACAGAATGTTACAATTTTTTCATTGCAGTATGTTCAACCACTCTGTTCATTGGAAAGATTTCCAAAACTACGTCAGAAGATGAACTGCGAGCAGAACTTGAAAAGTATGGCAGTTTGGAATCCATAAATGTAAGATTTTCTATGAGTCATAATTAATGAGTAAATGTGAATACCAAGATCATATTCCTTTCATTGACATAGAGTACTCTTCATAATGTTATTTGATGTTGTGATGTAAGATTAATTACTCCTATATAGATGATCCCGCCCCGAGGATGTGCATTTGTTTGTATGACTCGCCGTAAGGAGGCAGCTAAGGCTGTTGACAGAATGAAAGGAATGCTGTTCAATGGTAGTGAACTGAGGGTAAGGAATATTAATTTGAAATCAGAATTCAGAATACAACAGGTTTGATATAATGGAAAACTTCTATGCTAGTGTTTCTGCAATGGCACCACAAGCTCAGCATATTTTGTTGTGATACGTGTTTTAAACATTGCGAAAGTAAAGACAGCTTCCTCTTTCAAGCTTTTCTGATACCAAAGTTTGATCATAAAGTGACTGCAACATCTGTCTAATTATTTTGATTTTAGCAATTCTTAATTTTTATACATCAAAACATATATGATTATTATGTGTTTTAATGTTTAATGTTGATTGTAATGAGGGTTTTTCTTAATACAGGTTGCCTGGGCTCCAGGCATTGGGGTCAAGGAGTCTGCATTCAAGGACAAATGGGATGTTGAGGTCGGGGCGACCTACATCCCTTGGAGCTCTCTACCTGAGGATCTCTCCAGTCTGATTGATGGTGGCATTATAGATGAAGATTCATTGCCTGAAAATCTTAAAGGTTTGAACCAACTTACATTTTTTAAAGAAATCAGCACACAAGTATAAAACAGGCACTTCGAGTCCTGAATAAATATTTTGAACTGGTATCCTTTTTAGTGCTCATTGCTGTAATTTTCAGTAATTTATGCTTTTGCTTCTAGGAATAACTTTAGGGAGAGAAAAGCCTGATGCACAAGATGAGCCCCCACAACCACTGATGAACAGCACCCAGATGCCTCACACTCAGGTCCAGCCCCTCCAACCAGTCAACATGCCTCCTGGGGGGCCTCCCCCAGGGACCATGCCACCTCCTCTACCTGGTGCAGGTACATCAATTGTTTTTAAATGTGATTAAGAGAAATCAGTACATGTTGATGTGATGAATAATATTTTTAATCCATATGTAGCATTTCTATAGTCTGTTCCAAGATATTTTTGCAGCACATTTGACCGATTTTTAATAAAATTACACATACCTGTGAAAGAAGTTCAATTGAAATCGATGAAAGGGGAAAGTTCCAAGGTATCTTCATGGACACCTTATCATTTTTCACTCAAAAGTTCACGAAATTGAAAACAGATTTCTTACGGCGATTTATAATGAGGATTGTTTACATCTTTTCTCCATTCGGAAGTCACTCGGAATACCTTGCGCAATTTTTCAACGTTTAAATCCGGGTCTGTTGCAATACAAAATCCCCGTAGACATCACATTTTTTAGCCATGTATTAAAATCTGATAAGCTATAAGGGCGTTTCAACGAAGAAATCTTGTAAATTTTTCATACTTTTGAATGAACATCATTTGAACCCTGGGTCATTTATGAATATCGAGTAATTAAGCAAAATGTGAATCCAGGATATCTTGGGACAGAATATACTAGGTTTGAATCTAAATGTAAAATCACTACAGATACAAGAATAAATCTATTTGAAAGGTTCTTTTTGATTTGTACATTTTATTTAATGATATATTTGATGATAATTTCATTGTGAATTCTTTTGCTGCCTCTTTAGGTGTAATGCCCCCAGGAATGTTGCCAAGAATGGGCATGATGCCCCAGATGATGGTACAGGGAGGTATGCCCCCACCCCAGATGTCTGGAATGCCCCCTGTTGTTCCCTCAGTCTCAATGACCATGAGCACAGGAATCCCCCCAGTCCCTGGTCAGGCAGGAATGATCCCACTTCCTGCTGGAATGCCACCAGGAGGAATGCCACAAGTGGTTAGTTTAGTTCTTGAAAACATAATTTCATGTTTATTTATATTTTTAAAAATGTCCTGAAAAGAGTGAAATTTTAAAATTTGATAGAAGCAATTGAATGGTACTAATTTCATTCTTAATATGTAGCTTTGATTTTATGATGCAATAAAAGTTAATGAAATGTTAATAGGAACTGATTTTCTGTTTTGTAGGTACGTCATCCTGCCACAGTGGTCAGCACTGGAGTACAGTTCTCACAGAACATGACAATGGGAACTCAACCCATGATGGCAGTTCAGCGTCCAGGACTCCCTCCAGGGGCTGCATTTCAGAGGTTTTCAATGCCACCTCAGGGATTTCTTAGGCCCCCTCAGCCAAACTTTGACCCAATGAAGCCTTCAATGCCACCAAACCGACCTCCGTTTGACATGATGCAAGATTCCAAAGACAAACCACCATTGCCTGGGCAAGACTGGCAGCAAAAACCTGACTTTGACACAAGTGAAAATATGGACCTAGATGAACGTGATTCAAAACCAGAAAAAAAATCTAGGTTTAGTGATGCAACCCCACCTGACAGTTTTAGTCAGGGTGGTCCCCAAATGGGGCCAGGAATGGGGATGATGGGACAAATGAGACATCCAATGGGAGGAGGAATGGGTCCATCTGGTGGAATGAGGGGACCCAGACCTTTAATGGATGCTGGAGGCCCTCCAAATATGGGGCCTAGAGGGCCACAAGATGGACAGAGATTTAATTCTCCCAACATGATAGGAGGCCCACAGAGAGGTGGATTTGGCGGTCCGGGGGGTCCACCAGGATTCAGAGGCAATAGACCATTCCAAAGATTTCCTGGACAGTTCATGAGGCCTGGATTTAGGGGGCCTCCAGGTGACATGATGAGACCTCCATTTGATGGTCCTGGGGGTGAGGAAGGAAATGAAATGGACAATCCTCCTGATGACCACGAGAGTGATCACAAACGTAGGAACTCTGGGGATCGCTGGAGAGACGACCGGGACGATGATCGGGATGGAGACTACAGGGATTACAGGAGGGACGACTGGAGAGGAGGCCGGGGCAGAGGCAGGGGCAGGGACTTCGGTGGCCGGGGAGGAGGGCGCCGTGACTTTGACCGGCGAGACAGAAATCGGGATGACCGTGGGGGAAGGGACAGAGATTATGACAGAGGGGATAGAAGGAATAGAGATAGAGAAGACAGATATAGGGACAGGGATGACGGTTTCCGTGACAGGAACAGGGATCGAGAAGATAGAGGGGATTGGCGTCATAGAAACGATGATGACAGGAGCAGCAGTAGAAAGGAGGCCTCTGCCTGGGGCAGTGCCTTGGAAGAAATGATGAAAACTGTTGTGATTCCACCACCAGGTGACGGAAACGCAGAGCAAACAGATGACAAAGGACCTACAGAAGAAGCAGCTCCTGCTCCCCCGGTCACTATTCCAGCGGTTCCAGTCCCTCCCACTCTGGAGGAACCGGCCAGCGTGGGAGACAACAATAGTGAAGAGGTCAGTGGTGGAGGGAACAATAGCGAAGCAGAGTTTGTTCCTCCTGTAGCACCTGTGCCACCAGCTGATGACATTGTTAAACATAACGGACCAGAAGTGACAAGTGATAGTGTTCCTAACGGGGAGGATATAATCCCTCCCGCTCCTGAACCCGAGATTGTGACAGAGAAAAAAGAAAAAGTGCCGGGTGATTTAGAGGAGGGAGAGATTGAGTGATGCTTGTGTGCATTAGGTTCATCTTTCAGTTCTTAGGTCTTATTATGCAGCATGGTGTCAAGATTTTTATGATCTCCTTCATAGTTTTGTGAAGTTTGGATACTTGTTCATATGCAGTTCATACTTACTGTTTTTTAGCAAGCAGATGTTTGAATTAAGATTAATTATTAATGAGCCATTAAGTAAAATGTGCCATTGTAAATCTGCAAGATAAATGCATTCTTGTAAGCACTAAGTGGAATTTGATTATAAAAAAAAATTGTGTATAGAATCTGATATTCAAGCATTTTAATTAAGGAAGGTTTCATTTGATAAATCCCCAGCAATGTATTTGAATTACCATAGGTGTATGCTTTACATTTCTTGCAAACAGGAACATATTTATTGTTATAAAGTGCATTAAGAAGCCACTTTACTAAAATCCTGTTGTTTGACAATTACATTAAAGTATTCCAGATGTTGTTGAGTTTTCCACATGTAAATACTGTCATTTTTATTCTGTTCATACACACCAATTTTAAATAATGATGTGGCGAACTTATTTTTTACCAAGTTGAATGTTGTATGGAGAGTAGTGAATGGTGTGTAAGGATTGGATATTTTATGCAAGGGTGTGTTAAAGAGATGTGTGCTCAAATGGGTGGTTATTTACAAACCACATAAAATAAAAAATAACTAAACAAATTCTGTGCTTGACTTTGTACACTTTTTTTCCTCCCATCTGTTTACATTTTGCTGGCATTATTCATTAATTGTTATAGTATTCACTTTCCACTCAAGAAAATCTGAATCATTGGAGTTGGAATGTTACAAATCTACTTAAAGTTTCTCAAAGTGAAGATAAAGATATATTAGGAATGTAAATTCCAGAGAAATTTCGGTTTGTGAAATAAGTGTTCTATTACGTGGTTAGAGTTGAGATGTATCATGTTAGATGAGTTATTACAAGAACAGGTAATGTAATCTACAAAAAGAGGAGTTGAGAATGGAAGAATCCTAGCCGGAAGTGCACCAGACAGGAAATAGCAGACCAGCGGATGTGAACGGTTTGTACCGTGGACTTGACTATTATAGATGATTTAATGTTTTGTAGCTTGTTTTGATATGTGTAAATAATCATGTGGTATCCATTCAAAATTAGTGTTTCTTTTCTGTTTGAAAGGAGGTTTGTAAAGTCTGCTTTACAAAGTGCATGAGGCGTCCATATATAATGGAGATTTAATATGTTGCTAGATGAAGTAGGTCTACAATAATATTAATTTATATCGTATAACAACGGTAAAAGCCAAACTGCTTCTTATAAAGTGACGGTATGATTTGTAAATATGCTTTTTAGAATTTTATTTTGGTCCCAGGCGTAATGCCAGCGAACCCAAGAAAATTAAAAACCTTGATTGACCTAGGATAAAAGTATAGCTTGTGAATTAATAACAGAGTTGTTCCTCTTTAGACAGTAAGGTGCGTTCTAAAGGGGAACTTTTATTTTTTGTGTAAAATTTCTTCGATATCGTTGCCATTTGTTAATTCTTTAAAACTACAATTACAAACAAATATGATATATTTATTTTGTTAAAAAAATTTATAATAATATTAATTTGTTATTTCCTGATATTGATTTATTTATATATTAAGCAAATTCTCAAAACTCGTATATTCGTTAAATAGTTATTTTGTATATAAACTCTGAAGACCTTTGTTGGGATAAGCTATGTCCAAAAACGGAAAGGGTTTTAATTAATATTTGGCGGCCTACTCTAAGTAGGGCAATGGGATGTAAAAATATAGAGAGTAAATTTCCATTACTTAGTGCTATCGTCGCTTGCCATAGTACTATGGAACATGAGAGTCAATCATTAAATATATCGGAAGTTACATTTCTGTGTAAAAATTTCAAATACTGAAAACAAACAAATCCCCTTCCTTAATGATAAATGTCAATGACTTTTACCGTTTCCAATCTATTATACAAAACCAAAACCCATCTTCATCTGGTCCATTCCGTCCAACTCATATGAAATCTCTGTAAATTTATATGCAAACCCTTTACCTGCAGACTTAGTGGTACCGTGTTTCTAGATGTTTTTCAACATATCGCTTGTTCCTACCCTTCGACTTATGACTTACGTACACACTGGTGGGATATCAGATCACCAACTCTTTCGATGTACACCTCTCTGCGGACCTTTGTGCTATGACGGATGATGATATATGTTCTTCCTTCTAGGTCTAAGGACGTAACTATTTCAAATGGTTGCAAGAAAAATATCTGCGGGCACTTAGATTATTTAACTTAGATACATCCGAGATATTGCTACACGCTATAACCAAATCAAATGTTTGCGTCATAACGTAATTTTAATTTAACCTGCGTAGTTTTGTGCCGATGGACCCCACGCCCCCTTTTTCAATATCTATTTTTAAATATTTATGCTTTGATTTATAACTATATCTGTTGCGTGTATGTATAATTGTATGTTCTGAAATAATCCCCATATGAGGAAAATAAAGTATTAATGAATGAATGAATGAATACACTAAAATGTTAGTGTAATTTTAAAGGGTTTATCAAATAGATAAGATTAATCATTGTAATTAAAAATAAAATAAAAATGGTTTAATAGAGGTGTTATCAATCAAAATTATGGATTATGGTTATGGATGGACTATCTTAAAATTAAATCTATAATAAAACGAAAAAAATTACGATTCTCAAGAAAATTCTTTTGCGTTCATTGCACATGTAAAGTAGATTTCAATAAATCACTATAAAATGTTATAAATCTAGCTATTCTTTATTTTATTAATCAACATTATGATTACCGTAATCAGTTAACACTCTCCATTCAAAAAGTACCGAGCAAGCATCAGTGATTTACCACCGTGCACGGGCAATGAAATGAAATTTTGTGGTAATTTACCCAAATTTGGAATTTAGAATACATATATCTGGTTTTTCTATATTGATTAAATAATAGTTTATGGCAAAACAAATCTTATCTGAAAAATTAAGGCAGATCAGATGGTTAATTTGTATTAGGAATATTTGAAAAGATTTCTTTCAGTGTTGAAATAAAAGTAAAAATCAAGTTGAATTTTCTGTTTCTCTCATTTTTATCTTATTTTTCCTTAGTTATTTTTATGAAATGGTAAAATGAATTTTAAAACTTGATATATTTTTAGTATCATGATCGATATAGCAATTATAAATACAGTACAAATCACTTTAATTTTAACCCCTCTAATCAGTGAATCACAAAATGAGCATCTACGCTAGCCAAGCGTTTTGGATCCACTCTGTTCCCCCCCCCCCCCCCCCCCCAAAGTGAGGAGAGTGCGGATCAGAAACCCTTGACTTGGGAAGATGCAAAATGAGTGCAATTAAATTAATTTCTGAGGGCAGTGGTATCAATATCAAATTTTAAACACATTTTATAGGTTCGAGAGTTGTTTCAAATTTGAACCACTCGTGAATTTTGTTTATTACTTTAGATTACATGCATTTGATATAGCGAAAGAAATTGTGGACCCACCCCTGTGTCCCTGAAAAATGTGAATGTTTTCTTGAAATAATTGAGAACACTATACAAATAACTGAGTTATTTAAGAATTTGTACTTACATTTCATTTCTAATAATTTTAAAGCCTACGTAAGTGTCATATTGTAAATTTTGAATTAACTGGGTGGGTGTAAATACAGAATTGACATCGTTGTCATGTTGTAATTTTTGTATTTACATCCACCCAGTAAATTCAAAATTAACAACATGACATAAGTTTGCCTGTAGTTGACAGATAATAAAATGGTTCATTCGCTCCTGTAACATTCATTTACTTGTAATGTACATGTATTTGTACGGGTTGATTAATGCGTGTACGTATACAACACGTGCGCAGGAGTTGTATCGTGCCCTTGTATTAAAAGAAGAGTTATTTCCCTTTTCAAACAAAACTGCATTTTCTTCTAAAAGAGGATGGTTTTTAAAGATTACAGTTAAGTTTATTCTTTATGTGAAATAAATTTTAAACAACATTAACAAATAATATGAAAACAATTCGTTTTTATTATAAAACGAACAAAGCAATCTTCCTTTTAATCATAACAATCCTAAAAAAAATATCCAAACACCTGTTCACCATACTAATCTTTAATAATTTATTTATATAGTATTCATTTCACCTACACATGGTTACTCTGGTTTCTCTTCAATCCACGCTTAAATCTTTCGCCTTTTACTAAAGATTTCCGTGGAGAGGAACATTAAATGAGTCTATAGACTTATTTTTGTAACCCTACCTCGGTAGGGTAATAAACAACCAAATAAAAGATCTGCAATACACTCTAATACATGCATGGGACACACGTGCTATCCCTCACAGGTGGCGGATACACTACACACACGTATGGGACACACGTGCTATCCCTCACAGGTAGAGGATTCACTACACACACATACGGGACACACGTGCTATCCCTCACAGGTGGCGGATACACTACACACATGTATGGGACACACGTGCTATCCCTCACAGGTAGAGGATTCACTACACACACATACGGGACACACGTGCTATCCCTCACAGGTGGCGGATACACTACACACATGTATGGGACACACGTGCTATCCCTCACAGGTAGAGGATTCACTACACACACATACGGGACACACGTGCTATCCATCACAGGTAGCACATGGAAGGAAAATACTACGATGTTTTAAAAACGAGGTCATGTACGAACATTTACTTTACAAACTATTATAGCTTAACTTTGACATGTTGCTGAAAATGCCATAATCTCAAAAATAATATTGTACGTTCTGTATAAAAATTTCTTCCAAGAAATACTGAGCATAGCTATAAGGCTTGAACGTTATATGAAAGATAACTTTAAACGATTTATTAACCAAAAGCAGAAAAAACTCAGCATATTTAATATTAAAAATGTCCTCATTTTATTTCAATGAAAAAATCTCTAAATTAAATTCTTTATATTAGGAGCTCTCAAAACATTTCAAAATTGATATTTTGAAGCCCTTCATTAATTGTGGATAGCTGAACATCCTGGTTATGAGGTCAACTGTGTTGTTATGATAAATAATTTGTTTGCTTCCAGGAAGATGGATTCTGTATATTAACCTTTGTACAGGAAACTTTTTACATAATTTAAAATATAAATTATCTATTAGACCAAGTACCAACCTTGTAACAGTACATGTATATGTATACTATACATGTATTTTGTTTAGTTTCCATTTTTTTCAAAATTTCAAACTCTTATATTAAGTTTAAAGTACCTTGTTAATTGAAGAAAATAAAAACAAAAGAACAAGGGAGGATAATGAATTCATTTAAATTAAATCAATATTGTACAAATTATACTGCAGTTAACAAGTGAATGATTAAAATGCATTGTGAAGTTATAATGTGCATCGGTAAAATGTCCAATATATTTTTAAACAAATCAACAAGCATGTACACATGTACAAAAGAGAAAAACCAAAAAACTATTTACAGGTAATTTTGTTGCACCTAAATTTCACCTCAAGAGGATTAAAACGAATGATTTTATACAAAGAAAAATAATTTTAGTTTATACATCGGGTAACAACCTATTCATCATCAACTTGGAAACCAGAACTTGAGTTTTGTACAAATAATCATTTATTAAGAATTAATGATAAAACTTAAACTCTGACATTCTTTACAAAGGTTTTGTCTATAAAAGAATTATACAAAGAAATTTTTTAAAAAAAAGTATGGACAATCAGTACTAATCATTCATATTTATATAAATGAACACATTAAAATTGCTGAAATCCAGATCTACAGTATAAAATATAAAATTCTAATTTGATTAAAAAAAACACATGCAAAAACTTTTAAAAAATAAGTTGATGTAAAAAAACCCACCCAAAACAAACAAACAAACAAAATTTTTTATTAAAATATTATTATTTATGCTCTGAAATATTCAAATTTGAGTAATCAACAACACAATATGAAATAGGAATAAAAAGAAAATTTTTAAAATAAATCCACCTTTCCCTAAATTATTTTACTATTAATTTCAAAATTGTTTTCAATTTGCTGTCTGAAAAGTTCATGAATGCTTTACTTACAAAAACTTTCCTTCTGAATGTGGGTTGTCTAAATTAAATGCATGAACAAACAGATACCATAGCATGTTTTATCATGAACTGGTACATGTACTACCATATAACAGGTATTTTCTGCGACTCAAAATTTTTGCGGTTTAGACCCAGAAAGGTATCAAATCATATTCTGCTTTTTCAATTGCTGCAATTACATTAGACCACAAAAAAAATAAAAAAAAAATAAGTTTTATACATTGCTTCAAGTTTTAAATCCATCCTTCATGCTTTTTACGGGACTCCACTGGGGGCAGTACCGCTGAGAGGAGTGTAATGAGGGTGTTAGTTTCCCATTACATTACCAGCCACCTTTTGACTCTAGCTGCTGTGATTGTCGTGTGGTCAATGTTTTTGTAAAAACTATGGTAAAGCACGCATTTGTCTTATGTTTTGTGAATATTTTACAAATTATGATGATGAAATATTTATATTTTTCAGTCTTTGCCTGTGATAACACTATGTATTGATTTTGAACTATATAACCCTTGACTTCAAATGACAAGATATTTGGGCGCCAGTGGGCTTTGTCTCTTTATATTTAAATATTTAATCATACAATGGCTTAAAATTATTAAAATATAAGTAATAAGGAATCATTCTTTGAATATTATGAGGTATTAATTTCTATCAGGGCGTGATCAAATCTATCATAAAGCCCTTCGGGCTTTATTGGATTTGATCATGCCCAAACCGAAATCTATCATAAAGCCCTTTGGGCTTTATTGGATTTGATCAGCCCCAACCGAAATCATAACTTCATAATACTCAAAGAATGATTCCTTATTCCTTAAATGAATTCCTTTTTTTTTTTAACTTCTTCTGACCTGCAATCAAAAAGATTAACCTATCATTATTGAAGATAGTTGATTGACATCTTCCTTAAGTGATTCATTTTTTATAAATAGTCATCTAATTATACTATCATCCATGACTGTTATTGTTTAGAAAAAGATTTGCAAATGAATTTCAAAAAAGCGCTTGGAATACATAATCTGCCCATGCAGATCGATATGTGTAACCTGAAATATAAATCACGTCTGATTATTTGTTACCTTTTGAGTGTGTATTTTTGGAGATGTATAATTATGCTAAAATATAATTCACATGGAGTTAGTGTGATTTTTATTGGATTAAGTAGAATTTCTGTGGATTTTTTATACCTGCAAAATTCCGCAAAAAATAAACAACTGCAGAAAATACCCGTTATACCGTAATTTAAAAGTGCTAAAACACTGCGTTAACAATCACTTTTGTTACTGGAATCGTGAAGTTTAAAGTCCTGCTGATCTGAGTCAGAGTCGTGATGATGACTAGGAACTATGGGATTGGATTGCTTCCCTTGGATAATGATTGTGGAGAATGGCTCGAATCGCAGTGGAATGTATCCGTCAATGTTACTGGCTACCGTGCAGGGATCACCATCTAATTCAAAAGCAAAAAAATAAAAAGCTGTCACTCTTTACTTTAAACTTGGTAACAAAATACTTTTGTGCTCATGCATTTATGCCAAATCTATTATAACTTCTGATCTGATCATCATTACACAAATTTACAAATAATGACAGATGACCTATAAGAAATACACAAAACGCCAATTGGTCTTAACGATCACCTGAGTAGCATATAACCCATACACAAACTTGTTGAAGAGTCTCATATATTCATTTAATTAGAGTCTTTCTGGAGTAGAAAAAATTATAAATCTGTAATGACGACCACCTCCATGCCAAAAATCTTTCAAAAAGAACTATGAAACTTTAAGATATGGTCTACAAAATCATGAATTCAGTTTTCCTTTGTGTGAGAGTAAAGAAGATAATTTTTAAACATTATATGCATTAACACCTATACATCCTTTTTGGCCCTGCCTTAGAGTCAAAACTCATACTCAAGGGGACATGAAATTTAAAATTTTAGTAGAGGACTTCCTGGTAAACATACATGTAATTATGAAGTTAGTTTTTCATACAGATGTGTGAGAATAGAGAAGAAGATTTTTCAACATTATATGCATTAACACTATATTGCCCCCCCCCCCCCCCAATGTCCTGAACCCCTGACCCAGGGGTCATGAATTTCACAATTTTGGTAGAGGGCTTCATGGGCATCATAATCATGCATTCAGTTTTTTGCCCACATGTGTGGGAGTAAAGAAGAAGATTTTTTAAAATTTAATAAATTTTAACTATATGGCCATATTGGCCCCACCCTAAAGCCTGAACCCCTGATACAGGGGCCATGAATTTCACAATTTTGGTAGAGGGCTTCATGGACATCATAATCATGCATTTAGTTTATAACAAATATATATGGGAGTAGAGAAGAAGATTTTCTAAGATTCAATACATTTTTACTATATGGCCATATTAGTCCCACCCTAGAGTCTGAACCCCCCTTCCCCCCTGAGCCAGGGGTCATGAATTTCACAATTTTGGTAGAGGGCTTCATGGACATCAGAATCATGCATTCAGTTTTTAACAAATACTTATGGGAGTAGAGAAGAAGATTTTCTAAGATTTAATACATTTAACTACCAGTATATGGCCATATTGGCCCCACCCTAGAGCCTAAACCCCTGAGCCAGGAGTAATAAATTTTACACTTTTGGTAGAGGGCTTCATGGACATCATAATCATGCACTTAGTTTATAACAAATATATATGGGAGTAGAGAAGAAGATTTTCTAAGATTCAATAAAATTTTACTATATGGCCATATTAGCCCCACCCCAGAGTTAGAGTCCCTGACCCAGGGGCCATGAATTTCATAATTTTGGTAGACATCATAACCATGCTACCAGTTTATTCCTCTCATGTGTGGGAGTAGAGAAGAAGATTTTTGTAAATTTGGCTTTTTTTTTTTGCATATTTGGCACCACCTATGGTGCCCTGGGGGTGGTAGAGCCATGAATATCACAATTTAGATTCCTCTTACCATAGAAATGCCCCACATCAAAAATAGTAACAATTGGACTTGTAGTTTTTTAAGAAGAAGTTAAAAATGTAAAATTGCTAACGCACGGCAGATGACGACAGACGAAAACGGATAGCAATAGGTCACCTGAGTTTACGATTTTCCATCATATCAGTTTTCTGAATTTCAAATCTAATCATCACTTGTACCATGCTACTTCTGATGCCAACATTGTGTGCAAGTTTTTTTTTTCTATATTACACACTTTTTGATATTCTTATGATGAATCGTTGAACCGACATGTTAGGGATTTACCTAGGAAAATCTCCACTGTCTCCAGGTTAAAGCTGGCCTTCACAGCATCCAGGGGCAGCCTGCCATTGTCCAGCAGAAAGGTTTTCCTTACAGTTTTCTTATTAGAGCACCTGCATACCACCAACAAAGTCTCTATAAAGTAAGACATTTGTTTATTAATACAAATAAAATGTCTCCAATTTGTACAACTGAAAAACATAATTTTTTTTATAAAGCCTAATTTTTCATGACATGCAAATTTTACACTGTTGAAATCCAAATTAGATGACTATACAATGTAATAACATACTGGTGTGCATTAATGATTACAATCAAAACAAGACCTGTAATGAATATTTAAAGATAACATATCATTTAGAAAGAACTCAACATTCCTCCCAAACAAACACAAAATTAACCTCGTTTTTTTATTTATAGTAAGTTTTTACTAACTCAGGTTTCAAATTACATACCTGGCTTTTCTACAGTTTGATATTTGGTTGGGAACACTAGGGAGGTCTCTTCTATCATTCTGAAATAGATACATACATATTATTATAACAGTAACCTGATCCATAAAGCCGGATCACGTCTAGTTGCCAGATGCGGATTGTCAGATCAATCGAGACGGGAACCGGCTTTATGGATCAAGTTACTGTTATAATGGAAAATTTATTATATCTATTTAAAAAGTTTTAATTAAAAACTATGTTTTTAAAATCAACTGACTTTCACTTATATAACAAAGCTATTTTTAAACGAACTTTTAAAAGGCGCTAAAATACAGATGTTATCTAATGCGAACTACGTCATCATTTTGAGAGAGTGGTGATACAGAATCAGAAACCCACAGTGTGGTGATCCACAAAATCCGATCACACTCTGTAAAATTGACAGTATCGAGAAGGGAAAATTGATGGGTATATAATAAAGTATCTGATTCCGTGATTGTTTGAAAAATGATTTCTATAAAATGGTAAATCTATTTGAATTCTTGTATGCAAAGATTTCAATATAAATATTGGTATCCTGCAGTAGTATGTATATGAAAAAAAACATGTATATTAATCTTTAGAAGAATCAAATTTACTTCTCCTTCAAAAAAAATTAAATTCTTTAATAATTTTCATAAACACAACTGCCAACATTTCTTTAAATTACAAATGGTTTTGATTGTGTTCTGTACATATCTTGTACATATACCTTCTAAAAGGTTTGGCGTTTTATTGAGCTAAGCTATGAATTTCTTAGTATATTTTTTTAAGTACTTTTCACTATTAACAATTACATGTATGTGACTGTGTACTTTGTCAGAAGTATCAAACAATATACAATAAGGCACAGCAATCCTATCACTCTATTATTAAAAAGTTATGGGACTGTATATTATAAAATTTGTTTAAAAAAAATTTTTAAAGAGAGGGAAAAGTGGGAGAATTCTTACTTAAGTTGTAGAGTAGGACCTATAACCTGCTTATAGTGAAATAAACAATTAATTTGATCAAGAGTAATTTAACAGATGTGAAGATGCCTCGATACATATAGTGTCTAGTATTTCCTCATTTTCAAACATACAAATTAGTAAATAATATTAAAAAATTAAATATATACATGCAAATGTACATTTAAAACAATTAATCCAACTAGAGTCACTTTTCAAGTCCATCAATTAAGTTCCCTATGCATGAAACAATTGGACTATGAACATTGCATGCTGCAAGAGGTATCTCATGACAACATACATGTAGGGCACTGATATGTCATACATCTTACAATATTGTCAATGATACATCAATTACTAAACACAATTTTTCTTCAATTCATTCTTCATTTCAAAAACCATTTGCATTAAAAAGAAAACCTTTTAGCAACTCAATATATGTATTAAAAGGTATCAGATTTAGTTCAAATCATTCAAACATTGCTAGCTTGTTAGGTTTTGCCTTTCATATCCCTCGTAATGGGTGCCAATTGTTTTATATTAATCAGAAAAAGTGTACTGCAGTCATACTCAAGTCATGATTTCTGCATCATTTGGACATTCCTTCAAATTGATTTTAAATGCCATAAAGTGTTTTTTTGGCATGTATAAAATTTGGGCATTTTTTAAAAAAAAGAATGTGCCCATTAATTGCTTGTAGTAACAATGAAATGAATACACATCATAAATTTTGGTATCTTAAATTTTGTCAATTTGGTATAAAATGCATACTGCAATAGTAAGTCATGCTCTCTGATCATTGCATTCCTATGAATCAATTTTAATACAATTTTATTACTCACTGTGATAACTTGGAGACTTTAGCATTCAACTGCTTGATTTGTTCATTCTGGAAAATAAGATATTTTATAATTTAATAATTTACAGGTATTGAAAGAAAAAAGATTAAAATTAAACATGAAAAAAGTATTTATCTTAATTCATACTTAAAAGTGGCATTTATTTATTTCTTTTCAACAACATCAAAAGTGATAAAAAAAAACTTTCCTAACAAGTTACTCAGTACTAATAGTAAAACATACCGCATAACCGTTTTTTTTTGCATGTCACAAAATTTGCGAAAATGGGTAAAATCTGTAACATTTTTAATTTGCGTCAGTCATTTTTTGCGATTTAAAAAGTTTCTTAAAGAAAATGATATAAGATATAATTTATGCGTATTCAATTATTTGCGATTTAAAAGAGATCGTGAAAAAAGCCAAAATTAGACCAGTGCGAAAATTACCAGATATACGGTATATAAACAGAATCTATTTAACTTTGTCGTTCCCACTGTATGTACCTGCTCAAGAATTTCTTGTTCCATCAGCTCTATCTTGAGGGCTTCGTCCATAGATTCTTCATTCTCCGACTTGTCCATCCACCCCTTGTCTGACAGCTGCTGTTGATAACCCTCAGTTGGAGCATCAACTTCAACATCCACGTCTGGATTGTCCCCCCTCTCTGTATTACTGCTTTCAGTTGTATCTAGCGGTAACTTGGATTTTAAACTCTCTGTGATTTCATCCACCTCTTCTTCAATGTCCGCTGTACTTAAACTGTTACGAAACACTGGCTCCTGTTCCGAGAAGTCCACCTTCTCTGTTTCAAGGTCACTCTCAACACTGATTGATTTACGCAGATTCACAATTTTTGGCCTGGATGATGTGTTGTCCGATGATGGCAACAATGTTATTTCTCTTGGAGACTCTGAATCATTGTCTGCTAACACAACATCAGTCAAAACCATCTTTGGCACTGGGTACTCAGGCTTCTCTGAGTCTCCTACAGGAAGATCCTCCACATCTGATTGTTTAAATACGGCAGAATCTTGACTGTCGGTCTGTTCAGAATAATGAGTTACCTCCCTTGGTGACACTTCGGAGTCTGTGTCCGAGGGATCACAGAGTTCGCTCCGAGTTTTCTGTTTTGGGAGGTACAAGTCTGCACCAGGAATGCCCTCCTTGGACACCTGATCAGGGACACTATTCTCATTTTGGTCCTTTAGACACATATTTTCTGTTTGTTCTTGCTCCGTGTTGACTTCAGTTTGTTGCCTTGGAGACTCAATTGAGGACTGGCTGCTGTGCACAGATTCCGATGAGTCAGCAGATTCATTCATCTCTTTATCTGACTGCATTTGATGTAGATCTACAAATAAAAACATATTGAGAACAACTATAAACATCGGTTTGATCTTAATTACTGTATTCTCCATATAACATATACATGTATAACATTTATAATTTTCTTATTAAATTAAGATTTACCCAATTCATCAACAGCCTCTCATCAAGTATACAAGCTTGACAATAATTGTTTTCTTTCTTTATAAGTAATTGTTTTAGGCTGTAAATATTTTCTAGCATTAGACCTGCTAATTATTGAGACGGAGAATAAATACCTGATACTTACATAGTCAGTTAAAATGATCCAAACAAAACACCTTTTTACATAAATAAGCTTACATCAACTAATACAGACCCTGCTAATTCTCAATACACTGTAACTTTGAGTCATAGGTTGTATAGCTTCCCTCTTATAAGGCAGGAAGGATGGAAGAATGCACAAATTTCCTGATAAAACCTTACACTCACAACACTGGACTTTTCATAGGAAAATCATAAGTCTCCTTTTCAGTTGATTTTATTGTTTCTAATTGCAACTTATTCAATTAATAAAGTTTCAAAGCATGTTTTTTTTTCTCCAGGTGCATTATTAACTGTGGTGCCAGTGTACGGTTATTATGTATAAATATTCATTATAGTCACATGACAGGAAGTCCACACTGTTTAACAAGGTTGAGTGAAAGTACATAAAATATGATATACTAGAATTGTTAAATAACATATTACGTAAGTTAAATTATCCACAAGGATGAGCATTTAGTACCTAGTATATACCAGTACATGTACTTAATGAACTCAAGAAGGACACAGGCCAATTTTTAAACTTAAACTGTGAAGGATTTAGTTAAAATCAGTTTTCTTAAAAACACTTAGTCTCTCTTCTACAGCACTTCAGAAAACTAGGGGGGGGGGGGGGGCTTATGTCTAGTGCTAAATAGACTAAATAGATCCTTAAGGTATTCCCTTTGGGTGTTTCTTTCCATTTGCCGAGAGTAAGTTATGTAATTACTTATATTTTTTAAAAGATTTCAATAAGTCTGAATGTACCTATTACCATGCATTCTGTAATCATGATTTTATTTCAGGAGTTAACTGGGTAGTATATGTATGAATATCATCAGCATGTTCAGCAGTACAGATTTTTGGCACATAAATATTTAGCAAAATGATTTCTACTTGCTCATGAAGTATATACGGAACTACCCCTCATAGAAAGTTCCACAATGTCGCCAAATTTATTTTACAGACTGTAAAATCTTACCAACATCAATGGGATAAAACTTTAATTTGACATCCATGTTTGACCCAGATGGTGATGGGAGAAATGTGGAATCATTGCTTTTCTTTGCCCCTGCAGCAATTAGGACACCCTTGTATCCTATGGCAACACCCTTGGGAATGAGACCAATCCCTTTTGGTCTCTCCAGTTTGTCCATATGCTGTTAAAGGAAGTCAAAGTAATGGGTGAAAATAAAATGAATAAAAAAAATGTTCTAAGTTACCTGGTAATTTTTTATCTAAAAGAAGACAATTTCTAATTCACATTAATTTGTTGGGTAATACATGTAATGCAATCCTGATATTCTGTCATAGAAGAAATGAAGTCATTTTCTGTCTATAATCCAATTGAACTGAGCATAATATAGCATTGTGAAAATTATTTGCACTAATGCATTATAGAATATCTTTCTGACAAATATTAGTGTACCTTAAACAAACATGTTCTGCTGTCTTTGGATAGAAATACCATCAAACAGGCTGCTAGTACTGTACAATAAATGAATAATCAAGGACTTACAATTTCTGCTGACTTGATTAAGTCCCCACCAGGTCCCTCCTTGGCAAAGGTGAACACTTGTAGGACGTTCTGTGTGTTGCTTCCAACAACCAGGGATCTCAAGCTGGGCTGTAAGGTAAAAATAGAGGATAAAAGTGGGCTGAAACATTAATCACAAAGTCAGACTGTGCTGTAAGTAGCATTAAACAGAGGGCTGAAGTGGGCTGAAACATTAATCACAAAGTCAGACTGGGCTGTAAGTAGCATTAAACAGAGGGCTGAAACATTAATCACAAAGTCAGACTGGGCTGTAAGTGGCATTAAACAGAGGGCTAAGGTGGGCTGTAGCATCAATAAGAGGGGTAGAGTGAACTTGTCTGTAGCACACCGGCCTTGGCTACAGTGGCCTGAAGTATTTCATTAACAAAAGGTGAGATAAGGTTGAAGCATAAAACATAGGGTTTTTTGAGTGGGCTCTAGCATACCAGTTTATGTATCATAAAGGTACAAGTAAAAGTACACAGCATGCGACAGAAGACGACTAACACATTGATAGATTTCAGTGTTTCTGTGGTTGAAACTTAAAATGGTGAAGTTTACCTCAAAGATAAGGATTTCTGGGGAAAGAAGTCCATGAAGTCGGGCACAGCTCTTTCTGTGGGGATCTCGATTTTCTCGTAATTGGATTGTCACCAGCTGTGCTGTTTCTTGCATAACACTCTGTCAAAGAACACAAATATTTTAACAATTTGAATTACCTTGACCATAGGGATCAACAATGATGGTGTCATTTGGACTTCCTTATTAAACAAGGTTACATACCCTCGCAAAAAAACAAAAGAAAAGGTATTTGTGCTATTCATTCATTCAATCTTTATTTCTCCCTTTCGGAGACAATGGGCTACTGGCCTTACAACTATGACCACTGAGCCATGTGCTCCACGAAGTGGATAGAGGACTAGGACCAATGTGGATTTAAAGTGGATAGAGGACTAGGACCAATGTGGATTTAAAGTGGACAGAGGACTTAAACAAGAGGCCCATGGGCCACATCGCTCACCTGAGGAACAATAGGTATGATAAAATCAGCTTAATGGAGTCATAATACAAACTATCTGGACAATGTACAATAATACATGTTGATCCTGTATAAATGAAATCCATTTTTCCCCTGGATATTCTTATGTTTATAATCATTAGTCCCTTTTCTAACAGGATGATTTTATAGTCATATCATATGTTGAGTATTGCAGTTCTCAAAAAGATCCTTAACAATTGTTTATATATGGGATATAAACGTACATAAACTCTGAACCTTCTTGTGAGGCCTAAGAATTGTCCTGGGGCCAAAGTCTTAACAATTACAAGATATCTGTGAGCCAATGCTCACTAGTGATACCCCCGCTCTGATGTGAATATGCAAAATAAGCAAAGTCGACATTTAACATAAAGCTGGCATCCGATTGGTACAGAAATATATCCCACAATATGGTATGCCTAAACAAATAGTGTGTTAAAATTTCAAGCATCTGCAATAAATAGCTGCTGAGAAATCTTTGACAAAAATTTGTTTGAAAATTTTGGCTAAATATAAACAAAGTCATTATTTAACAGGAAGTTGACGTCCGATTGGTACAAAAATTTATCCCACAATATGGCATGCCTATACAAATACTGTGTTAAAATTTCAAGCATATGCGATAAATAGTTGCTGAGAAATCATTGACGGAAATTTCTTTGAAAATTTTGGCTAAAAATAAACAAAGTACTCATTAAACAGGAAGTTGGCGTCCGATTAATACAAAAATACATCCCACGATATGGCATGCCTATACAAATAGTGTGTAAAAATTTCAAGCATCTGCGATAAACAGTTGCTGAGAATTCTTTGACGGAAATTTCTTTGAAAATTTTGGCTAAAAATAAACAAAGTACTCATTAAACAGGAAGTTGGCGTCCGATTAATACAAAAATACATCCCACGATATGGCATGCCTATACAAATAGTGTGTAAAAATTTCAAGCATCTGCGATAAACAGTTGCTGAGAATTCTTTGACAAAAATTTGTTTGAAAAGTTTGGTTAAAAAATAAGCAAAGTCGTCATTTAACAGGAAGTTGACGTCCCATTGGTACAAAAATATATCCCACGATATGGCATGCCTATACAAATATTGTGTAAAAATTTCAAGCATCTGCGATAAATAGTTGCTGAGATAAATGCGACAGAAATTTTTGTTACGGACGGACAGACAGACGGACAGACAGACGGACTGACGGACAGACAGACAGACAGATACACAAGGGTAAAACAGTATACCCTCTCTCCTTCGGAGCGGGGGTATAATAAAGAATCATCTGGCTGATTAGTTTCTGAGAAGAAGATTTTTAAAGATTTACCATATATATTCCTATGTTAAACTTCGACACCCCATTGTGGCCCCACCCTACCCCTGGGGATCATGATTTTCACAATTTTAAATCTACACTACCTGAGGATGCTTCCACACAAGTTACAGCTTTACTGGCTGATTAGTTTCTGAGAGGAAGATTTTAAAGATTTACTCTATATATTCCTATGTAAAACTTCGATCCCCCATTGTGGCCCCACCCTACCCCCGGGGATCATGATTTTCACAACTATCAATTTACACTACCTGAGGATGCTTCCACACAAGTTTCAGCTTTACTGGCTGATTAGTTTCTGAGAAGAAGATTTTTAAAGATTTACTATATATATTCCTATGTAAAACTTCGATCCCCCATTGTGGCCCCACCCTACCCCCGGGGATCATGATTTTCACAACTATCAATTTACACTAACTGAGGATGCTTCCACACAAGTTTCAGCTTTCCTGGCTGATTAGTTTCTGAGAAGAAGATTTTTAAAGATTTACTCTATATATTCCTATGTAAAACTTCGATCCCCCATTGTGGCCCCACCCTACCCCCGGGGATCATGATTTTCACAACTATCAATTTACATTAACTGAGGATGCTTCCACACAAGTTTCAGCTTTCCTGGCTGATTAGTTTCTGAGAAGAAGATTTTTAAAGATTTACTCTATATTCCTATGTAAAACTTCGATCCCCCATTGTGGCCCCACTCTACCCCCGGGGATCATGATTTTCACAACTATCAATTTACACTAACTGAGGATGCTTCCACACAAGTTTCAGCTTTCCTGGCTAATTAGTTTCTGAGAAGAAGATTTTTAAAGATTTACTTTATATATTCCTATGTAAAACTTCGACACCCCATTGTGGCCCCATCCTACCCCCATGGATCATGATTTTCACAACTTTAAATGTACTCTACCTGAGGATGCTTCCACACAAGTTTCAGCTTTACTGGCTGATTAGTTTCTGAGAAGAAGATTTTTAAAGATTTACTATATATATTCCTATGTTAAATTTCGACCCCCCATTGTGGCCCCACCCTACCCCTGGGGGTCATGATTTTCACAAATTAGAATCTACACTACCTGAGGATGCTTCCACACAAGTTTCAGCTTTCCTGGTCTTATGGTTCATGAGAAGAAGATTTTTAAAGATTTACTCTGTATATTCCTATGTAAAACTTCGACCCCCCATTGTGGCCCCATCCTACCCCCGGGGGTCATGATTTTCACAAATTAGAATCTACACTACCTGATGATGCTTCCACACAAGTTTCAGCTTTCCTGGTCTTATGGTTCATGAGAAGAAGATTTTTGAAAATTTCTCCAAAATTTTCATAAATTCCTAATTATCTCCCTTTGCAAAAGGGCGTGATCCTTAATTTTCACAAATTTAAATCCCCTTAGGCTAAGGATGCTTTGTGCCAAGTTTGGTTGAAATTGGCCCAGTGGTTCTTGAGAAGATGTTGAAAATGTGAAAAGTTTACAGACAGACGGACGGACAGACGGACAGACAGACGGACGACAGACAAAATGTGATCAGAATAGCTCACTTGAGCTTTCAGCTCAGGTGAGCTAAAAATAGAATAATATATGTATATAAATGAACAGAAGATTAGGAAAACACATGTGGATATCTGGTTAGGAATAGTACCTGTGAATTTATGTGAATATATGGTTAGGAGTAATACCTGTGGATTTATGTGGATATATGGTTAGGATTAGTACCTGTAGATTTATGTGGATATATGGTTTGGATTAGTACCTGTGGATTTATGTGGATATATGGTTTGGATTAGTACCTGTGGATTTCTTGGCAGGTTGAACAGTGTTCCTGTGATGGATTGAGATGAGTTCTGTTTCTTTGGCACAATTATGTCAGATCCATTGTTGTGTGGGTGATGGTCTCCATTAAACACAGCTGTAAAATTAAAATGATCCAGTTATTTGACCACAATTCGGCCATGATTCAACTTTCTTTTAATTAATTGTGACAACTTTACATCAGGTTTTACCAGTGCTGGTTCGCAGTGACTAGGGTATTTTTTACGAATGAACCCAAAAGAAAATTTTAATCAAATACTAGATATATTTAAGAACTAGCTGAAGTCGAGAAATAATCCTGAAGACTCAAAATTTTCTTGCATGCCAATAAAAATTAGTTTGCAGTAATCTAAAATTAACAAACATCTTGTTCCCATGTACGAATTGTGATTTGGATTCATATTTCATGTATATGAAAAGCCAATTATGGACAATTCAACTTCAAAATGTAATGGCTTGCATAAGCATTAATCTTAAAGAGGAAAGTATAAGATAGATAAAGTACTCCAGACTTACTGGGAGCATCAAACATGTCCTGGTTCTTACAGAGAGACTCCAGAGGGAGCTCTGTGGCACACACCAGCAGTGACCTAGATAGCAGGACCACAGATCTAATGCTGCAGTCCAATCTACAAATATGACAATAACACTACCGGTATTTAACATATAATGCAAACAATATTTTTTTTAATGTTTTCTACAATCCAATTAAAATTAGATCTTCCATTTGCTCATTGGTTTTGATATGTACCCTTCACTTGAAGCATCACAAACATAGGAGGGGTTGGAAGATTTAATTTTAACTAGACTTAATGTACCAATATCAGTGTACTGAATAAATAAATGCCATCTTTTTAAATAAAATTTGGATGCACACATTTAAAGCTTATCTATTTGTTCATCCACAAAAAGATAACTGTGGAAACAATTAAAGCCATATGGCCAATTTTAATGGATTCCCAATACAGTTGTATTTTAAAAGATGGTTGATTTATAATTTCACATTCTTAACCATCTGTTGTAATATTAAAGACTGTTAAATTCATTGAGGATGCATATTCATGGTTGAGCAGAATATGTACAAATTCCACAATTTTTTTTTAAGCCACACAGAATTCTACTGCTTCAGCAGTAGCTATTGATATTACACTTACCCTGGAATCTTCCAGGCAGAGGGGGTGAAGCTGCTGATGGACCGGTCTATGTCATCCCAAGTGTACATCTACCAACAAAGACGAAAATTAGGTCAAATGGACATGATAATATCTCACTGACAGCAACATTTGAATAATGGTTTAATGTCATCTTGTTTAATGTTCTAAGTTACCATTACTTGATACATGTAAATCCGACATCTACCAACAAAGGGAAATGCCATAAGTCTACTGTGCATATACCGGTAGTAATAATTTACTGAGAACAATATACCGGTACTGTAGATTCCTAATAAAATGCGAGAAATTTATATCTGCGTAAAATTGTGAGAAGCACATCTTGCGGATTTTAAAATCTTGCTTTTATTTTTGGACAGAAACTAAATGAAACTATGATAAAACTTCAGCTTTCGCAATTTTATATTCTTGCAATTTAATGCAAATAGTTGATTTGCAGGATTAAGTACTCATGTAAGGAGGAATCTACACTACCGTAAACTAAACACTACAACTTTGTACTGTCATCTAATTCCCTGACAGACTTACATACCAGTATCACTTCTTAAATATGCAGATTACGATCATTTTATCAACTGAAAAAGGGACAAAGCCTACCGGTATGTCTGCTTTATGTTATAAGCAACCTTTGCATTGCATTTAACTAGCTTGGGAAACTGTAAACCAAGTATTATCAAATGTGCATAATTTTTCTGATTTTGGAATAGACAGTTGTGAACTAATCAGCAACAATTAATTTCTATGAGCAAGAAGTAACTTTATATTTCTAAAAGTGTGTGTTGCATCCGCATGTGATAAATATCCCCATAGACTCACAAATCCAACGTATATCTATTGCAAGCTTACAATTCTATGAAATCATTCTTATTCAAAAGGGTTAAAGTTTGTGGATTGCAAGGGTTTTTTTCCACTGTACATGGTGTAGTTTGGATGTGCCATTTAATCACCATTTAGACATATCAAAATTCATTGAGGATGAAAATATGTGGATGAAGGGTAGCCAAGAAATTAACAAAAATTGAGCCACCACAAATTTCGATGATTTCACAGTGCTTGGTTTACAGCAAAGGTGGCTCAGATATTTTTTGCACACATTTTATACATTTTTTACAGCTAGAAATCTAAACAGGATTACCAAGATGACAGCCCCCACACACAGCACCAGTCGCTGACCGTCATGTGACCACGCCCCACAGCTGATTGTCCCACTGCAACAAAGGGAGATCACTCCAGTGTCCATAACATAATCATTACAGAAAAACCAACACATCTTGTCATTCAGTTGGGAATATGGAATCTTTTTTGTTATTTGAGTTAGTCTGTAACATTTATTAAAATTTTGGAAGTTTTGTAATTCGATCTAGAACATTTCCTTGTGACAGATCTTCATCTGATGGCACCATAATTCCCAATGTAAGGTTATGAAATGGTACATAAAAATGGTGATGGGGATCAGGTATACTATTTGTCATCATGATTTTTTTATTCCTTCAACAAGACTCTTGGATAAAAAAAACCCACCCAACTTTACAGATAGAAATCTTGTACACCATGCTACAAGATCAGCCTCCATCATGAAATATAAAGAGAACTGACCTTTCCAATGGTGGTAGTGCAAAGCTTCCTCTGTCCTGGGCATGGTTGAAAAAAAAGCTGCACTGTTGTTTACTGAGGATACACAGAATGTCTCTACAGGGATTCCATAGACAACCTGTAACAATATATAACCTTGTATCAAATCTTTATATATATTAGCTAAAAGGTAGATAGATTATAGATAGAAAGATGAAAAAGTTAAAAGACACACAAAATCAAAGCACCTCCAAACATCAATTTCAGGGGCATAAAAAAACAATTGAAATTAATCTTTTATTAGCATCAGAAACTTAATTGGTAAAGGAATAACTTTCTTTTAAATCAGTTTTGTAAGAGTCATTCCACTTGGTCTTTGTCAGAGCAGTTATTCGCATGCCATAATTGGTTAATTATGTGAAAAGTTATGTGAAAGATAAGAATGAAGAGAACTTTTACAGTCTAGATAAGTAAATTCTAATGTATACACACCTTTTGAGATTGGTTGTACATTTAGTTTTCGGACTTGCTTGAAATTGAGTTTGGGTATGACCCCATCCACCTTCCAGAGGGACAGATGCTGGGTGTGGACGACACACATATAACAGGTGTGGGGGCCAATGTTACAGCTCCAGTGAATACTCCTTACACTGTGTCTGAAAGAGGGATAGGGTAGGGTTTACATAATGTGTGTCAAAAAGTGTATGTGTGCAAAGAGGGAGGGGGTGATATATAAATGAAAAAGAAGCTAGAACTATAAAAAAAACCCTGATATGATGTGACCTTAACCTTGGTCAATGACCTTTTATAAGGGTCATGACATACTCTCAAGTCATATGCAAACTGTGCCAAATAAGAACTTTTTCATAAAAGACCTGTCACATGCCAAGGACAGACAAACAGACTGATTATATACTGCCAGAAGAAGGTTATGATTCATTATTTCTGCTTGAGAAAATGAGAGCATATTATCACCCTTGAATAGAGTAGATAAAAAAAAAATGCAAAATACTAGTATTCCAAAAATGCAAAAGGGTGTTAAAATATTCATTGCATAGCCCTATACCTGTTACAGAATCCTATCAAGTTTTTTTTTCCCCACTAAAGTAGGGTAAACTATCATGTAATGTGAAGTTTTCAATGGGTTTTTCCATTTCCTTTAAATATCTAATGAAAACATTCATACCCCCCCCCCCCCCCCAAAAAAGAGAGAGAGAGATAGAAAATTTCTATATATATTGAAAACTATTTGTGGATGTAGAATGAAATAACAGTAATGTCAGAAGTAAGAGTGACATGGGGTCATCTGTCCATCACACAGAGCTTCAGGGGAAACCAAGAGTGGCCCCAACATACCACTACAACACAAGGTGATGAATGAAAGATGCTAATCTATTCTGAACATCACGCTGCACAGGTATTCTTCAAATGCCTTAAATACTTGTCACACCTGGCAAACAGGTAAAAATCAAGGTAAAAATAACACTTGAGAGGAATGTTCAGTCTCCTCTACCTGGATGGAGACCGCATTATGACAACTGAAGGATTTTTAGCTCTGAATGAAGTTTTCCACCAGGTGATTAGGGCAGATTAGTGACCAATAGACAGAAGAACTACCTGTTATCATCCAGGTAAATTAATCTCTCCCTAAGACCTTAGCCCTGCCTTGTAATGCCTACAACCAGGAGATCAACTGCGATATAATGGGTCTCATTTCCTCACTGTAGTGTTTGGGATTCTTGAAGGACAGGCCTTCTTATCATAAGCTCATGATAAATTCATGAAAATGGCAGTGTAGTGAAAACAGTATCAATTGTTGGTCTAATGTATTCACTCCGGTAATTTAGAGTTCAAATGGGCCATTGCTGACTAATTAATCAGAGATACATACATTACCTGAAGTGTATCTTAATTAAGGGGTTTTAGGGGTTGGTGACTGTTGGTCTCAATGAAACAGGTTCTAGGACTTGTTTGGAGTGGAAAATTAAGATTAAGGACCAAGGACGGCTAAAAGACAAACAACCCAAAAACCTGAATCACAAACAAGAAACAAAAAAGCAAAATTATACTTAGTCTAGATAAAATAACAGTAAAAACTTTCTCCGATATGTTCAGGAAAATTAAGGTGGTATTGGACATCTGTCAATATCAATGTGGATTAAAGTACACTATCATTATAAAACTTTCATCGGTTTAGAATTTAAAAATATTTAACCAAAACATAGCTTTTAAAAATACTCAAAGAAGTAAAAATTGTAAAACCCCCAGCGGGATTCAAACTCATGAGTTACAGGTTCGTAGTAAACCCTCTAACCCACTGTGCTACGCTGTTAGGTGACAAAATAGGGAAAAAAACTACTTAAATAATTACACTTGGTTTTATTGTTTATTTCGATAAACAATATGTCACAATTAACATGGAAGCGTCCCATACCAATTAAACAAAGATGCCAAGTTGCATAAATACAATGTACATTATTAGTTACGGAAAATGTAGAAAACTTTCATTTGGAGTAAAACAGTGTTAGCTTCTGCAATAGATCTACTGGAGACTACAATACCCCATTTGCAATAATTTAAGATAAAGGGTACAAATGGATGTCCAAAGTTGTAATTGTAGCTAGAAACCTGGCAATAGAAAAACACAAACACTATAACAAATCTCTTATTTAAAGAAAAATGTTTAAAAGAAACTGAATCTGCCAGTAGTTTTTGACGGGAAAATGTTCAGCAAACTAAGTCTTCAGACCATAAATGTAAATGGAGTTGGGCCTTTTTTATGGTTGTCACACAAAACATCAATAGTTCTGTCTATAAACCCGCCTGTTCTCAAGCCTTAAAGTGCAACAAAGTTATCAAAGAAAAGAATGTTTCTTGTCAATACCCAAACTCTATAAATCAAGAACACTTGATCAAGCCCGAAATTCTGCACCCCTCCCAGATTTAATATCCTGTTTCTCTTTGTGTTTTTAAGTTGGCTATTGATAGTAACTTGTTTTTGAACCCCATTAATGCAATATTTTGAAACTTGGATACCTCAAAAACAAAAAGAATGATGAATGGTATTTATGGAATGTGTAAAATCTTTACTGTTTTTGACACCCCAACAAGCCAAAAAATGGAGAAAAAAAGCATGTGTGACTGAAATAAAATAACAAAAATTGTACTGGTATTATTTCAAATTTCTACTATATATACAGATATATATACATGTATATATGTGTGTTCATGAAAAAATGAGGATAAAAAAAGAAAAAAAATCTATAAGGGTTTTTCCTAATAAACCTGCAAATCCATATATACCCCGGTAATATTTTTTTGACAGAATTAAGTCTGAATTCAAATACATGTACTGTGACATCAATTTTTCTGTAAAATTACATAATGTATATAATGCATTAAATCAATGGTTACTCTGGAATCTAATAACATTTTGTTTGAGGCAATGCATATATTGCATGTGTAAAAAGCATTGTTTATAATGGTTTTTATGTTTGCTTTATGTTGCCATGATTTAAATTTCAGTAGAACAAAAATACAGGTGTAAACTATAGCATGATCCTAATCTGGCAGTACAGACATCTTGTCCTTGGATTTATTCCAATTTCTATAATTATGGCTCTCAATTTTCACTTCACAACAAAAACATTTAAATGCACCCCAAAAAGACTATCCTGTTGTGTTTTTAGCAATTTCTGTTTGCAATTTAAAGCTTTGTTGTACAATTAAGCAGTTTGAATTTTTTTCTTAAACATCAGGTTATTCTCAACTGTGCAAATCCATTAAGATTCATTTCATAACTACATAAGTCCACTTTGTTTGCCTAGTTTGCATTAACATTTGGATAACTTACTCAAACTTCCCCAGCTTTAATGCCCGTTGATTGACCACTTGGCCATGAGAAAGCTGTACCGGGGCGAGGTAAATGGTCTTACCATCCGTCCACACACCTCCATAGTCAGGGTGAATGGCTGCAATATGAGGGAAAAATAATTCCTGGTATATTGTAATTTTTACAAGATATAATTAATATCTTCATGTACAAGTATTAAATTTTTTTCTGCTAAAGACATTTAATGCTAAAATGACATTTTACATAACCAGTACGTGACTATTTTGAGGATCACAAGTGTTTCAAATTCTTTTAAGCCTTTAAATAATTATGACTCATATTGTAAAATATCAAACATACATTACATACATACTTATGCTAATTTTTTATGCTTGATAATCAACTACACGCCTTTAAATGTTGTCTATAATCATACTTTCAAAATTTTCATGATAAGATCTATTGCTTTAGATGTTTGATTATTCATTGCTTCAATTCATATACTTGCAGCAACCCCCCCCCCCCCCCCCCCCCCAATATTACTGACAGTAAGTGGATTGGAGGATGATAAATGCCAAATCTTTTTACATTGTGAAAAGAATATTGATATCCCATGAAAAATTGACCAGTGATAAATGACTTCTGATGTAGTACAGTGACTTTATTTGATCTTATGGACAGCCTTCGCTTGTCCATGCAGTCTCCGAAGAGATTAAGCCCTTCATTTGTCAGTAAGCTGTCTAAAGTGACATGCCTCTGATGCCCTAGCTGCTTAGTAGAACACAAGAAAACGTATTCTATAAATATTAAAGGTGGTTTAAGTTGCACTGTATTATTGTTAAAAATAAGGTTTCCAACATACATGAAACGTACACAATGTGCAAAGAAAAATCGATTTAAGTCACGTTATGATGAATAGCTAAAAATAGGCAGCAAACTGTCGCAAGTTTCACTAAACGCGCCACAAAATCAGCCTCGGTACCCTTACCTTGATGAAGGAGATCAACATTTTGTCCTCGCACATTTACGTGACCTAGATCCATTTCAATGCAGGAAAATTTCTAACATTGTATAAGGATTATGTCATAAATTACACATTTTGTGAAGGATTAAAATAAATATCGCACTTTCTTTCCCACGTTTTGTTTGGCTCCCAAGCTATACACCTGTCGCATGTTTTGACTCTTGAACAAGTCTCGCCTCCTACGTTGAAGAGCGCACAGAAATTTTACCGCGAATATTTCAAATCCAATAGTGCTACAGGATATGTTAAAAGTTGTTGACAGTGTCCCAAAAAAAAAAAGAAGAAGAAGAAATAAATAACTGTGATAATACTTGTAACTTACAATTTGTTACAACGTCATATACCATCCGCTGTGCAAAGACTTGATATTAATGATATCTGCTGAAGAAAACTTAGGCCTACTCATAAATTTTTAGATAACTATTAAACAGATGTCATATTACACTCGACTTCATTTATGATTACACTCATGATGTGGAAGCTCTTTAAATAACACTTTAAAGGGGCAAAGACACGTTTTCAGATGAAAATCTTATTTTTGATTTTTATGCATAAAATAGTTTCCTTTTGAATTTTGAATGAATCATCAAAATTTGACTGCTAGAAGTCATTTTACAAGTGAGATACACAGGAAATCTCTAAGTTGTTGGTTGGTAAACAAAGCTCGAGTTTTATATCTGTTTACAAATAACGTAAAGTAAAGAAATTACAATTTCTTTGACAAAATAAGTTGTGGAAACAAGATAAACTGATTCAATGCGTTCATAAATAATTTCATCAACAACAAAAATTAAAGATTGAAACTTACACCAATACAACACATATGTAAACAATAACAGGACTCGAGCTTTGTTTACAAAACAAAGGATTATAAACTCTGTAACTCCGACTTGTAACTTAATATTTGACTTTCATTTTTTTTTTTCAAAACATCAATACTGAGAATTACAGACATTAAAATTGAAAAAATAATTTTTGAAAAATTTGAGTTAAAATTGTGTTTAAGTCCTTTTAATGCCATTTTACCTAATTTCTGATGGTATACGCATACACGAATCTAGAGGGAATTAGGTGATCCGGCCTCATCCTCTCTTGAAAAATTAATTTCCAAAATCTAAAATTGAAAATATGTGTTCAAGACCAACTATAATATCGATATCAACGATATTGTACACAAAATGACGATATATCGATATTAAAATTGTTCCTTAATATGTATTCACCTATTTGACAAAATCAAAATCGATATCGTCGACATTGAAACCACGTGTAAGACGTACAACATTAATTATATAATGCGAAAAATCGTTGAGTCAATGGTTATGGTGTTTAATCGGATATATAGTGAATGGTATCGATTCGATATTGTCGATACCATCGATATTTATAAACACAAAAGTATAGACTGTTCAGAGTATATATGAGCAATTTGTTTTTATAGAGCTACAGTTACCAACATTACGGATAAAACTTCAGTTAAACTTTTGCACGTTCTATAAGGCGAATGAACGGTGGTTGCTATAGGACATATGCTTGAGATATCTTTTAAAAATTCGTGGCCACGAAAGAAAAGTCGTTCCCACAAAATAAAAGTCGTTCCCACGAAATAAAATTCGTTGCCACTAAATTTGAATTATTTATAAATGCAACAGGACATGCTAAAAAAATACTTGTACATATAGTATTCTTTTTCCTTGCATTTTATGTGACATTTGTGACATTTTCTCAAAAAAAGGGAATACTTATTCAAATAACCTTTCAATCCCAAAAGTTTCTTGTTTGTCCAAAGCAGCATCGTTTTTGAAAGTGGGAGGGGAGGGGAGACGCAACCAAAAAATCTTGACAAGCAAAAGAAAAAATGCTACTTCCCAAAATCCTGAAAAGTGGGAGGAGGAAACTCCATGTGAATTCATATAATAGACAAGTGAAAAGCTGTCAATGTGACAGCAAACCGGGTTTTCTTTTATGTAAACTGTATCCATAATCCATGTCAACCCTTATCCAGTGAAATGGAGTACCCTACATGTATATGCAACATTTTGCCAAAAAATGACTAAGTTCAAAAGCTAGCATTTTTTTCATAAATTATCGGATATCAAAATCCTAGCAATATGCACACCTCTGATATATGTACAATTGATCTGCAAAAGAACAACTTCTTATCTTGAGAACTGTAGGAGGAGTTATCCGTACAATGAGGGTACCCTATATGCAACATTTTGCCAAAAAATGACTAAGTTTAAAAGCTGGTATTTTTTCGATAAATTATCAGAAATCAAAGTCCTAGCAATATGCACACCTCTGATATATGTACAATTGATCTGCAAAAGAACAACTTCCTATCTTGAGAACTGTAGGAGGAGTTATCCGTACAATGATGGTACCCTATATGCAATATTTTGCCAAAAAATGACTAAGTTCAAAAGCTGGTATTTTTTCGATAAATTATCAGAAATCAAAATCCTAGCAATATGCACACCTCTGATATATGTACAATTGATCTGCAAAAGAACAACTTCCTATCCTTAGAACTGTAGGAGGAGTTATCCGTACAATGAGGGTACCCTATATGCAATAATTTGCCAAAAAATGACTAAGTTCAAAAGCTGGTATTTTTTTGATAAATTATCGGAATTCAAAATCCTAGCAATATGCACACCTCTGATATATGTACAATTGATCTGCAAAAGAATAACTTCCTATCTTGAGAACTGTTGGAGGAGTTATCCGTACAATGAGGGTACCCTATATGCAATATTTTGCCAAAAAATGACTAAGTTCAAAAGCTGGTATTTTTTTGATAAATTATCGGAAATCAAAATCCTAGCAATATGCACACCTCTGATATATGTACAATTGATCTGCAAAAGAACAACTTCCTATCTTGAAAACTGTAGGAGGAGTTATCCGTACAATGAGGGTACCCTTTTGGCAGCCGCCCGCCCGCCCGCCATCCGCCCGCCCGCCCGCCCGCCCGCCATTTTCACCATTTTAATAACCGGATTTTTCCGTTGGAAAACCCGGTTAAAAAATCATTGCTGCACCAAGAATTGCCCCCACTCCGATGCTTTGTGCCTGAGGGTCATCGTTTTACATAAATTATGTATATTCACTGTATGCATGCGCGGATCTAGAGGGATTGGGGGTCAGGGGGCACAGACACCCCCTTGCAAAAATTCAAATTTCTTTAAATTACATTACAAAATCACCAAAAATATGCCTCAGACACCCACCGGCAAACTCAAATAACAGTGTTTGCGGGGGGGGGGGGGGGGGGCTGTGTGGAAGGGGTTATACCAACCGATATTGACGTAGCTACTCGTGAATTATGCTGAGATCTACGGAAAAAGGCATGTCCTGCTTTCTTCATGCTACCAAAATACAAAATTATGCATTGATAACTTGTAGATTTTTTGTAACTATGCTGAAATGTATTTTTTAGTTTGTAAAAAATACAAAAATTGAAAAACAGATAAAGAAGAAATTCACGTTTTTTAAAAGCTAAAAAAAGAAAGAATCGTTGCATCTTATATATACACCAGGACACGAGATTGGTACATCACATAAGACCTACACTGTAGTTAAAATAGATCTTCTATCCTGAAGGTAAAAATAGCGTCTTACCAAACGGAAGTGTTGTTCTGCAAAGAATAACGAAAATGAGGAGTCTCCTGTAGTTCCTTTTAAAACGTAGGTTGGTAGACTCAGACAGCCCTTTCTAATTGATAGTAAATTAATGAGGACATTTTGTCTTTACTGCAGTATTAATTTATACATTAAGGTATTGCAGTCTCAGTATGTAGGTAAACAGGAAAACACGAACAGTGACACTGTGGCAGTATATTGGAGTAGTGGCACTGTTTCTTATTGTGAGCACATGATGCCAATTGATCCAAAGACACAAATAATTATTATCAAAAATTGACGATACATTACGTAGAATAATTGTTTTTATCTCTATCATTTCTCAGAAATAAAGATGGGGTAAACACTGGTAAATGAACACGTTAAATACACCTCTGCCTGTTTAAATGAATTTGTCAGATCAATTTTGTAGAATATGGGTGAGAACCGAGAGATTCAGAAGGGAGTATGGGAAGGACGTATCCCGGTAGCCTTTCGTCTGTCTGAGGAAGACACAGACGGTGAACGCCCAGAACCAGTTTATGTAAGTGTAGTGGTGTTTGGGTCCGACAAAAACCAACTTATATTTGGTACGAGAATTTTTATTTTTGAGAATCTAGGGAGCCTCCTCACATAATGCTTTACTTGAGTTTGTAAAGAATGCACTGGTCCATGTAACACAGAAACAGTGGTTTGTTTTAAATTAGTGTTGGTTATTAAATTTTGGTGTCGTTTTATTTCATTGTTGTGGATGATTCAACATGCAAGTTCAACATGCAAGTTAAGACGATTTTATTTTTTTACTATAATAATGTTTAATTCTATAATTAATGTATATATATTTATTTTATTATATCAATTTTAATTCATATCAAATTTTAGATGTTCTTTTACCTCAAAAAGTGATTTTTTTTTATAAAAATGCAAGATTGACACCCCGTTTATCTTTTAAAAAGCAGCTTAACCACTGCTTAATACATATTCCCAAACTGCCATGTGTACCAGCCCTTCAAGAGGAAAAAAGAGATGCTTAACAAAAGGTAAAAATGAACAAAACAGTCACATATACTCTTTTGTACAGTTCTTTTTTTTCTCCAACAGCTAATGGTGCCAAGGATCAGTTACTTCCCTTTACACACAGAGAAGATAAACAAGCATTTTCTTAAGTATGCCAGTGAAAAAGAGTCAGAAGAGATATGGTTAGAACATGACAATCAACCACTGAAATGGTACACAATTTGTCTTAATTTTAAAAGATAGTTAAACTGTGCTTCAATTCTATACAATAAATTAATATATAGATATATTTACAACATGTAAACTTGTTCCGAATTGTTTGTGAATTAATGTCAGCTGTTGAATTTTGGGGCCAAAATTAAAAGTAACAAGTAGACCAGAAACACAGTGAAAAATCTATTTAGAAAATAAAATTTGGCCAAATCACAAAGCTTTAATAATGTATAGCCAAATGTTACTGATGCAAATATAACCTTATATAAAGAATAATGTGATGATTTTGATTCTGTCTACTAGCTGTTAACTAACTTTTCAATAATCCTACACTGTCCATTTTCTGGCATGGGTGTTTATCATGTGCATTTCTGATTTTCAGGCATTATCCAGTAGGGCTACTGTTTGATCTTTATGGCTCAGAAACTTCTCTCCCATGGACTATCACGGTTCATTTTAAGGTACATAAAAATTGTTTTTTATAGGAAACTAAAAAAAAATGTTTTATGGTACAGTCCAACCTTGTTACCGGGAAAGTGGCTGGGACTTCTAAAACCTTATTGGTGTTTGAGATATCGAATTTCAATCGTTTATAATATTTTGATTCATGCAACCATTGAAATATTACGGCACAGAATTAGATCAGATTGAAACTTTTATTGCCTCAGTCACCAGTAACAAGTTCTCCTGTTGATTTTAGGACTTTCCGGAGGAGGAACTTCTTCACTGTGTCAGTAAGGACGCAGTAGAATCACACTTCATGTCCTCCATTAAGGAGGCCGACTCACTGAAGCACAGGGGACAGGTAATTAACAGTATGCAGAAGAGGGACCATAAACAGCTGTGGACAGGTCTCCTACATGGTGAGTTTCCAATCTTTGGAAGAGGGGGTGGGTACTATGGGTTGACAAACATTATAGATTCAAGATCATACTAGGGTCATTAAGCTGAAATGATGTGTTGTGTAACAGAAGTACATGCTGAATAGATATTTTACAATTACAGAAATGTATTTATTCTTATCTACGGGTCTGATATATAGATTGCTAAATTTAATGATGTATGCCACTTTTATTTTATGTTTTTGTTTTGAGAAGTGATGTTTAAATGTTAGACTTAAATTATAATAGGCTTTTTCTTGTAGAAAGTGTTAAAATAGTTGTTCATTTTTCCATAATTTCAGTTTTTAACTATAACCTCTATTGGTGCACTGATGTAGTTCAACATCTGCTCTTGAATTTCTGAATTTATTTGACCTTTCTTATATTGATTGTAGATAAATTTGACCAGTTTTGGTCTGTGAACAAAAAACTGATGGAATCCAGTGGGGATGAAACATTTAAATACATTCCATACAGATTATACATGGTAAAACATTATTGACATTGTAAAGTCTTGATATTTTCCATACACACATTTGTTGTGTATTTAGTAAATGCATGTATTAGTAAAAATGATAAATAAATGTTAACTTTTTTTGATATTTTTTGACAATTATCTATCATAATTAGAAAATATTTCAGCATATACTTGGAGCATATTAGTTTAGTATTTGACTGTTAAAATGATAATACATTTAAGTACATGTTTACATATTCGTACGTTTTAAAAGCTATTTCGTGAACATTTATATTTTTTGTAATAAAATCTTGCAGGTAGACAGACATTACATGACTAACCTGTTTCGTCCTTTAACCGAGGAAGGGCACCACCAATCTCTGAAACATCTCCTCCTATCAGCTGTACCCCAGTTCTTCAATGAAGGTGATTAATTGTGTGATGTTTAGTCTAAACACTGTTAATTTGAAAAGTACAATTATGTCTGCACAATGACCTGATTTAATTTTCATTGACTCTTCATGTTGCTTGATATTAACTTTAGATGTAGTTATATACATGTACGCATATTACTGGATTTATGTATTTTTATTTTTCATTTATATATAAGAAATAAGGAGTAAAAGGTTAAAAATTGAAGTTATAACACCCCAGTACATATACTTTTTTCTTTGAATAGATGAAGAATTTCAGAAGCATGTTAGAATCCATGGTACAGAGCCCCTGTTGGACACACCCATTTTGTGGCTGTCAGAAAACTTCAGCTTCCCGGACAATTTTTTACATCTAGTGATAAGTGACAAATAAATTGGTTCTTTTACCTGAATGCAATCAAATTGAACCATATCAACAGTAACCTAACATTTTTTGTATATATATATAAATATACATTAACATTTGCAAATATGTTTCCTTATATGATCCTATAGAATACCGAAAATGTTCAATTCTGTGGGAATTAATGTCATCACTATGATTACAGCTCATTCTTATCATTTAACGGTTGTATTACTGTAAGCATAAAAACACAGCAATTCTGATAATTCTGATCGATTTGCCTTTTTCAAATGTAAATATAAGTAATAAACAGCAATGTTAAAAAGTTCACTGGGATATGAACTTGGTTGGTATGTGAACAAATTTTCTAAGAAGCCCTTTGGGCTTCACAGGATTTATTCACGTGACCAACCAAGTTCTTATTCTGGTGAACTTTTTTACTTGCTGTTTATTTCTTAAATGAAATAACGGTTTTGGTTTATAGCAATACTTGTAAGTATTCATTGGTTATCTCTGAGTGTCCCTCTAGTTTTAGAAGCAATTGAGCTGATCATGGCTCATTGCTTAAGACATAGGGGTATTTATTGTTCATTCATGTATGATACAGATTTATTTTTGATATTGTTAGAACCTTAAACCTTAACCTTAAAATCTATGTAATAGCATACACATTTTAACATAGGAAAAAGTATGTTTGTACATGTAATTGCTGTGGCCTTGTTTAGGTCAAACTTTCTTTGGCCTAGATAGCTTGTAAGGAAAGAAAGTAGGGAGCACTTGAACAATTACCGGTAATTACTAGTAATGTCACAAGTGGAATAAAACATTCACTAATCTGATATGTTTTAATTTATTTTTAATATTGAGTAAATCATTTCAAGATATTACATTATAAGTAGGAATGTATGTGACTCAAAAACCTATAACCCCCCTAACCCTTCCCCCACGAAGTCTGCACATACAAAGTCAGGCTAGGATGAATGCCTGATATGGCATACTTTAAGTGCATGCTTATTGTTCGATTGTTCATATTGGCGAGGACAACACTTTTTAAATGCTAATGATAATGTGGAATCTTGAATGTTTATGTACACAAATCAAGTAATGATTTAACGTCTGGCCAAGTCTCACAAGTAATTTTATCTATATTAAACAAAAAATTGTTTTATTTCATATTGGAGAGATATTTTTGTTGGAGGATAATAAATTGATTGCATGAGTTGTTTGATTAGTTTATAAATTGTTTTTACTTTTGTGTATTGACTTTTTATTTTGATCTAAAAAGTGCACTGGTGCCATTAATTGCAGGTTTTTTTTTTTTACTATTGGAGGCACTGCGGCTGCCAGATCGTCCATCCGAATTTTCACAGACCGGGAGCTTGCAGCTAGATTTTATAACGCTTGTTTGACGATACAAAAAGCAGAGAGAGAGAGAGAGAGAGATTGCAAATCTTTACCTCACTATATGCATAAAGACACATCAAAAGAGCCCGGGTTTTGTTACTTTGATACTTTGATTTGGTAAAACTGTAGAAAATCAAACAATAAAAGAAGCTACACAATCACAATATTCCTGAATGTGACTTTTGTATTGTTACGTCTTTAAAAATTAATACTGTTCCTGAAACCGACATTTACATAATGGCGTCTTTATATGAATAAGTTAGTATCGTTTGGAATTCAAAATCGCAATTTGTAGTGCTGAGTATCAAATGCATACGGTAATACGCAATACATGAGATCTACCCGAAAAAAAGTATAGCCGTCAACTGATGAGACTGCCATAAGTGACTGAGAAAAAAATACCTGGTATAATAAACTTTACAAATAACACAGTACTGCCAAAATAGTTTGATGCAATTTTAACCAAAATTGATTAAAAGTTTTTAAAATTACATCTTTGTCTAAATGTGCATACAGCTAGTAAATTCAAGATACCCAACAAATGCATCGCCGGTGATCAAAATCAACCGCATTCTCGATTATATGACTATTGTGGGACCGACTATTTACAAAAGTTAACAAATCCATTGAATGCTTATATTTATTTTATTGTTTTAATATTTGCTTGAAATACATTTCCATACACATCCTACGCAATATGACGAAGCAGTATATTACTCGTCTTTTAATTCCGAAATGTCTGACGTTTTCCTAGCTTTTTTTTTTTAACGATTTTGATATTTACTTGCCAGTAAATATCAAAATCGTTAAAAAAGCCAGGAAAACGGCAAGTAAATATCAAAATCGTTAGTAAATATCAAAATCGTTAAAAAGGCCAGGAAAACGGCAAGTAAAATTAATATCAAAATCGTTAAACAAGCCAGGAATTAAACGTCAGATATTTCGGACCAATTACCCCTATATTTAGCTGCCTGTTTGCTTGAATAAAAATTAACGTCACAAATTTTAATGCAAACCTTAGCAACTTAGGGGGGATATATTCTAAGTATAATGTGATATTTTTAGCAACAAATGCTCCGACTATCAGTTAAAGTAATCAATTCTATTTTAAGATACGGGGAAAACACGAAACGAAACTATTAATAGCTTTTGAATAGCATGTATGCGCCATTTTAGACGCTGAACTGAACAAGGAAACAAGTTTAAACAGACCGAATTCTCTCATTTACGTATGTATAAGAATATTTATTAGTTTTACATCTTCTTTTTTTTATTGGTTTGATAGATGATAACATTTAATCTTAAAAATTTAATACAATCTTGAATACCAATTTGTTCAGTGCACCCAACATAAAACGTTACTGAAGCTGAAGCAAAAACAATATCTCTGATTAAACAGAGTGCTTCTTTATCAAATTCATTTCTTTATTTTTATATCTATTTGATCATTAAGATTTTTCTCCAAGTAAATATTTTCATGTAAAATAATGCACAACTTTAAAATAAAACCCCCGACCATTCCCGAGATGCATGGCGCCTAAATTAAAGGTTGTTTACTTGAGTTGAATCAGGCGTCCCCTGTATGATATCCGGGTCGGTTTGTAGGCTGACTGCATGTAGGTCAATATTAAAAAAAACCCAAATTATAAAGTTTCTGTTTCTTTTCTTTTTCAAAAAATAACAAATTTTCATTTTCCTTTATTTAGCATATCTTTAGGTTTTTTTTAGTTAATTATATGAATCCGAGAATGTATGCATTAAAGTATTTTAATCTATTGCTAGATGGACATTTTAATAAATTAAATACCAATGTTCTTTGATAATTTAATCACTCCACGTTGGAAATGTTTTCAGCAACGGTCACAATACTGAAGTACTAACGGGAGTTGATTTTATCGATTGTTATTTATTTTAACAAACCAAATATCAATCATGATGTGTAATATTCAAAGAATAATTCAATCAAACTACGTACTATAGTATTAAATCGAAATAATGGTGAGAAATTTTATGGATCCAAGCAAAATTGTACTCTACTCTCGTTCAACCAGACTCTCAGCTGTATCTGTTAATCTCCGACAAGCAACCCAGTATGCATTTCAACGTTGAAACAACGTTGAAAAAAGGTTGCATATGAAAGTTGATGCAACGTTGAAAATGTAACGTTGTTTCAACGTCAAAATTCAACATTTTGATTCAACGTATTCAGCAGACTATTATAAAAAATAACTCCCAAGATACTCCAATGTAAAATATAAAATAGTTACAATAGCCCAAAAGCTAAAATCCCGGCATTTTACTGTACATAAATTCCGTATTAACTGCAAGAGGTGTACCTAAGAACCGAATTTCTTTGTTCACCAATAGCGTCTTAAGCGGTCAAGCTGACATAGAGCAGCCGGTAGCAGGGACAGTTTTTTTGATGCATGAAATTGTGGGGTGGGGGTACCCCCATTTAGCACTATATTGCGGGAAATATATAATTTGCACCTGGATCAAAATGACTTGTAACTACCTGTTAGACTTAAGGAAGGACATTAACGTTAAAAATTTACCCAAAATGACACCCATATTTTTTTCTGGTCAAATAAAATGTCTAATTGACCCCCCTGTGTAATGTCAAAATTTTACCCATTTTGGCCCATTTAGACCCCACCCTACCGTATTCCCTGCAGAGAGATGACCCCCGGGACAGGGTGCAACCTGTAGTCTAACATGTCCCCTCCCTGCCAGTTTATACCGCCCCACCTCCCATCCATGTCATTTTCACACTTTTTCACTTACCGTCTGCCCTACTTTCTTCTTGCATGAAAAGTGAGCACACCTGTCAACAGCCGCCGTTTCGCATCTGACTCCCAAGCACCCCCTGTAACACTATGGGACCTACATGCTTTACATCAAAATACAGGAATGACTCCCTGCTACCATAAAATTATCACCTATAATTAATTCACTAATTTTCATACTACATACAGGCCTTCAAATACAGTAACACTCATTTTTACTAAAATATTGACCGGGTACTTTATGCGAAACTGTCCCTTGCTACCAGCCTGGTAAATTGCATAACTCCAAGATCAGCAGTGCTTGCAGTAGTGATAGGTCTGCATCCCCTTGCCACTGACCACTGATTACAATGCAATTAGCCACTTGCTGTACGCACAGCCCAATTTCAAATTCCTTGTATAAAACACTCATTTTAAAAAAAAAATGCAATGTGAAAAAAATATTTAACATTTCATAAAAAAAAAATGACTTATATATAGATGATACAATAATATAATAATTTTATCCGAAATAATATAATATAAAAATATATTCAAATTAAAATTATTATTTGTAAAAACACACCATTTAATGCTTCCCCCCAAAAATAAGAAAGTTTCAAATTTGAAAATATGTGTTCAGTTTCATTTATTAAAACGTTGTGTCAACGTAGAAAAGTGGTTGATGTCTTCAACGTTGAAAATAAGTTGGGTCTTCAACGTTGAATTAACGTTGAGTTATGGTTTGGGTTTCAACGTTGAAAACTGAACGTTGAATCAACGTTGAATAATGGTTGATGAACGTTGCAACCTGATTTCAACCATTTCTCAACGTTGAAACAACGTTGCGTGCCCACTGGGAAGAGAGACTCTATGCTTGTCGGAGATTTACGAAGACAGCCGAGCGTCTGGTTGAAATAGACTATATTGAACTTTGGCGTAGGAATACATAAAATGTACGACTTCAAAAAACATCTAAATTGTTCGTACCATTTAAAATCTGACTATTTACAAGGTATCTATAAATGAGTTTCCTTGAAGAACAATGCTTAAGAACTCATTACATCGAATTTATTGATTAGAACTAAATGTTGTCAGCAGTGTTGATTTGTGCTTAGGTCCAAACACTGTTTCACTTTTGGTTTGCCTGAGTAACTGCATTGGAGAGTTGATTAAAATCAACTCCCAACAACAGACAATTTTGAACGACATCTGTATTGTTCATTTGACTTTGTTATTAGTCTTTGAATTAATAATCTCAAGGTCACCCCCACACCCCCACCGTTTACGTCCTTGTATATTGTAAGGACATAAAAGGTTTTGAAACAAGAGCTGACACAACATAATTTATGCTTATTAGATTTGGTTTTTCTATTTACGTCTATTTAAAGTTTTCATTCACCCTAAGGTATGTATGCACATCATATTACATGATCTCTATAGGATAAGAATCACTTTATGATACGTCATCTTGAGTGTGTGTGTGTGTGTGTGTGTATGTGTATATATATATATATATATATATATATATATATATATATATATATATATATATATATATATATATATATATATATATATATATATATATATATATATATATATATATATATATATATATATATATATATAAGTATGGTAAGTATAGTAGCTTCTTAACTTCAAACACCTAAAGAGTTTCTTAACTTCAAACACCTAAAGAGTTTGTCTCCTAGTCCAACTTTTTGTACTTATTATCAAATTATAGAAAATTAAAATCTGAAATGAAGACCGATTAATATGATAATGCGCTACATTCTACACCATTAAATTGTTTGAGATCCCATGTTTATTTTAAATTATGCCGTAGAACTTGTTTTTTTTTATGTAACACTTTGGATTCAAGCATAACTTTTTTGAACCCGATTACTTTGTCTTTTATCGACAATAACTTATACTAGAATATTATCTATGTAATATTAACGATAAAGGTAAGGAAAATAGATAAATGCCGCGGCAATACTCGCCACGTAACTTAGCAGCATGATATGATTGGTTTACAACAGTACATATTATACATAAAGATAAGGAACAAAGGGTTTAACAAAACACGAAAAAAAAATGGCCAACAACCTCCAAAATCTAGATCTGAATAGCCAACTATATCTAAAAAAAAATCCATTCCAAAAATACATTTATATAAATACTATTTGTTAAACTAATGCTGCTTTAAAACCGGCTTTCTTAATGAAGGACCTCTCTTTTATTGATCTGAGTCTATTTTGGGAGCTTATTTCAAATGACTATTCGATCAATAAGAGAAAGCTTACGGTCTTGTACATGCTTCATATCTAATAACAATTTACATGGGTTGGCATAAATACAACCTCCGCAAAATAAACTATCAACAAAATTTAGAATTGACCGAGATTATTTTCTTTACCGACATAGTGTTTTCTGCTTGTAGGAGAATTATGTGACAATGAACTCAAAGTAGATGGGAGTGGTCATTCACACAAGCATCATCAAAAAACCTGCCCGGTATTGTCAATGGTCAAGGACGATACAGAGGGAAGAACCTCATCAACGTTATTACAAGGTCGACAAAATCGTCACCACGGCAACGGTACAAAAGGACTTCCGGTTCATGCCGAGCGAGCAGCGCCCTGAATCATCGGGACCAGGAGGAATAGACGAGAATCTATTTTCATAGACATTCTGCATGTATATATAGAGCATACTTTTGTGAAACCAAATCAATGTATAATATCATGGCATTCAATAGCGTTCCATCTAATCGACATCATCCTTTGTGCACGTCACCAACTTCGTCACCAACTACGTCATATGACGAGTATGGGACTGGAATGGATGTTCCCGACAATATCTCTAGGGTAACAAGAGAATCATCCGTGTCAACTGGGAATCAAAACAGGGACAAAGTTTCCAGATTGGCAAGAGAGTATGGCATTGTTGTATCTAAACCCAAACACCCAAACTATGCAATTAAAGCTGTCCGACTCAACACCTTCAAAGGCTGGTCGCCATCTTCTACTCAATCGGCAGAAGACATGGCAGAGGCGGGATTTTTTCATCCAACGGGTGTGTAGAGTTATTTATCTCATACGTGTGGTGTATATTACCCGTGTGATAAACCTTTGCTATATCACACGGGTGATGCTATATCAAATACTTCCGGTCGGAACTACTTTTGACACAGCCCCTCGCTTCAACGCTTCAGTGACCTATTTTCGAAGATTTGCTAGTACTTTCAACATAACTATATCTACTATAAAAATTAATATAAAATTGATTTTGTCAAAGATTTAAATTACAAATATGAAGAAAAACACATAACTGCGTAGCACAGGCGTCGGAACCGGGGGGCTATTGTGAGTGGGGGGGGGGGGGGGGGGGGGGGGTTAGCCCCCCCCCCCCCACCTTTTTTGCAAAGTTATTCATAACCGTAACCACAAGACCCTTTTTTCTTGTTTGTCAAGATTTTTGATAAATTTATCCCAGTTCCAACTTTCAATTTGCTTTGTGAAGTTTATAAAACTACAAATTACGTTAACTATCAAGGAGTTTATCCTGACGACGCGATGAAAACAGAGCGCTCTGGTTGTGTTTATATACAAGAACTTACCGAAATAATGTTTCATGAGACTTTTATTCCACCACCAGTAAGCATCCTTATTCACTATTTTCAATTTTGAATCATAAGGCTAGCATAGTGTTTGTTTTATTAAACACCATGCATCAACAACTGTTCCTCGTTCGAGTAAATTCAAACTAACGAACATTCGCAACTTTGTGTCAACAAATTTGATTATTCAAGTCTTCTAATCGGAATTTCCATTTAATCAAGTGAATAAGCTCTAAGAAAAATTATCTAGAGCTAAAAAATTATTTTAAGGTTTATTTCAGTGAAACTTTATATTAAAACAGTTAGATTTATCTTAGGAATGACGTACTAAATTGTATTGCGCAAGGTCACATATAGCCGCATAACACAACGTTGCATCTTTGAAAAAAAAAACAATTTGGGTCCCACAAGGGACTGTCTCAAAAGCTTCATAATATAAATCAAATTGTATGAGATAAATAGAACATCTATAATTGTGTGATTTTATATTTGCTTTATCCAACTCGTTGAAATGGTTATATTCGCTCGGCAAGCCTCGCGAATATATACACCATTTCAACTCGTTGGATAAAGCAAATATAAAATCACACAATATAGATATCCTCTATATATAATCTAATATAACCTAATATATCATGGCACTACGTTCTTAACGTCAGTCGTATGACCAAAATGTTCTTAAAGTAAATTGAATTTCCCTCCGTTGACTTCAACAGAAAAATTTATACGTTAGCTTTCAAAGAACCTAATATAAAGGTAAAATCAAATTACATGAAATGTTTGACCGTGAATGCTTTATAGCATGCACTGACCTGACTGTAGTTTTGAAAAAGAAACCAAACATTCATCCAAGTTTTTAGTTTAATTTGTAATATTAATCAAATATAGATAATATAAATATCAATTCGTAATACTCTCCATCAAACCAATGAAATGTCAGCAATATTACATACATCTTGGCTTTAAAATCCATATACATGTATTGATAAACTAAGGGGTTCCATGAACAAAATATGTTCCTACGGTACCACAATCCATACTTTGTATTAGATTTAATATACCAGTGTATTAATTTAGATATTCCATATTAGTTCAAGAGAATTTCTATATGCATCACAGTTAATACAAGGATAAAAATTCCCCCACTCTGTGCATACAAATCCCCAAACCTTTTAGTAATATTAAGTTTCCTCGACACTTTTTATGACAGTACGTCACAACATGGCGATTTTGTGAAACATTGTGTAACAGTTTATATCTTCAAAATTTGTTGTCTATTTTTGTAGCGCAATGGGTGTTGCTTCTGTCTACCAACCCGTAGGTCCAAAGTTCAAACACTGCAGGGACCTTTATTTTCATGAACAGCGGTAAAATTTAAAAAGTTAATATCCCTCCCCCCAATTGAATTTTTTGGGTCATTTTTCAAATCGAACACATGCTCAAAATCCATATCTTTAAATAATTTAGAAGAATGGGCTTGTATGCAGAACTTTTCCTAGGTGTGTGGAGGGCCCTTAAAGGGGCATGGTCACGATTTTGGTCAAAAATTATTTTTTCGAGTTTAATATTTACAATGCTTCATTCAGTAAGGCATTTTTATTAGGCGATCGAAATTTGAGTGTCATTCTTTGAGTAATAAGTAAGTTACAGGGCTTGAAATTCTTTGCTATGTAAACAAAGCGTTTGTTTACATTTTGAATGTTGAAGTGAAAATTCCAGTTTTAGACCTAAAATAAATGTGTTAATCGTTAGGGGCTGTTTATTTATGCTTAAAATGAACAATAAGATAGACAAACCAGTTTAAAAAAGGGTTTTACTGGTATATTGAACCTATGTAAACAAAAACAGGGCACGAGCCTTGTTTACATGACAAAGAATTGTGAGCCCTGAATCTTGCTTATCACTCCACGAATGACTCTCAAATATCATTTGATCATTAGGAATGCATTTCTAAAGCATTGTAAATAATAAAAACAGAAAAATAGAATTTGACCAAAATCGTGACCATGCCCCTTTAAATGAACTCTGTGTATGGTAATTGAAAGCTATGTACTAGTGGTCTGCAGTGAGCTGTATGAACAGACATACTCTCTAATTGACTTTGGTAAAATAATTGACAACATTTTATTTACGAGCTAATGATTGTATACATTTGTCTCTCTCTCGTGTTAACACCCTGGAGATGGAGTATTATTGGTAAAAAAAAATATCCAATAACTAGTTATAAACCAGTGTATTCTTGGATCACACCTAATGGAAAGTCGAGGATGTGTTGCCAATTATCCCGAGAGGATATACTAGTACATGTAAAATCCAATGAAGCACATACTATAATTGAAGTATATGACCTAAATAAAAATTATTTTTATACTTGTACGTGAACTTTGTAATCTATTGAATGATCACGATCAATAAGGATTTCCTCAATATTTGGTTATTTTTGAAGTTTCCTGGCATCTTTAATTTTAATTTTTTCTGAGAAATCTGGGATTTTCAACAGCTGCTAATAGATCCTGACTCTCCAACACCAGCTAATGCAACCCTTTCTATATTGGATAGGAAAATGTAAAAACCTGATCTTAAATATTTAAATATTTATCAAAATGTCGATCTGCAACACTAGGATAAGTAAAGTATTGACTCAGATAAACTGATGCGTACACCCACCATGTCATTAAAAAAAAAACAACCCCAGCTCTATTAGTACACGCTTAATGGAATTCGCTTTAAAAAATGAATGTTGATTGAAAACCAATGTCTAATAAAAAATTTAGTGATGGGATCAATGACCAAGAGTTCATGTATCCATGAAACAGTTCTCTGTTTCCTTTACTCTATCTTTTAAAATTGGTGCCCGCGAATACTAATAAAACTACATGACGGTATCATGGTTTTCCCATGTAGTACCTAACATTCTGTTAAATATAAATATACTGCAATTAGCATAGTTAAATGTATGCACAGGAACGTTTGTCTTATCAAGGTACAACTATTTTTAGAACAATTGTAATAGGACAAATTTCCCCTTTCAGTTTGTATATTGTATCACCTGTAATATCTGAGTCATTATCATGTTTTTATATTTGTCATCACCTGAATTGATACTTATATAAACATGACTTATCTTAATCTTCCTGTATCGTAATGTATATACATTTATATCCCATTATAGGATGCCAAGAGTTTATATCCTGTAAATGGATGGCCTGATTGAGACTATTATTGATTACGCTTAATCAATTTTATCTTATTGATATAAGCTTATCTTGTTTGGCAAAGACCCTTAATTATGTTTATAGCAAAAAATGTATGTCTATTTCATATTTTGATTTTAGCGTTTTCTTCATTGATTACATGCATGCGCTTGCCATGTAAATGATAAAAAAATTTTTAAAGCGAAAATATACTTTTCTTCACTAGACGATGAAAATGATTTTTAGATCTGATTTTAGAGAGTTTCATTTTCCGATAGTGTTAATTGGGTACAGAATTGTTAAAAAACCGGGTAGTTCTTGCAAAGTGTAGTGTGTATATTTGTATATTTTTACTCTAGTTTATGGATACTAGCAACTAATAACATTTTTACTTTTCTGGGGGACGAGAGTCAGAGAGTGTCTTTTTTGAAGGATGATTTCACAAATAGAAGACCGATATCGGCTTTTGATTATTTTATATGATTTTTTGTGATTTTTCTTAACCCCCCCCCCCCCAATGTCTGCGAATAGGATATTTTAGAGCTTGAAACCTGACTTATGCAATTTGATCTTTCTTTCATTTTCTGGTCAATTTAATCATCCTACACATTATAATTGGAAAGCAAGAAGTGATTGCTTAAATTGCTGTGATCAAGCCCCTTTTTTAAAAACCCGGTATTTGATTTGGTCTAATGTGCTAAAGATAAACGTTGCATCATACAAGTATTCTAGCGAACCATTCTCTCTGTAGGGTAGTAACACCCACATCATACGGCTTTTCCCGACGCGGAAAATAATACCGAACGCGGAGCGGTTGTAAGTTTCCACGAAAAAGAGAAGGTCTTTAAATATCCTTTATCTCGTCAAACTTTTTTACTTCACATGTTTTTTTAGGTCTTAATCATAAAGAAATGATTAAGTTTTTAAATTAAAATTTATATGATATTCTTTAAAATCGGGCTGTCTCAGGCAAATCAACAATGAAATTCAATGGCAGTGTTTTTATTTATATATATATATAACACATAAGCAACATTTGTGTATGATGTGAACATCTTTTTTTATTACAATCACTGATATGATTGGCAAATATGTCAGAAAAGTTTGGTCTAATCTAAAACAAAAAGAGAGTTATTCATAAACTAAAAGTAAAGACCTTCCCTTTGGCGGTCGGCATTATCGTCTGCGTTCGAAAAAGCCGTATGATGGGGGTTGAGTAACAGTGCAGCATAGATTAAAAGAACTGTCCAGCGCGTGGTTAAAGCGTCTTTTACTATGAAGAGATATGTGACGTGATTGTTCTGTCGCCATGTGCCCATCTCTTAGTTTAAGGTGGAACCACCTTTAATTCTGTGTCAAAAACAGGCGTTGCCAAGTGTTCAGTGACGTGACAAACCGTCCGATTAGTGTTACCGCCAGTGTCTCAACTTTGGAGTCGAGAGTATTTGGCAATAATAAAAAAGCTTCTTGGTCTCCCTCGCTTACAATTTTGACTTTTACAATATCGATGATAAATATTATTACATTTGTATGCATATTACTGTCACTACGTGGGTTCACTTGTGTAAATAATGAACACGTTTTCCATCCATAACAAGTGCGTGTATTTTTTCAGTAACAGACATAAATATTAAATATTTATGTTGTAGCTACATTGATTTCAACATTACTGATAAATTGTATGTACCTTAAAATATTTTAACATTTATAGTACAAGCAGTCAATCATGTCCGTGTAATGTGATGAGTAAGGCGGAACAACCTACATATTTCCCCCAAAAAGGTCTTCATAAATCACGATCTTGTGAATATTTCCATAAACAATTCCTTAAACATGAAGTTTCGTAAACGCCCGTCTGAAATAAGTTGTATTCAATTTAAAAAACTCGTTTAGCTTTTACATGCAATTTCTATAGGAAATTCTGACAGAATTGTAGTCCATATAAGCACAATACACCATCGATGTTATTGACATATATTTTACCATGAAATCAAAACCGTGAAAAAGGGTGGTGGAACTAGAAAAATGAAAAATAATTCTTTGTCATACATACATGTATAAGTAGAGTATGTATGTAACACCCTTAAGAAACCAGATTCCCGAAATGTCCAACAGTTAACCAATTCTTGCGATGTCTGAAAATAAATTTCTGTCAAGGAAATGTCATACAATTGATTGAAAAAAAGTTTTTGACATTTTGTGAATATGGAGAGATTAAAGTATTATTTCATTTCATTCACAGAAAATAGCGATGCCGTCTACTGCTTCTACTGCGGCATAGGTTTAAAGGAGTGGAAGGAGGGGGACACACCTTGGGGGGAGCATGCCAAATGGTCGCCTGACTGTGTGTTTGTCCGTAATATCAAAGGTCAGGATTTTATCGAGATGGAAAGGCTAAAAGAATCTGATCCAAAGGAGGTAATCATGTTTCATTGTTTCTCATACAGCATTAGACAACTTAAAAATATGTTTGCTAACTTTTAGTACTAGTATTTTGATGATTAAAATACCCTATTCATATCTTAATAACTGAACATTCACGTTCTGACAACCATTATTTTCAAAGTTTAGAATTTACTTCAGCTGGGAGATCCATTTTTTTTTGGATTAAAAGCTGTTGAAATTAACCTTTAACAACAAAAGAAAAGAAATTGTTAATTTTACCTACCAAACTAAAGTTTAAACTTTTAGTCTGTAAAGGGCAAAGGATCAATTTTGAAAATGATGATATTGTTATGCTTTAGTAAATCAATCATCAAATATTCATGTACAAGTAACGCGAATTCACACTGCTATGAAAATAAGAGAAAAGTCCTCAATACATGTAGCTACAATATGTACACTGCGATCTTCATATGGAACAATTCAATTAGAATATATACTAGTATATAACTGGCGAAAAATATATTTACAAAATATCAGGGCTTTTCATTAATGATATCAATACTAAATGTTTATTAAATCTGCAGTATCATGTTAGAGAGACCGTGGAACGAAAAGTTGAAACGGACGGAATGAACGGAAATGGTAAGTTGTTTAAAAACGTTTATATACATTACTGTGAAATCATTTAAATTCGTTGGGGCCAATTTTCGTGGATTAAGACTTTTTTGCTCATTCATGGGGATGTTATTTCGTGGTTGCATAGCCTACTGTTTCAGTAACAAAGATAATTCTTTCTAAAATTGATTTCGTTGAGGATTTAAATTCGTGGGAGAGGGCTACCCACGAATTCCACGAAAATTGAGCCATCACGAATTTTAATGATTCCACAGTATCAGAATAAGATCCGAAATTGAAATTTGTTGCATGCATATAAATGTAGTTCATGTTTGAACCATTTGTATATGTTAATGCAATAAAATATATCTAAACAAACCAATGTTGTTCATGTTTTCCAGGGAGTTCAAATTTAGATACCATGAATAACCCAGCAATTTTGAGTTTGATCCAGAATGGATACAAAGAAGCCATGGTTAATCAAGCTCTAGTTTATCATAGGAAAAGACACAGAGGTAAATCGGCAACGCATAATTTATATACGGTTATATGTTCTACTTCAAAATATTAGTTTAAATTTTTATAAAACGATAGCAATTGCATGTGTACAAAATACAACTGTGTGATTTATTTTAATATATTTACCTATTATGCTTTACAGGGAAATCATTTTCGGCCAAGGAACTCTTAGAAATCATCTTTGACATAGAAGACAACAACATACAATCGGACGAAGTTAAAACAGGTACACACTAATGTTGATTCAAAGCAATGAATAGATATGTTTTATATGTATGACTTTAACTATAATATAAGTATTGCAACTCTTATTTCAGATGTTCCAGTTACATTGACAGACATTGTACAGCAACAGAGCAATGATCTGTTCTGTCGGAGATGCACATTTAATCCAGTGTCAGTAGTTTTTCTGCCCTGTGGACACCTGTGTACCTGCACGGACTGTGCTCCATCAATCAAACACTGTATGCTGTGTAAACAGTTGGTCAAGGGAACAGTTCGCACGTACATGGCGTAATTTTTTATGAGCATCGAAAGCCGTATAATATTACGTCAAAGGAATCATCCAGTGTACTGTGGTTTTCATAAAGAATGGTTGTGTTGAAGATGATTTTCAAGATATCTGGCAATTATTAAGAAAATTCCTTTATTGTTTTTTATGTTGCTGTCATGTCTTGATTTTGAATTTACCGGGTGCATGTATTTTACTACCATTCATATTTTAAAACATGACATTGCCATGTTTTAAAAACACCTTTAAGAGTTCTCAAATTCCACTATATGCATACTATATCATAGACAGTTTTTCTTAGAAATCTCTCTTTTTTTAAGTACTGTAATCTTTAATACATAATAATAACCATAGAATTTGCGTGCAATTAGTTGATTTATCATAAACACAAAATCAATATAAATATAATACCTCTTATGATACACTATATGTAATAATTGTAGCTTAATCTACTAAATGCATGTTTTGTTTACTAACTCTAAAACTTTTTTCTATTAAAATTTTCGATGTGATATCATCTTCTATTTTTATGCATTACTTATTCGGTTTTGAATTTTAAATAAATTGTGAAAAGATTTCTTTACTTATCAATTATGATAAATGAAGAAAATATGTAGGTTTTATCTTCTTGAATACAAATATTACAAGTTTTTTAACATGTCCATATTTTTGAAAATACAATCATAAAAGACTTGTATATCATTACACCTTAGAGAAAACGAATTCCAAACGAATACATGCATAGTACAAACAACAGTACACTATTACCTTATTTTATGATTTATGATAGCTTTTTCACGAAAGAGTTAAATTTAAGATATTCAATATTAGCGGATTTGAACATTGTATAAATGATAAAATTGACTAAAAGTGACCACATTTAACTTGTGAGGTGAATAAAAAAAGGGGTAAATTTGATTTTGTTCCCAACCATTGTTTAAGAGGGCTTGATAATCGAGACCATTTTTAGACTCTATTGATCTCCTTTGGAACAAGAACTCTATAAAAAACTTTAGGTATAGGAAAATACCCAAATCTTAAAAGGTGAATTGTATTGATATTTTCTTTATTCAATAATAGCTTATAGCTAAACAAATATCTTAAATTCCATGCAGAGTTGGTGGTTATGTTTGTTGACTAAACTGAGTCAGTGAATTGCTTTATGCTTATTATGGTTATCGGTTATTTAACTGCTATGAAGAAGTTGCCAGTTAAATTACTTTTAACAAATCTGATTTGAAGACCACAGCATAACAATTAATATTTTTGAAAAAAAAACCCACCACTTTAGACACACACACACAACGCCTCATTTTTTCTGTAAATTGAAGACATTTTTAAGATTGTCATTTTTTAAAAAATACTTTTATTTAGTGATTCTATTTTAGATTTTCTTTTATTACATCATATGTCTTTATAGAAAAATAATTTTGACAGCTTCGTCATACTCTTAGAGTATAATAAGCCAGACTTTCACAGTGAAATTTCTCAGTAAATTGGGAAATATCTTTTTTACTATTCAATTGTATTTTTAAATCGCAAATTAGAATAAACAGGTTTAAATAAGGTATATTTGGATTTTAAAAAGGTCAAGAGAGGTACGTTTCATATGGTGCATTAAGGTATCTCTGGTTGACTGGGTAATTATTGGGGATGATAGTCCCTAAAGAAGATTGTAGAATCATTAGTGTTTATTCGTGAATCATTTGGATACATTAAAAGTCACGGGGGTGTTTTATGATCCGTGTGTTGATTTATTTTCTTTTTACATTTTTTGAGTTATTATCGTATTTTCAGCACAACAAAAAGTATCAATTTGAAATTTAAACCTACAATACATGTCAAACCACGTAGTCGTATTATTTTGTAAAATTTATTATGTATTTTAATAAAACAAATAAAGGTACCCTTTTGCAGTATTAAAGCAAAACCGATTTAATAAAGAGCAAACTCTTCTCCTTTTAAAATGTAAAACCAACTTCCGTTAAATGAATTTATTAATCTGCCATAAATAATACTTAAAGATAACAGATGCTTAGTACCAGGAATAGCAAAGATTTGAAAGGATCATATTGTGTTCTAGTCTATTCGGATCCGTCAGTCCTGCAGTAAGGAAAAGCAGTTGCCGTGACCCCGTAGTATGTGCCTGCAGAGTCCTCTGTCGCATCAAAACCCCAGTACACACACTTTTCACGACTGCATTTGGAAGCCAGAAATTTCTTCCAGGTACATTCACAAGCTCTCAGTTCACAGTTGTCTCTGGCCGACTCTACGAAGTAAGCAACGGCTTTTAGATGACCACACGCTTTGTCGAACGTTGCTCCTTGAAATGTGAAATCGAAAATTATATAATCGTGAAATAAAGAGATGTAAAGCATATTTTGGGCGAATATGCTGCCTTCTGTCGAAATCAAACAAAAGTATTTCGGACACATTCATGAATCTTTTAAATCTTACTTTTAAGAGCGTGGATTCTGACAGGATTTTTCGGGTTATAAGTACACCCTGGTTGTCTTCTTCCTCCATTAACATAGACGTCTAGATGTCCGCAGGGTTTTTTCATTCCATAGCCTGTGATGTAACAAGATAATGTATAACCATTAAAAGAGCTAGATGGTCGTAGCATTTTCAAATAATATTTATTTTCAATAGACTCTGTATTAAAATATGGAAATACATTCAAATATTAAGGTACAAGGTATTTTATGGATGCGTTATGATTTAACATTGCCCACCAAAAGGTCTCGCATCTGTATGAATGATGTCTACAAATTTAGCACTTTCTTTGCTGATTCCAAATTCTGTATCTTCAAACAATGGACTCGCTGGATCTAGGCCTAAATTAGACATGTAACTACTGTTTTAAGATACATTATACACATCTTAATGTCATTTACAATTTATTAAAGTAGTTTGAAATTGTACAAGCATTGATACTTTAAATCATGAATGCAATATACCGGTTTAAAGCAATGTAGCTTATAGTGTACCTCATGAATTCTCCTTTTATCCTGTTTTTATGATAATGGTACAATTTGTATTTTCCAAATATTGAAAATGATTTTAAATTTAAATATATACATGATATAAGAACAGCTGTTCAATGACCAGAACAGAACAATACCATGCATGTGTATCATTAATCTATGACTTTATTAACATAAAAAAATTAGTGCTGTTTGTAAAATTAATATAAACTTTAATACGTAACAAATTTTTAATATATAGAAACAAACACCTACATGAAATATCTAATTCAAAATTCAAAATTTTAGGATAGTCAGTTACATCGGTTTTAGAATACAAATAATCAGAATTTGAATAAAAATCAAGTACATTGAATATAACTTTTTAAGATTTTTCAATGTTAGATTATATTGATTAGAATATTTTGAACTGAATAAGAGCACATCAACGTATAAAATGTTATAATTATAATATTAGTTAAATGAAAAATCAAAAAGCAGGTCAGGTACCAGTAATACGGTTGATTTTCCCCTTGGCGAGTTTCCCTGCCTCCGCCGCTGCGTGGGCACCCAGACCTTGACCTATGAGATGGACCTTGTCCCAGGGGATCTTGTTCTTGACCAGAATCATGTACACGTATGCCCCCACGGTCTGAACGTTAGAGGAAGACTGACGGTAGTTCACTCCGGCTCCCTTACCCCAGTCAATCATCAGGACGTTGTTACCTTTCTAAAAAAGCGGGACATCCCTATTTAACATCATTTCATTCATCAAAAAAGGTCAATAAATCACGTAAGTTCGGTAAATTTATATAATATTCAGTCTCTAAATGAAGTAATCTTGAAGCGTTTTCTTATATCAATATTCTGCTAATGTCTAATATTTGAATACATTAATCATTCAAGTGATTTTTAATAAACTTTATGGATATATTCTCTAAAACTATTGAAGCAGGTAACTTTTGCATTAACAAAATACGTAGGGCATACACACGTAATGTCAGTATGATTTTGAGGTTGATTCATTCAAATATGTAGCGTCAATATGGTACTTTCTGACCTGTTTTAGCATACCAGCCAGGTCACGTATTTCAGGAAGTGACGTATCTACCAAGTATCCATGAATGATGACGTCGGTTTCCTTTGATTTGTCAAATTTATCCGGAAGGGTTGTTTGCACTTTAATATCTTCTGGTCCATCAAACCAGATACTTTTCAGTCCCATATATCCAGGACTTTCCGGGCGTTTATCAAAGCGTTTTTTCATGCACATCTTGACGGCCAAGATGGCAAAGCATAAGCTAGTGGCGTTAACCACACCTGGAATTGTTAATGAACAATAATCGTATATTTTCCACCCCAACAATGATCTCGTGAAGAACGAGGCTTATTTGTTTTCGATTTATTTTTGCATATTCAGATTCAGGAAATTACCAAGATTTTATCTTACCTTCCTGTTCATTTTTATTGGTATATTTTTGCATAATTAGGAAATTACAAGTAACTATTTTTTTTACCTTCCCCAGATCTCGAAGTCAAAGCATTCGAAGTTGTTTCTCCTTCAATATCAAAATATTAGACTGTAAGTTTACAAACTTGGCAAATAAAGACAAATATTTTTTGAAGATCAGTTCATTTGTTAATAATGGAGAAATGCTTATCGACTCTTCTTTTTTCCATTTCAGTTTTGATCACATATTCAATCTTGTTTTTGTGAACTTGTGGTATGCGTTGAAAGAAGAATAGCTTTGTTACATTTTATGAAATGCTGCATAAAGGACCTAAATACCAAATATACGACTGATTTTGGAGTGCAAGCAAAAAAAATAAATTAAATAATGCTTAAGATTAAATAATTAGTCATTGAAGATTTTTTTCTCTAATTAATTGCTTAAAAATAGCTCATGCATATTGATACCTAGTTTATAACATTGCCACCCGATGCAGTATATTTCAATTGAATGCATATACATAATTTTATGTAAGAGAATGGACAATGAATACCAGAAATAAGCGCGATATTACAATGATTCAAACCATGCATTTTCCCATTAAACATAATATATGACTAAAACATTTCTTATAGAGTAAGTTATTTAGTTCAACAACAAACATTCAATGGCAAACGAATAAAATGCTTATCAGAAAACAGGAATATGCAGAAATATAATTTCTGCTATAAGAAGAAAACCACCGACTTTAATCTCATCATCCCAAACTAACTCAACAGTTATAATGGTGATGCTCTCAGCAACCGTGAACTACAAATAACATATTTAATTGAAAAAAACTTACTTTTTCCGACCCCTACACAAACTACAAAGTAAATTTAAATCAAAAATATATAAAAGTACATGTAGAACATAAATATTTCCAGGCAAACCAGAATTACTGTGGTCATCGCATGCTCCTGGATAAAGGATAGGAGTACATGTATTTTGCATTTTTGTTCGTCTACATTGTTCAGAACTCGTATTGCAGGGATTATTGCTTGGCTATTTAGGCAAGCAAAACAAGTTAATAACAATTAGACAACTTAAATATTACATCCACATATATGTTTGAATGGGAAAAAATATGTAAACGATTAAGTGAATAACCATGAATATAAGTTGTTAAGATAAAAATATAACTTACCTGCTCTGTTGGAACAGTTATAGCTATGATGTCCTCCCATTATAATATATATCTTACCTGTATTTATTTGCAAGAAATATCTTCCTTTTTATATAATTAAAGGTATTGTTTAAACAACAAACATATGTTATATTGTAAATATTTACCGGTTTTATCAATATCTAAAACGACAGCATAATTTACATATTGACACCCACTGCGTATTTTCTACCATTTTAAAAAGATATATAATTGTATTTCATACAGCCATGAAAATACCTCATCATGATCCAATTAGATAACATTAATTCGTCCGCATACAAAGAACTAATTTTATTGTAAATAAAACATTTTTGGGAACAAATTTTGTAATTATTCATAGGATGTATGTGTCAATTTTATATCTCTTTGTAAACCAAGCTGGCATTATGAATGTATAAAAAGCAGATGTACGTATGCAGGAGGTCTATCCCTCAACACCCCATGGTCAAGATACCCAAGTTGTTTGATAGTCTGTAATTTGCGTTTGCGCATAACGGTCACCGAGTGTTAGGTGCCCAAAATGCTCTTCACCATAGTTCAATTAACACGTCCAGCATCGAATCTAATATGTAATTATTGTCGTTACATATCATGTCATATGTGAATATTATCTCATTATTATTTTCTCTGTTCTGGCTTCTGGACGCAAAATTTTTTCATGAACTTTGTTTTACCCACCAACCCACATCCCTTTAAACATACGATATAGTATGTAAGACTTCGTACTTTTCCCCATATTTTCATATGAGCACTGTTTATTTGTGAGATGGCGGTTTTTAACCCCACCCTTGCAAAATTATTGTCATTTATTAGATTTTTTTTTTTTATTATTTACTTTATTGTTTTCATTTTAAAGCAATACAAATGTGGTTCATTAAATAAACGACCTTTAATGCAACAATTTTATCAATTTTCTTTGCAAAAATACTTGGACTCATTGAATTATGTTCATGTTCAAGTTTTTTGGTTTATGTTGGGTTTCCTTAACTGGCAAAAATTTGGTTGACAAAAATGCGCATTACGGTACATTTTAAAGGGACATGGTCACGATTTTGATCAAAAATTATTTTTCCCGATTTTAATCTGTTTATTCATGCTTGAATTGAATAAGAAAATGGAAAAATCAGCTTGAAAAAGAACTTTTACCGGTAATTTGAAATAATGTAAACAAAAGCAGGGCACGAGCCTTGTTTACATGACAAAGAATTATGAGTCTTCTTTATAACTTCACTACTGACTCTCCAATTTCATTTGGTCGTTGGAAATGCATTCCAAAATCATTGTACATAATAAAAACAGAAAAATAGAATTTGGCCAAAATCGTGACCATGCCCCTTTAAACTGTAAAACCATTGAATGTGTATCAAAATGTTCAAAATGTTTATAACATACATTAGGTGATTGTGTTTTATGCCAGAAATAAACTCCTACTGTTGTGTAGATTGTTTTGAACAGAGACTCTTAAAAATAAATAATACGTTTTACCATTTTAAAAAAAAGAAATTTCACCCGGAAATGGATTGAATTTGTAACTTCATTGATAGCAGAAGAGTATATATCGGATGCATGAAAATATCTAGTGCATGAATACCTTCCAAAAAATTATCCTCCATTTTCCTAAATTTTTTTTTATATTTTCTATATTATAACATGCTTATTTTAAATAATTAAATTTTTTCTCTACCTCCATTTTGGTATCTCAGCTACTTCAAGGAAATATATCAATTAAATTGATAATTTAAATCCATCAGACGTGTTTTTCTTTATTACTTTTTCTTTTTTCTTTTTTTAAAATCATAGTCATTTGTACAGCGTAACCCCAAATCCCCTTTGAACTATTGCCCCTCTAACCTTTCCTTTCTATGCTATGGATATGACCCAATCAGTTGAACAGATGAACAGTTTATTTTATCTCTTTGGTTGTAGTTTACAATAAAGAGTTGGCAAACATATACACAATTGACACTTTATGCGTGAGTAAAGGAATAGTTAACAATGATTATGATTCTGTATAAAATATATATGACCTATAAATGTACATTTTTATGTAGATAAATATATAGGAATTAATAACTAGGAGGTTTAGCCTTTTCGTTAACAATAATAATAATTTTACATAACTTGCTTAATAAGCTCACATTGTTTGAGGAAAAAAGCTCGTTAAATTTGAAAATATTTGATCTAAATAGAAAACATTTAAGGAATAAATTCAATATTTATTTGTTTTATACGATATAAAATGGTTTGGGTCAGTTTACGCTTTATAAACCACAAAGCGGTTTATAAAAGAGCGTAAACTGTTTCAAACCATTTTTTTTGTATAAAACTAATAAATATTGAATTCATTGCTTATAATATAATATTTTTACTCTTCATTGAAGATAAAAACCGTCATTTGACCTTTAAAATGACGTAAAATTGTACAAAATTCAAACATAACGTCAGGCGTATTAAAACGTTTTTGACGTTAGTCTTACTATGACGTAGGAAACATTCTTTATATTTTACGATATAAAATAATTTTTAGCTAATCAGAAAGTGCGTTATAATCCGAATTAAATTATTTTGGTATATACTTAAATTTTCTCTTTCGTTTTTCAACACAGCGCAATACAAAATATAGTAAAATTTATCTCCAATGTTTCTTTTACATAAATTACCTAACCTGTTACTTCTTTCTATGTCATTCCATCTACCATACATTGTCCCAAGATTTTGTTTTTTTGTACAAGATAAACCAATAATAAATTTTTCAATTGAATCAGTTTCAACAAAATTAAGGACATTCTGAGTCGGAGTATTGACACATATTCCATACAATAATGGCATATGTTTATCAGAATATAACTTCGCAAAAATCAATGACATTAACAAAACTCTTTACTACTGATGCAATAATCAACCACACTTGATTTTATTATAGTAAATTTTCGTTCTCCTTATCGACCATTCATCAAATAAATAATATTATTTCTACAAAAAATTAGAAAACATTTCCAAAAGTCTATAAAATCAAAACTCTGGTTCAATTTCATGAAATGCTTTGCTTGAGCTATATACAGAATATATACAGAATACAGAGGTATGTAAACAATTCTTTAAATCAAATCTTCAACAGAATGTACGAAAACAGACTTTAACTTTTGCCAGTGTTTATATTTATTGTCAGTGTGAACAATAGAAACATAATATTTTAGAGATCTTTTGTAGCCGACAACAGTACCGCCTACGAATATTCTGGTCTATTTTTAGCATCAAATAAAAACTCAGTATGCTCTGCCGGTGTAGTATTGTCTGTTTTTGTTTCTGTACAACACAAAATGACATAACACGTCAGAAAATCCGGATAATTTAAACGTCAATTGAGTCCACAGACATTAAGTCCTAGTATTTTGATTTTTCTGTCAAATTTGACATCCAAAATGTCTACAGAACGTGTTTCAGTCGAATTCTCTTGAAACAAAAAAAAAAATTGAATGAGATGGCTGAGTCACTGTTTAGGATGTAGAACCTCCGTGGTTGTCCTACCTTGTGCTCACTGACCCGCTTCTGTTGAATGGGTGAAATTTACGCGACATAGCGAAGAGGCGCGGATCCCTTTTTTGTGGCACGTAGTTTGAGTTCTTTTAATTTTTATCCGACAAAAAATGATTAAACTTGAAATGCATAATTTGATAATTGAAATGGTATTGTTTTCCATTTTCAAAAGATTTTTTCTTTGAAATTGTGAATACCACCTTCCCATCTGTGACCTAAGATAGGTCCAAGATCAAGGTACAAACATATTTCGATCGGATATATATCAAATGCATGCATTGAAAATATATGCTGTGCATGTTTCTTCCATGGTCCAAACAAACTTTTAAAATTTACAGCTTGACTTTTTTATGATAAACTTTGACTCCATCGTAAAGATTTCACCCTAGCCTTAAGGTTAAAAAAATAAGATGAGCAACGTTGTACAAATATTTTCCTATTCGATTTATTAAAAATGTTTGAACAAAAAAGTATAATGCTATCAATTTTCTATTGGAGACGATGTTCAAAATATTTTGAACGCCTCTCCAATTGCAATAAAAATTAGAGGGGGGGGGTCAATATATACTCCTTGACTAATGGGAATTAGAATAAGGTAGAGGGTTCAAAATACGAATCCAGGATAGGTACCAGATCAAGGTGCAAACATATTTCAATCAAGTATATATATATATATATATATATATATATATATATATATATATATATATATATATATATATATATATATATATATATATATATATATATATATATATATATCAAGTATATATATCGAATGCATTGAAAAGACATGTTGTGCATGTTTCTTCCATGATCCAAACAAACTTTATAAATTTACAGCTTGACTTTTATATGATAAAATAGACTCCCTTTGTAAAGATTTCACCCTAGCCCTAGGGTTTTAAAAATAAAAAGATTAATAACATTGTACAAATACAGCCTACTCCGGGTATATTAAATTCAGGGGACCATGCAAATTATTTCAATATCTCCGTATTTCAATATAAGCGAAATTGACTGACGTGAAGCCGCCATTTTTGTGATCGGCTTCGGCCGATCACTATTGTGTCCATATGAGGCATCCGGCAAATGCTTCCACGTGCGCACACATTCCGCTTGCATAAGTAGTTCTTATAAAAAGTTTGGTTTAGTATTTATATAACATTTTACTCAGTTTTATTTCAATTCATTTACCTTAAGAGATGTAAACATACATAAAATACAGTTCGAACTGTTAATTCAAGAATGCACATTTTGTCTCACGCGTAAGGATTTATTCAATAATGCAGTTGACCTCTATGTACTGACCTCAATCACAAGAAGATGCTCCATGAACTGACCTCGATCTATTGATGTTGCATAATAGTAGCTAGGAAGACGGCTTGATTTAAAAACAAGGTTACGTTATAATGCGACCTCAATAGCAAGTTCTGATGGCATTCAATGTTTTTCAGTCGCATTAAATTATCTTAATACAACTCTTTCTTTATACATACGTGTTAATGCTCTTTGAAGAGCCCTACACAGTATTCTGCAGAAGAAGAAGATACATTAACATTTAATAATTACGTTGAAAATATAAAACTAGACAAGGAGTTTACGAACGGCTTCCCCCAATTTTATTTCAAAATTAAATTTGTTGACGGTTTATAATGATAAAATTGTGGTGTACAGATTCAAAATATTCTATATTTTGTAAAAATACAGTACTTTTTAAATTATTTTACATCAAACTGATCATGTTGATTGCTTCTAGCTATCAAAATACATGTATCATTATTGCCGATCATTCCTTCAAAAGGAATACTTGTTGAAAGTTCAATCCCGATGTAAGCAGCATAGAAAACCAAACCCGAAGTTTTGTAAGTTTCATTTTGTTACTATCTTTACCTCATCATTATCTCCGATCGTATTCTTTTACGTTTACGAGAAAAATCACCGTACACAAACGCTTTAAATACTACTGAACGCTGCTTGTACATCATCGTAAGTGTACTCGCCATCATCTTAAAATCCTTAGCTATTTCGAATTTAGGGTTTGTCCAATTATTAACAGCCATAACTAGTTCGTATTTAGTGTCCGAAGATAAGGTTTTTCTTTTCCGTGGGGTTTCAATATTATGTCTGGCCTCGATACATCAGTATACGTGAAAAACAAAAAATTCAACAGTGAATAAATTTTACTTTTTAAAAGGAGTATAAAAACCAACATAATGAGAACTTATTTATTCACACCTTTGTATATCAACCGGTCAGTCTGGCATAATTACTGTCACCAACCGTGACGACAGCCGCCAGGGAGTACTTCAATATAACCGTTATAAAAACAACTAATTATCACCTATGGGGACCGATCAGTGGCTTCAATATAAGCGATATTTCAAAATAGCCGATTTCATGATATCCGTTAAATCAATGCAAAGAAAATGAGAGGCAAAAACTGGGGATTTATTTCTATTTCAAAATAAGCGGAATTTCAAAATAAGCGAGTTCAATATAAGGGGAGTATTTTCCTATTTGATTTATTTAAAATGTTTGAATATAAAAGTACTAGTATAATGATCCCCCTTCTGTTTCCAATTTTCTATACAAAATTTTGCAGTCATAATATATTGAACAAGGGATTCAATATCTTAAGCTCTGTATTGGGTTTATAATTCTGCGACTGACGCTCATATTTCTGTTGATCATTAGAAAAGCATTGATAAACATTGTGTAAAATGAATTCAAGAGAAAGTATCACATACTTGAGATTCTAAGCTTTTCATTGATTTACAATACATATCCATTTTATCTATGTACAACACGAGTGCATACTGTTGACATTCCAAAACTGTGTACAGATACGAAGGATAATTTAGGAAAAGTTAATTTAATTGAAGCCTTTAATGTATACAACTGTTAAATATTTATACAGATGTTCAAATTAAGGATGACGTTTACTCAGAATGAAAAAAAAATCCACTGATGATAATGAAAAACCAACTATTGTGTGTTATAGACCTTACATGGTAGTGCTGTTCCTCACTTTCAAAAAAGTAGGTCAATGACCTACTTTTTGAGTTAATGGCCATTGAAGATTTTTTTAAAATTTAAGACAAATCCAAAAACAATTTACAGTATGATTGAGATTTTCTTAATTGTGAAAATAGTACAAATAGCTTAACTCTTTAACAAATGAAATACAGTTTATGAATGGTAGTGACATTAAATGGATACAAAGCATTAAGTTTTCATTCACAATTTTTATAGATATTCTAGTCCGAATTTCCTATATCAGTTTTCAAATTATTACCCATTTTTGATTCAATATAACAAAAAACTGAATGATGATAATGCTCAAACCTTGAGTAAACAACGTCCTTAATTCATCATATATATTCTACAACTAATGCTTATCGAAACCATTTTCTTAAAACTCCAATAACTCATTCCCCCGTCCAAGTTAAGTACAACAATGTTTTAGTGTGATATGATGCGTTAAGTAACTACCTTCAAACTGTTATGTTCATGTTACTGAAAATTTTAAGAATTATACTTTATATTTTTTGACATAAACCAAAAATATAATTTCACATTTATTAAGCAAAAGATTGTTTGTTACCAGTTGTGACCAGTTTAGGTGAAATGTCTGCTGTTCAAGGGAAGAGATGGCAATGAGAGAAATGACCTGTGCAGTTGACGACGAAACAACGATAACATCTACTAACGTCAAACACATTTTGACACAGAAATCGCGCCTGATATTTTTTCTGGTAAGTTGAAAAATTAATTCAACAGGAAATAGAAAGTTTAAAAAATCCGGAAATTTTTGTTCCATTCATTTGGTTCTAAAATCATAGTAGCCGTAATTTTACATTTATAACATGTAAGAATAGTCTAACATGATTCATACGTATTTCATGTTACATTACATTAATTTAAACAATACAGAACTTAGTTGTGCGGTTTTTTCACTCAGGTGACCTATTGCAATTGGTCTTCGTCCGTCGTCGTGCGTCGTGCGTTAACAATTTTACATTTTTAACTTCTTCTTGAAAACTATTAATTCAATCGTTACCATTTTTGGTGTGAAGCATCTCTATGGTAAGAAGAATCTAAATTGTGAAATTTATGGCTCTACCACCCCTGGGGTGCCACGGGCGGGGCCAAATATGCAAAAAAAGCCAAATTTTCAAAAATCTTCTTCTCTACTCCCACGCATGTGAGGAAAAACTGGCTGCATGGTTATGATGTCCATGAGGCCCTCTACCAAAATTGTGAAATTCATGGCCCCTGGGTCAGGGGTTCTGGCTTTAGGGTGGGGCCAATATGGCCATATAGTAAAAATGTATTACATCTTAGAAAATCATCTTTTCTACTATCCTATATATTTTTTAATAACTAAATGCATTATTATGATGTGCATAAAGCCTAGGGTGGGGCCAATATGGCCAAATAGTAAAAATGTATTAAATCTTAGAATATCTTCTTCTCTACTCCCAAATATATTTGTTAAAAACTAAATGCATGATAATGATGTCCGTAAAGCCCTCAACCTAAATTGTGAAATTCATGACCTAGGTCAGGGGTTCAGGCTCTAGGGTGGGGCTAATATGGCCAAATAGTAAAAATGTATTAAATCTTAGAAAATCTTCTTCCGTACTCTCATATATATTTGTTTAAAACTAAATGCATGGTTATGATGACCCCTTTGTTAGGTGTTCAGGCTCTTGGGTTGGGCCAATATGGCCATATAGTAAAAATGTTTTAAATCTTAAAAAATCTTCTTCTCTTCTCCCACACATGTGGGCAAAAAACTGAATACATGGTTATGATATCCACAATCTCCTTTACCTAAATTGAGCAATTCATGGCCCCTGGGTCAGAGGTTCAGGAAAAATGTAATCAATGTTTAGAATGGAACAAGGACTATATTTTTGCGTAGGAAAATATCACATGTTGCGCAATTCAGAATTGCTGCAGATTATATATATATAATGAGTTTGTTTTAGCATTTTAAAAACAATAACAACTAGAACTTTTTTTGTCTTCAACAAAAAGTAAGGGCTTTTCGACAGCCCCAGTTTCCCTTTTTTTATTTAAAATGTCAAAAAAAAATTATGTCTATTCTATTTCCTAATTTTCTGAACACCTTGGTATAACCAGTTGCTTAGATAGAATTTCATGGGTAGTGTAGTGTGAAAAGAAAGATAACTCCAGAACTTTACAGGTAGCTACACTTCTAATTTCCAGAAGAATATTTTCAAAAAATCATTCCAAAGTAAGTATTCATTCCTTGGACGCAAAACTTGGTATGCTAGGAGTATTTATTCTCTACATTCTTAGAGCAATGCGAGATAACTCTTCCAAAAAATAATGTTGAAATTTAAACAGGTTGTGATCTTTAGGCCCTTCAAACCCCTATAAGGAGTCAAAAAGTTGCCCCTCGGACCATAATTGTTAAGTTGTACTCTCTACTTTGAACTATAAGCCGAAAAGATTTTAAAAATCGGATGAAAAATAAAAAAGTTACAGCAAAAGGGCTGTTTTCAACGTTAACCCCTGCAGATCCCTAATGTTTCAAAATTATGTACCCGAAGCCTTTTCCGGTCTGCGCATTGTTTGTGTCATTATACTAGTGAAATATTGTAATGTTAACTTGAAAACTTTTTGAGAAAACGTGGAACGCGTGTTTTCAATTTAACATTGAAACTCCTATAGACAGTTTTCATCAACCCATAAAACCGGAAGTACTATATATTTTTTGTTATGACTTATAATGTATGTTAACTACTACTACGTTAACAATATTAAGGCGTCTTCTTAAATTTCTAAGGTTATTCGATTTTTTTTGCTTTTTTATCACCCCTTTTTTCAAGTTTGAGGTCAAATATCTTAAAAACGATAAGATATATAAAAACCTTTATACTTACAAATTTGTACAACTTGAGAAGATATATCTTATTCTAAAATTTGAATGATCTAACTTAAAAAATAAGTAAGATATTGCGTTTTATTCAATTTTTAGTGATATCCTTGTAAAAACCGGAAGTAACGGAACCGGAAGTCCAAAACATTACATACGCGTGTCATCAACAATTGCTTTAAGACAGTTGCAAAAATGTTTCAATATGTCTTTTCGTTTTCAAAAAAACGCTGACACAAATCCTGTCGAGAATAATAATAAAAAAAGACGAAAACAATAGGTCTTTTCGACCGAAAGTCGAAAAGCCCTAATAATGTTGGATTTTTTTTTACTAATGTGAACTAATAATATGATACTTGGGTTTCAGAATATGTTTTTAAAATATGATTTGCCTATCAAATAATATTTTTATAAGCTTTTTAAAGCGCCCATTCTATACATTGATTTTTGTGAAAAAATCACTAAAATCAGTTTTTCTCTCTTATGAAACGGTCAATATATTAGCTTTTCTGTCAATTTATATCTTTATATAAAGTCTTCATGATACATAAAAAGTAGAAATATTTTATTATTGGAAGCTTAAAAAAATAATCAAAATTTCTTCAAAATTTAAGAAAATTAGAGGAAATGCGGGCTAAGCAATATCAATTTTAGTATAAATATTTATTCCTATTTAGTAGTATAAGCTGATAGACACTCTCATAGTCTATGATTTCATTGAAGATTTGAATCTTCAAATCTTAAACAAATCTCTACAGAACTATAAAGAGCTACACTTATTTTTATCACTCTTTACGTTGAGGAAAAAGGTAGTGACCTTGACCTGACCTTTATCCGAAAACAAAAAGGTCAAATTTAATTAAACTGATAGAATCATTAAGTAATATGATCCGTTTGACTGTGTCAAAATTTCATGCATTTCTTATTATAAGTAGTATGTTTGATAATAAAAAGACTCCTTCCTTAAGGCCAATTGGCCTCTTGTTTATTCACGTTAAAAAAAAATATATTATTTTTTCTTAATCACAGAATATTCTGAGTAAAGAGTGGTTTAATATACCGTAATTTTCACAAGTTGTGGAAATTAATAGATCAGTTACAAATTACCTATCTACCCTTTGAAGGAAGCAAGGGGTAGTGTCACTAACGTAATCAACCAATTAACACTACCGCGCTAGGCCTCAGGCGTTCACTCGACCGTTCAGGTAAGGTCCACGTGGAATTATAATTACACTCTTGATCTGTCGCGTGTGTACACTGCAACCATTTTGAGTTATCAAGAGTGAAAAACAATGAAATATGTATAACAGGACCAAGGTTTTACTTCGAGGAATCAAGAACTTCGAGATATGAGAGATCGAAAGATCAAAATTAAATTTGCTTATTTATATTGAGAAAAAAAACCCCGGGGCGTGATTTCACTTCGAGAGATCAAGAGCTTCGAGAGATCGAAGTTCGAGCCATCGAGTGTCACCTGTACTGAGTTATATATTTGAAACAAACACATTTCTATGCTTTAAACGGTTATTTACAACAAGATTAAAGCAGTTTTGAATCTTAAAAGCATCGATTCAGCGCATTCATTATTGTGTGGAAAAATATTGGACGAAAAGACTTGTAAAAACGCGTTTTAACAAAAATAATACGACAGCAACTTCACTGGCAAGATATATCCAATAAACAACGAAACAAGACAGACTGAAATCCAGGCGCAGACACTTCAAAAATTCCTCGATAGTTGTAGACCGTTTTCCTGTGTATGTTATAACATCGCACATGCGCAAACCACACACTGTGGCAGAGGAGCAATGTCAATTATCGAATGGATTTTATAAACGGGGAGTTTTTGTAGGAACAGATGGAAACGTGGTTACTTTCTTGAATTTACTATCAATTAGCAACTGTTTTGGATGTATTGTCGCCGGGGTATTCAAAAAGTTGCAGACGTTATGCACTCTGTATGAACGACACACGTGTTCGATGTGCATGCGAAGTAAGGCAGCACTGTCTGTGCAAAATAATACGGATACCTTGGACACCCTTTCAAAGAATAAATATATTTTGTATTTCATTGAGTGTTGTTTTCTTTATTCTTTATTACTACATTTTACTACAATGTGTAGTTCATGCATTTAGAAGTCCGTGCAACGTGAATGCCTCGATCGGAAAGCAACCGACCGTAACTTTCTCAACCGGTATATATGCCCCAGTGGCAGTAGAGGAGCGATTGAAACTAATATGGCGACCAAATGCTTTTATGAATTCATGTCAGCTTTAAACATGCACAGTGTTATCATTCAGAGAGAACTAGTATTTGCTATGAAATGTTTTGCACATTGGTTTAACTATTTAAAATAAATGTATCATACATGTGCAAACATATTGATAGAAAAATATTCAACAATTCAATAACACCTAAAAAGCAATAAATTGAGTAGATTTAATTTTTTAACACATTTTTAAATACATATTTTGATGAATACATCTAATTCTAATTTTTTATGTATAAGTTTCCCTGCTACGGCGTTGTATCCTGAAATAACAACACCAAATGCAGATATTTGAACAGAGCATGCTCGAAAATGTTGTTTTAAAAAATAACATCCAACATGCAACTAATATAAAAATAAACCAACGTGTTAAATATGAAATAATAGCTTTATTTATGATTGTGATTGCAATTTAAAACATGTTGCAATCACTGTACCGACACTGTACTGAAGTCCGACATATAAAGAAGACACTATAAAATTTAAACATATATAAGGACAATTTTACCAACCCTCGTACTATTACCTTTTGATAAATAAAGCTCAAACCTAACACTGTTTCCAGAATTCTAAGAAATGCCATTTTAAAGAAGATTTGGATAATGGACCTTTTATTAATGTTGAAGAAGTTTCCTAGCTCATTTTAACAGTGTGCATTTTAGTCCGGATGGAATGCTTTTTCGCTCATCTGAGCTATTCTGGTCACATTTTGTCTGTCGTCCGTCTGTCTGTCGGTCTGTCTCTCTTTCCGTCTGTAACCTTTTCACATTTTCAACATCTTCTCAAGAACCACGGAGCCAATTTCAACCAAACTTGACACAAAGCATCCTTAGGCTAAGGGAATTCAAAGTTGTGAAAAATAAGGTCCATACCTTTTTACAAGGGGAGATAATTAGGAATAATTGAAAATTTCTTCTCAAGAACCGTTTGGCCAGGAAAGTTGAAACTTTTGTGGAAGCATCCTCAGGTAGTGTAGGTTCAAAGTTGTGAAAATCATGACTCTCGGGGGTAGGGTGGGGCCAAAACGGGAGGGGGTCGAATTTTAACATAGAATATAAAGAGTAAATCTCTAAAAAGCTTCTCAAGAAGCATATGGACAGGACAGCGGAATCTTGTGTGGAAGCATTGTCAGGTAGTGAAAAGTCAAATTTATTCAAATCATAATCTCCAGTGGTAGGATGGGGTCACAAGGTGGGGGGGGGGGGCAGAATTTTACATAGGAATATAGAGAAATATCTTTAAATCTTTTTCTAAAATAACATTTGCTTAGAAAAGCTGTAACTTAAGTGAAAGTAACTTAAGAGTAGATTCAAATTTGTTCCAATCAAAATATTTAGGAGTAGGGTGGGGCGACATTGGGGATCCAGTTGTACAAAGGAAGACATTTTAATTATTCACAAAAACTGAAATGTTATTATATATGCTTTTACTTATATGTAAGTATTTTTTTACATATTGCTGATTCTTTAAAATTGTTTAATCTTTGGCCCTTGGACGATTTTTGGGCCTCACAAGGGGCTCAGAGTTTGATGTAGGTTTAATCCTGTATATAAACAATTGTTTATGGTCTTTTGAGAACTGCAATGCAGAATGTTATATAACTAAAATATCATCCTGTTAGAAAAGGGACTTATAAGGGATTAGGAACAAAAGAATATCCAGGGGAAACGGACTTTTTTATACAGGATCTTCATGTACATGTATTATATCACACTGTCCAGATATTTTGTATTATGACTCCATGAAGCAGCTTTTATCATGCTTATTGTTCCTCAGGTGAGCAATGTGGCCCATGGGACTCTTGTTTTATATATATCATGCTGAGGAACCATATAGTAGACAAGAATATTGTGCAAAACAGCAACAGCTTCAGATAAACGCATTTATTGATAAACAATGATCGTCAAACATAATGAAGGCTTACAATCAATCATTTTAGCCTCGTGAAATGTTCAACTCTACTCAGAACCATCTGTTCTGCAGTAGGGAAAAGCAGTTGCCGTGACCCCGTAGTATGTACCGGCAGAATCTTCTTTGGTATCATAACCCCAGTACACACACTTGTCACGACTGCATTTAGAAGCCAGAAATTTCTTCCAGGTACATTCACAAGCTCTCAGTTTACAGTTGTCTCTGGCCGACTCTACGAAGTAAGCCACGGCTTTAAGATGACCACACGCTTTGTCGAACGTTGCTCCTTGAAATGTGAAATTGAAAAATATGGAATCGTAAAGTAAAGAGATGATAATTAAGATGTATACCAGACGAAAATGCTGCCTTCTGTCAAAATCAAACAAAAGTATTTCGGACACATTCATGAATCTATTAAATCTCACTTTTAAGAGCGTGGATTCTAACAGGGTTTTTCGGGTTATAAGTACACCCTGGTTGTCTTCTTCCTCCATTTACATACACGTCAAGATGTCCGCAAGGTTTTTTCATTCCATAGCCTGTGATGTAACAAGATAATGTATAACGATTAAAAGAGCTAGATAGTCGTAGTATTTTCAAATAGTATTTCTTGTTAATAGCCTCTGTATTAAAATATGGAAATACATTGAAATATATAGGTATAAGGCAAGTTTTTATGAATGCGTTACGATTTAACATTGCCCAACAAAAGGTCTCGCATCTGTATGAATGATGTCTACAAATTTAGCACTTTCTTTGCTGATTCCAAATTCCGTATCTTCAAACAATGGACTCGCTGGATCTAAGCCTAAATTAGACATATAACTACTGTTTTAAGAAACTTTGATACACATCTGAATGTCATTTACAAGTAAAAAATGTAGTTTAAAATTGTACAAGCATGAATACTTCTTAATCATATATGCAATATACTGGTGTAAAGAAGTGTAGTTTATAGTGTATTCCATGGATTCTCCTTTTATCCTGTTTTTATGATAACGGTATGAATTGTATTTTCCAATATTGAAAAAGATTATGAATATATTTATATACACGATATAAGAACAGTTGCTTAATGACAAGATTAGAACAATACCATACATGTATATCATTAATCTATGACTTTAATACCATAAAAAGTTAGTGTTGTTTGTAAAATTGATATAAACCTTAATTTTCAACGAATTTTCAATATTTATACAAGAAACAAAAGTGCTATCTAATTCAAAATTTTAAGATAGTCAGATACATCGGTTATAGAATAGAAATAATCAGAAATTGAAAAAATCAAGTACAGTTGAACTACGGTATTTCGAACAATATCTCGAATACAATGGATATGTCGAAATGATTATTAGTCCCAACCACTTTTGCTTAATGTATCTTACCCTCGATATTTCAAATACACAGATATCTGGCAGTTTTTAAACAGCCTCATCTTGTTTAATATTACAAAGTTTGAATGTATTCTTCATCGCGTCATTTAAAATTGAATATAACTCTCTAAGATTTCAATGTTAGACTATATTGATTAGATTTTGAAATAATAAGAATACAACGTAATAAATGTTACATTATAAATAAAGTTAAATGATAAAGCAAAAAGCAGATCAAGTACCAGTAATACGGTTGACCTTCCCCTTGGCGAGTTTCCCTGCCTCCGCCGCTGCGTGGGCACCCAGACCTTGACCTATGAGATGGACCTTGTCCCAGGGGATCTTGTTCTTGACCAGAATCATGTACACGTATGCCCCCACGGTCTGAACGTTGGAGGAAGACTGACGGTAGTTCACTCCGGCTCCCTTACCCCAGTCAATCAACAGAACATTGTTACCTTTCTGAAAAGCAGGACAACCCTATTTAACATCATATCATTTCATTAAAAATGTCAGTAAATCGCATAAATTCGGTAAATTTATATAATATTCACTCTTTATATAAAGTATTCTTGAAGCGTTTTTTATCAATATTCTGCTAATGTATAATGTTTGATTACATTAATCATTCAAGTGATTTTTTATAAACTGTATGGATATATTCTCTAAAACTATTGAAGCAGGTAACTTTTGCATTTACAAAGAACATAGAACACACACACGTAATGTCAGTATGATTTTGAGGTTGATTCATTCAAATATGTAACGTCAATATGGTACTTTCTGACCTGTTTTAGCATACTAGCCAGGTCACGTATTTCGGGAAGTGATGTGTCCACCAAGTATCCATGTATGATGATGTCGGTTTCCTTTGTTTTGTCAAATTTATCCGGAAGGCTTGTTTGCTCTTTAATACCTTCTGAACCTTCAAACCAGATACTTTTCAGTCCCATATCCCCAGGACTCTCCGGGCGTTTATCGAAGCGTTTTTTCATGCACATCTTGACGGCCAAGATGGCAAAGCATAAGCTAGTGGCGTTTACCACCCCTGGAATTGTTAATGAACAATATTTGTATATTTTCCACCCTAACAATCTCGTTAAGATCAATGTTTATTTGATTTTTCGGTTTATTTTTGCATATTCAGGATATTAGCAAGATCGTATATTACCTTATTGTTAAGAAGGATGCTTAATTTTTATTAGTATATTTTTGCATAATGAGGAAATTACAAGTAACTATTGTTTTTACCTTCCCCAGATCTCGAAGTCAAAGCATCCGAAGTTGTGTCTCCTTTAATATTCAAATATTAGACTGTAAGTTTACAAACTTGGCAAATAAAGACAAATGTTTTTGAAGATCAGTTCATTTGTTAGTAATGGAGAAATGCTTATCGACTCTTCTTTTTTCCATTTCAGTTTTGATCACATATTCAATTTTGTTTCTGTGTACTTGTGGTATGCGTTGAAAGAAGAATACATTTGTTACATTTTATGAAATGCTGCATTAAGGACCTAAATACCAAATATACGACTGATTTTGGAGTGGAAGCAAAAAAATAAATAATTAAATTATGCTTAAGATTAATTATTTAATCCTTGAAGAGTTTTTCTCTACTATTATATTGCTTAAAAATAGCTTATGCATATTGTTACCTAGTTGATAACATTGCCACCCGATGCAGTTTATTTCAATTGAATGCATATCAATAATTTTATATTAGAGAATGAACAATGAATACCAGAAATAAGCGCGATATTATAATGATTAAACACCATTCGCCCATTAAACATATATGATGAAACGTATCTTATAGAGTAAGTTATTTAGTTCAACAACAAACATTCAATGGCAAACGTGTAAAATGCTTATCAGAAAACAGGAATATGCAGAAATATAGTTTCTGCTACAAGAAGAAAAAACCACCGACTTTAATCTAATCATTCCTAACTAACTCAACAGTTATAATGGTGATACTCTCATAATTGAAGAAAAACTTACTTTTTCCGGCCCCACCACAAACTACAAAGTAAATTTAAATAAAAAATATATAAAAGTAGGTATACATGTAGAACATTAATATTTCCAGGCAAACCAGAACTATACTGTGGTCATCGCTTGCTCCTGGATTAAGGGTAGGGGTAAATGTATTTGGCATTTTTGTTCGTCTACATTGTTCGGAGTTCGTATTGCAAGGATTATTGCTTGGCTATTAGGCAAGCAAAACAAACAAGGAAAAAATCAGTTGATAACAATTAGACAACTTAAATATTACATCCACATATATGTTTGAATGGAAAAAAAATATGTAAACGATAAAGTGAATAACCACGAATATAAGTTGTTAAGATAAAAATATAACTTACCTGCCATGTTGGAACAGTAATAGCTATGATGTCCTCCCATTTTGGTATATATCTTACCTGTATTCATTTGCAAGAAATATCTTCCTTTTTATAATTAAAGGCATTGTTTAAACAACAAACATATGTTATATTGTAAATATTTACCGGTTTTATCAATATCTAAAACGACAGTATAATTTACATATTGACACCCACTGCGTATTTTCTACCATTCTAAAAAGATTCATGGCTGTATTTCATACAGCCATGAAAATACCGCATCATGATCCAATTAGATAACATTAATTCGTCCGCATACAAAGAACTAATTTTATTGTAAATAAAACATTTTTGGGAACAAATTTTGTAATTATTCATAGGATGTATGTGTCAATTTTATATCTCTTTGTAAACCAAGCTGGCATTATGAATGTATAAAAAGCAGATGTACGCATGCAGGAGGTCTATCTCTCAACACCCAATGGTCAAGATACCCAAGTTGTTTGATAGTCTGTAATTTGCGTTTGCGCATAACAGGGTCACTGAGTGTTAGGTGCCCAAAATGCTCTTCACCATAGTTCAATTAACACGTCCAGCATCGAATCTCATTATGTAATTATTGTCGTTATATATCATGTCATATGTGAATATTATCTCATTATTATTTTCTCTGTTCTGGCTTCTGGACGCAAAATTTTTTCATGAACTTTGTTTTACCCACCAACCCTCATACCTTAAAACATACGATATAGTATGTAAGACTTCGTACTTTTTCCCATATTTTCATATGAGCACTGTTTATTTGTGAGATGGCGGGTTTTAACTCAACCCTTGCAAAATTATAGTCATTTATTAAATGTTTTTTTTTTAAAATTATTTTCTTTATTGTTTTCATTTTAAAACAATACAAATGTGGTTCATTAAATAAACGACCTTTAATGCAACAATTTTATCAATTTTCTTTGCAAAAATACTTGGACTCATTGGATTATGTTCATGTACAATTTTTTTAGTTTATGATTGGTTTCCTTGGCAAAAATATTTTTGACAAAAATGCACATTATGGTACATTTTAAGCTGTAAAACCATTGAATGTTTATCAAAATGTTCAAAATGTTTATAACATACATTAGGTGATTGTGTTTTAGGCCAGAAATAAACTCCTACTAAAAATGAAATTTCACCTGGAAATGGATTTAATTGGTAACTTCATTGATAGCAGAAGAGTATATCGGATGCATGAAAATATCTTGTGCATGAATACCTTTCAAAAAATCATCTTCCATTTTCCTAACAAAATATATTTTTTATATTATAACATGCTTATTTTAAATAATTAAATTTTTTCCATACCTCCATTTTGGTATCTCAGTTACATCAAGGAAATATATCAATTGAGTTGATAATTTAAATCCATCAGACGCGTTTTTCTTTATTACTTGGAATCTTTTATTCTTAATTAATCCCCTTTTCTTTTTTCTTTTTTAAAAATTATAGTCATTTGTACAGCGTAACCCAAAATATCCTGTAACCTTTCCTTTCTATGCTATGGATATGACCCAATCAGTTGAACAGATGAACAGCTTATTTTATCTCTTTGGTTGTAGTTAACAATAAAGAGTTGGCAAACCATATACACAATTTACACTTTATGCGTGAGGAACAATGATTATGATTCTGTATAAAATATATATGACCTATAAATGTACATTTTTATGTAGATAAATTTATAGGAATTAATAACTGGAAGGTTTAGCCTTTTCGTTAACAATACTAATAATTTTACATAATTTGCTTAATAAGCTCACATTGTTTTAGGAAAAAAGCTCGAAAATATTGAAAATATTTGTTCTAAAAAGAAAACTTTTAAGGAATGAATTCAATATTTATTTGTTTTATACTATATAAAATATTTTGGGGCAGTTTACGCTTTATAAACCGCAAAGCAGTTTATAAAAAAACGTAAACTGTTTCAAACCATTTTATATCGTCAGGCGTATTGATACGTTTTTGACGTTAGTCTTACTAAGACGTAGGCAACATTCTTTATACGATACAAAATAATTTTTAGCCAATCAGAAAGCGCGTTACAACCAGAATTAAATTATTTTGGTATATACTTAAATTTTCTCTTTCGTTTTTCAACACAGCACAACACACAATAGAGTGAAATTTATCTCCAATGTCTCTTTTACATCAATTACATAACCTGTTACTTCTTTCTATATCATTCCATCTACCATACATTGTCACAGGGTTTTGTTTTTTGTACAAGATAAACCAATAAAATTTTTTTCAATTGAATCAGTTTCTACAAAATTAAGGACATTCTGAGTCGGAGTATTTACACATATTCCACACAATAATGGTATATGTTTATCAGAATATAACTTGCTAAAATTTAGAATAGAAAAATCAATGACATTAACAAAGCTCTATACTACTGATGCAATAATCAACCACACTTGATTTTATTATAGTAAATTTTCCTTCTTCTAATCGACCATTCATCTAATAAATATTATTATTTCTACAAAAATTTAGTAAAACATTTCCAAAAGTCTATATATTCAAAACTCTGGTTCAATTTCATGAAATGCTTTGCTTTGGCTATATACAGAATATATACAGACTACAGAGGTATGTAAACAATTCTTAAAATCAAATCTTCAACAGACTTTAACTTTAGCCAGTGTACATATTTACTATCAGTGTGAACAATAGCACATAAGCATTTAGAGATCTTTTGATGTTTTGTAGCCGACAATACCTCCAGAGCGTATGTACAAATATTCTGGTCTATTTTTAGCATCAAATAAAAATTAATTGTACTAGTTTCTGTACAACACAAAATGACATAACACGTCAGAAAATTCCGGATAATTTATACGTCTACTGAGTCCACAGACATTAAGTCCTGGTATTTTGACATTTCTGTCTAATTTGACATCCAAAATGTCTACAGAACGTGTTTCAGTCGAATTCTCCTGAAACAAAAAAATTGAATGAGATGGCTGAGTCACTGTTTACATTTGGTAATTCACTGGATGTAGAACCTCCGTGGTTGTCCTACCTTTTGCTCGCTGACCCGCTTCTGTTGAATGGGTGGAATTTACGCGACGTAACGGTGAGGCGCGGATCCCTTTTTTGTGGTACATAGTTTGGGTTTTCCTGATTTTTATCAGACTAAAAATGAATAAACTTAAAATGCACAATTTGTTAATTGACATGGTATTGTTTTCCATTTTCTTTGAAATTGTGAATACCACCTTCAATTCTGTGACATAAGATAGGTCCAAGATCAAGGTACAAACATATTTTGATCGGATATATATATATATATATATATATATATATATATATATATATATATATATATATATATATATATATATATATATATATATATATATATATATATATATCAAATGCATTGAAAATACACGTTGTGCATGTTTCTTCCATGATCCAAACAAACTTTATAATTTACAGCTTGACTTTTTTATGATAAACTTTGACTCCATCGTAAAGATTTCACCCTAGCCTTAAGGTAAAAAAAAAAATAAGTCAGCAACGTTGTACATATATTTTCCTATTTGATTTATTAAAAATGTTTGAACAAAAAAGTAAAATCTTACCAACGTTCTATTGGAGACGATGTTCAAAATATTTTGAACGCCTCTCCAATTGCAATAAAAATTAGAGGGGGGGGGGGGGGGGGTTAATATATCGCGGTCATAACATTTTAAACTCCTTGTCCAATGAGAATTCAAATAAGGTAGAGGGTTCAAAATACTGCAGCTATAATTTTTTAAACCCCTTCTCCAAAAACAATGAAAGTTAGAAGTAGGGGTTCAATATATTGCGGCAATAAAATTTTGAACCCCCTCTCAAAAACCAATGAAAATTAGAGATGGTTCAAAATTTAGCGGCCATGATATAATGAACCAGGGGTTCAATATTTCAAACTCTGTATTGCGCTTATGATTCTGCGACTGACGCTCAAATTTTTGATGATCATTAAAAAAGCATTGATAAACATTGTGTAATATGAGTTCAAGAGAAAGTATCAAATACTTTAAATTCTAAGTTTTTCATCGATTTACAATACATATCCACTTGTTATATGTTCAACACAAGTGCATACTGTTGACATTCCAAAACTATGTACGGATACGAAGAATAATTTTGGAAAAGTAAATTAAGTTGAAGCCTTTAATGTATACAACTGTTAAATATTGATACAGGTGTTCAAATTATTTCATCATATATATTCTACCACTAATGCTTTTCCAGCATTCTCGAAACCATTTTTTTTAACACTACTCACTCGTTCATCCGTCCAAGTTAAGTATAGCAATGTTTGAGTGTGACACGATTCGTAAATTAATTACCTTCAAACTGTTATTTTCATGTGACTGAAATTTTTTTTTTTTAATATATATGTTTGACATAAAACCATTTCATATTCATCTTTTTGACCAGTTTAGGTGAAATGTCTCTGCTGTTCCAGAGAAGGAGATGGTAATGAGAGTAATGACCTGTGCAGCCGACGACGAAACATCTGCCAAAGTCAAACACATTTTGACACAACAGTCGCACCTGGTATATTTTGGTAAGTTGAAAAATTAGTTGAAATACAAGAAAAAAATTAATCCTGTCTTCAAAAGTAAGGCGATACGGTTATCTGAATGTTAAACACCACGATACTGAAAAAATGCATATAATAGTTTGATGCGTTCTTGTTCCCAATAATATTGATTTATTCATATGAAACATACAAATTTCTATGTTTTAAACGGTAATATACAACAAGACTAAAGCAGTCTGAATCTTACAAGCATCGACTTAGCGCATTCTTATTGTTTGGTTTCATATTCTGTTGATTTTTTACGTTGCCCATGTATAGTTGTTATAAAGCATGCGCAGTGATATCATTCAGAGAGAAATATTATTTGCTTTGAAATGTTTTGCACTTTGCTTTAACTATTTAAAATAAATGTATGATACATGTGTAAACATTAAAATATTCAAGAATCCAATAATATCTACAAAAGCAATAAATTGAGTAGATTTAATTTTTTAACACATTTTTAAATACATATTTTGATGAATACATCTAATTCTAATTTTTGTGTAAAAGTGTTCCTGCTTCGACGTTGTATCATGAAATAACAACACCATGCAAATAATTGAACAGTGCACGCTCGAAAATGTTGTTTTAAAAAATAACATCCAACATGCAATAATATGAAAATAAACCCACGTGTTAAAGTATGTAATAATAGCTTCATGTATAATTGCGGTTGCAATTTAAAACACGTTGCAATCACTGAATTCTAAAATATACCGTTTTAGAGAAGATTTGGATAATGGACCTTTTATTAATTTTGTAGAAGTTTCTTAGCTCATTCTAACAGTGTGCATATGGCACTAGTTTTTTGGGAGTTGATTTTAAACAACTCCCCTATGCAGTTACTTTGACAAACCCAAAGTAAAACAGTGTTTGGACCAAAGCACAAATCATCGCCGCTGACAAGAATTTGTTCTTGAGAATACGATTGATAAATTCGAAATAATATATGCTAAAGCATTGTTTTCAAGGAAACATACTTATAATACCTTGAAAATAGTCAGATTTAAAATGGTACAAACAATTTAGATATTTTTTGTAGTTGCATGTATTCTTACGCCAGAGTTCAATATAGTCTTGTTCAACTGGATGCTCGGCTGTCTCCGTAAATCTCCGACAAGTGCTTGTCGGAGATTAACGGCGATAACCGAGCGTTTGGTTGAACGAGACGAGAGTTCAATATTGCTTGGATCCATGAATTCTCCAGAAATATTTCTATCACTAATGCATAGTTTGATTGAATTTATTATATCTTTAAATATTACTTAACATGATTCATATGGGGTTTAATCAACATTCTTGTGTCGAAAAAGTCCAAAAATTCATATTATAAAAATGTGCGTAGTTCAAATACAGATTAGAACCTACCTGTACTTGTCTTGCAAAATAACATATCATTGATTTTAAAATATATAAACATCAATAAAATCAACTCCCGTCAGTTCTTCGGTCTAAATATAATTGTTCAAAGAACAATGGTATCTACGGTAGATAAAGAAGATATCCAATGTCACCTAATCAATTATTGCGAACGGATTGCTCTGCGTTTTTAGTCCGGATGGAATGCTTTTTCGCTCACCTGAGCTGAAATCTCAAGTGAGCTCTTCTGATCACATTTTATCTGTTGTCCGTCTGTCTTTCGGTCTGTCTGTTTGTTCGTCTTTCCATATGCAAACTTTTTACATTTTCAACATCTTCTCAAGAATCACTGAGCCAATTTTTATCAAACTTGGCACAAAACATCCTTAGTTTAAGGGAATTCAAAGTTGTGAAAAATAAGAACCATACATTTTTACAACGGGAGTTAATTAGGAATTATTCAAAATTTCTTCTCAAGAACCATTTGGCCAGGAAAGTTGAAACTTCTGTGGAAGCATCCTCAAGTAGTGTAGATTCAACGTTGTGAATATCTTGACCCTCGGGGTAGGGTTGGGCCACAATGGGTTCAATTTTTTTTACATAGGAATATGTAAAGTAATTCTTTAAAAATCTTCTTCTCAGAAACCATTTGGCCAGGAAAACTGAAACTTGTGTAGAATCATTGTAAGGTAGAGTAGATTCAAAGTTGTGAAAATCATGACTCTTGGGGGAAGGGTGGGGCTACAACGGGGAGGGGGGTCGAATTTTAACACAGAAATATATAGAGTTAATCTTTAAAAATCTTTTTCTCAAGAACCACATGGCCAGGACAGCTGAATCTTGTGTGGAAGCATTGTCAGCGATGTGGCCCATGGGCCTCTTGTTTATGTATATATCATGCTGCAATATACTAAGATTTTTCCCCATCTTTTACATGCACCAAACCTGTGCATGCATTACAACATTTCAATTTAATAATAGTTTACCCAAAGAAAGGGGAGTCTCCAACCCATTAGATTTTAAATTGTCTTTTACCTTATATGAGGCTTAAAAACTGTTGATTATTTGACACTCCATTTTGATAACATTGAATTTGGTTTCACCAAGAACTTAAAACAGCGCCTATTTAAAGGAATATGCATTCCCTGAGAACTATCGAAAGGATGAAACATTAACATACACGCGTTCTGAAATACGTTGCCGGTCCAATAGATCGCAGTTTATTGACCGGGGGTCTAATAGATCGAAGTCTATTGACCGGTGGTCTAATAGATCGCAGTCTATTGACTGCCAGTTCACAATAGACGCAAATATTTAATTTGTAATAAAACAAAAAATCCCTTTGATTAGGTAATAAAACCATATAGTAGACAGGCATATTGTGCAAAACAGCAACAGCTTCAGATAAACGCATTTATTGATAAGCAATGACCGTCGATCATAATGAAGGCTTACAATCAATCATTTTAGCCTCGTCAAATGTTCAACTCTACTCGGATCCGTCAGTTCTGCAGTAAGGAAAAGCAGTTGCCGTGACCCCGTAGTATGTGCCTGAGTCCTCTGTTAAATCATAACCCCAGTACACACACTTGTCACGACTGCATTTAGAAGCCAGAAATTTCTTCCAGGTACATTCACAAGCTCTCAGTTTACAGTTGTCTCTGGCCGACTCTACGTAGTAAGCCACGGCTTTAAGATGACCACACGCTTTGCCGAACGTTGCTCCTTGAAAAGTGAAATAAAAAAAATATAGGATCGTAAAGTGAAGATATGTTAAGATGTATATCGGACGAAAATGCTGCCTTATGTCGAAATTAAACAAAAGTATTTCGGACACATTCATGAATCTGTTGAATCTTACTTTTAAGATCGTGGATTCTAACAGGTTTTTTTGGGTTATAAGTACACCCTGGTTGTCTTCTTCCTCCATTTACATACACGTCTAGATGTCCGCAGGGTTTTTTCATTCCATAGCCTGTGATGTAACAAGATAATGTATACCGATTAAAAGAGTTAGATAATTGTGGTAATTATAGGTAACATTTATTTTCATTAGACTCTATATTAAGATATGGAAATACATTCAAATATTTAGGTATAAGGCATCTTATGGATGCGTTATGATTTAACATTGCCCACCAAAAGGTCTCGCATCTGTATGAATGATGTCTACAAATTTAGCACTTTCTTTGCTGATTCCAAATTCCGTATCTTCAAACAATGGACTCGCTGGATCTAGGCCTAAATTAGACATGTAACTACTGTTTTAAGATACATTGATACACATCTGAATGTCATTTACAATTTACAAAAAGTATTTTAAAATTGTACAAGCAGTAATACTTAATATCATGTTTGCAATATACCGGCGTAAAGGAATGCAGTTTATAGTGTACCTCATGAATTCCCTTTTTATCCTGTTTTTATGATAACGGTACAATTTGTATTTTCCAAATATTGAAAAACATTTTGAATATTACTGCATGTATATACATGATATAACCACAGCTGTTTAATGACCAAAAGAGGATAATACCATGAATGTATATCATTAATCTATGACTTTATTAACATACAAATTTAGTGCTGTTTGTAAAATGAATATAAAATTTAATTATCTACGATTTTTCAATATTTATACCAAGAAACAAAAGTAATATCTAATTCAAAATTTTACGATAGTCAGATACATCGATTTTATTTACTCTAAAGTGAAATCTCAAACATTAATTCCTCTAATACAATGGATATGCCGAAGTGAATTGTAAGTCCAAACACCTTATACTTCGAATGTATAATTTCAAATATACGGATATCGCGAAGTTTTAAAACTTTCTCATCTTTTTTCCATTTAACGAAATTTGAATGTTTTCTTCATTGCGTCATTTAAGATTGAATATAACTCTCTAAGATTTCAATGTTAGACTATATTGATTAGAATATTTTAAACTGAATATGAACACAGCATATTAAATTTTATACTATAATATTAGTTAAATGTAAAAGCAAAAAGCAGGCCAAGTACCAGTAATACGGTTGATTTTCCCCTTGGCGAGTTTTCCTGCTTCCGCCGCTGCGTGAGCACCCAGACCTTGACCTATGAGATGGACCTTGTCCCAGGGGATCTTGTTCTTGACCAGAATCATGTACACGTATGCCCCGACGGTCTGAACGTTAGAGGCAGACTGACGGTAGTTCTCTCCGGCTCCCTTACCCCAGTCAATCATCAGGACGTTGTTTCCTTTCTGAAAAAGCAGGACATCCTTTTTTAACATCATACCATTCATTAATCAAAGTACTAAAGAACTGACGGGAGTTGATTTTATCGATTATCATTTATTTTAAAATCAATTTATCTTGCATGCCAATTAGTTTCTAGTCTGTATTTGAATTACGCACTTTTTTATAATATGAATTTTTAGACTTTTCCGGCAAGAATTTCAAGAAACCCCATATGACTCATGTTGTGTAATATTAAAAGATATATTTCAAACTATGTATTAGTAATTGAAACAATTCTAAAAAATGTATGGATCCAAACACTATTGACATCGAACTCTAGTCTCCTTCAAACAGACGCTCGACTGTCTCCGTTAATCTCCGACAAGCAAGAGAGCCTCTCTGCTTGTCGGAGATTTACGGAGACAGCCGAGCGTTTGGTTAAACGAGACTTTATTAAATTCTGGCGTAGGAATACATGAGACTACAAAAATATCTAAATTGTTCGTATTATATAAAGTCTGACTATTTTCAAAGTGTTGATAGATAAGTTTTTTTGAAAAACAATGCTTCATCATACATAACACTGAATTTTTGTATCATTTTCAAGAACTAAGTATTGTCAGCAGTGATGATTTGTGCTTAGGTCTAAACACTGTTTCACTTTCGGTTTGCCAGAGTAACTGCATAGGAGAGTTGATTAAAATCAACTCCCAAAAAAGTCAATAAATCACATAAGTTCGGTAAATTTATAAAACATCCAGTCTTTATATGAAGTAATCTTGAAGCGTTTTCTTCTATCAATATTCTGCTAATTTCTAATATTTGAATACATTGATCATTCAAGTGATTATTTATAAACTTTATGGATATATTCTCTAAAACTATTGAAGCAAGTAACCTTTACAAAGTACATAGGACAAACGCACGTTAAAATCAATATGATTTTGAGGTCGAATCATTTATATATGTAACGTCAATATGGTTTGAGCTACTTTCTTACCTGTTTTAACATCCCAGCCAGGTCACGTATTTCAGGAAGTGACGTATCTACCAAGTATCCATGAATGATGACGTCGGTTTCCTTTGTTTTGTCAAATTTATCCGGAAGGTTTGTTTGGACTTTGATACCCTCTGCTCCCTCAAACCAGATACTTTTTAGTCCCATATCTCGGGGACTCTCCGGACGTTTATCGAAGCGTTTGGTCATGCACATCTTGACGGCCAAGATGGCAAAGCATAAGCTCGTAGCGTTAACCATACCTGATATTGTTAATGAACAAGGATTTGTATCATTTTTCGCTCACACCCAGTGATCTCGTTTAGAACGATGCACAATGTTTTCAGTTTATTTTTGCATATTCAGGAAAATACAAAGATCTTATTTTACCTTCTTGTTAAGAAGTATGTTTGAAATTAATGAAATTGTTTTATATAATTAGAAAATTACAAGGGCAGTTTTTTTTTTTTTACCGTTTTCAGATCTTAAAGTCAAAACATCCGATGGTGCTTCTCCTTTAATATTAAAAAAAAAAATTGTAAGTTCATAACTAAGTTGATAATCAATAACCATCTAAGGAAGAATATTTAAAGAAGTTAAGGCCATATATACCACGTTGAGTTCTATACCCTACGATCGTAGAAAATGAAATTAAGAATGTAAAACAACAAAGTAAAAAACTAATAAATTCTATTTTGTTTAAAAATATCATTAAATAGTATTTAAATAAAGATAATAGGTAAAGCATTATTTAGAGGGATTCATTTAGTGAAACAATGATTATCAATGGAAAACGAGGACAATGCCTACTATATAATAATAATATAATAATAATAATAATAATAATAAAAATAAAAACTAACAAAATGTATTGCTTGAAATAAATGACACAAACATCGTTATCAACATATTTACGCAAACAAAAATGAACTAAAAATTAGACTTTTTTTGCAATTTTTTTTTCAACCATACTTTTGCTTGTTTTTGACGTGTAGGGCAGATAAAGTAAACCGCAGGCTGGATAGTCAGCTAAATAGCCATCAGATTTACCATAATATTTTTATAGAGTGTATTTTAAACCATTAACTATTATTAAGTATAGAAAAATTACGGTTTTAAAAATTGAACACTTTCCTATATCATTATATATTTACATCAACCGGGACATTGATAGTAGAAGTTGAATTTAACCCAAAGTTAACCCATTACTGCCTTCTAAACTAACTTCATATTCATAATAACAATACTCTTAGCAACCTGATAATGATCGATATAAAACACAAATTCAATTATGAATTCTTATAAAACTTACGTTTTCCGGCCCCAGCGCACACTACAAAGTAAATGGAGAATACAACACCTTTTGAAAAAACACACAATTACTATACGAAACATTTGCTTACAGAATACATGCACATACAGAGGAATCAAGAATGGCATTTTTATCCATCTACATTGCTAGGTACTTTTCTTATAGCTAGGGTATTAATTAAAGGCGAAAATGATTAAATATTAAATATTACATGCACCTTTATGTTTAACTAGCAAAATATGTACAAGATAAATTAAATACACATGAATATAAGACACAAGATAAAGTATATGTATGATATCCTACCTGCTCCGTTGCTACAGTGGTAACTATGACGTCCTCCCATTTTGGTACCAGTGTCACCAGTTTTGAATTTCAATTGGTTTCTTCCTTTTTATAATTATAGACAATGTTTAAACAACGACATATGTCATATTGTAAATATTTACCGGTTTTATCAATATCTAAAATTACAGCTTAATTTACACATTTACACCCACTGAGTATTTCGTACCATTTCAAAAGAAATATGATATGCTTACTTTTTGTAGACTTTTTGCTGACGATAAATATCTACGAGATGTATCAAATAATTCAAAAATCATTAAAAATACTTAAAATAAGGATCTCAAAGAAGTTGAGAAATGCTCTCAAAAATGGCTTTTAAAATTTAACTCAACAAAAACAAAAGCTGTGTATTTTAACTCTAAAGAGGTTCACGAATATTCCTCTTTAAATTTCCAAAATTGTCCCTTTGAAATAGTGTATAGCGACAAACACCTAGGAATATCTATCACTTAAAATTAATATGGACGACATACATGTACATTGATATCATAATAGCAAAAGCATACAAAAAGTAAAATCTAAGGAAACATATCCAATATAAATTAAACGCAAATCATTTTCTCTAATGTACACATCCTTTATCAGGCCACATTTGGAATATGCTTCAGAGTTTTGGAGAGTGTGTTCTCTTACAGACTTGAACAGGTAAAATTATCTGCTGTCAGAAAAATAACTTGATTTATCAATATTTGTCTCTAAACACTCTTAATTTTGAAACAGGTGAGTACATTTAGATTAAGCCGTAAAATTGCTAGACACAAAACAATGTTTAAGGTGGATGAAAACATACCTACTCATGCTCAAAATATATTCCCTGACAAATGCTGTACTATATCTTATTATACCATGGGAAATCCTATAGATTACTGCTTACCCAAATATGGATTGAAATGATACAAATCATCATTAGGTCCAAATGCAATTTTCTACCTCTGGATTTTAGAGAGCACAATTCACAATTCCCAATTCACAATTCACTCATTCATTCATTTCCAACGCATAAACACCCCCACCACCATATTTTTCTTTTGTAGAAATTATTCAAAATATAATTCACACTACACTTAGCCATAAATGCATACTAAAGTGTGACTTATTCTAATACAATATTGCTAAAAGCGTACATGTGCAACGGTTAAGACGAATATCCTTTTTTTTCTCATGAACTAATATGCTGAATTCAGAGACGACTTATTCAATACTTATTTTAGCAAGGGCAATTAAATAAATATTGTTAATTCACATGTTTTGCTTTGGGGAGATGACAGACTTAGTAATATTGTAAATTGTTTTCCACAATTCACATTTTAAAAAGAAACCCAAAAGATTTTAATTGCATATTTAAATATGTATCAAAATGAAAAAATAGAAACCGTACTTTACTGTATGCAAACTATTTTGATTCTTTAAACTAGAATATAGATATATGACATATTATTTGCATGTGAAAAAATGTTTGTCAATAATTGTAAAGAGAGGGCTACGTAAGATATAGAACTTTTGCATTATCACATTACAATAATATAAGTTCAAACCAAACCGAAGTATTTATAATTGCATTTGATATAGCCATGAAAATACCGTATCACTATCCAATTAATTTAGATTAGTCCAAGTATTAAAAAATACATTCCTGTACCTTTTAAAAACTGCTCACTAAACGTTTATTCAAATCCATATATATCCTTATGTTTTACATTCCATTAAGAGAAATTGTGCTGGGCTAGTTACCAACAGTTGTCTCTGGCTTTAGTCAACCTATTGTGAAAAAAACTCAACACTGAAACTACTTAACTAGAGTAAAAAAGTTTTACAAAACTTTGTTTCTTTTTTTTTAAAATGAAATTGCTTTTCCTCATTTTTCATGTGTATTTTTTTTTTCATTTGTTATGTTAAAATAAATAGGACTTATAAAATAGAAAACATAGGGTGATGATGATGAATGCATATTACCTAATAAAGGATGCCGGATACAGATTAGGATATATATTGAATTGTAAACTTCATGCATGGATAACAGCACGTAAATTGGGAAAATGAAAATATCTAGCAAAACATTAATCCTCAAATTTTTCTTAGAATCCGCTAACGCGGCTGATGTATTTTTTCTGCAATGTCGCTACCTTTATATCCCCATCAAATCACCAAAGAAAGCATTTTATTGTTTAGGTAAACATATAATCCCTTTTTGTTATCTGAAAAAACATTATCACGTAATAAACTGAACACTTCTTAATATTGCATTTGATGGCTGTGTTGTAAAAGAATGCATATAAACGGTTGCATATCGTTTGAGAGTTATGAGAATTGGATTTGGATATGTCGGTAGGTATATGAACACAGTCGTATTTTGTTTTTTGAATACTCAGGAGATATAGATATACGTGAATACATCAGAAATAATTTTGAGTATAGTTGCTAAATGAATTCGGTATTACAAACTTTAAATTCTAAGTTTTTCATCGATCCACTTGGCAGATGAGTGCATACTGTTGACATTGCAAAAATATGTACAGATACGAAGAACAAATTAGGAAAAGTAAATTAAATTGATGTCCTTAATGTATACAGCTGTTAACTATTGTTACAGTTGTTCAAATTAATTCATTATATATATTCTACCACTAATGCTTGTTCGGCATTCTCGAAACCATTTTCTTAAAACACTACTCACTCGTTCACCCGTCCAAGTTAAGTATAGCAATGTTTTAGTGTGACATGATTCGTAAATTACTTATCTTCAAACAGCTATGTTCATGTGACTGAAAATTGCAAGAATTATACTTTATACTTTTTGACATGAACAAAAAAAAAATCATTTCACATCTGATATTCATTAACCATAAGATTCGTTGTGGCCATTTGTGACCAGTTTAGGTGAAATGTCTCTGCTGTTCCAGGAAAGGAGATGGCAATGAGAGAAATGACCTGTGCAGCCGACGACGAAACAACGGTAACATTTACTAACGTCAAACACATTTTGACACAGCAGTCGCACCTAATATTTTTTTCTGGTAAGTTGAAAAATAAGTTCACATGCAAGCAAAAAAATTAATCCTGTCTACAAAAGTAAGGCAAACGGTTATACGAATGTTAAAAACCACAATACTGAAAAACAAATAAAATAGTTTGATGCGTTTATGTTTAAAATAAGGATTCCACAGTATGTTTCAAACAATATTGAGTTTTGTATTTGAAACATACAAATGTCTATTATGTTTTAAACAGTTATATTCAAAAAGACTAAAGCAGTTTTGAATCTCGCTAGCATCAATTTAGCGCATTCATTATTGTTTCGTTTTATATCCCACTGAGTTTTTACGTTGCCCATGGTAGTTGTTATTATATATGCGCAGTGTTATCATTCAGAGAGAAATAGTATTTGCTATGAAATGTTTTGTACTTTGGTTTAACCATTTAAAATAAATGTATTATACATGTGTAAAGATATTGATAGAAAAATATTCAATAATTCAACAATACCTAAAAAAGCAATAAATTAGGTAGATTTAATTTTTAAACACATTTTTCATACAAATTGCTAAATTATTCCTCAAGCATATTGTTACCTAACTGATAACATTTCCCCGATGCAGTTTTTAATTAAATGCTTATCCATAATTATATATTTTAGAATGAACAATGAATACCAGAAATAAGCGCGACATTTTAATAATTTAAAAACACCATTCATCCATAAAATATATATGATTTAAACATGTCTTAATGATTATTTTTGTTGTCCAAGAAACATTTTATGGCAAACGTGTAAAATGCTTATTAAATGACATTGTAACCAACAAAATGTAAAGTTTGCAATATTTGCTCAACGAACATCACTAAGTTATAAACGTGATAGAAAATGAAAAAAAGAAAATAGAGTCTTTATTTGCTTGCATTTAAAAATCATACTTTCGTATTTTATTGGAATTGTAAATTAGGGACAAAAAACTTACTTTTTTCGACCCCACCACAAACTACAAAGTAAATGTAAACCAAAAATATATAGAAATACATGTAGAACAATACTCTTTCCAGACAAATCAGAATTACTGTGGTCATCGCTTGCTCCTAAATTAAGAATAAGAGTATTTGGCATTTTTGTTTGTCTACATTGTTCGGAACTCTTATTGCAGGGATTGTTGCTAGGCTATTTACGGAAGCAAGACAAACAAGGAAAAATCAGTTATATTAATTAGACAACTTAAATATCACATCCACATATATGTTTGAATGATAAATATATGTAAACAATAAAGTGAATAACCATGAGTATATGTTGTTAGGATAAAATATATAACTTACTTGATCCGTTGAAACAGTTATAGCTATGATATCCTCCAATTTTGATATATATCTTATCATAATTCATTTGCAAGAAATGTCTTCCTTATAATTCCTTATAATTAAGGGCATTATTTAAACAACAAACATATGTTATATTGTAAATATTTACCGGTTTTATCAATATCTAAAACGACAGCATAATTTACATATTGACACCCACTGAGTATTTTCTACCTTTTTTCTAAGATATATAATTGTATTTCATACAGCCATGAAAATACCTCATCACGATCCAATTAGATATTATTAATTCGTCCGCGTACAAATATACACATTACGGTACTTTTTAAACTGTAAAACCATTGAATGTTTATCAAAATGTTCAAAATGTTTATAACATACATTAGGTAATTGTGTTTTAGGCCAGAAATAGAGTCCTACTATTGTGTTAATTGTTTTGCACAAAAACTCTTAAAAATAAAAAAAAATAATACGTTTAACCATTTAAAAAGAAATGAAATTTCACTTGGAAAGGGATTGATTTGTTAACTTCATTGACAACAGAACTGTGTAACGGAGACATGAAAATATCTAGAGCATGCATACCTTTCAAAAAATTATCCTCCACTTTCCTAAAAAACATTTTCTATATCAAAATATATATATTTTATGTAATTTAATTTTTTTCCTCACCTTCATTATGGTATCTCAGTTACTTCAAGGACATATCAGATCAATTAATGTGATAATTGGAATCCATCAGACGTGTTTTTTCTCTATTACTTGGAATCTTTTATTAATTAATCCCCATTTTCTTTTTCTTCTTTTTTAAATTATAGTCATTTGTACAGCGTAACCCCAAATCCCCTCTAACCTTTCCTTTCTATGCTATGGATATGACCCTATCAGTTGATCAGGTGTCCACTTTATATTTTCTCTTTGGTTGTACTTTACAATATAGAGAATATTACAAACATATACACAATTTGCACTTAATGCGTGAGTAGAGGAAAAATAAACAATTATTATGGTTCTGTGTAAAATATATATGAAGTATAAATGTTTATTTTTTATGAAGATGAATATATAGGAATTAATAAACAAGAGGTTTAGCCTTCTCGTTAACAATGCTGATAATTTTACATAGCTTGCTTGAAAAGCTCACATTTTTTTTTTAGGAAAAAAAGCTCGTTAAAATTGACAATATTTGGTCTTAAAAGAAACCATTTTGGTATATACTTTTCTTTTTCGATTTTCAACACAGCGCAACACAAAATATAGTGAAATCCATCTCCAATGTCTCTTTAACATCAATTACATTACCTGTTACTTCTTTCTATGTCATTCTATCGACCATACATTGTCCCAAGGTTTTGTCTTTTGTACAAGATAAACCAATAATAAATTTTTCAATTGAATCAGTATCAACAGAATTAAAGACAATCTGAGTCTCAGGATTTACACCTATTTCACATAATAATGGCAGATGTATATCAGAATATAACTTGCTAAAATCTTGAACTTTAAAAATCATTGACGTGCTTCAAGAATTTTATACTACTGATGCAATAATCAACCACACTTGATTTTATTATAGTAAATTTTCCATCTTCTAATCTACAATTAATTAAATACATATTATTATTTCTATAAAAATTTAGTAAAAAAAAATTCAAAACTCTTTAAATTCAAAAACTCCAGTTAAGTTTCAGTAAATGCTCTGCTTGAGCTATATACAGAATTCTCTGGAGGTATGTAACCTTCAACAGAATTTACTAAACATACTTTATCTTTAGCCAGTGTACATATTTACTATTAGTGTGTCTTTTAAAGATCTGTTGACAACAATACCTCCAGAGCGTCTGTAAGAATATTCATGTCTATTTTAAGCATCAAATAAAAACTCAGTATGCTCTACCGGTGTAGTATTGTCTGCTTGTGTTTCTTTACAGCACAAAACGACATAACACGATATTCAATCAGAAAATTCCGGATTATCTACACGTCTATTGAATCCACAGACATTAAGTCTTCGTATTTTGATATATCTGTCTAATTTGACATCTAAAATGTCTACGGAACGTTTTTCAGTCGAATTCTCTTGAAACGAAAATCTAAACGAGACATCTGAATCACTGTTAACGTTTGGTAATTCACTAGTTGTAGAACCTCCGTGGTTGTCCTAACTTGTGCTCGCTGACCCGCTTCTGTTGAATAGATGGAATTCATGCGACATAGCGGAGAGGCACGGTTCCTTTTTAGGCGGGGTCACGTGACCCCGTCTATTGGTTTACTGTCAGCCGAAGTCTCAAACCGGAAGGCACGCGTAGAACACATGAATTGAGTCTACGCGTAGGAAAATAGTGCAGAAAGTTTTCATGGATTTCAGTAATTATGTATCATAAAAACACGCATTAAATCTTTTTAAGTCATCTGTGTATAAACAAAATTCCATTTAGAAAATAAACAAATAGTTTTATTGATCAAAATATTCTTGCTTGGGTTCAAATGTGGAATGAGTTACGTAAATGAATGCACAGCGCCGTTGACGATCCAGTTGGTGCACGAGCTCATTGATCAATAGAAGAGGTTGATGGTGAAATCGAAATTAAAGTTCCCAAACGCAATGTGCCATTTTTGAAAAGTTGTGAATTTTATTTTGACAATCTTTCACCTAAATACTACCATACTTCATGCGCAAACCGAATTTAAAATCGGGACGTGTTATACATAGATGTTTTACAATTTAAATAGGTGTTTCATTGGCTTCCAGTCTACTTGCAGTATGACTGCTGTTCGTCTCTAAAGGAATTTTGTACAGAGAAAATAAAAACAAGTCTGAATTTGCCTTCTCGTTCGTCGGCTCTTTATTTGATTAAACTGAATTTAAATTTTAAACAATGTGTTGTAAGCAAAATCTATAATAGATTAAACATTTTGGAAGACTTATACATCATATAAAATATACAATCTTATCGATTGAAGAACCAAGTTAAATGTTAATGTTCATGTTTTCCGGCTTCAGTTGGAATCAGGCTTGGGGTAAATTACATTGTAAAATAATGCATTACATTACCATTACTTTATGAATTAGGGCATTAAATTACCATTACTTAATTTTCTTGAAGTAATGCATTACTGTAACAATACCATTACATGAGTTAAGTAATGCATTACCATTACTTTGTGAAAAGTCAATAAGTTTTAAAAAAGTAATTTAGAAAGTAAATAAAGAGTTTTTGTAAATATTTCATAAATAAAACGTGCTTAAAATATTTACAGGTTCATTTTCATGTTCACTATCAGGTTCAAATTTAATGACTTATACAAGATTGCTGTTGCACTTGTAGTTCTCAAAGTAAGGTTGGTCCCGTAACATTTACACGCTAATGGCGGAGTTGACAATCTCTGTTATTTATGTCTCTGATTTTCGGAGTATGATTGTTAATGAAAGGAACGGTTGTATCGTAATTCGTGTAGGTAATACACGAGTTTACACAAAAAAGTGGTAAGTGGCAAACGGATTTATTTTTACCTATTAATTTTGCATGAATAGCAAATGAATAAAATCGTGTCAAATAAGTCGGTCTTAAAAATCAAAATGGCGACCGTGACAAATCTTTTTATTGTCAAAGTTCTTGGAACCTTATTGTAAAATAATATTTCTAACGTCAGGTGCCTGTATTTGTTATCGGTATACAAATGTTCTCTTTGTTTGTTAATTCAGCAGTTTTAGAGTTTTCGGGGTTTTCATGAAACTTTTATTACGGGTACCGTCCGACTTGTGGATTTTCCCTTGAACCGAAAAATTGAATAAATCTAATGATTAAAATTATCTTCTTTGATATAGTTGTTTGAATTTCCCGGTTAGTAGTAATTTTTAAAAATTTTCCTTGGGGTCTTATTTTACATAATATACCGTTTTGTCAATTTTGTACAATTATGAAGGGATTGAGTAAAATTTAGACAAAGTATCAGGCAATTGCAAAAAAAGCCGAATTAAAATAGATTGTTACAACTAATGTAAACTCATAAAGCATATTCGAGGAAATCCAGGACAATTACAAATTCAAACTTTCAAGACCCTGTCTTTCAGTACTCTCAGTACTTTGATTTGTGGTACGAAGTTAAGTTCTCCTGATTTTTATCAGACTAAAGATGATTAAACTTAAAATGAACATTCTTTGTATTGACATGGTATTGTTTTCCATTTTCAAAAGAATTTTTCTTTGAAATTGTGAATATATATATATATATATATATATATATATATATATATATATATATATATATATATATATATATATATATATATAATGGATTGAAAGTTCATGTTGTGCATGTTTCTCCCATGATCCAAACAAACTTTTAAAATTTACAGATTAACCTTTATATGATAAACTTTGACGCCCCCCTTTAAGATTTCACCCTAGCCCTAAAGTTTAAAAAAAAAAAATAGGATCAGCAGCATTGAACAAGTAATTTCCTATTTGATATATTAAAATTTTTGAACAAAAAGGTATATTGATCCCTCCTCCTATTTCCAATTTTCTATTAGAGAAAAATATTCTCCAATTGTAATAAAAATTAGGGGGTGCGACCATAACATTTTGAACTACTTCTCAAATGGGAATTTAAATAAGGAAGGGGGTTCGCAGATATAAATATTTTGACCCCCCTCTCCAAAAACAACGAAAATTAGAGGGAGGGGTTCAATACATATTTTGTACACCTTCTCCAATGGGAAGTGGTATTAGGTATGGGGTTCAATATATTGCTGCATAAATATTTTGAACCCCCTTTCCAAAAGCAATGAAAATTAGAGGGGGAGGGGTTCAGAATTTCAAGCTCTGTATTAGGCTTATAATTCTACCACTGACGCTGATATTTTTGTTCATCATTAGAAATGCATTGATAAACATTGTGTAATAAGAATTCCAGATCTAGAGAAAGTATCACATACTTTATATTCTAAGCTTTTCATCGATTTACTATACATTTATACGTACAACACGAGTGCATTCTGTTGACATTCCAAAACTGTGTACAGATACGAAGAATATTTAGGAAAAGTAAATTAAGTTGGAGCCTTTAATGTATACGACTGTTAAATATTGTTACAGGTGTTCAAATTAATTCACCATATATATTTTACCACTAATGCTTATCCGGCATTCTCGAAACCATTTTCTTAAAACACGACTCACTCGTTCACCCGTCGAAGTCAAGTATGGCAATGTTTGAGTGTGACAAGATTCGTAAATTAATTACCTTCAAACTGTTATTTTCATTTGACTGAAAATAATAAGAATTATACTATATATTTTTGACGCAAAAATCATTTCATATTCATCTTTGTGACCAGTTTAGGTGAAATGTCTCTGCTGTTCCAGAGAAGGAGATGGTGACGAGAGAAATGACCTGTGCAGCTTACGATGAAATAACGGTAACATCTACCAAAGTCAAACACATTTTGACACAACAGTCGCACCTGGTATTTTTCTGGTAAGTTGAAAAATTCATTGAAATACAAGAAAAAATATATTCCTGTCTTCAAACGTAAGGCGATACGGTTATCTGAATGTTAAACACCACGATACTGAAAAATGCATATAATAGTTTGATGCGTTCATGTTTCCAGTAATATTGAGTTATTTATTTGAAACATACAAATTTCTATGTTTTAAACGGTTATATACAACAAGGCTAAAGCAGTCTGAATCTTACGAGCATCGACTTAGCGCATTCATTATTGTTTGGTTTCATATTCCGTTGATTTTTTACGTTGCCCATGTATAGTTGTTATAAAGCATGCGCAGTGTTATCATTCAGAGAGAAATATTATTTGCCTTGAAATGTTTTGCACTTTGCTTAAACTATTTAAAATAAATGTATGATACATGTGTAAACACATTAATAGAAAAATATTCAACAATGCAATAATATCTATAAAAGCAATAAATTGAGTAGATTTAATTTTTTAACACATTTTTAAATACATATTTTGATGAATACATCTAATTCTAATTTTCTATATAAAAGTGTCCCTGCTACGACGTTGTATCATGAAATAACAACACCTATGCAAATAATTGAACAGTGCACGCTCGAAAATGTTGTTTTAAAAAATAACATCCAACATGCAATAATATAAAAATAAACCCACGTATTAAAGTATGGAAAAATAGCTTCATGTATAATTTCGGTTACAATTTAAAACACGTTGCAATCACTGAATTCTAAAATATACCATTCTAAAGAAGATTTTGATAATGGACCTTTTATTAATTTTGTAGTAGTTTCTTAGCTCATTCTAACAGTGTGCATATGGCACTAGTTTTTTGGGATTTGATTTTAAACAACTCCCCTATGCAGTTACTTTGACAAACCCAAAGTAAAACAGTGTTTGGACCAAAGCACAAATCATCGCCGCTGACAAGAATTTGTTCTTGAGAATACGATTGATAAATTCGAAATAATATATGCTAAAGCATTGTTTTCAAGGAAACATACTTATAATACCTTGAAAATAGTCAGATTTAAAATGGTACAAACAATTTAGATATTTTTTGTAGTTGTATGTATTCTTACGCCAGAGTTCAATATAGTCTCGTTTAACTGGACGCTCGGCTGTCTCCGTAAATCTCCGACAAGCAGAGAGTCTCTCTTGCTTGTCGGAGATTAACGGCGATAGCCGAGCGTTTGATTGAACGAGACGAGAGTTCAATATTGCTTGGATCCATAAATTCTCCAGAAATATTTCTATCACTGATGCATAGTTTGATTGAATTTAATATATCTTTAAATATTACTTAACATGATTCATATGGGGTTTAATCAACATTCTTGTCTCGAAAAAGTCCAAAAATTCATATTATAAAAATGTGCGTAGTTCAAATACAGATTAGAACCTACTTGTACTTGTCTTGCAAAATAACATATTATTGATTTTAAAATATATAAACATCGATAAAATCAACTCCTGTCAGTTCTTCGGTACTTTGATTTTACAAGCTATCATCTAAATATAATTGTTCAAAGAACAATGGTATATACGGTAGATAAAGAAGATATCCAATGTCACCTAATCAATTATTGCGAACGGATTGCTCTGCGTTTTTAGTCCGGATGAAATGCTTTCTCGCTCACCTGAGCTGAAAGCTCAAGTGAGCTCTTCTGATCACATTTTATCTGTAGTTCGTCTGTCTTTCGGTCTGTCTGTCTGTTCGTCTTTCCATATGCAAACTTTTCACATTTTCAACATCTTCTCAAGAATCACTGAGCCAATTTTAATCAAACTTGGCACAAAACATCATAATTTTAAGGGAATTCAAAGTTGTGAAAAATAAGAACCATACATTTTTACAATGGGAGTTAATTAGGAATTATTTAAAATTTCTTCTCAAGAACCATTTGGCCAGGAAAGTTGAAACTTCTGTGGAAGCATCCTCAAGTAGTGTAGATTCAACGTTGTGAAAATCTTGACCCTCGGGGTAGGGTGGGGCAACAATGGGTTGATTTTGTTTTACATAGGAATATATAAAGTAAATCTTAAAAAATCTTCTTCTCAGAAACCATTTGGCCAGGAAAACTGAAACTTGTGTAGAATCATTCTAAGGTAGAGTAGATTCAAATTTGTGAAAATCATGACTCTTGAAGGTAGGGTGGGGCTACAAGGGGGGGGGGGGTCGAATTTTAACACAGCAATATATAAAGTTAATCTTTAAAAATCTTTTTCTCAAGAACCACATGGCCAGGACAGCTGAATCTTGTGTGGAAGCATTGTCAGCGATGTGGCCCATTGGCCTCTTGTTTATATATATCATGCTGCAATATACTAAGATTTTTTCCCATCTTTTACATGCACCAAACCTGTGCATGCATTACAACATTTCAATTTAATAATAATTTACCCAAAGAAAGGGTAGTCTCCAACCCATTAGATTTTAAATTGTCTTTTACCTTATGTGAGGCTTTAAAACTGTTGATTATTTGACACTCCATTTTGATAACATTGAATTTGGTCTAACCAAGTACTTAAAACAGCGCCTATTTAAAGGAATATGCATTCCCTGAGAACTATCGAAAGGATGTAACATTAACATACACGCGTTCTGAAATACGTTGCCGGTCCAATAGATCGCAGTTTATTGACCAGGGGTCTAATAGATCGAAGTCTATTGACCGGTGGTCTAATAGATCGCAGTCTATTGACTGCCAGTTCACAATAGACGCAAATATTTAATTTGTAATAAAACAAAAAATCCCTTTGATTAGGTAATAAAACCATATAGTAGACAAGCATATTGTGCAAAACAGCAAAATCTTCAGATAAACGCATTTATTGATAAGCAATGATCGTCGATCATAATGAAGGCTTACAATCAATCATTTTAGCCTCGTCAAATGTTCAACTCTACTCGGATCCGTCAGTTCTGCAGTAAGGAAAAGCAGTTGCCGTGACCCCGTAGTATGTGCCCGAGTCCTCTGTTAAATCATAACCCCAGTACACACACTTGTCACGACTGCATTTAGAAGCCAAAAATTTCTTCCAGGTACATTCACAAGCTCTTAGTTTACAGTTGTCTCTGGCCGACTCTACGTAGTAAGCCACGGCTTTAAGATGACCACACGCTTTGCCGAACGTTGCTCCTTGAAATGTGAAATAAAAAAATATAGAACCGTAAAGTAAAGATATGTTAATATGTATTTCGGAAGAAAATGCTGCCTTATGTCGAAATTAAACAAAAGTATTTCGGACACATTCATGAATCTGTTGAATCTTACTTTTAAGATCGTGGATTCTAACAGGTTTTTTCGGGTTATAAGTACACCCTGGTTGTCTTCTTCCTCCATTTACATACACGTCTAGATGTCCGCAGGGTTTTTTCATTCCATAGCCTGTGATGTAACAAGATAATGTATACCGATTAAAAGAGTTAGATAATTGTGGTATTTATAGGTGACATTTATTTTCATTAGACTCTATATTAAAATATGGAAATACATTCAAATATTTAGGTATAAGGCATCTTATGAATGCGTTATGATTTAACATTGCCCACCAAAAGGTCTCGCATCTGTATGAATGATGTCTACAAATTTAGCACTTTCTTTGCTGATTCCAAATTCCGTATCTTCAAACAATGGACTCGCTGGATCTAGGCCTAAATTAGACATGTAACTACTGTTTTAAGATACATTGATACACATCTGAATGGCATTACAATTTACAAAAAGTATTTTAAAAATGTACAAGCAGTAATACTTAATATCATGTTTGCAATATACCGGCGTAAAGGAATGTTGTTTATAGTGTACCTCATGAATTCCCTTTTTATCCTGTTTTTATGATAACGGTACAATTTGTATTTTCCAAATATTGAAAAACATTTTACTGCATGTATATACATGATATAACCACAGCTGTTTAATGACCAAAAGAGGATAATACCATGCATGTATATCATTAATATATGACTTTATTAACATACAAATTTAGTACTGTTTGTAAAATGAATATAAAATTTAATTATCTACTATTTTTCAATATTCATACCAAGAAACAAAAGTAATATCTAATTCAAAATTATACGATAGTCAGATACATCGATTTCATTTACTCTAAAGTGAAATCTCAAACATTAATTCCTCTAATACAATGGATATGCCGAAGTGAATTGTAAGTCCAAACACCTTATACTTCGAATATATAATTTCAAATATAATGATATCGTGAAGTTTTTAAACTTTCTCATCTTTTTTCCATTTAACGAAGTTTGAATGTTTTCTTCATTGCGTCATTTGAAATTGAATATAACTCTCTAAGATTTCAATGTTAGACTATATTGATAAGAATATTTTAAACTAAATATGAACACAGCATATTAAACGTTATATTATAATATTAGTTAAATGTAAAAGCAAAAAGCAGATCAAGTACCAGTAATACGGTTGACTTTCCCCTTGGCGAGTTTTCCTGCTTCCGCCGCTGCGTGGGCACCCAGACCTTGACCTATGAGATGGACCTTCTCCCAGGGGATCTTGTTCTTGACCAGAATCATGTACACGTATGCCCCCACGGTCTGAACGTTAGAGGCAGACTGACGGTAGTTTTCTCCGGCTCCCTTACCCCAGTCAATCATCAGGACGTTGTTTCCTTTCTGAAAGAGCAGGACATTCCTATTTAACATCATATCATTCATAAAAAAGGTCAATAAATCACATAAGATCGGTAAATTTATATAATATGCAGTCTTTATATGAAGTAATAATTCTATCAATATGTTTTCTTCTATCAATATTCTGCTAATGTCTAATATTTGAATACATTAATCATTCAATTAATTATTCATAAACTTTATGGATATTTTCTCTAAAACTATTGAAGCAAGTTACCTTTACAAAGAACATAGGACATGCGCACGTTAATATCAATATGATTTTGAGGTTGAATCATTCATATATGTAACGTCAATATGGTTTGAGCTACTTTCTTACCTGTTTTAACATCCCAGCCAGGTCACGTATTTCAGGAAGTGACGTATCTACCAAGTATCCATGAATGATGACGTCGGTTTCCTTTGATTTGTCAAATTTATCCGGAAGGTTTGTTTGGACTTTGATATCCTCTGCTCCATCAAACCAGATACTTTTTAGTCCCATATCTCGGGGACTCTCCGGACGTTTGTCAAAGCGTTTGGTCATGCACATCTTGACGGCCAAGATGGCAAAGCATAGGCTAGTAGCGTTAACCATACCTGATATTGTAAATGAACAAGGATTTGTATCATTTTTCGCTCACACCCAGTGATCTCGTTCAGAACGATCCACATTGTTTTCAGTTTGTTTTTGCATATTCAGGAAAATACAAAGATCTTATTTCACATTCTTGTTAAGATGTTTGAAATTAATGAAATTGTTTTGCATAATTAGAAAATTACAATTACAAATTAGCAGGTTTTTTTTTACCGTTTTCAGATCGTAAAGTCAAAACATCCGATGGTGCTTCTCCTTTAATATTGAAAAAAAAATAAAGTGTAAGTTTTTAAAATTGAACACAAAGTTCATAACTAAGATGATAATTAAAAACCATCTAAGGTAGAATATTTAAAGAAGTTACGGCCATATATACCACGTTGAATTCTATACCCTACGATCGTAGAAAATGAAATTTAGAATATAAAACAACAACGTAAAAAACTAATAAATTCTATTTTGTGTAAAAATCTCATTGAATAGTATTATAGCAAGGATAATAGGTAAAGTATCATTTAGAGGGATTCATTTAGTGAAACAATGATTATGAATGGAAAACGAGAGCAATGCTTAATTAATAATGTAATAATAATAATAACCTACAAAATGTATTGCTTGAATTAAATGACACAAACATTGTTTTAACACATAAACGCAATAAAAGATGAACTAAAAATTGGACTTTTTTAGCCTTTAATTTTCAACCATACATTTGCTTGTTTTTGACGTGTAGGGCAGATAAAGTAAATCGCGGGCTGGGTAGTCAACTAAATAGCCATCAGATTTACCATAATATTTTTATAGAGTGTATTTTAAACCATTAACTATTATCTAGTAAAGAAAAATTACGGTTTTAAAAATTGAACACTTTCCTATATCATTATATATTTACATCTACCGGGACATTGATAGTAAAAGTTGAATTTAACCCAAAGTTAACCCATAACTGCCTCCTAAACTAACTTCAAATTCATAATAGCAATACTCTTAGCAACCTGATAATGATCGATATAAAACACAAATTCAGTTATTAATTCTTATAAAACTTACGTTTTCCGGCCCCACCGCACGCTACAAAGTAAATGGAGAATACAACACCTTTTGAAAAAGCACACAATTACTACGAACCATTTGCTTACAGAATACATGCACATACAAAGGAATCAAGAATGGCATTTTTATCCATCTACATTGCTAGGTACTTTTCTTATAGCTAGGGTATTAATTAAAGGCCAAAATGATTAAATATTAAATATTACATGCACATTACTAACAAAATATGTACAAGATAAATTAAATACACAAGTATATAAGATACAAGATAAAACATGATATCCTACCTGCTCCGTAGCTACAGTGGTAACTATGACGTCCTCCCATTTTGGTACCAGTGTCACCAGTTTTGAATTTCAATTGGTTTCTTTCTTTTTATAATTATAGACAATGTTTAAACAACGACATATGTCATATCGTAAATATTTACTGGTTTTATCAATATCTAAAATTACAGCTTAATTTACACATTTACACCCACTGAGTATTTCATACCATTTCAAAAGAAATATGATATGCTTACTTTTTGTTGACTTTTTGCTGACGATAATTATTTACGAGATGTATCAAATAATTCAAAATCATTGAAAACAGGTATGATAAGGATCTCAAAGAACTTGAGAAATGCTCTCAAAAATGGCTTTTAAAATCTAACTTAACAAAAACAAAAGCTGTGTATTTTAACTCTACAGAGGTTCACGAATATTCCTCCTTAAATATCCAAAATTGCCCATTTGAATAAGTGTATAGCGACAAGCACCTAGGAATACCTTTCACTAAAAATTAAGATGGACGACTTACATGTACATTGATATTAAAATAGCAAAAGCATACAAAAAGTAAAATTTAAGAAAAAATATCCAATATAAATTAAACGCAAACCACTTTCTTTAATATACAGATCCTTTATTGGGCCACATTTGGAATATGCTTCAGAGGTCAGGGGAGGATGTTTTCTTGCAGACTTGAAGTAAAATTATCAGCCGTCAGAAAAGAAACTGATTTATCATAATTTGTCTCTAAGCCTCTCTTAATTTTAATACAGCTGGGTACATTTAGTTTAATCCGTAAAATTGCGAGACACAAAACAATGTTCAAAGTGGATAAAAATATCACACCTACTAATGCTCAAAATATATTCCCTGACAAATGTTGTACTATATCTAACAATACCATGAACACCTTATAGATTACTGGTTACCCAAATATCGATTAAAATGATACAACTCATCATTAGGTCCAACTGTTATATGCTAATGCAATTCTTTACCTCTGGATTTTAGAGAGCACACTTAACTCAAAGCCTTCATTCATGGTATTACCTATGACAAATAATATTTCGAACGTATAAACACCCCCGCCGCCATATTTTTCTTTTGAAGAAATTATTCAAAATATAATTCACACTAAACTTAGCCATAAATGCATACTAAAGTGTGACTTATTCTAATACAATATTGCTAAAAGCGTACATGTGCAACGGTTAAGACGAATATCCTTTTTTCTCATGAACGAATACGGTGAATTCAGAGACGTCTTAATTACTCAAAACTTATAGCATAACATAAAATTATCAAACAATATTTCCATGTACCGATTCCATGATTCCCTTTATATCTTACAAATACTTATTGTAATTCAGAGCTCAGTAACCAGTATCATGACAGAACTGATATCTACACGTCCCGTTTATCGATTGGTCGAAACCTACAGCGACCTAAGAAAAAAGGCGGACTGCACAAAATTATCATTATGAGGTCAGACTCAAATTCACATAGGTTACGATTCGGCTGTTTCTTTTAGCTAACGGACTGATGTACATAAACAGTAATTTAGTTAATTTTACATACTTTTTAAAACAATTTATTAATTTTAAAAATAGATGATGTAAATGTCATCAATGAAATGCTTCCTTTGATGATTCATGCGGGTTATAAAAGTAGCGATCATTGCGGAAAAAAATTGCATAACCCGTTAACACGGGTTTTGTATATAATACGCTAACGCAGATGGTGTATTTTTTTCTGCAATGTCGCCACCTTTATATCCCCCGTGAATCACCAAAGAAAGCATTAAATTGTTTATATATACACATAATCCTTTTTTGTTATCTGAATAATCATTGTTACGTAATAAACTGAACACTTCTCAATTTTGCATTTGATGGCTGTGTTGTAAAAGAATGCGTATAAACGCGAGCATATCGTTTGAGAGTTATGAGAATTGGATTTGGATATGTCGGTAGGTATATGAACACAGTCGTATTTTATTTAAAAAAAATCAGGAGATATAAATATATATAATATAATGCATCAGAAATAAGTTTTGAGTGTAGTGGCTAAATGTATTTAAGGGTCGGTATGACCAACTTTAACTTCTAAGCTTTTCATCGATTTACATAATTATATGTAAATATACATATCCACTCGTTATATGAGTGCACACTGTTGACATTGCAAAAATATATACAGATGCGGAGAACAAATTAGGAAAAGTAAATTAAATTGATGTCTTGAATGTATACAGCTGTTAAATATTGTTACAGGTGTTCAAATTAATTCATTATATATATTCTACCACTAATGCTCATTAGGCATTCTCAAAACTATTTTCTTAAAACACTTCTCGTTCACCCGTCCAAGTTAAGAATAGCAATGTTTCAGTGTGACATAATTCGTAAATCAATTACTTCAAACTGCTATGTTCATGTGACTGAAAATTGTAAGAATCATACTTTATATTTTTTGACATAAACCAAAAAATCATTGCACATTTATTAACCATACGATTCTTTGTGATCAGTTTAGGTGAATGTATCTGCTGCTTCAGAGAAGGAGATGGCAATGAGAGAAGTGACCTGTGCTGCCGCGGACGACGAAACAACGGTAACATATACTAACGTTAAACACATTTTAACACAGCAATCACATCTGATATTTTTTCTGGTAAGTTGAAAAATTAATTCCAATACAAGCCCCCCCCCTCCAAAAATATCCTGTCTGCTTCGGCTACACGGAGCATATGGCTCAGTGGTCATGGATAATAGGCCATTAACCGAAAGGTCGCTGGTTCAAACCCCGCTGTGGTCACTTGATGTTGTGTGTTGTGCAATTAGTCAAGGCTCTTTATCTACTTTGTCTCAGTCCACCTGAGCTGAAATTGGGTACCGGCTTCCGCTGAGGGTTAAACTGCGGTGGACTGGTGTCCCATCCAGGGGGAGTTAATGACTTTCATCCGCTTAGCACCAGAGAAACCAGGGATAAACTCCGGCCTTATGGGTATTCTTGACAAGGAGAATGATTTAACTTTTAACTTTTTAACTTCAGCTACAAGCGATTCGTAAATGAGAGACGTACATTAAATACCACGATACCGAAAAACACATATCATAATTTGATGCGTTTACTAGTATGTTTCAAACAATAGTGAGTTATTTATTTGAAACATGCAAATTTCTATGTTTTAAACGGTTATATACAACAAGATAAGAGCAGTCTGAATCGTACGAGCATCGATTAAGCACATTCAATATTGTGTGCTTTTATATTCCGTTGAGTTTTGTCTTTGCCCATTATAATTGTTATTAGATATGTATGATGTTATTAATCAGAGAAAAAAAGTATTTGCTATGAAATGTTTTGCCACCAAACAACTTTAGGTAAACTATTTAACATTATTATATCATACATTTATAAAGATATTGATAGAAAAACAGTTCAACAATGCCTAAAAAATTTACAAATCTGGTAGATCTAATTCTTAACACATTTTTAAACATATCTTTTGATGAATACATCTAATTCTTTTTTTTGTGTGTGAAACTTTCCCTGCAACGACGTTGTATCCTGAAATAACAACACCCACGCAAATAATTCAACAGTGCTTGAGAATGTTGTTTTAAAGGAATAAGGAATCATTCTTAAAGTATTTTGAGGTGATAATTTCGGTCGGGGCGTGGTCAAATTCAATAAAGCCCTTCACCACGCTCCGACCGATATTATCACCTCATAATATTCAAAGAATGATTCCTTATTACTTATATTTATATTATTTCCAATTAGTATACATTAAAACTAAATCATATTTAAAACACATTTTTCTATGTAGCACATGCTATGTATAATAACTACGCGGCGCAGCCAATACCGTTTTTCTGTTATACTATAAGACACGCCCATTTTGTGTCATTTATGTTTTATGAAGTTATCGGGTTTTAGGGTCCAAATTTGATTCGTAATGTTATCACAGACACAGACAGTTGAAAATGTAAATATTAAAAATAACATCCAGCTTACAACCGATATAAAACAACAACCATGTGTTAAAATGTGAAATAATTGCTTCATTTATGATTGTGATTGTCATTTTAAAACACGTTGCCATCACTGTATACTGAAAGACAGACATGTATAGAAGACACTTAAAAATATATACATATATAAAGATAATTTGATAAAACCTCGTATTTTGACTTTTTGACAAAAAAGCTCAAACCTATGACTGATTTCAGAATTTTAAAAGAAGTTTCTATGTTTGCCATACCATTTAAAAGATTCTGAAGATTTGGATAATGGGCCTTTTATTAATGTTGTAGAAGTTTCTAAGCTCATTATAACAGTGTTCATGTGGTTCTAGATTGTTCACTACCTATCATGTAGAAATAATTGTTCAAAGAACTACGGTATTTACAGTAGATAAAATAGATATACAATGTCTACCAATCAAATATTGCGAAAGGATTGCCCTGCGTTTTTAGTCGAAATGGAATGCTTTTTTATATATATCATGCTACAGAACCATTTAGTAGACAAGAATATTGTGCAAAACAGCTTCAGATAAAGGTATTTATTGATAAGCAATGATTGTCAAACATAATAAAGGCTTACAAACAATCAGTAAAGCCTCGTGAAATGTTCAACTCTACTCGGAACCGTCTGTTCTGCAGTAGGGAAAGGCAGTTGCCGTGACCCCGTAGTACGTGCCTGCAGAACCTTCTTTGGTATCATAACCCCAGTACACACACTTGTCACGACTGCATTTAGAAGCCAGAAATTTCTTCCAGGTACATTTACAAGCTCTCAGTTTACAGTTGTCCCTGGCTGTCTCTACGTAGTAAGCAACGGCTTTCAGATGACCACACGCTTTGCTGAACGTTGCTCCTTAAAATATAATTATTGTTGTGTAATAAAACTTTAAAATATTAAAATGTAAAGCATATTTTGGGCGAAAATGCTACCTCCTGTCGAAACCAAAGCAAAATATGTTTTACACATTCATGAATTTATCAAATATTACTAACACATCATTTTTCCCCTTCAACCATTAAGCTTTGGAATAATCTTAGTAAAAATGTCAAGAACTCGCCTTCATTTCCAATCTAAACAAAAAAGTTTAAAATCCTGGGAGTTGCAAATTCTTGTAAATATTTTAATGTTGGAAGTGTCAATTTTGAAAAAAAAAAACCCATTTAAAAAGTCATTTTTGTCAGATATACAGCTATGTGGTATATAGAAGACAACAGACATTAGTTTGAGAAGTGTCAATATTATAATTTTGAAAGAGATATACTTTTAAGTATATGAAATAAATAATATTGGTGTTGATGTTGAACTTGGAACTCTCGTAAGGGGGAAAAGCCAATATTCATATAAACTGAACTGTGAAATATCTTTATTGTTCATGGATTATTAAATCCACAAAGACATTTTAGTACTATTTATCAGTACTATAAATTATTTTAGTATTATATATCAGACTTATTTTAAATTATACATGTAGCTTCATTGATTTTTGGGTTTTATTCTTAATTTAATAAAGGCTGGGACGATCAAATAATTTGTTGACTGTATATACTTATACTGTATATTTTTTACTATTACCTACTTCGTAAGATTTAAGCACAATTCAAATATTTATATTTATTCAATTCACACTGATAATGCCCAAACTACTCTCAATTCAATGTGTATAAATATATCACAAAATTATGATTTAGAACCTCATAAATTGTTATAGCTCTACAATTCACTAATAATATACGTATGTTATTATTCAAATACATGATTATAGCTAGATATGTATATTGTACTCTATACTTATAAAGTTTATAAAACTTTACCTATTATACAAGGAGAGGATATACAAAGGATATGCCTGTTGTTCAATCATATTAAATTTATTTACATGTAGTAAAATGTGTTCTAAAAAAATCTTACTTTTAAGAGCGTGGATTCTGACAGGTTTTTTCGGGTTATAAGTACACCCTGGTTGTCTTCTTCCTCCATTTACATAGACGTCTAGATGTCCGCAGGGTTTTTTCATTCCATAACCTGGATTTTATTCAGATAATGATATAAATGATTTTAAAATTGGTTTGTCAGTTTAGAAGCTTTTAGGGTTTGAAATAAGATAATTTCTTTTACATGGGGTGTTTTATGAGCGAATGGTTCAGATCAATTTTTTTCATACCAAAAGGCCTTGCATCTGTATGAATGATGTCAACAAACTTAGCGCTTTCTTTGCTGATTGCAAAGTCCGTATCTTCAAACAATGGACTAGCTGGGTCTAATCCTGCACCGAACAATAAGTGTTGATCAATTTCAGTTTATGGATGATGTTATTATACTCTCTTAAAATATACAAGTACATTTCAGAAAAAAACATTCATATATAAAGACCTTTCTCTGTATAGACTAATGGAAGCTTTAATTGAAGATAGTAAATCAAAGTTTAAAAGCAACTGAATGTTGCTGCTTACAAAGAACATTGCAAACATTGTATTATGTTGTGTATAAATATAAACGCATGCCTTTAAGAACTGAACTTCTAAAAATGCAGTTATACTGTAGCCAGTTTTCTTTGTTTTTAGATTTATTGAATTTCAACATTCAGGGGAATGTGCGGCCATCTTGTACATTTGAGGATAAAATGTAAAAATTTCTTAAACTGGCTTGTGTCTGCCCAAAACTGACTAAAACTGTTGTCAAAAGATAAACGGTAATAAATATGAGGTACTACATGTTGTTTTATATGCAAATTACGCATAGAAAATCTTGAATCTAAGTTCAAGTATACGACTCTATGAAACTTTGAATTGTTTTATATCAGAAGATTAGAATCGTTTAAATATCATAGGATTAACGAAGTAATCAGAAAAAGGTGTCAGACTAGAATATTACCAGTAATACGGTTGACTTTCCCCTTTGCGAGTTTCCCTACTTCCGCCGCTGCGTGAGCACCAAGACCTTGACCTATGAGATGGACCTTGTCCCAGGGGATCTTGTTCTTGACCAGAATCATGTACACGAATGCACCCACAGTCTGAACGTTGGAGGAAGACTGACGGTAGTTCACTCCGGCTCCCTTACCCCAGTCAATCAACAGAACATTATGACCTTTCTAAAAAAATCATTTTAAAGTATAGTTGGATAAGCTAATGTTATTGAAACATATAAGTGTTGTATTGGATATAATATGAATGCCAAAATATACATACATATATAAGTATTGTATAGGATATAATATGAATGTCAAAATATACATACAAGGGGGTAATGATATTCTTTGCAAACTGGTAATACCTTTTTTAGCATATTAGCAAGATCTCGTATTTCCGCAAGTGATGTATCGACCAAGTATCCATGAATAATTACGTCCGTTTCTTTTGTTTTGTCAAAATTGTCAGGTTGTGTCGTCTGGACTTTAATATTTTCTGCTCCATCAAACCAGATACTTTTTAGTCCCATATCCACTGGACGCTCTGGTCGTTTATCGAAACGTGTTTTCATGCACATCTTGACAGCCAAAATGGCAAAGCATAAGCTGGTGGCGTTAACCATACCTAGAATTGTTATCAAACAATGATTTCTATTTTTCCTCTAACATCGCATGATCTCAGTCATGCAGATTGGTGCTAATTATTTTTGGCATACTAGATGATAACCCGCGCAAGCGCGGGAATTACAGTCTGGAGGGGGCATCCTCATTAAAATTCCCTGTTTTATGCATACATCATTTATCCATACAGACGTAGAATACAATAATATGTTTATTAATTTGTAGAAATTAATGTCTAAGGTTTACAACCAATCTGTCATGGTATGAAAATGTATGAAATTAAAACACGCTAGGATATGCATTATTATCCATTTGCATACAAATCTTAAACCAAAGTTGTCAGATTTAAAGTATCTGCCCAATGATTAACTCGCCCAACACTTTCCGCCATAATGTCAATTAGTCAACCCGTTTTTTCTATTAACACTAAAGTCGCAATAATTGTTCAATTTTATTTATGAACTTTTTCTATTAATCGAAGTCCGATCGAAAGTATCTGCCTGCAATGCATGATCAACTCGTTTTTCACTTTTCGTTAATTAGCCCATCCCCGTTTTTGTTTACCCCATTCTTGAATGTTCTATCCCATTCTCTCACCAGAGGCGAATGTGTATCAAAACTAAAATTGCCCACTTAAGAAACGAATTGACTCATTTTATATATTCAAAATTTGTCAAATCTTAACTTCTATGTATTCTCTAAGTAGGCTCACAGTTATTATATTCACTCTTTACGTAATCATACAATATTATTTCATTCATTTTATTTTGATCGAGACTATCCCTGACTTGGATCTGCAAAAGCGTGTCCCTCACCTTCCTCTCAGTTTTGCTATTTCGGGCTTGTTTATCGAAAATGAAAGTTGGTTTTTGATTAATTTCACAATAATAACCTATCAGTTAAAATTCAGTTATACATTACAGACATCATCCCACACGTGTTGAAATACTAAAGGTGTAAGCAAGTACTTTGGAGCAGGCATTTTGTAGTTTATTTGCAAAATGCCTTAATTTATAAGTATAGAATTTTTAATAATTAGGAAACTACAGGAATCTTACCTTCTTCAGATCTTAAAGCCAAATCACCCGATGTTACATCTCCTAAATTATCAAGAGATTGAACTATTAGTGGACAAGCTTGGTAAGACAGGCACAAACTCTGAAGAATTATTCATTTTGTTTGTATTGAAATAAGTATTATTCACACCTTTTCTGTTCGAGACAGGTGCTATAGGTGTAAAGTAGGCAAGTTTTATCCAAGTTTATTTAAAAAGATCAAATACTCCCTGATTTATACAATTTATAAACACAAATTGCAAAAATTTGTAAAGGCTTGTGGAGATACAACCTGTAAGTTGAGAACGAAAGCAAAAATACCAAAAAAACATGAACATGAGAATTCTTCCCTGATGATCCAATCTCTAAGGAATTCAGCTTTTCAGACCATAGTGATCCCTAAGTAATTGAAAAAAGCACCCCATCGATGTAAATATTTGTATTGAATGTTGATCTATAAAAAATGTTCTATATTTTGTCCTGCACTTGATGTGTCATTGTTAAAAAGCATTGCGATATCCATTGTCAACAATACTAGCATACCAGGGAATGCACACAACCAATTTATCACAAGTGCGTACGTTTTTTTTGTAGTTAAAATATTCCGAAAATATAAATGATATCTTTATAAGTCTTGTTTTTTGGTGTGATAGTTAAAATCAATTGAATTAGTTGAGGAAAAGCATATGAGGCGAGAAAATAAAAAAAAAACCCATAATCTATCGTGTGGAAAATATGAAATAATTAAAAGTATTAAAAACAGAGATCATACTAGGCAAAGTCGTATCGATATATTCACCGACATAGATAAAAATTATCTTAGAAAACATGTACAATGAAATTTGATGCTAGTATTGTAACTTACAAAATTTACCGCATGCATTATTTTGCCCCATTATCCTAATCAACCAGTTAACATAACTCAAAAATGGAGTTAATTTTAATATCAGTATTTTTAAATCATAATTTAGCTTTTCCTTGACTTTTGGAACAGTAAACAGGAAAACTAAATTAAATACTTTACAAGGGTCATTCACGGTATAATCCAAAGTTAACACAAACATACTAAATAATTCAATTCCTCATTCAGGCAATAATATCCGAAAATAAATATTGCAGCATCTACACACAGATTAAATTTTAAGGCTTCCAAATACTTACGTTTTCCGGACCCGTTGCAAACTGCAAAATAGATATAGAAAGCATACTTTGCAAGGCAAGTTCTCACAACAATATGAAACATGGGTTTTAGAGAATATGTGACAAGATAAAAAATGGAAAGTGGGCATTATAAGACGTTTCAGAGCTGTGCATGACCAGTGCGCTAATCACAACAAGTCAAAAGTCTTTTTGGGAAAGACAACTGGACACCTACACTCTCAGACATATATACAAGTACATTAACATTACTACCTGCTTTGTTGTGGCAATGGTAACTGTGACGTCCTCCCATTTTGGTACTGTAACTTTGTCTCATAATAGAGTATCATATTCTTAGCTTTTCTGGCTCATTGCTTTCAAGAAAAATACTTCTTAAGATTTTCTCTTTATATTCTTTTGTATAACTTGATCAACCCTACCCACGGAGACCATTATATAACAATCTTCAATCTACACTACGTAAGGATGCTTCCAAACAAGTTTCACTTTCAGTTTTCTGGCCTAATAATTTTTTAGAAGAAGGGTCTTAAAAAGATTTTCTCTATATATTATTACGTAAAATTTGATCCCCCGTTGCAGTCCCATCCTACCCCCGGGGATCACGATTATAACAAATCTTAAATCTAAACTACACTTAACTGCTTCCACGCTTTGAGCTTGCCTGGACTAATTGTTTTCGAGAAAATCCTGACAAATTTTCAATAGTTCTAAATTATCTCCCTTTTAAGGATGGCGTGCACCTTATTGAACAATCCAATAATGTTTTGCGCCAAGTTTGGTTGAAATTGGCCTAGTTGTTCTTGAGAAGAAGATAAAAATGTGAAAAGTTTACTACATGTACAACAACAATGATGCTAGCGAAGATAGACAACGGATATATCTTGATCAGAAAAGCGTATTTGAACCTTCGGCTCAGGTGAGCTAAAAAACTAAAAACTTCAGAGTGAAAAATAATATATCTGCGTACTTAATACAGACGCGTAATATTTGACAATAGAAGCTGGTACTTTACTACCAGCGTAAATAACCATTTTGGCATTACATATCATATACTTTATTTTATTTTTAGGTTTGAACTCAATATTTTGATCAATCAGAAAATAATCCACTGAAAGTCTGCCATAAAGTATAAAATGATACACCATTAAACAATGTTCATAATATTAATCATAGTAATTGGATTTAACGCCGTCACTTAATATACTGAACACTGCTTAAATACAGCGTATTGCGTTTGACAGTTTTGACAGGATGGGTGTATTTCAACGTGGAAAAACTAGTTAAAACTGTTGAAAACTTGATTTGGTTATGTCAGCGGTTGTATAAACACAATAAGAATTCTTAAGAAAAATGACAGTGAATAACCAATAGAATTGAATGGTATGTAAAAAGACATAGAAAATTATTTTAAGTATTGTTGCTTATAAAATCAATGATGTTTATTGCACTTTTAACGTCATCGATCGAAACATTACCATTTTTTGTCTAGAATTGAATTGTTCCATGCATAGTGTTTACTTTCTAAAAACAATGAGCATATGTGAGTAAAGAAACAGGAAAAAGTAAATTTAAATTTAGTCCATAAATATTCACAACTGTCCAAAATATGAACAGGTGTTATAGATTAATTTAAATATAAATCCTGCAACAAATACCTTTCTGGCATTAGGTAAACTAATGTCATACAACAACAGTCATTCGCCTTCTTGCCAATGCTTGTAAAATTTTACCGTGGTATGGTAAGTAATTATGATAACCTTAAAACATTTCATTTAAGTTAATGATTTTGCCTTTGATAATATTGCAAATGAAATAACTATATCTTATGGAAAGTTTTAAAAATGCACTTCACATTTATCTCTGATTTTGATCTTGTATAGATGCCATGTCTTAAAAGTTTGATATGCTAGGTAAATGTAATATCTTTTAAACCAAAAAATGTATCTTACTTTAATTATGATTATTTTGATCCTGTTAGATTTAATTTTAGTCTTACTTTACGCTTGTTATATGGATCGTTAGATATACAATTTTAATTGAAATGTGTTATTTTACCTTTACCTGTGTAAGAGGAAATGATCATGTCATAAAAATGTAAAAAGATGCGTTAATATTATGACGTTCAAGTTGTCGATTTTAAATTTTTTCTTTGGAATAATCATGGGTTCGTTTTCATATGATCTAATAACTTTTAGTACAAAGAAAGATGTTCCCTTTAATTGTGTGGAAAATAAAACAGCGTAGAAACTTTGCATTGAGAATCAAGAACTTGTCAATCATTGTACATAACGTCTTCAAGGAGGATAAAAATCTTTGGATATTTTTTTTAATTAAATAGAAAGAACTGAAAGCAACCGATACATGTTTTGGTATTTTACATTACATGTTTAAACATAATTACGCCAAATATATAGAAATAAACGTTGTCATTTTTGATTGTTAAAAGAGTACGGAATCTTTGATTACAATTTTCATGATTTTTTACGTGATAAAATACCATTTTAATCGCTTGTTTTCACAGATTTAGTTCGGATTTTATTGCTTTTATATTAGTTTATATTACCGGTATATTTATTTTATAGATAATGTTCAAATCCATATGATGAAAAAGGGAAATTTAAACGAAACGCAAATGGTTATGTGATTATTTTTAAAATATAGATATTGTTTAAATCAATATAATGAAAAAGAGAAAATTATACGAAATACAAACAGTGATATTCTGAAAAAAAAGAGCAACGAATAGGAAAGGGTGTCAGAATCAAAATAAATTACTCAAACTTTTTGATCGCCTAATATATATTTGAAATAAAATACCATTGAAACAATCTCCCTCTTTTAATTTTTTCAATATAGATTCCCTTTGGAAGGAGTCGTGATCCTTCTAACATGAAAGCCCTTTACCAAAGGATGCCAGCAAGTAAAGCATGAAGCTCATAATACAAACTACAAAAATGTAAAAAGTGTAATTGGACGACACCACACATGAACCAAAATGAATCGTACGTCCATGAATTTAAGTGTTTGGTGATATCTCCTGTTGCTTGGTAGTGTTCGTGATTTATTTTACAATTCAACATCAGTGTACAATATGTAAGATAAGGAAAATAAAAACTGTCATAAATTCATTAAATCTTGTCTGGTCTTAATAAAAATTACATTTGCATATCTTCTTATGGTGTTCAACAAATGTACAAATTTTCAGACTTTACAGTTTACAGTAGTAAAAATTCTATAGGGGTTTGGGGAGACAAAATGCGTCTACAGACAGACAGACGAACAGACAAACAGACGGAGAGGTTGAAACCCCCTAACTTTTGTTTGCAGGGGTATAACAAGACCTCACTGAGCTTTACTTTTGTAAAACTTACCATTGACACAAAGTAATTTTAATGATAATGCATTACATTACTCATGTAATTGTAATGCAATGCACTATTACAGAAACTTAAGTAATGGAAATGGCAATTAAATGCCCAAATTCACAAAGTAATGGTAAAATAATGCATTACTTTGCAATATAATTCACCATAGGCCTGCTGATAACCTTAAAAATGTGATTTTCATTAAATGAATGAAAATTGATGCCTAGGAATATTGATGGAGTCAGAGAATCTAGTGATAGTTAATCTAAGAATACATCAATTATGTTTATCTCCGCAAGAAAAGGACCCCCAAAGACAGGAATCTATAACACAAGCCCCACTTGTCTGCGTTAATACAAAAGATCACGAAAACAGTGGTAAGTAAGAACTCAGTGTTATTATATTTAGCGAAAATAAAATGAAATAATCCCTAACTATGTACCCAGAATATTCTTAACATGGTATTCAGGGCTATTTTTGCCCCGTATTTTTCGTCCTTCTACACTTGCAAACGGTTTCCCCCGTCTTGAATTTGCCCCAAAAAAGTTGAGTTAATAGAGAGATAAATCGCCCAGGCCTAAATTTTCCCAACGAGGGTGAAAATAAAACGTTAGCGAATATTTCCCTGTATACAGTTTAAAATTGTTTAAAAAATGATGTCATTTGAATATACAGTTTCCTTTTTCTTTATTCAAAATAAACACATTCACAATAAATTTTGCAAACATTTATATTCAAACCTAAATACAGATGCAATGAATGAAACACAAAAACGTTTTTTGTTTGAAATCTCTATTTCGTCAATTGTCAACAGGTTATTCAGTTTATTGTTAATAATGCATTAAATGAGCTCAATTCTTGTGTTATATTCAAGGTCACCTCAAATGCGTATCTTACATTTTCTCTCAGCTCCATTTTATTTGAATTTCTGGAAAACTGTTATGTCGCATGCGCCATTTCAGTACTTTACTGAGTATAGATCTATGTTTCATAAAAAGGAAAGTCATCATTTATGGTTATTATGCAAAAATCTTGGTTTTATGATCTTGAATAACACGCCATATGTGTCTTCATCTCATTGATAATATTTCTTTCCATTTAAAACTGAAATATAAATCCGAGGTGTTAACTTTTAGCACAGATTATTATAATAAGCCTGAAAAAAAACTAAACTCATACCAATCTGCCTGTATAAAAATAAGTGAAAATGACATTGAGGAACATTTGTTTGGAATAACTCAAATCCATTTGTTAGCACTATTCTAGAGAATATGGATTGATAAACTTTATTTTTCTTTACTTCAATTCCAATTTTTTAAAATTAAGAGCGCAATGTATTGAAGGTCTCTTGCATTCGTTAATAATGTTGTGAATTAATTAATGACAGATATTTTCAGGCATCATGGAATCAAAGCGAAGATGGCCCTTCCCCTTCCTTCTTCCTACAGATGTCCTTTAACTAAACAAGAACAGATAATGAGAAAACACTCAGGCTAAAAAGGATATGGCATTCATTCCTTGATTTCGAATTTTTTATGTAATTTATTAGATAGCTGATAGTTGAATACAGGAAATGTTGTTTAATAGGTATTATTTGTGTTCATCAATAAATTATAACAATAATATTATGTTGTCTTTGGGGGTTGGAAACCTAGATTTGGATAAAGATCGGCTAAGGTTTTGTGAATTTTAGTTAAACTATTACATTCAATCATTATAATTATAAATTATTGTATTCAAAAGAGCGTCATTCAGGCACGTAGCATCGTTTCTGAAGTGAGGGGAGGGGGCAGACTCATCCAAAAAATTTTGAGAAGCAAAAAAAAAAAAAAAAACCATGGTTGGGGGGGGGGGGGACTCCATCATAATTCAATTTTTTGTATGTAAATTTAAGAAAAATCTTTGCTGCCCAAAAATGTGCCCCCCCCCCCGGCCCCCTTGATGCTACGTGCCTGTCATTACCGTACGTCAGAAATTTAATTACATAGAGTACCTACAAATTTTCGCTTAGTCGGATTGCCTGCAGGGCTTTATCAAAACAATCGGGTAAAAGATATGTCATATACATAAGTAATCATTAAACGATACTTTCCATCCATTCCCTTTGTCATCGATTAATCTATTTTTAGCAGATTCGGTTATGACGTCTTTGGGAAAATCCCCCTTTTTCAGATATGCGAGTCATAGTTTGACAAATAAAAACATTGACAAAAACTGCATTGTATTTCTTTACTTTTGATATATACTTAAAAGAGGACCGTTAAACAGCAATGAACTCCAGCGATGTGTTTGCCTTGAAGCCAAACTTTTAATCCAATTCGGATTTACCCTGTGTTTGGTATCAAAAAATTGTTCCCTTTAAAAAATGTTTAAAAGCTTGATAAAACTAGAATAAGATACGGGAATTTAAAAGTAAAATTTCTCTTTTTTCTAAATTAGATTAAAATTAGTTGATTCTAAATTGGAGCTACACTTGATCTGAGACAATCTCATCAAAAATGGCTAGAAATGAACTTTTTTCTTCTGAGATTAGCTAGCAATGTTTTAATTTATTTTAACATTTAATTTTTTTGTTTAACAAAAACTTATTGAAAGTTAATATTTTACATAATGGATAAAAAGAAGTTCACAATATATGCATCCCGTAAAAACATGAAGAATTGAAGAAATGAATATAAAAGAAGTACAACAACAGGTACGATGACATGTCTAGTTTTATCGATTAATATGAATTTGTATACGATATAATTAAATATTGCAAACAAATATGCACATTGACATTTCAAAAATAAATACCAACGTTAGAGATGAAACTGGAGAAAGTTAATGTAATTTTAGCCAGCCCATACCGTTAACAACTGTCTAAACTGATACAGATGTTGTTTAGGTATTAAAAAAATAAAAGTCGCGATCACGTTCACATTGTAAAAATTCAATACGCAGAAATTATACTAGTATTGTTTGCTCATGGATGGTTGCTGGAACCTCTTTAAACCCTATGATATCGCGGTTCATTCATTTGGAGAAAATGCCCACCTCTCTAGAGTAAGGATTTGTAAGAATTTGGTTGCATTTTACGCTCTGAAAGAGTGTGGCACTGTATATAAAAAGAAATCAACCCTTAACATTGTACAGAGACAACTACTATAGTATCAGCTCAAATGATTGCGAAAGGAAAAGAAATTAATCAGAAAATAAAAGAATTGTAGAACCTTAAGATAGGGATGCAAAGCTGCCAACTTTCAGTTTATATATGGACCTTTACAAATGCATCATCATGCACAGAGAAGAATGTAAAAATAATACATACAGTTAAAATCGACAAATCTGTTATTGATTTTATATTCAGTCCATTTAAAAAAAATGTTATAAAAATTATGCTTGATCAATTTGGGGTTTTTTAGTCTCTTTTTTTAAAAGAAACAAAGAGAGGGTTATAATATTTGTCTGTCTGTTATTGTCGGTCACGATAAGCACAATAATTATGATAAGGAACGATGCTGGACCAAATAATAATTTTCTGCCATTTAAACATAATTATCTTTAGATTTCTTTTTTTTTTTTAAATTAGGATCATACAATGAGTACAAAAATGATTAATACATATTAATTGATTTTTACATCCAAATGCCTTAGAATTTTTATGGACTGGTTTACATTCGGTTTGATCGCAGTGAATCGAAAGGAAAGTTCAGGTTGTAAATTAATGTAAAATTTGCATATCAGAAAGTAATGGTTTGAAAGTTTCATGTGCATTTTATCTTTGTTATCTTTGATTATACTAATTCCATTATGTATAGCCGATAGAGACTATACTTGCATTGATAATATTTATAGATGCTTTAATTCTATTAAGTGCAAGGTGTTAATTTTCTCCCTGATGGATATTAATAATGGAATATATATACAAGTTGAGATAAAATTTGAAAAAAAAGTTGTACTGCTGCCTAGGTGGCTCGAACCCATTTACATTTAACTGTCTGTATATAGTTGATCTCAGTGGATTTATTAAGCCAAGCACTTGGTTGAATAACTAATTGTAATATCAACAGTAGACGACTTATTAAATTGGTCTATATAAAAGGCAGATTTAAAGTACGAATAAAAAATCAAAGTAGTGAAGAACTGACGGGAGTTGATTTTATCGATGTTTATTTATTTTAAAATCAATGATATGTTATTTTGCATGACAAGTACATCTAATTTCTAATTTGAATTACGTACATTTTTATAATATGAATTTTTGGACTTTTTCGATAAGAATGTCGAGAAACTCCCATATGAATCATGTTAAATAATATCTAAAGATAAAATAATTCAATTAAACAATGTATCAGTGATAGAAATATTTTTCGAAAATTGTATGGATCCAAGCAATATTGAACTCTAGTCTCGTTCAACCAAACGCTGGGCTGACACAGTAAATCTCCGACAAGGATTTACGGGGACAGCCGAGCGTCGAGTTGAACGAGACTTTATTGAACTCTGGCGTAGGAATATATACGACTACAAAATCAATGATATGTTATTTTGCATGACAAGTACATCTAATTTCTAATTTGAATTACGTACATTTTTATAATATGAATTTTTGGACTTTTTCGATAAGAATGTCGAGAAACTCCCATATGAATCATGTTAAATAATATCTAAAGATAAAATAATTCAATTAAACAATGTATCAGTGATAGAAATATTTTTCGAAAATTGTATGGATCCAAGCAATATTGAACTCTAGTCTCGTTCAACCAAACGCTGGGCTGACACAGTAAATCTCCGACAAGGATTTACGGGGACAGCCGAGCGTCGAGTTGAACGAGACTTTATTGAACTCTGGCGTAGGAATATATACGACTACAAAAAAATATTTTGATTCTTCGTACCATTTAAAATCTGACTATTTTTAAGGTATTTATAAATAAGTTTCCTTGAAAAACAATGCTTCAGCATACATTACATCGAATTTATCGATTATTTTCAAGAACTAAGTCTTGTCACCGGTAATGATTTGTGCTGAGGACCAAACACTGTTTCACTTTCGGTTTGTCTGAGTAACTGCACAGGAGAGTTGATTAAAATCAACTCCCCAAAATACCCGGGTAATTTAGAGTTATCGAAATTGGCTGAGGATCTGAGTTCATTAAATGATACTCTTTTTTTTTTAAACAAATCTATAAATGGCAAGCGAAATTCACAAGAATGAGGTAAACATTGTTTCACATTAGATAAACTAGGTTTATCGACTGTTAACTATTATAATAGTTTACGAACCGCAAATTATTTAAAATATACAGTTAACGAATAGTTAACTATGGTTTTCATCTGTAAAACCATATTAAACGGTTGAAAATTATAGTTTACGAATGCAAATGTATGCTTTTCTGCCTGTTAATAAATGTTAACGTCACAATCGTGAAACTATGTTTATTTGATAAATTATGTTTTGCAATCGCAAAAGGTTGTTTTCGTTATTAATAATGGGTTTACACTTCTGCAACATAGATGATTGCTTTAACTATGGTTTACATACGATTACAAACCGTAAACTATGGTTAACGATTCGTTAACAATAGTTTTCATCTGTAAAACCAAATTTAAGGGTTGTAAACTATTCAACTGCATATCCTGGTTTATCTTCTGTAAATAACGTTAACAATAGATTGTTTAGCAATCGCAAATTTTTGTTTTCAGTGTTAATTAAAGTTTAACATTACGTATGGCTTTGAGATGTGAAATATAGATTACAGTCGTTAACTATAGTTTTCTGTCCGTAAACTACAGTTTACAACCGATAATCCTACCATGTAGTTTATCGACTGTGAAACTATGTTTAGTTCATTTTTTGTGAATTTGGCGTGCCATATCTATCGACTTAATATCTAAAAAATAAATACAGATATGAAAAGTGGAAAAGGATATGTTAGATTTAATCCTTGAATGCATACTAGTATATCCGTCTATTGTTTATCCAGATGTTGTACTATGTTAAACTCTCTGTCGATAGTAATTGGCTTGTACATCATTGTTCATGAAGAAGTGTTAGTGTATAGGACTTTTTATCATCGATGTGTCCAACTTATATCACTGCAATATGGTCTGATGATACTACCGTTAAACATTAGTCCTAATAAATATAGAGATTTTCAATATGTTTAAGAATCATATATGGTGATACAAAACGGAATGGTATTTGATTATATAATCTAACGCGGGAGTTTCATATTTTTTAAGGGTCATCGTAGTGAATTAGGTTTTTCCTAATCGTGTTTTAGAATATATTTGTATTTAGACATTGCACAAAATAATTGTTGAAGAATTGTTCATAGATATTTTGTTTTTTGATTTTCAAACTATTGCACATACTTATATAATGAAAATGTCAGTTGATAATCCTTACATTGGTGCTGAAACAAAATAAACTATGATTAAAAAAAGTTAAACATTCCACAGTGAAGGTACATTTAGAATATATTGCACTGTAGTTGCTCGAATTATTGCTACACGCTAAGGATACAAACCATGAAACTCTAGCAAATAGTAAAATGTCTGCATATTGTATACAGAAGGATATTGATTTTAAATATTTGCAATGTAAAACTACGCTACATGAAAATTATATGGAATTATTTCCTCTTATGCTTTATAATAACATATTGAGTCATATTTCATGATTAATAGAAAAAATAGCTTGTAATTTCATATAAACGTGCAATGAACTTGAAAGATTATTATGTAATATCATATTCATGCAATCATTATGAGAAAAAAACCCCAGTTTTTAAAATCAACATTGTGATGCAAATCAAAGAAATTTGATCAAATTAAAAAATAAAAAAACAAATTTTATTATCGGTAACTTATAAGAATGCTTATATGGCTTAGTAAATCTATCTTTAATCAGACTTACATGCAGATTATGTAACTATAACAAAGAATATGGTTCTTCTTATTTTAATAATCAACAGCAGTTTAAATGTGTCAAAGCTTTTGATTATTATCATTGAAATACACTTTAGATTTTATCTTTGTGTCAACAGTCTGTCGAATCAGTACGTGTTGTATAATAATCTACTTTCGATTTGAACAGAGCTAGAGGAATGATGGTGAGTCTCAGTTTCATTCTACATCTGTTTTGTCACTTTTGTATTGCATACTGATCAAATATAGAAATGTGTCGACATTGCAACAAAAATATCACACCTGCTGGTTTAATGTGACATGGAGAGAATTGTGTAGACTATGTCATAAATTGGGGTGTACTTTTAATCATATGCCATGATAATGATTATACTATAATTAGAAACATCAACGTTGTACATGTAGATACGTGTCTACGATACTGTGAATATATTATAACAATATCACTGGACTATTTAGAAATGCAACAAGATTTCATAACCAGATTTCTTGTTATTAAGATCCAACGTATTTGATAAAACATTAGCATTGTGTTACATTATTATGATACAATTACACAGACTGTCGTTGATTCATGATTCAGTATTAGATATATCATTTTACTTGTTTTATTACTTTATTTTAATGCTTAAACTATACATACAAACAAACATAATGATAAAAAATATTTCAATTATACATAAAAAAAAATCTCTTTCACCAAGTGCCTCTGAACTGGAAGAAATGTTCATGTTACAGACAAATTATAGGATAAGATATATTACTAAGATAGAAAAATAAGAGTTACTGGCAAAATTATTAGGGATGATTTGAATATTTTCAAACTAAATTACGAAACATTTATCTAAAATAATAATAATCTTCGGAAATCATTGATTTTTTAAAAATATTTTTGAGAGGGACTTCTGCTGAAAGTGGTATCATTGTATATCGCAATGTATACGTATACACTTTCGTCTCTCCATTTGACACAAAAAAAGTACAACAAACAACTCATAACTTTAGACTCATCAGGATCCATATGACAGGGAAGGAGTTGTTAAAGAATTATTCAAGGAAGAATTTATGGTCGTGCTTACGTAAACTTAGTTGACATTGTTTGATATTAATTGTTTTGCTTCATTGTTGTGTCACTTGGCTTTTCTGATTTCTAGTTTAATCAAACATAAGATAACACATTCACCTTTCATGTCATTCCCTTTTATGAGTTATGATACATTCGATGGATTTTATTTAAATATATTGAATAGATCTGCTGTACTACAATGTTATGTTCTGTAAAAATACTGCACCTGAGAATTAAACTAATGTCACCTTGAATGTGGCTTTCAGATCACCTTGGTTATGTAGATTTATTTTTGTGAAGATATATATATATATATATATATATATATATATATATATATATATATATATATATATATATATATATATAGTACCTTTGAAGAGTTATGATATCATCACAAGACATGATAACAAGTAATTTTATACTTTTAATATACTAATACAGTTGCAAAGACAAAACTTCTGTCACAGAGTATCGGTGAGTGGTCTAGCATGCAGGGATAAGAAAATATTATGTTATCATCATTTACCGAGTCCATTAGGTATACATTTTGGAAACAAGTTAAAATTGAAGAAATCGATTTAGTTTGTTAACGAGAGCAAGACTTACAGTCTCCCCAATTCCATTCCATTTTTGGTACTCATAAAGAAATTGATGATGATAGATTAGTGAAAAACCGTGCTTGAAAAATGTAGCCCATAAATATAGTTTATGTAATTAAAAATTGTTTTTCATGTAAAATTGTTAACATCAAGCATTCTTTTAACGCCAAACTTTAAAGATAGATCAATATCCTAATGTGAAGCAAAGTCGGTGAAGAAAGGGAAGTAAATTGTCAATTATTGTTTCGTTTATCACTAGCCGCCATTGAGGTCTGCAGAAGGGCGGGTAAGTTCTTGTATTCTGCTTACGTGCATCAAAACATTTAATGTGCTTTTAAAGAATCGTGTGATGCAATTTTTTTTATAAACAATAAATCGAACCTGGTAAAGCAATTTTAAATGCATTTTTCTCAAACTTGCTCTTATTGTCCAGAAGCTACATACAAAATGGCGTAAGAAGCTCTTCATTGTTTAATGTCGAGGGGACTGGTAAATTAACGTAGGATATATTATTATCTGTTTCTGTCCAAATAGATTTGTTTTGATCTGTTTTTGCAGACATTTAACAGGTCAACATCTTACTGAATGATTATTCAATAAAAATAAAAGGTACATTACAAAGAATTTACAAATCTGTTTTGGTATTAATACAATTGAACAGCTATACTGTGCATGTACATAATAAATACAAAGTTCAGTTCAGAACATAATTAGATGTTTATATATCTGCATGTAAATAGAGATTGTTCACCTGCGTTCATTCTTATAACTCGAAATTCCCAAGTTCTATTTTTAGTTTATCGCTTTAAATAACCGTTAAAGTATACATGTGTATTTATAAGCATGATTCTAGAAGGTCATCCACATAATTTGAGTAACTAGGAAGTATACCATTATCTAAGTTGGTAAAGTATATTGTTTATTTTATGTTTAATATTTTTACATTAATAATCATTTTAATGAATGTTCACCATTTATTATGTTTTCAAATAAGGTTCGGTTGAAGTTGTTCTGCAAAGTGTAAATCGATATTAACAATCTTAAAACCAGTCACACAAGTTTTTAAATTTAATTGTCATCAATTACTTACGTTTGATTAAAATTAAAATTATAAATCATGCAACGCTTGTTAGCCATCCCAAAATAATATAATCACCATTGTTCAGAAAAATCATATATCAAATCAATAACAAACAAACTGCTCTTCATTATCAATAAGCCAAAATAGCCGCATAGACAATGAAATCCTGGTAACTCGAGTATTAACAGTGAAACGATAATATAGTGGTTGGGAAGGAAGACGAATCATATTCTTTTTTACAAAACAACACCAGGAACAAGAAAACAGGAGTTGATTGAAAGAAGCAATTGTTATTTAAAAGATGTGCGAGGAAGTTGTGTTTTTTATATACGTCTGATGAAATTGCATTTGATGTCATAGGTTTTGATTTTCAAAAAGAGGCGGGATGGGACATTTCCATTTTGGGATGTACTTTCTATTGAAATAGACAATAAAATCAAGTATACTATAATAATGTTTTCTTTCCCGATATATTGTTACCTAACAGCATAGCGCAATGAGTTGGAGAATAAACATTTAATCTGTAAGTCATGAGTTCGAATCACGCTGGGGCTTTTATAATTTTTAACCTTTCCAGATTATTGACCAGAAATTTAAAAACAATTATTTGGACAACTATTGTAAAATTTGAAAATTCTAAACCGGTGAAAGTATTTGGTTATAATGTACTTTTATCCACATAAAATCAATTGGTGTCCCATAACACTAAAAACTTTTATAAGACGAAGATTTCGTGTATTAAAATATCAAGCTTATCGTATGATTAAAAAATCTTAAATCTTGCATAAGGTTTAAATCCCATCAAAATATAGACACGTAAGTAAACATGATATATGCTTGTTAACAATTGAAATCGACAATGTTGTTCTTAGTTTCAAGCACTAGTACATGCACTTAAGTTTTCCAATCCTATGTATTAAAAGGAATTACGTGCATCAACGCACAGTAAAAAAACACAAATACATAATAAGTTTGGTGCAATTTGACATCATGGGAATGGGCCAATATTCCTCTCTATACTTAGATCTTGCTATTCTATCACAGAATATTGCCTTTGCAAATGCCTTTTTGTCTTTTATGAATCTTGCAATAAGACTTGGCGATAAATGTGTTTTCCAGAAAGATGAGGAACTATTACTCTCTGAAAAATAGAATGTCAAGTTTTTCGTTTGTTTTTTTTTATTTCATAGAGGGTTTCTGCAAGGATGAAAATCGACAATGGGAGTGAAGACGACTTCTGAGATAATTCGGGTCAAAACTTCACTGATGACCTCTCGGTTCACGGATCGGACGTACGCTCGGAACTCTCTGATTCTGGGCTTGTCCAACTTTTACGACGATATTCGTTTGATAAAAAGTGACCAAAGACACTTCATAGTTGACTGTGCTATTGTCATTGACAGCGACATAGAACAGTTCTAAATAATCAGATTGATTCTGAAACAAATTGAAAGTGTGCATTGGGTATTTTTTTTTTTACTAACTCTTTTATATTAACAATATCATCATAACAATATTATCATTAGTATCTGAAAAAATCATAGTCTAACAAGTTATAAGAGTCTAACAACGCCAATCAAACCAGAATATCCCGTGAAATGGTAACTGAACAAAATGGCAGTATTTTGAATGGTCTGGGCAGTCACCAATCTTTTGATGAATATGGAAACGGTGCGGATGGGTACCAGCACACACACGACTACGTTTTCTACGAAAGGTCAAACTCTCATGCAGCAACCTCCAATTCAAATTCAAGAGAGCAACCTCGAGGGACGGACAGGGCTAAGAACATAGCCACAGAGTACGGAATCACAGTCAGTCCACCAAAGTACCGACAGTATGCCATCAAAGATGTCCGTCTTGGTTCTTTCAAGAACTGGCCGAGTTGCTACAGGCAACGCCCTGAAGACCTGGCAGAGGCCGGCTTCTTTTATACGGGTGAGTACCTTTTATTCAGGTAAGTATCTGGTTTTGTATTTATTTTGGTATGACTTGTGGTTAAAAAGTACTTTATGAACTTATTGTTTGTACATTATATCATTTTAGATATTGATATCTTCTTTCATTATACATATGGATATGATAATGCTTAGTGCAAACAGAGTCTTTTCTTTAGGTTACAGTACATCGGGCATAGCCCTTTTCTTTTTAACCGAATCACCATTTTGTAAAAAAAAAATGTCAGTAATTATCATAAACTCCATTTTGCAGGGAACTTGGACATTGTATTCTGTTTTTATTGTGGCCAGGGGTTGCAAGATTGGAAGGACGATGACATACCTTGGTGTGAGCATGCGCGATGGTCGTCTGACTGTCCCTTTCTTCTTAACATCAAGGGGCAAGAATTTGTTCGTCTGGAACAGCTAAAACAAAATGACCCTGCTCAGGTGAAGAGAGAGAGAGAGAGAGAGAGAGAGAGAGAGAGGATGTATAATGTATATTTCTCTCTAGTCCTTGTATTCTTTTGTTTTAAAAACTCTTCCTTTTGTAGTATAAGGCTGAAAACGAGAAACAAGTATCATTGGCAGAAAGTCAGCAAAAGATCAGAGGTAAGATGCGACTTAAACTTTTAAGCCATTTCATGAATACAACTGTAAAAGGGTAAAAAAAAAACCGCATGCCAAACAGAATCTGAATATTGAGAAAAATACAAAGAAGAAGGTACAATTTCTTTCAATATTTGCCCAAAAATTCAAAAGCTCAAATCTCATAAAAATACACATATACCATCTTGAACATTTGTGTATATAAAGAACCAAGTTATGCACTTTTTCTTGTTTCAAAAAATAATTACGACTTCCTTCAACATTTTGGCATATTGCTAAGATTTGGTAAAAAATAATGAAAAATGGCACGGTTTTTCATAATTTTTCGAAGAGAAAAATGTGTCCGCAGCCGTCGCCCACAACGAAATTTATATAAAATTTATGTAATATCACATGATAAAATTATAGTGTGAGTTTCATCGTGGGCGACAGCTGAGGACATATATTACTATTCAAAAAACCATTAGGGAACTGGTGTCTTCTGCTCAGTTTTATGAAAATTACGGGAAATTGCACTTTTTATGATGTCATAATTAACCTCGTGAAAGTCTAATCTCGTAACTTTTATAGATTCTTAATTTACGGATATTCTTGAGTAAACAAACATTACATTTTAAACTTTTGAATAACTAGTGAACCCAACATGATTAAACTATTGATGAGCTGTGGCAACGGTTTTTGAAAAAAATACGCACTTTGAAAACAATTTTCAAAGATATAGGTCAATTACTAGTACATCATTTGATTGATTACAGGAAGAAGGCCCCCAACCCCTAATCTTGCCTCCCAAAACATATGATATTCAGCAACTTGGAGGAAACCTTTAAGATTGGAAAAAGAAATATGCTTTGTTGCAAATGAAATTAAGTACATTGATATCGAACTGGCCAAACAGTAATTTCTCCAATGGTATGCTAAAACATCTGTAAGAGTTTCAACATAAACCCTCCTTTCAAATTCTAATCATCCAAATCATTTCGTTATAAAAACAAATTACATTGACAGTTATGTACAATTCAAAATTCCTCAAATAAGAACTAAATCCTATATGGACAATTTTTTCCCTTCCACTGTCAAACAATGGCTTGATTTACCAGATCACATTAGAAATGCTTCTTGTATATCCTCGTTTCAGAGTTTATTGAATTCATATTTTTGTAGGAAAAGTAATGACCTTTTTCAATTTTGGGACACGTAAATACATGTTTAAGATAATACATTGTCAGTATGTTAATGGCAGATATGTATAAACATGGTTTAACAGAAACCGCATCGTGTTTTAATTGTGCAAATTCTGTTCAATTAAGATGTTTGTCATTATTTTTTTTCAAATGTCCCAAGTATGAATCGTGTAGAATTACTCTTTTTTAAGCCATAAAAAATATCATAATTAGTTCTATTTGTCAACTTTTACTTGAATTAATGTTATATGGTAGTCCTAACCATGGACATAATATCAAATATATTCAAATATTCAAAGCAATACATACTTCTATTGCAGTAACAAAACGCTTTTTTTAATTATTTATGAAAACAGCATTTAGTTTAATCTTTTCTTTTCAAACCGGTACCATATATTGTTAGTTTTTTATCCTTCCTTTTTTTATTAGTATCTTTCTATAGTCTGTCTTGTGTTATCAATATTGAACATTCAAATATTTTAATTTGTTACATTTTGACCTTGATGTAGGGAGATGGCTAAAAAAGGTTGTGCCTTAATCCCATTCAATATATCATATTGAAAAGAATATTGTTTAAATCAAAAAATTACATTGACAAACATTAAATAATTATAAACTTTAAAATAGGCATTAGGGTGTGGGATGTGGGATTTTTTTTATCGCATTGATATTCTAAAAGATCATATTGTTTTTGATAAACGTAAATAACGCATCCTTTTCTCACATTATGTTTATTTACAAGCACATACAATTGAAGCCAGTTGAAATTTGTTATACATTGATCTCCATTATCAATATATATATTATAATAACTCATTTTCAATATTAATAAATCATTTTTGTTTCTGGCATAGCCCAATGTACCAGATAAGAAGTAAATATGTTGCATACACAAAAAAGGAAAGGGCAATTGCTAAGCGATGTAGTTTATGTAGAATTTGGATTATTCGAACTTCCCGAGTTCTTTATGTGTAAATTGTCAAACTTCATTATGTACGTAAGATTATGAGAAAAGAATACAATTCTAATCGGTAATCTGTTTATCAAGTTAACTGGGAATGCATTGGGTTTCTTTTTTAAATATATCCCATTAAGCTAAACAAGGTTAAAACAATCATCTATTGTATATAAAAGTATCAATTATTTCAAATAAACCCTGAACATTTTTTTCAAAGTGCGTAAATATCGACAATATCAACGCACTTTGAAAAAAAAATATGTTTGTTCAAAGTGCGTTTACTTGGTTTTAAAATTAACATACTTTTCAACGTTTTTTCAAAGTGCGTAATTTTTCAAAGTGGGCTTCAAAAATAAAATGTATCCGGATTTCCAAGTATACTAAGATTAGACCACCATTTTCAAGTCATTATCAAGATATTTTAATGAGTTTTCAATAACAGTTTAAATCTTTAAATTCTATAAATATCGTTGAGAAATTGGATTCTTGTACTAGGATCGGTCCTATTTCATCATCCTTTCCGTGAAATAAATAGCCTGTGGTAAGTGATCTAACTACTAAAATTTGACGGAATCTTTAAACTCTCCCGATTTGACATCGAGGGTTTTAAGTACAGTGGTTTATGAACCCTTACAGCTGATTACACAGGAACACTGTTCTTGTACACATGGCTACGTTGTTAAAACAATTTGTGGTTGAGAAATTAGGAAACAAATGTACAAATTGACAAAGCATTTCATTTCCGTTCACAGCCACCATTAATAACAACTCAATAAAAGAATATATACTTGAGTTGATTGGATTTAGTATTGCTGTATCTATAAATAGTTCTTCATATAAGAAATTTTTTAATATTCATAGATAAGAATTGAACGTATTACACTATCGGCGCTGGCAACGAAACAAAACATTCATGCTAAAAAAGATGTGTTATTTCTAATATCATTAAGAATAGAAAGTCTCAACAAATTGTATGTATATTTTCAACAGAATATTGAACTTATTGAATCCCACTGAAGTCTATCGAACGGTGCCTTTTAAAGTTTTTAAAAGTTAACATTTGACATGCTTCAGCAATAATCAAAGACACCTTATTAGATTCATACATTTAAAAGCCATACTTTAATTTTAGACGTTAGAATTTTAATACGCTTAGATACATGTGAGAAAACATTTTTTTAGGAGGGGGCGTTGTCCAATGAGTAATTTGCAATGAAGTGTGTGTGTGTGTGGGGGGGGGGGGGGGGGTTCTGGGCCTATTCATTATAGTTTTACTAATTACTATGTGAATTTTAAATACGTTTAAATTTTCCAGTGGGGGGTGTCAGGGTTAAATGAATATAATTATACATGTATTTACTAAAAAATAGCACTAATTATATATAATTTACTTTATATATTGTATTGCTTCTTATGGGGCATAAGGACCAAATATGATTGTGGCTTCGCTTTTAGAAATATATATTACTTTCTATTTTCTATAGGGTCTGATAGCGACTCATGGAACAATCCAGCCGTAGAAAGTTTGCTTCAAAATGGCTACAGTAAAGAAATGGTGCAAAAAGCCCTTGTTCTTTTCCGCAAAAGAAACGGAGGTTAGACAAGAGTGATGTCACTGATTTTTCTTTGTCTGTGTATATTTTATGACTTCGTTGAGTTCTGTTTTGATATCTTTTCCTTAATGTATCAAGAGGTATCAAGTTGAGATGGTTTAAATTAATGGATTTTTTTTTTCTATTTAAGACAATTCTTCCCTTTCCGCTCCTGAACTGCTTTCTCTAATTTTCGACATAGAGGATGGAGTTGTGCAGGAGTGCGAAATAGAGGAAAAGGAAGGTAAGAAGTTGTTTTATATCACATCGATGAAGCCCAATACTAATAAAACTCATGAAGTCCACGGTGTTGTTTCTTATTGTAGTGACTGAGGCACAAGAGGATGTGGCTGAAAAAGAGAACACGCAGCTACGGAAGTCGGTATACTGCCGGAAGTGCAAGACCAACCTCGTTTCCGTGGTGTTTCTGCCCTGTGGACACCTGTGCACGTGCACGGACTGTGGCCCCTCCGTCAAGTACTGTTTGATATGTAACCAGTTCATCAAGGGAACCGTTCGCACTTACTTAGTGTGAGAACCGCGTGACCATTCTGACCGCATTGATTGGCTTGTTTTGTTGTTTTCACATTTATATTGTACTTTAAACCACATACCGTAATACTTTAACACCTTTCCCATGCATGTTCTGTCAAATTTATTTCTGTTTTACAATATTATGGCATGGCTAACGTACGTTGTTATTTTAGTTCTTGTTGCATTTGTATTTCTGTATTTTGTAGGTCTATTGGCATTGTATGAACCTCCGTTTTTATTTTTGTTTGTGTATTTGATATATTCTTTCTATGTATTCAATATTTTTTCACCTGCAATGTATGTTAACCAAATATTCGGAATGATGTTTTCATTTGCATATTACAAGAAATAAGCAAATGAAACAAATGAGAAATGCACACACTACCAATACAAACAATACAAATGTGAAATAGTGAATACAAAATGAAAAATTATCAATCTGTCATGTAATTAAAATTAGACCGTTCATCTCACTTTTTGGTTTATCTATTGACATTTTCACTAGCGATAATAGGTCAACAAGTAGTGACGCGAAAGGTCAAATTTTAATAAGATTGTGGAAATTACAGAAAAAATCAAATAAAAACGGAATAATCTACAAGATGCAAATAGATGATCATACAATGCATGCGCGGATCCAGAAAATTTTTCCAGGGGGGGTCCGAAGGATAATTGTGTTTGCCAGGGGGGGTCCGAGGCATATTTTCGCGATAATTTTACTATGTAAATTTAATAAATTTTCATTTTCCAGGGGGGGTCGGGACCCCCCCGACCCCCCCTCTAGATCCGCGCATGCAATGCCATTACATGTACGTATACGTATATCAACCGTGTATTAAAGAAAACTACACACGCCATTCGGGAAGAATGAAAACGATTGTAGATACAGCATATAGAATACTTCATGTTTTGCTCTAACAATATAGGGGGGCTGTCATTGTGTAGCTAAACTGATTGGCATTTTGAAAATATTTTTTTCATATATTTTATGCATATAAAAATATGATCATTAATAGTTAAATGTTTTTGTTGGAAGCTGAGTTTATTTGTAGCAAACCACCCCCCCCCCCCCAAAAAAAAAAGTGAAAAATATATATGTTAAACAAAAAGAACTTAGAAGTGCTTTCTTTGGATTAATGTCTACAGATAATGATTTTAGAATTTATGTTCATTGTGGTGATTAATAAATATATAACTTGGTCAGTGTGTGTGTGTGCATTGTGGTTATTAATAAATATAACTCAATCAGTGTGTGTGTGCGGTGGCCTTTTTAAAAATACAATTTATGTAAAAGTTATAATTGAACGTTTTAGTTGCGTTAGAAAAAATTATTTCGATAGCGATATTTCCAATTTGTTCCGGGTTAGAGAAGTTTGTAAACTATTTAGATCTATGATAGAGCTATTTCCACCTAATCAACAGTATAACATATGTTTTAATTTGTATTCAAAATAATAGTTGCACATGTATTTGTACTTATGATATAACGAAGTTCTTTTTCTGATCAATTGTTTGTTGTGGTTTACAATAAAATATAAAAACGGTTGTGTAATGTGTATTCAGGTTTTGTTTTATAGATAAATTAAGATTTTGTCCATTCCCTTCAACTCAGTTATTTAGTCAAATACATCATGTTTGAAAGACTGATTCTTTAAACATGAACATGTAAGATAACAGCTAGAATGCTTTTATAAATCTTGGAAACTATCCAAAAAAAAAAAACAACCCAAAAATAAAAACAAAAACAAACAAACAACAACAACAGGAACTTATTCAGATAACCATCCCTAAAGAAACAATTTTTAAACAATGTGCTTGCAGTAAGAATGACGCCTATATAACTATGACTTCCGTCTGACCTGCAGTTTATAAATAGAGAAAATCCCCAATCTCTATAGAACATTTATTTTCATACAAGGATACATTAATTCAAATAAATTATCTTACCTTTTGAATAAGAAAAATGATATAAGAAAAAGGAAAAAAATAACATGTAAAACTGATATTAACACATATTTTCGCATTAGCAACCCTTATTTAGAAAAAAAAAACCACCAGCTATGTAGATAACATATATATTTGTTCTGTGTTTTGTATCTGTAGTTATAACACTCTAAACAATCCCCTCCTAGCTAAAAATTTAAAAACCAAGACGTAAATAAGTAATATGTGATTTTTGTGAGTTGATTTTAATCAACTATCCTATGCAGTTACTCTGGCAAACCAAAAGTGAAACAGTGTTTGGACCTAAGCACAAATCATCACCGCCGACAAGAATTAGTTCTTGAAAGTGATAGAAAAAAATCAATGTAATGTATGCTGAAGCATTGTTTTTTCAAGAAAACTTATCTATAAACACTTTGAAAATAGTCAGATTTTATATAATACGAACAATTTAAATATTTTTGTAGTCTCATGTGTTCCTACGCCAGAGTTTTAATAAAGTCTCGTTCACTGACCAGACGCTCGGCTGTCTCCGTAAATCTCCGACAAGCAGAGAGGCTTTCTTACTTGTCGGAGATTAACGGAGACAGCCGAGCGTCTGGTTGAACGAGACTAGAGTTCGATATCAATAGTGCTTGGATCCTTACGATTCTTAGAATTGTTTCGATTACTAATACATAGTTTGAAATCTATCTTTAAATATTATATACAACATGATTCATATGGGGTTTCTCGAAATTCTTGTCGGAAAAGTCTAAAAATTCATATGATATAAAAAAGCGTAATTCAAATAAAGACTAGAAACTACTTGCCATACAAGATAAGTTGATTTTAAAATAAATGACTCGATAAAATCAACTCCCGTCAGTACTTCAGTACTTTGATTTAAAATTCGGATCGGGATCGGCGTTATCATAATTCACGATTTCGATACCGGCGAGAAAAAATTCAATCAATCATCAGTTTCAGGTCGTCAAAAAACGGTCATTGGGTCATAGACCGAGTTGACTTCTTGGTTTTATTCAAGAAGAGAAGATTGAAGGTTTGCTATTTTTTCAATTAAAAACTGTAAAAACTTTAACATAGTCAAATCAGTCACCTACTTGCGTTGCTTTTAATAGCTATGTGTAATCATGGTAATTCCAGCAATGTATGCACAGGGGCTCGTCACGAAGTTTTTATAGTATAGAGGTGGTATATATAAAAGGTTGAAAAAACTTCGTGACGAGCCCCTGTGATGTATGTATATTATTGTTATTTATGTCTCTGGTATGCATTTATCATTACTGCAACGCATATTTCTTGTTTCAAAATCATTTTAATGAGTTATCTATAACCTGCGAATTACATATTGATCATGTTTATAGTATTAATCAGTACTGTATAATTTATGTATTCCAGCTACTCAGGATAACAGGGCACTCTTGTATATAGATGTGGAGATGGACGGGTTTTCTGCAAAAATGTTGTTATATTGCCAAGCCAGGTCATCAGCGACTAAAATGTTCTACTAACAAAGGAGTGTTGATTAGTACGTGGCTTTTAATGAATTTAGAACACATGTTCATTAAGCAAGCAGGATGTTGTATATGACTCATGCATTCAACTGTAGTCCATTTAAAAAAATCTCTACAGTAAGACTGTTGTTTAAAAAAGGCAGATCAAGAGTGCTTCATATTTTTTTTTACTTTATTTTATGCTGTGAAAAGCTTTAATATTTTTTTTTTTATTTTAGTCATCTAACTTTAGTTTGTGATATAAACTTGATATAATGTTTATAGATATGTGTATTTATAAAAATATGTAATGTATTCAAATACAGAATGTTCCAAAAGAGTCCCACTAGTTTCCCAGAAAACTCCTGAAATAACAACCATGGCGGATGTTCCTCAAAAGGTTCCTCAGTTTTACAGAAGGGTTCTTCCAGATACATGTATATCATTTTACTCAGAGGAGGGCAAAAAAATCTTCCGAGAGGCCCTAGATTCTGGACACATGGAGTGCTACTTTAAGCTTGCAGCCCAGTTCCGGACGCAAGATGAGCCGGCCTTCTGCGGGCTGACCACTCTTGTGATAGCTCTGAACGCTCTGGAGGTGGATCCAGGGGCTGTCTGGAAAGGTGAACAGATTTCATCGAAATTTTCTTTATAAAACGGTTTCAAATTCTCTCTTTGAAATCTATTCTCCTAAGCATCCACTTTCATCTAGTAAGCTTCTTTGTCTCTTATTTTGTATAGTTTACCAGTGGGTTTAGCACATTGTATATAAGACTATTTCAAATTCCAGTATTTATATACCAAGTGCTCACATTTGCTCATGATACTTCCACTGTGTTCTGCAGTGAACATTTATGCTATGATCAGTTTATAATGCATTTAATTTCCTTTTTACTTTGTTGCAGCTTTTATTCTCTGAATTCATTTTCTGGTGTTGTATTTCCGGTAACTGCGTTCTCGCATGTTTACACTTTGATCTTCCTCATTTTCTCCTTTTACACTAACCATTGCAATGATCAATATTTGTTCAGTGCTCAGTCAATGTTCATTCAACATTCATTAATTGTGCAAGTATGAAAATAGAATATGTATTTTTGGAGAGTAGAATAGTCAAATATGAAAGAAAACTTGTCAGTACATGCATAATGGTAAAATGAATAAGGTAACAAACTCTACAGAAAAAATCTAGAAAAAAGAACTCAATGTTCAGAGGTTTTGTTGATCAGATTGAAATATTTGTATAGACAGGAGTTATCTTTCTTACTCCAACATTCAATTATGTCCACATTAATTCATTGCTATTGTGTGTGTGTGGCAAATCTAACTTCAAGCTGGAGACATGACAGTTAGATGCTGTTATTTAGTAGACACATAATGCTAGTGGAATGACGTTTTATAATTGAAAGAGTTGATTTTACATTTATTCTGACTCAACTTGTTCCAAAATCAGGACCTTGGAGATGGTACCATGAGAGAATGCTGGATTGCTGTGTTCCGATCAGCCTAGTGGAACATGAAGGAATTACTTTCAACCAGTTTGTCTGTCTGGCTGAGTGTAACTCGATCGAGACACAGGCCACAAAGTCCGGGACTGGGGGAACCCTGGAACAGTTCCGGGAAAAAGTGGTGGAATACTCCAAGAGGGACGATGCTTTCCTGATCCTCAGCTACTCCCGGAAAACTGTTAATCAAACAGGCAAGCATGTGAAATTTTAATACATTAAAAGTTAAATGTGCATTTAATACACCTCTTGCCCAATATAAATGTACCGTTAATACCCATTTATATGAATGCCAGTACAGATTTTGCATGTAAACCATTTCTAATAATATTTGTGAAACCCTGAGGATGATAAACTTCAATGAAAGTAGTTTTTACCTTTCATTTTGATGATGACGTAGCCTGACCTTTATTGAATATCATTTTTGACTACCCAACTGTATGAATTATGTCAAAATTTTGTGTGGTTAAAAGTATATAGTTAGAGTTAGGGTATGCTGGCATATAGAAAAAGGCAGAAAAATAGACAGACATAAAAACCCCATAATACATGTACAATAGATATGCAGATAAAAACAAGTTCCTAAAATAATAATTTTACTGACTTATGTGTCCTGGTACTTGTAGGAGATGGCCATTTTTCTCCGGTTGGTGGCTACCATCCCAAAAGAGACCTCATTTTGATTTTAGACACCGCCAGGTTTAAATACCCCCCTCACTGGATATCACTTGAACTACTGTGGGAAGCCATGCATGCTCTGGACAAGACTACAGGCAAGTTGACAAGTTGATTGTTTTGAGTTTTTAAACATTAAATGAGTTTAAGCTCATTCATGTGTCAGATGATAGTGAATGTGATGCATTGGAAATGTTGTTTTTGGTGGCAAATGGAATAAATATTGATTCAAAATCGAATCACATTGTATTTTAAAATTTATAACATACTGTGGAATCATTAAAATTCATGGGGGCCAATTTTTGTGGATTACTGAAATTTTATAGGTTAGTGGGGATGTAATTTCGTGTACCTTCTTATAACTACAAAGGGAAATATTACTTTATAACCATAATTTATTAATTCGTGGAAGATTTGAATTCGTGGTTGAGAGGTACTCACGAATTCCACGAAAATTGAACCACCCGAAATCTACTGATTCCACAGTATATGATATTGTTTTTTGTCATTTAAAAATGGAAATCCAAGGATTTTTTTTATTACGTTAGATGTTGTGGTCATCAAATAAATGATTCAGTCAAAACCTACGCTATATTTTCATCTACTAGTAATGGGGGACAAACCTTTTCTATTGTTTTGTTTACTTTAAATATATTTTACTGCAGGACTTTTTCTATAATGGCATTATCTTAAGCACATTTTATTAAATGTTTTCAGGAGAACCCAGAGGCTATCTTTCAGTGAGGAAGAAAACATCATCCCACACTGAACAGAAGGACATCCTAACCTTGTTTAAGATATCCCCGTCCTTCGACGTAGCCAATGTAAATGTCCTCAGCCCTGGGATATCCCCACTGATCTCTCAGTGGCAGGACTGGCTAATGGAGGAATACTCAGAACAGGAAAACCAAGAGAAGACACTGGAGTACGTGGTCAGGAGTCTCAACGACTGTGCCAGATCTGCTGCAGACGAGGAGACCGTGCTGACGACCCAGATTGATGTGAAGTGTGTGGGAGATCTGTCCAAAGCTCATGCCTGTGTGGTTCATCAGCTTCTTACAAACATTGAGAAAGTCCCTTTCTTTGAAGCTGTCAACAAATTTCTTACCCAGAATGTAAACGACCACCATCTTGCCAGTTTTGGACGTGTCACGAGCAATTTGTCTGAAGGCCAGGAAAAGTGTCTTTCATCGAAACTCACCATTGCCCACTTTGTGGTCATGTTTCTGATGTCTTGGCCTTATGAGGCTGTTGACTCCAAGGTCATGAGAAATGGGGACATGCTTGTTCGACTGGTTATGAAGGTGAAATCGGAGTGTTGGGAGAACATATTGAATGGGGAATCAAATGTACTGAGAAAACAGTTCTCTAGTTTACTGAAACTCCAAAAGGAGAAACAATCAAACCGAAAAAAGTGTGCCTGCCATAACTAAAGCATGGCTTTATATACAAGTAAAGGAGATTGAAGAATGAAGAGCAGTTTTGGTGCATGTGTATTTTTACTTTGTTTTATAGAATTAATGATATTAAGAAAGCAGACCTTTTTTATAATGTTCTAGATAATTAATTACTCTTCTTAAATTCTTTTTGACTTGTGTTTTGTACTTTTTTTTTGGGGGGGGGGGGGGTATATCAATAGCATGTTTGATCTAGCTGGGATTAGTGTGTGTGTGTGTGTAGATATACATATTTTTAAGAATTATGCATACTAAGTATCTATTTGTGTCAGTTTTGTGATGGCTAATGCATTTTTATTAAATGTTCCATGTAGATTTATTACTTGTTAGTACATGTACTATTTGTTTATTCTGCATATACCAATATCACATGTCTTACAAATTACCTCTAGTACTCTGAGATATTTTAAACACACATGTGTGGATACTTGAATCTATTTGTTTAAAGAATATTTCAAGATAATTTTTTTGCGTTCTTTGTTTTGTTTTTAATTTTAAAAAACAACATGGTGTTGTTTCAAATCATTGCAATTTTTTATATTACATAACTATTATATGAAAAAGAGTGTTAGAACAGACAGTGACATTCAAGTACAATGATTGGAAATAACTTCAGGATATTGTTTTCTTTTGATTCTGGTCTTCCAATGTTTATCTTGTTGCGTCCCCCTCCCCTTTTTAAAACCACTGCTGAATGCTTATGTGGTTTAAAATCTTTAATTTATGTCTGCTGAAACTATTTTTCACAAGAAAGTACACAAAACATGGACATAACCTTTCTTTTATTGAAAAAACCTCCCTGTGTGTACATTATGAAATAAACTGGCTAATATATTTTGGTTTTTCTGCCCACATGGTTTGAACTACAGCCTATCTGACCCATGTAGGTAGGAAAAATTAAGACATTCGACATAAATCGGTTAACTAAGATGTGCTTTGTTAAAAGTTTAATTTTTAAACATGACACTTGTGACATTTATATCATCGTTACAAACCACGACCAGTATTAATGATCCTCCCCCGTCTAGAGAGCTATCAGGCGCTATGCGGAACGTGGCTCGAGACGATGTGTTTAAGGTGGAATAACATATCGTCATAAAATGGCTGACTTCTGATCGAAACGACATTTTGTTTTATTAGAAAGATTTTATCGACAGCAACATATAACTTACTTCATAGCCGAGTGGATAAAGTGTTTGGCTTGTGATCCATACATACCGAGTTCGAATCCCGCAGGGGCTTTTGTTGTTACTTACTGAATTGATTTTTTTAGATATCCATTTTTTTTATCCCCAATTTGCAAATTTTTCGCTTATTTGACATAGGTATAGATTATTTATCATTAAATCTTTCATAATCAAATAATGTACAGTTAATTTGAGTGACTTTTTCTAGGTGTGTTATTCCACCTTAAATTGGTGAAATGTTTGTTACGAATTTCACAATACCAGCTGTACACTGTAATGAAAAAATCAAGAATTTGTAGAATGTACCCCCCCCTCTCCTCCCCCCAAAAAGTATAGTACAGGTCTAGTTTAAATATAAATGGATCAGTTAAGTTTGTTTAAATTCTTTTATTTGTGCAATTTCAAATTTTACAGAAAAATAAACACATTTTCTGCCAAGAGTAACATCAACAGAGATATATATAATTTGACACACATCCATAACAAGAAGCTCACATTGATATGATGAATACAAACGCAGTCACCATAGCGACAACAACCATTAAACGGTATATCCAATCGAAAATTGACAGGGACACATTCAATATCACAATCAAGTCAAGGCAAGTGATGGTACATGTAACACTGATACACAAATACATCGTTAACAAGTGACGCAGGCCTAATACTTTGGCGAGATTGGGAGTACACAATGCAACCTCATACTCCTTAAAGCACGTTTATACATACGAATGTATAATTAAAACTTTTGAAAAACGATCATGTGACATATGACGCGTTTATCGTCTATACAAGTGCTGCCACATAGCCATTGATTTCCGGTGGTTATTTAGCATGTCATTCCAGTGTTTTCCCTCGGCATCTGGTCGGTTTGGACCAATGATGCACCGTCCCACGAATTCACCATGACCTATAAGGTCATGGTCAAGCACAGTGACCTCAAGGTTACACTTTGGCAGAAGGTCAGAAGAAATGTTGAAGGTCAGAGCCTCGTTCCAAACTGGCGAGGTCGTGCTCCTTTTTACTGATGTTTTCTTCCTTTTCACTTTCTTTCCGTCAACAACAAGAGAAATCCTCACATATGGATCTGAAAATGAAGTGATGGATATTAGTGCAACGTCAGATGTCATCTCTTGTTTCACGAACATGTACACTTGTTACGTAATTTGCTTTTAACGCTTGAATCAAAACTGTTTAAACATCACAAATTATAAGAAAGTAGGCTCTCAAAATAATACGATTTTCTGGACACTTGTATGAAACAAAGAATCATCTACGGGTAACAATTTCATTTGACCCCTCACCACAAGATCCACCGGCGGCCGTCATAACCAGCTCCTTCGCCTTCAGCACGACCACGGTCAGCCTCTCCGCTGTGGGAAGGTAGCTCAGTGACAGCAGAAGTTCTCCCATGTCGTTATGCTATCAAAACAGATTTTAAAACCTCTGTAAAGTACATTTAATTTATCTTTCTTTAAAGACAATTTTTAAATCAAATAAATGCCTTGACATGTGCAACATATGTAATTGACAACACTGAAACTGAGTGACTGCAACATCATAGTACATGTGTATACTAATCGTGATTTTATTGCTTTGTAATCGTTGATTGTTTACCTGGCTTTGCTTTTGAATATCGCACCACATTTCTACACTATTTGTCACGTCAACTTGACCAAGATCGACACTGACTTCTCCCATTGTTTTATGGCGGGAAAACTTATCATAGTCAAAAACCTGGAAAATCAATGTCCGCTCTTTCACTTCATCAAGTGTCACCGGGAACTTAAAATATTCATTGTAAAACGGATTATGGGTCCTGCGTTTGACGGATGATTGTCGTATTCTCTCATCAACTTCCGGAATCATACTGATCCGGATATATGGATCGCCAAATCCTCCTTCCGGATCACGTGATCTGTCAACCACAAGTTCTTGAGCTGAAAAGGAAACAAGATTATTTGAGCACTGAAAAAGCAAAGCAAACCGATTATGTCAGTAACTAATATCAAGGCAGATGGCAGATTCTGCAATAAAGGGCCAGGGATGATTCAAAATTAAAATTGACTGAAAATTTGCTTCTCTTTGGGAATATAAAGAATTATAGTAGTAAAATCAGACTGCGTGTAATGTTAGGAATTTGATTCAACTATTCACCTTCGATAAGATGAACGAGAACATCTGAAGTCCGGAAGTCGTACTTGATCCTGATGTGAAGTTTACCCTGACTCTGCTCAACTGACGACTGCTGAAGAACAGCATCCTTCCGGGGATACAGATCTGGTCGTATAGCACCTAATACAAAAACACATAAATGTACGCTAATGTGCCAAATTACACAATTACTGGTTATCACTTAGTTAATATATTCTGATGGGGAAAAATGTGCTAAATATAAAATAACTATAAATTATGTTGGTCAATATATTATTGAAAAAAAGGATAACAAATTAAGGTCACTCAGTCATTCCGATTTTCCAGCTTATAACAACATACTTATCGTGTTTCATAGTTTCAAGAAATAGATAACCTAAGACGAATGTTAACTTTATCAAACATTCCGCATTCGTCCACCTAAGTGACAACCAATGAGATTTATACACTTCCAATGGCTACTTTGATCATGAGGTTTGATATTAGTAAATTAGTTTTAATAGAAACACTGTAAATAGTGGTCGACCATCGAATCAAGATCTACCGACAATAACCGAATCTGTAATTGAATTAAAAGGATTACATTGTTCTGGCCATTTTAAGACTATATTTATCTTCTATTGAAGAATTCCATACGATTTATTGACCACCAAGCCTCCAGCAAAATAATATATTGTTTAGCGATTGCTCACCAAAGTTGGGATCAAATATGAGACTGTCTGCACTGGTGTCACTCCTAGCGCTAATACTGCTGGTTTCCTCGGTGAACGGGTCGCTCTTGATACTACCCCTGGACATCGTGGAGATGCTCCCTCTAGAGGTGGACGGAAGTGACGACGGCTGGACAGACCGGTGCTCCTTGGTCAAAAAAGCTTCCTATAAACAGCAAGTCGGACATGTTTTGATAGAACTTAAAGTAGTTTTTGATATAATTCACTTAAGCTCTCAAACTCCTAAATTATGTTTTTGAATTGTGTCTCTTACGCTTGTACTTTCACCATCGTGGCGATTATTATTATTAGATTAACTTAATTTTTCATTCACAAAATGAATAATATCTGGCAGATGCAAGAGTAGGGAAAATATTGTTACCAAGCTGAAATTTCTAATTGATGCTATTTACCATTTCTATAAAACTTGCCTTTCAACACCACAATCTAAGAATAGCCTTGGATGTGACGGAACAAAAACACTCTTCATATTTAAAAGTATGACAGTATGATTTATCCCCTAAACAATGAATTGAACGTTTTTGATTTTCTCCAAAATTCAACATAATTTATTACGTGCTCCGTGATGTAAACAAGACATCTACATGCAATGTTTCTTTTTTAAAACATAAAATGATTTCATAGATTTTTCCCCATTATAATAAAATAAAACATATATATATATTTTTTATATATTTATAAATACTAGTATATGTTATACATATATATCTTTCATGTTATGTCATAATCTAGAGTCATTTGTTAATATCCGGTCTCCACTTATATATGTCAATGTGCTTCTATGACCTAAAAGCATTTTCCGCGTTGACACGTTGGTATCTGATAAATGGATAGGGTGTTGCCACTAATGACCGAAAAACACCATGCAGGTCTAGCAACACGATATCGACCTTCATCATTTTCACGTGCTTGGTTGAGGTTTTAAGATTTGTTAGTGCATGTTCCGTTGTGTTTTCTAAATCAACGGTTTACATGTCACTACCATAAGTCAAAATGGAGCGCAGTCGGTTCTGACCTGGCTTTGCCTTTGCCTGCAGGTTAACGTACAATATTCCAATTTGGAATGGTTTTAATCAAGCCCATCCTTTATAATATAATGAAATCATGCAAATTTTTCAATACAGCCGGTTAACCGTTTGAATGTTTAACAGACACGGGGGGAAGTGTCGACTGAGTTTTGGTTTTACAGAACCCTCTACTTAAAAAATCCCAATTTTATCGAATGCCTGCATGGAGCTCCAGCGATTAGGTCATGTCACAACAGTCGCTGAATAATATCTTTCAATCTTGCCGGTGAGGTAATGAAGTGCTTAAATGTTGTGTTACAAAATTATCTATAGTGGGTCATCGATCCAATCTGTTTATGAAATCGGTTTCATTTTTCACTAAACATATTTTGGACCATGACAAATATATGAAACGCAGATCCAGTTTATAAAATAATTGACAAGGGTGCTCTCTGACACTTTTACCTCAGAAACACTCATATTCAAATATTTACATCCAACAAGTAGTATTCCTTCTATTTCTTACGGGAACTTATAGTTAATTCATAGCTCTATAGAAACAGCCAGAGTGAAATCTACCCGCCCCGTTTATTGATTAGTCGAAATCTACAGCGGCTGAAACTGACAAGAAACTGACAGGACAGATATCGACACGCCTTGTTTATCGATTGGTCCAAACCTACAGCGACCTAGGAAAAATCACGGACTGCACGAAATAATCATGACGATGTCAGAATCAAAGTCTCACAGGAGACAATTTGGCTGTTTCTTTTAGCTAACGTACTTACGTACATTAACAGTAATTTAGTGGATTTTACTAACTTTTCATAAACAATTTATCAGTTGGCTAAAAGAAAGATGTTAATATAAACAATAAAATGCTTTCTTTGATGATTCATTCGGGTTATGAAGGTAGTGATCACTGCAGAAAAAAATAACATAACCCGCTAACGCGGGTTTATGTATCTTTTCTGAAATGTCGCTACCTTCATATCCCGAATGAATCACAAAAGAAAGCATTTTATTGTTTAAATATATACTGCAACTTCTTCGGACCCGGCTTTAGCTGACCAAGACTTCGTGTCAAGGAAACAACCGAACAAGGTCAAGGTCACATCTTTATTTTCAACACAACAGCATCACCCGAACGAAAAAGGGGAATTAGCCGAATATTGTGACCGCTTTTATACGCAGCAATCAGCATAAAAGGCCCATCGACAGATGCCAATTGTCTACCATTAAACTGATAACGGGAAATGTTTAATGGCCAATTCCGGGGCAATGTACATGAATATGATTGTAGACTAAAAGCATTCGTCAATCTTACAGAAATTTACAAGAATCAAACATGACATATCTACACTGTAAGCAAACTCATTATATTCCAATTTCTGTTCTGTTAATATGATAATTGTAATAGTGAACACAAGATACACAGGGTATAACTATGAAACTACAAGGTTATTTCGACCCGTGTTATTTTTGCCCTTCTTTACTTACAAAAGTTATCGCCCCGTTTTGAATTCGCCCAGGGGTTGTTGTGTTTAAAGAGAGATAATTTCAGACATTAGTTAATAGTCTATATCAAAATGTAAACATACACTGTACCATGAATGAAAATGAAATATAGATATGGATTTAGACCTAAATATCATACATTCTTCATTAAACTGCAGGTGTATATTAGTTATATTCTTGTATATGCAAATATAGCACATTTGATAAAGCCATATCAACCATATGGTTGTAATTTAAAAGAGCCAGTATATTTACAATTAATTTTTGGTTAAAGTATATGCTCTCAAATTCTTTAAAAATCATTTTTCGATTCGTATCATTGATTGAATCAACGCATTGACAACAATGAGCAGTGAAACTTAATTATAATAATCAAACCTTTATTTTCTTTCTTGCGTTTCAATCCTAAAAGAGGTATACATATCACCTTTGGGTATAAAAATTAAAACACATACCAGATGTACCAGCTTATCTTTAAATCTCAATCTCTCTCTCTCTCTCTCTCTCTCTCTCTCTCTCTCTCTCTCTCTCTCTCTCTCTCTCTCTCTCTCTCCACATACCTTCCGCCAACTTGTCTTTTTAATATCCGTTTGGACAACCTGGCTTAGTTGGGAGCCCATGTTTTTCACCTTAACAATATAGACTTATGCCATGCGGATATTGAAGAGTTCTATTTACATACATATGTGTGCAATTGACTATATAATTGGTATATACCGAGTGACTGCGCATGTCAAACTAGATTTATGAAGAAAAAAAAATCAATATCAGTCTACAGACGCTGACAATTTTATTAACACTACGTCTATTTTACATGTACATTTACTTTTGTTGCCAGAAACGCAACAGGCTTTTTGTTTAACCTTTTCTCATCATGTATTCGGTAAAGGTACATTAATACATTATTATTTACATCCATGTATGCGGTGTATGCTTTTTGTGCTATCAGAAATTTAAAAATTCCACCCAAAAATCTTTGTTATTTATTACTTTAGGCTTAAATTACTTGCATTTTTATTTTTTTATTAGCTGTTTTCTAACGGTAGTTGTACAATTGGAATCCTCGGTCGCGACAGGTCCAATTTGTTAAGATTATTATCGTTTTGTTTGTTCCTTCGTCAAGTCTTCGATACAAGGCAAACGTGATGCATGTAATCTCATATAATTCAATTTTATTTATCATCACTGACATCTTGACACATTAAAATAGCCTTCATGTTAGAAAACCATTAATTTAAATTCATCAAACTTTTCTTTGCCAGATAGTGATGAAATAGTCCAATAGCAGTTACTCGGCCAATCTCGGCAAACATGTTTTCCGTCTATTGGAAAGGCCCGAGAAGTTACGATTGAAAATAGGCTCAAAGAAAAGGTTTTTATTCGATTTTGCGTTTTATTGAGGGGATCCGAATAGTTTCGAATTCGTACCCCAAAGATAACTGAAAAGCATCGGACTCCAGAGTTTGATTTCGACAAGGAATTTTGTTAAAAGGAGCAATTATCAGGATATTTTCTCGAAATTGCGACTTTTTTAAAAACTCTGAACACATGTTAGAAAACTATTTATAAAACGTTTTAAATGAAAATTATTGTGACGTAAGCATGGTAGACATGGTAGACAGACCAGTATAAACAATCAAACAATGAATCACATGTTTAATTTTGGCTCTTTGGAAAACAGATTTCCTAGTATTTCCTGTGCCAACATCTGTTTATTGGGCGCAACAACTTTTTATTAACTCATTAAAATTTGCTTGAATGGTAATCAATTTTCGAAAAAGAATTATATATAATGTACATATTAGAAATGTTCACAATTTAATGTACAGTCTTATAGTTAATTAGCACCATTTTAACAAGAGCTTGGACTTTGGGTAGATGTGTCAAACAGCAATGTGACGTAGGCCTGTCTATTTCCTAGCTGGTCACTCAGCCATGACTCTTTGTAATCAACAAGATTTGTCTGGCTTTTGAGCTAAGACTACGCAATCGGTGCATATTTCGCTTGAAACCGCGTCATTTTTAACTTGTTTTGACGAACGAAATAGATTGCTACCTCCAACCGAAAGTCTAAGGTCTTGTTAAAATGGTTCTATACCGTGCAGGCAAACGTGACTACATTAAACCTGTCAATGAATAAAAGTGGCATTTTCCATGTAAGAGTTAGCTTTCTTATTGAATTTCATTCCACCTTTTCCATCTATCTGTACATGGTCCACAATTTCGGTTTCAAAGTATTACGTCGTAACAGAGTTATATTTATTATTTCTGCTGAAATTCAAGTCGGTTTGATATGCGAACTTTAGGTTTTTGATATCAAGGTCAAAACTTCTGTCGAATGTTGCTGTTAAAAGCGAGACTTCCGGTGTCTTCTCCAGTTTAATTTTTTCAAATTCGCAGCTCGAATATTCTTCTGTTATTAAGTTAAATTAAATGCTTAATATTTATGTCCCGCTATTTTGTATCATTTTGCAAGAAATAATTTTCATGCTTTTTACAGTACGCTTAATTTCCGATGACGATACCAGTATAAGGAAATGGAGCACCTTGAAAACAAATCAAATAGCTGAATAAGATGGGAAAATGCAAATCTAATTGAAAACGTCAGATCAAGCCAAACCGAATCTCCGTTGAGATTAGTTAACATCGTAGGTCTTTGCATTTTTCTGTTGAGATCTGTTGCCATGAAGGAAAAAATATGCTTTAACTATGCTTTAACTTCATAAAGGAAACCCTTCGGTTATGACGTCAGACCCTTGACCGGTCATCCACAGAGTTTAAATTGAAGCAATAGAGAGACGACATTCGCAATCAATTGATACTGGTTCCAATTTCTGAGGGACACAATAGAAATGATCTGCCCTGTGCAATATTTGCTCATAGCTTGATCCAATGTTTGCTCTTTATGACGTATTAGAATCTTTAGAGAAGCATATCAAAGGTATAATTGTAAGTTGTTTAAGACGACATTTAATCTCGTGCTGCTACATGCAACATATAAAAATCAGATATGCCAACTGAATTTTGCAACTTCTTAAAGTTAGATAAATGAAAAAAAAATGATTTTGTCCTGGTTTCCTTGAGCTTGGTTCCATTTGGTCATGAACAGTGCCAAATTGATTCATTACATGTAACCATGGATGTACTGTTTAACCAATCGAAATAGAATAAGTTGCCGAGATACAAAAGGAAATTCACGTAAAAGCATCAACTTTTTATGAAGTCTGTGGATATTTCAACAATGGCAAAATTAATTTTACAATGTATCTAATCATAAGTTGTTTATTTTATGTTCTATATCACATTTATTCAAATACACCACTTTTCAAAGTATATGTGCCTAGAAAGGCACTTTTAACAATCGGAATACTTGTTTGAAAACGCTACTCACAAGTGTCGCTTTTTTATTCGATATTGAATGCAATAAAACCTGAAATTCATCAGATACTAATTTGATATCATTTTGCTGTTAAAACAGTTTATTTGGTAAACTTCTTGTTGATTGAGAATGGTACTCTTTGTGACATACCCTTAGGTGTCTACACTTTTCAATTTTAACCTTCTCTATTTTTATGAAGTTTATGACCGGTATTTGATTATTCTCAATCATGGTGTTGAGACTTTTTAGATCTACAGTCAGCTAATTCTAACGTTATTCTAACAGTGTGTACCTATTACTGAAGCCAGTTTTTATTTATTTGATGCAGTACTTTATATTCATGCACAGTAAATGAAATGTATTACTTCAGTTGATCTTAAATGCATGTATAAATCAAGATAGTTTTGACAGGTAATATTATCCTTCTGATTTAAACTCTTTCTTTTAAAATAAATGTATATAAAAGTAAACGTGAACGATCTGAAACGTGTGAAGTATTTGAATCAAGAAAAAGCCTTGTTTATTGCGCTACGTGGGAGTAGGATAGAAATATGTTCGTAATCTGATCACATTTGTATCATTGGCATTCAACAGGAGATTTTTGCCTTGATTGATATTCTCTCTCTCTCTCTCTCTCTCTCTCTCTCTCTCTCTCTCTCTCTCTCTCTCTCTCTCTCTCTCTCTGGTTTGTGTAACAAGTTTTTTAAAAAGCTGAATAAACTGTAAAGTGAATTAGACGCAATCCATGTGACAAAGGAGGAGGGTTTAATTATAGCTAGGACTATCAGCGGCAGCTGGTTAGTGGTTGACAGCATCCGCCTGCTTCTGTCACTCTTAGTTTCTAAATCTCGCGTTGCTCTTCCTAAGAAAATCAATGTCTTTTTGTAGCCTAGGGTCAATTAATATTATTATTGCCGAAGATTGCGCCAGTAAATAAATCAGAGAATTGTGAGGCGCCAGTATCATGAAGCTGTCATAGACTTAAGTCATAATTTGTTTGTTGTACTTTTTTTTTACACACAAACAAAAGTCACAATGTAAATTAAAATTGGTTCCATATTTCATCACTACCTGCACATCTGACAATCTATTATTGGCGAGAAATTGGCCTATGAATGAAAGCCACTACTAGCCCTGTTAGCATTGCATTTATTTGTTACCTGTGAAGCTGTTGAAATTGACATCAAAGATGGCGGTTTGTAGTCACCAACTGCATCATATCCGGTATACGAAGGAATGTTATGTCTGTGTTTCCGCTTCCGGTACACTTTACAGAGAATAAAACAGACGAATCCCCCAATAACACCGGCAAGGCTAAGAGTTACCCCGATGATGGCGGCATTCGTCATTTTCTACTTCCTGAAAATTAGAAGACAGCAACTGCAGAAAACAGGAATATAGTCAGCAAAGTCTTATGGGACTTTTACATGGATCAATAGATAAGAAATACATTTTAATATCTCTGCTTTCTTTTGGTAATGATATAATAACAAGTTTTGAAACAACTTTTACTCTTTTCTAATGGAGATACTATCGATTTATACCCCCTCTTCACAAATTTCAATTAAGTTTTCAGAAAATCAGATATTGTTTTCTATCTTCATCACTACGGGAGATTGTATTCATTTAATATATTGCCTTCATACGAGAAATAAAAGAAATATGATACAGTGCAGATTACGAAAGAAATGATTGATTCTGATAAAAATATCCCTCCTCTCGCAATTCCAATAAATATATTCATAAAATTTCTTTGGAAGATTTTACTTGCAGTCTTTTATAAAATAAATCTACAAATAGCGTGCCTGTGAAAGTAGCAATTTTTTTCACATTTTCTTATACAACACATTTCTAAAGAGGGTATAACGTTTACGAATTAACATGTACACTTTTCTGTAACGCAAAACTATGTGAAAGATTTAGAGCGTAATTGTAAAACATTGTCTAATGACCCTTTCCTATATATGATCAGAAAAAAAATTGGGTTAAAATGAATACAACATTTTACGGACGTCATGGATAGTAATATGTCACATCCGTTAGTTTACGTCATATCCGGCCTTGGTACATGTATATATAAAAAAAGCTTGTTATGATAAATGCTTCAGTGACAACACCACAAATAACAATTTTATGTAAGTTTTTTAATTCCAAACATGTTTTGATATCATTGAAAACGATTCCTGAATGTAGAATTATACTATCACCTTTTTAAGAGACCATGTATTAGTAAACAACAATTTTTTTATAATGTTAATCAGTTGCTTACAATATATAGCTATTTAGAGACACAACAAACCCCCCAGAAAATTTCAATTATGATTTATATTGATTTACATAAAAAATGTTTCAATTTCAAATTTGTTCTAAGTATACCCTCGGTATATGGTCAAAGGGCCATCATGTTTTTACTTTTCATTAAGTAATCTATATACATTGATTACTTATTCATAAAACACTAGTCTCACCAATAATGTTTTCATAATCATGTATTTTCGTCCTCAGAAATAACCTTTAAGCTAACCTTGTACAGTTAAATAAAGTCAACAGCTGTTTTATCATATTCATCATTTTCTTTTCATATTGAACACAAAAACACGAACCTGGTTTCATCAATTTATGAAGATAAATACGAACTTTACCAGAAAATGAAATGTTCTTATGCAAATATCGCATTTAAGTTTTAAACGGTCGTTGTCACAATTTGAAAATTTTATTTTTCTGGATTTTTTTCCCGTTTATATTACGACACTAACTTTAAGATTGTTGCAATGATTAGCCAACATCTACGTGGGTTGACTTTTAGGGCTATAATTAAGCAAGATGTACGAGTCACAATATCAAATCATTAGAAAAAGTTTTTTTCAAGCAGATTTTTTTGCTATTTGCTAGTTCGTTATGGACAGAAAAAACAGTTTCTAGTGTTTGTTACATTCAGTTTTGTTTGAAACCAAATATACTAGTCTTTTTTTCCTATTGAACACAAAATATGTAAACAAAAACATGACCTGATTTTGTTAACCTTTTTTACATAACCAAGAATTGTAAGCTCTAAATCTGGCTCTGAACTCGACAACTAACGCTCAAATTGTGATTTATCATCAGGACCATCAAGCATTCTCAACATAAAAAATGGATAAATGAAATTTGAAAATACTCAGATCAAGTCATCAAGCGCCCGTTTAAGTTAGTTATACATGCGCACATATTAGCAAAGGTAACAACTTTCTTTCTTTACAATCATTATGTAAAGAAGACCTATAAATACATATCATAATATGGTATACATGTATGTATGTTATTATAAGTGTCTTTACAGTAGGTGTACCATAATAGCGCTTATTTGACACGCCTTTAAGAAGTAATTAACTTATGGGCTGAATAGAAAATTAAGCGACTGTAAGATAGTAACATTGCCGAAAATGATAGAAATATGACACATACACAGTCTTTTGACCTTAAGGTCTTCGTTTGACCTGAATATAAAAGTAACTCAAAGTTTCAGATGGTTCGCGACAAATCAAATAAATAAGGATATGGTGTTTAAATATTCCATGAGAAAGAAAAGTTTACTTAATTAGGCCTACATGTAACTTAAGGAAGATGGTCTACATAAAATATCAAAGTGCAAACATACTCTTTGAACTTTGGGAGAGGTTTATATAATGAAAGAAGTTAACCAATAATTATAACCCTCAACTGTATTGAATTATTGTGATAAAGAGATGTTCAATAAAAATATATAAATAAAATTGGGATCTCTTCACTTAAGGCGACATTGTTTGAAATCTATTTGTCTCGGTCAGTGTTCCTTGAAAAGATGCATTACTGGGCAAACGGTGCTTTAAACCCCCCCCCCCCCCACCCCACCCCCCTCTCTTATTCAGATAAGCTATTTAACCACCACATCAATGAAAAAAATACACTGAGAATCACTGAACATCACATTCAATATCTACTATCAAAGGTTAATTTCTTGTAACATAGTGTTCGGCTGATTGATGAGGAATCTCTCTAACGTCAATCAGGACCATAATGCAAATTCTACCATAAATAGACCGTTAAATGGCGCCACTAACTTCCGGTCCAACGATTCAATCAAGTTGTGCCTTTAATGTTTTCTTTTTGCGTGTCAGGATTGTCGAGATATTGATCCCATTTTTTTTTTATGACACCAATCTTCTGGTGTTTTCACCTATTCTAAAGAACGCATTCCGTTTTGTGGGTTAATTGTTATTTGTTTTGAATGCTGAACTCAATAAAATATAAAAATAACCCGTTGTTCTTTAAATAGTTTGATAAGCTGCAAATACATTGCAACAACAACTTCTTGATTCGTTGTTTTTGTTCATGTAACTTAATGCTCAGTGACTTCATTTCTGATCCTTTGAATAAGAATATTATTTCAATTTTATTTTCCCATTTGAATTAAACAAAATGTCAACAAATAGTTTGCTAAAAACTAAGATGCGCACGTACGCGTGTTTAAAAATCATTTAATTTTTTTGTTGTTAGATAAACATGAAATTCGTTTTGTATGAACATGATCGATGCTATTAAGTTAATAAGTTGAAGCAATAAAAATAATGCGGTGGCCCACACATTACACACTATGCTTATGATGTTTACAACAAAGTTTATTTCCTTCTTCTATTAAATGTTGGCTCTCAAATGACCGAGATTTTATTCTTTATACAAATTGAATCTCGGTCTTTATTCTTAAGTCTTTAGAAGGGTATCAATATCTAAATCGACATGTTTAATCGACAAGCCCCCCCCCCCCTTTTACATTGTACAATACATGTACATTGCTGACTGAAAATCAATAAACGACATCTGCATACTACATAACTTTTATTTATAGAAATTACCCCAATGAAACTGGTATAAAATATCTCATATATCATTGAATCAGATGCGCTGAACAACATCTGATAAATGGCCCACTCAGAGTTGTGTTACATAGTCCTGATTGAACAACACAACACATGACAACATGTCGATCGTGCATTCACAGCTTTCAATGTCATATTCTACTGATATAAACTATAAATAAACGTGTGTTTACTTTTAAAGGATTTCTACCAAATAAATAGATTAAAAAAATCATTTAAGGGAGAAATGAAATACTGTTTATAACAAATTAAGGCACACTTTACATTTTAGGTGAGGAATGAAATGTTCACTTTGTAAGCCAAAAGCTTAAACTGTCATTAGTCTAATGCAACCTTCACCTGACAAAGAGCTTCTATAAAGTGATGTTCTAATCCTTTTACAGAATGTAGTTTCTCTGTGTAAAGCTATTATCCGTCAAGCAGATTGATTAGGCCCGGTACGGTCGATCAGACTCTTTACACACATATAGTTGCGCTATGTAGGATAATGTCCCCTGCAGGTTATCAATCTACAACGGCCAGCAATTTGAACTAGCTGTTGATAATCCTTAGTATCAAGATGCGCGAGTAAAAAAAAATTCATTCAGTCGATGCGGCGAGGTTAACAAACAAATTGGATGAGAATAGAAAAAGCAGTTGAACAAATCCCTGTGGAAATCAAATTTTCAACAACCTCAGTATGTAAATACTCAGATTTTGTAATTCTTGTACATCGAAATAGAATAATGAGGGAAAAATCGGAAAAAGGATTTGAGGAAATCTTAAACAAACTGTACTTACCTGTGTTCACCTTGATAAATTCTTTGAGCCATTTTTATCTCGAAGACACACCACAGACGATTCTGAAAATATCAACTCTCCTAAGAATTCATTATCACATTAACAAACGGTGAGGAGGGTGCGGAAACAGGTGTCAATTAAACGACTCTTTCTTCAGAGCCTAGATTGATCCCAGTTAAGTTCTGTGACATTGTTTCCGAGAGCTTCTAATCCAGTGCGAGAGGCAGACAAGAAAAATCACTAGAGAAAGAGAGAAAAAATATTTCCACTGAACCCGAGGCTGTGACGCCGCCCTGGTCGACTATCAACCTTTACTAACACTGCCTTTAGACCAATATGTTAGTGAGTGGGCACCAAATCAATGGAAATGCTTTGTACGGATCGACAGCTAAGACTTCACGACAGCAGCACCTCCGATGTAGCAGCAACACTTTATCTCGGTTCTCCTATACCGCTGCCTTCATCAGATTCAATCCGTTATAACATGTCAATGATGTTGACCTTATATCATAACTTGAATGTCCAATAATTCTCCCACTTGACCAACTTTGTGATTTTTTTCCCTCATAAGATGTTAAAAAAAGAATCAGACTTAGATTCACACCTGTGGAATTGTAAAAACGAATTTAAAATTCTTTAAATGAAAAATTTATATCCTAATAAATGCGATTAAAACTATTTACAGTCGACTTTACATTAATGTTCTATGAATCGAACCGATGAAATGGAAAATATGTTCCTTCAAGTGGCACAAGAAGGTTTACCAACATCTATTAAATTCCCTTAGCAATTCCACGTCTTGTATCCATCTCTGAGAGCGTCCGCTGGTCGATCAGGAATCACGGCTTCTAACGGTTGAGCCTTATTGTTATCAGCGCCAACTTGTTGCTACAGAAAGGGGGCCATCGTTACATCTTTATTCGATTATAGCATCGAAATAATCACGAAATAACACGTCAAATCATGCGGCAACATTTCGCTCTTATCTGCACAGAGTCTAATTGGTTTCATACGAATTAATGCTGAAGAATCATAAAGCATTCTTATTTAAATTTTTTTCGGATTTGTTTTTAATAATCGGAATCTGATTTAAATCGGTGCATTGAGAAAAAAATATTGGTTTTCTTTCCGTTTTTTTACCACGTTATTCTTTTTTGCATTATCTTTCCATCAGTATAAACTAGTTTGTAGAAAGTTAGATTAATAATTTTTATATGAAGACATGTAATAATGTGCCATTTCCACATGGCTCTATAAATTAGGAAATTAATAGATATATATTAGCTTGACAGTATGACATACATTAATATTACATCATTTTGTAAATTAATATTGATTGGCTTTTTTCAAGGTGTTAACCAGAAAGATTTATCACGTGACCACTGCTTTAGGTGTCATGACAACAAAAGTGTTGCCCGAGGCCTTCCGATACGCGGCAATCGGAAGACCATGGAAGATGCCCTGGACAAAGGTGGTAAAAATGATTCTGAATAAGTTGAAACAGGCAAAATTTAAGTAATAACTTCTTTCCAATGTTCACGTATGTACATTAATACATCAATAATACAGACAGAGAATGCGTAATTTGTAAAAAAAAAAACAAAAAAACAAAAAAACAAACAAACAAAAACAAAAACAACCGCCCTTAAAGATTTTTACATCAACAAGAGCTTAATATGCATTATCTTCACATCGATATCATTATCAAAACCTGATTTTTTGGCGCGGATAATCTGGCTTTTGTATATTGATAGTAATAGCTGGAGTATATTTTCATCACAATATTATGTACAGTGGTACTATTTTCCCCCGTTAAATTATCTAAATTAGAAATATCGGAGGCGGTTTAATTTTGATTTCTGTGTTGGCAAGTACTAACTAAAGGTAATAAACGTCTTGCGAGGTTAGTCAACACAATTAATTTCCTCTTGACAAATGATTATGATAATTCTGGAAGAGTAATATGCTAAATTATTCAGTTTTGTAAAAATATTAAGCAGCATAGAGTATCTATGGGGGTCGATATTTTCATATTCTAAGTGAACCACCTTTTGAAGAGAAAGTTAATGAGGTAGTTCTATTTTGTCGATGTTTTCATTCAGTGGATCCTTTAAGGCTTTATGTAAGTGCTGCACGCGACCTTTTCGTTATCATAGTTTCCAGCCACTCCTAGCTCGGAACTTATTCATTAATGGTAACGGTGAAGCAATGTTGGAACAAAAGTAAATTAATTTGAGGCAAATCGATTGGGAATTAACGGTTGTCATGAGTAATCGTGCGGTGAATTACAAAATGGAGTTTGATTGAATGAATTTGTCTCAATTAAGCATACAAGGTTACTTAACATTGTGATGTAAGGGTCATGGTAAAAGTGGATCCAAGAAGAGCAGAGACCCCGGACAGTGATGTACACTGTAACTACATGTATTTACGAACAAACACTGTCAATTTATTTCCAACATTTCTAATATCACCGTTCCAAAATCTCAAATATTTAAACAAAGAACTTTGCATCGTAATCCAAAACAACGTAGATAGGATAAGGGACCAATGATATGGTTAATTCAAAAATTTGAAAAATTCTAAGCACACTGAGTTCATATTCAGAGCAAATAATTATTTATTATCTATCTTTCTTGTGTATTTAATTTAAAAGAAGAAACATGACAAACAGTTTAAATAAAAACTGTATCGACACGTCATATTTTTAATAATTAAACACGAATTTCAAGAATTCCTGATTTATAACCCTTTAAATGCCCTTTCAACTAGTCTTGCTTTCTACTTAAACGTGAGGCTACACGTGATCAGTGACGCAACTTCCTCACACGATTAATGAGAATCAACCTTTAATCATGGCATTTCACCACAACACTACGATATATCATAGTTATGTAAACTTAGGATTTCGTGCACTGTTCATAAGTAGTATCAGGCTATTTCACAATAATTGCTGTACTGCTTTATTGCAAGAAAAAGTTAGATACAATGTATGTAGCTTCGTTCGAAAGTCGTGACGGATAAAACAGGCAGCAATGACAACTTGTGTCTGTTATTGTTATTCTGCACAAATAACTTGAACGTCATAAAAGAAATGTTTTCAGCTTCATATATATATATATATATATATATATATATATATATATATATATATATATATATATATATATATATATATATATGAGGTGAACCATTATTGCAAAGTTTATCGGTAAAACTTTGAACCTAAATAAAATCAGTTCGTTAAACAAATCAAATACATAATATACCAAGGAATGCTAAGTTATACTATGATATAACAATAAGAACTGCACAATGATTTCGAGGAACATGTATTTTAGTGGAGTATATGAGCGAAATTTTACATTTGATGAAATATAGGGAAAAAGAATGGCGTAATTCAAAATCAATTCAATAGAAAATGTTTCAATGGTGTATCAACAGTTCTTAAATACAAATAAATATTTAATTTCAAATTTTGTGTTCACACAAAGCAGGCATACTGCAAGTTAACAGTTGTTTGCAGACGGCACCGCACGCTAAAAAAATGATCAAGACTAACTTTAATTTTTTTTTATTTTATATGTCTAATAGTTGAATTCTTCATCAAATGACTGATTATAATGAGGGAAAACCTTTCTAGGAAATTACACATACCTTGTCCAATAAATTAATTATAGTGAATTGACAGTAATAGTAAGCTCTGTATCCAATGTCGAAAGAAATTTATTTAAATCCAAACAGACTAAAAGTACATAGATTTTGCTATTTGTTTTGGATTTTGCATATTTTAGCGTTCATTTACTGGACTATTTATCTAATGGTCGAACAAGTAGTTGTCGCTATTCTAGTATTCAGTTCAAGATTATGATTTTCGTAGCATTATTCTAATTTGTGAATAAAAATATGCTATCCACAGAACTCTGAGTTAGGAGGTAGTACATGATACTAAGTATGTATGTTTTTATGCTGCAATTACCGTGTATTATAAAAGCTTTCTAGGAAAGGAAAATCTAAACAGTATACTTTTGTCCTGGAAGCATAACAAACCTTAAGGGAAGGACGATCACAAGTAATACTTAAAGTGTATTGTATATAGGTCACCCGAGTGACTGATGTAAACTATCCTTCTTTTTAAGTTTTTTAATATTGGAAGGGGAAAAACCATTTACGGAAAGACGATTATAAGCAAATACTTCCAATGTGTTGTATCTACATGTAGGTTACCTGAGTGACGGATAAACACTATTTTCCTTTTTTAGTTCCTAATAAAAAAGATGCGTTGAAGTTGCCGTTGGTGGTAATGTAAGATGAGAATCCTCTAATTTGTTATATACTTCTTCGGTGATAAAAGCCCACTGCAAGACGGTTTTTGATATGGAAACACAAGCGTACGTACCCGGAAATAATACTGCCAGAAGCTCTCTGATACATGAAGCATAATTTCTAAAGAATATTTAAGTCATTATAACCATTATTTTCTCGAATTATCCAATAAATGCATCGCTCAGTGAGGGTATGAACGCAATCTGTAAAATGAGACCGCGTTTCTCAAAATATCACCCTTGTACAATGGCAATATGCTGGAAAACGTGTGTATTTTTCATTCTGATTAAAACTACCTCATTCCTCTTACACTCATAATGGTTTGTCAGGTATCGATAAGAAGATGTACATTGACGTTATATTCTCATTCTCGCGTTTTTCTGAAATGACCTCCAAGTCGACTGGTTCACCCTTTTAGTCTTTAAATTGATTTTTAAATAATAACGGCCATTATTCCTTAATTCTTACATAAAATGATCGGATTTGACATTTTATCTTAAATGAATAAGTAGAAAGAACTTTATGTAATTATACTCTTCATCTTATATATTATTATCCCACTCCAAAGTAAATACCAGATAGTCCTAGTCGTAGAAAAACAATTCTATTTGTAGCAGAATTGTGTTTTATATATTCATACACAACTTATATGTATATTGAAAATAACTGATTTTGTATATTAACATTTTGGAGTATGAAAACAAATAACATGTATCCTTCTTATTAATAGATAGTTTAAATAATTTATTAATCAATCTGCTTTGTTCCTTCATCTGAAATTTCTATAAAATTGCTTGGTCCAATTTTATATCCAATTTTGTGTACGCTTTTAAACAATCATGATGCTAGGTATGTGTATAATAAAGACTTTGCAGTAGTTCATAAACTTTTCATAAAAAGAAAAGAAGAAATGACTGAAACGCGCCATTTTAAATAGATCTTTTCTTCTAATAACGAGATCTTTTCTTGTAATAACGAGATAATTTACTCGTAATAATGAGATCTTTTCTCGTAATAACGAGATAATTAACACGTTATAACGATTTTTTTTTCGTAAATACAAGATAATTAACACGCAATAACGAGATCTTTCTCTTAATAACGAGATAATTAACTCGTAATAACGAGATTTTTCTCGTAATTACAAGAAAATAAACTCGTAATTACAAGAATATTAACTCGTAATAACGAGATAATTAACTCGTTATAACGAGATAATTAACTCGTAATAACGTGATTATTAACTCGCAAGAACGAGATCTTTTCTCCTTATAACGAGATAATTACCTCGTAATAACGATATATTTTCTCGTAATTACGATAGAAAAATATTTTTTTATGTGGCCCTAATCGTCTTTCGTAAATATCAACTGTGACATAAATATTTTCTTTCATTTGGGTTCACGCATATCATGATGCAATAAATTGCATACTGCATGATACTGGATCATTTTGAAAACAGTCTTTGCACGCGAATGAAAAAATAACTAAAGATGGACTTCCATGGTATTTTGTTTTAAATGTCTAATTTATTTGTATTCTTCACAAATTTACCTATTATAATTGGGGTGAACCTTTCAGAAAACTACACATACCTTGTACAATATATCAATCATAGTAACTTGACAATAGCTTTAAGCTCTAAGTTAAATGTTGAATGAAATACAAGTCATGTAGATCTAAAACAAACAGTCTAAATAAACTCATACATTGTGTAATGGCCCAAATAGTGTACATGTAATCACTACCCTAGTGTATCGCTCAAGATAATAATTCTCATAACATTATATAGCTTATTAATTAAGATGTGAAAGAAAATTATTACACGTTATCCAAAGAAATGTGAGTTAGGAGGTCGTAAAGAATATGTATGGTTGTAAGTTGCAAATAAAGTATACTGTAAAAGTTGGTAGACTTTTTAGTAAAGAACAATCTAAACAGCATACAAATTTGTCTTATAAGCAGAGCAAACCTTTAGGGGAGGCCAATTACAAGGAAATACTTCAAGTGTGCTGTATCTACGTCATCTGAATGACTAATGTAAACTATTTTCCTTTTTTATTTCTAAATTAAAAATTGCGTTAAAGTCGCTGTTGGTCGTAATGTAAGAGGAGAATCCGCGGATTTGTTATTTACTTCTTCGATGACAAACGCCCACTGCAAGACGTTTTCTGATATGGTGACATATATGTACGTACCCGGAACAATACTGCAAGAAACGTTTTGATAGCATAATTTAGAGACTATCCACGTCATAGTAACCGATAGTTCCTCGAATAATCCAATCAATGCAGAGCACAGTAAGGGTTCGAACGCAACCTGTAAAATGAGACAGCCATTCTCAAAATGTCATTTTAGTATAACAATTGGAAATAAATGTGTTGGAAAATGAAATCAAATCTATCTAATAGTTGCGTTGTTATAAAATTTTATTATGAAGTAAAGAAATAATTGTATTGCTATACAGTATCATTGTCAAGTAAAGAAAAAATCTTACAGGTTAATTTGTTGTAGCTTCAAAATTTGAATATTTTACTCCTTATTTTAGATTGAATTATTTATTCATAGGATGTCTTGCAGTTGAGTGCAAACGGCACGATTGGATAGCTTTTAAAACAATCACTGCACACATAGAAAACTACACTATCCTTGTACACAATAGTCTTTTTACTCTAGTCGTTAAGTTTAATATATTATTTAACGCTTTAAGGAAATATGTTTTAAGTAATAACCTAATATCTTTAGCGCGACTAAACTGAAAGTTCTAGTGAGCTTTTTTTAGTCGTCTGTTCTTGTCGCCCGTCTAAATGTCTTTCCGTCTGTGCAACTTTTTTTTAATTTCGACTTCTCTAGAACCACTAACCTAAAAGTATTTTCCGCAAAATTTGAAACGAAGTATTGGTACGGATATTAAAACTAAATGCCAAGCCCTTTACCAATCGAAGAAGCGATATAAATCTTCTAAGAAAAAAGGTTGGTGTCTCCAAAAAATCTTATCTAGAACCGTTGCCCCAGAAATGCCAACATTTTTAACCAGAAAGGTTACGTGTAATTATAGTTTTGCTTTTTTAAAACTAATTTATAAGCCTCTTGTGAAGATAGTGTAAACTCGAAAATATTCAACCCGTTACCCCGACCCAAAAGTGGTTTAACATGAATAAAAATATATAACATAAGCAATTTACAATCACAGTGACATACCGGTAATATGTCTTAGGACTTAAGAAATTGTTACTTTAATTATCGGTAATTATTTAGGAAATCGTGTGTATGGTTTCATTGTCCGAAAGAGCGAATATTAGATACTTTAGATACTTTAGATACTTTTCCCCTATAACCTCACAGGTTTAAACAATCGTAAATTATATTTTCAATGTGACTTTGAAATAGTGAAAATTTGATTCGCGTAAATTTTATATACCGTTTTAGGCTCTGATTCGCGGAAAAATCATGACGCGGAAATAACCTGATATACGGTAATATGTCTTAGGACATAAGAAATTGTTACTTTAATTTACAATAAACCTTAACCTTAAATTGTGTCTGCGATTTGAAATACACATGTTTTGTGTCTGTTTATCTTTTGGCAGGATTGAGGTTGAAGGATGCCTGATAGTTTTCAGTCACAATTTTGCAAGTCTCTAGACAGTGATAAACACATTAAAATTATTCTTCTCAAGAAGAGTAATGCATGCTACAATTTGTGTTATTTATTGCAAGCATCTTTTTTTAAATTATACCGACCCATCTCCCCACACCGGACCAATACGGTGGCCTCAGGAGGGGTTAAAGTTGCAATAATAAGTAAGGAATGCTTTTAGAATCTTCTTTTTTTCCAAATACAATTCATTTGCCGAAATTTAGATATATACATGTACCTTATATTTAGAAAACTAAGAAAAGGAAACAGAAACTGAAAAAATTAGTTCTCATTAAGGTAATTTCAATCCTACTTGGCCTGAGACATCCTTTTGCAAAACGGCAGTCAAGTTTGTTCATTGCATTAAAAAGAGACTGGTTCATTTCAAGGGAAGACAATGAGAAAAAAAAAATAAGGAGACATATAGTACACAAAATTTTCAAAATCTTCTAAAAATAGTTAGAAATAACAAAGCTAAAATTAAACTTGTTTTAAATAAGCATGCATTATAATCACATCAAACACATCCAAACCATGACCCTACGGGGTCTGGAAGGGATATTCAAAAGTAGCTCAAAGTTCATCGAACAGTTTTTAACACTTACTTCTTATGTTCACAAAACATACCACTCGGACAATGTTGATACTAGTAATAAAGTTGGTCAGACAGAATACAAAAAAGAAACAAGAGATAAAGATATGTAAAAAGTGAAGGATTTATCCCCTGCTGATCAGAGAATAATATTTTCATTTCCTTTCAGTTTGAAAGAAAATTTCCTCTGGTAGGTGAGTGAAAATTAAGTATGTTGAGCAATTGTAATATGTTGCACAAAGTAGGAATTTTTTTCCATAAGCCCTTGATTTTCATATTTAAATTCGCTTTCTATATTTACTACACTGTACGGTATTGTAATGGATATAGTACAGTATGTTTTCGTTGTTTCAACATCACACTGGCTAATCATTGTGTCAAGAAGATTAAGTGTAAAAAATGTGACGCAAATGTTTTGAACGTTTTGTAAACCTTTGCACTGGGGTTAATAATTATTTCTGTCGACAAACTAGAAAAAGAGACGCCGTGAAATGAATAAAAAGATATGAATGTATAAAAAAATATGAATGTATTATATTATATATTCAGCTTAAAATGATATTTTTATAGCATTATTCTTAAAAGAGTAAAAAAAAATATTTACTTTCATATTTAACCGACCGCCTTCTGGCGGCCGTTTATGATATTTTGTGAATGACAAGATGCATAATATACTTCAATACGAGATGTCTGTGAATGTTCTGAATGATTCAAATGCTTAAAAGTCCTGAAAAATAAATGTTTGAGCAGCATACATGTCCCTAGAACATGCTGTATTTTGGAGAGAACGACAAAATAGCACAGGGAAGTACTTCCAATGACTTACATCCTTTTAGGTCGTCTGAGTAACCAAAGTGACCTATTTTCTTTGTTCAGTTTCTTTGTATTGCGCGCTATTGGATGAAGTGAAAATTGATAATCCTACAACAGATAATTATTTTTATGCCAGTATACTTCAATAATAACACTGAAGGTGCTAATTATATAATTAACGATAACAGATACATAAAGCAACAGGTGTATTGCACAGTGAATCATGGCATACTATAAAACCTGGCCTAGCCCCATTGGCCTGGTCTCACTTTTGGCCTCAAAATTGGCCTGGCCCAAAATTTTGGACTGGCCTTAAATTTTGGCCTGGCCCCGAATTTGGCCTCTTTAAAAATTGTTGGCCTCAAATTTTCAAATTTTTCTTTTTCTCGTTTTCTTATATTTAGATTGAATATTTATTGATTTCTTTTAGAAATTGAAAATTCAGTGCTTTTTTATGTTAAAAGAATAATCATATGAAAAAAAATATATACGAAAAGAGACCGATTTTTCAAGATTGATTAATTTAATCCATGTCTAAACACACAGAAAATTCCTAAGACATGCATGTACAGCACTGCTATTACTATTGATAAGGAATAGATTATGCCATTACCAAAGCGATTTACTTTAAAACTAAGAGTCACCACCCCTTCCCCCTCCCATTTCAAAGTTAAACATCATTTTAAGAGACAGACCTGATTGATATCCAAAACATTTGTAAACTGGTTCATAGCATTATATTGTTGTCACTGTGTAATGCACTTTAAAATTTGCAGTTTGTTTAAATTACCTGTCAACACCGATCAAGCCCAAATTTCCCTCCCCAGCAGAAATTCAATATCAATCTTTTCTGTTGCTAATTTGCTATATTGAGGTCAGATTCATTGCCTATCCTGTCGTTTAACATTTCACACGGTTAAATTTAATTAATGGCATTTGTGAACAACTGCAACATTGCATCCTCCGATACCTTGACTCAGCAATGGTCATTAATCATCACCTCCTGGTTAGAGTAGAGATTCATGCATGTGTTGCTTGTATATTTAGGAAACAATGGGGAATTGTCATTATCAGAATTTGAACAAAGCAAAACATTTTGTGACCTTTGGTGTTGGTTAGAACAAATAGTGGCCTCTTCCAATATTTTCTTCTCAAACGTTGGTTAAAGATGAGTACATAGATATTGTCCTGTCCTGAGAACAGTTTGATCTTAATACATAGCAAAAACATGCCATGGTTATACAATGGCAGGGCAAAAATCACATTCTTAAGTTCTTAAGAATTTCAAACAGGCTGATTGCTGCTGAATAAAAATCAATTAGAATGGATTACTCGACATACCTTTGGTCATAAATATACATTGTTAGTACCTTATTTTCAATTGTACCTATTATTTTTAAAAGACTATCACAATAAGACAGTAAAGCCACCAAGTAAGATGTTTAAGGACGTCGTTTACTCAGGGTTTGATTTCTCAAAATCAATCCGGATTGTTAAAAAGTTCAATGTCATGAGTAAAATTTGTTCTAAACACTAAAAGTATTTATGAAATGAATTATTATTGACAAACCATTCGATATTTTTACTATATCATGGAATTAGGCTCAAACAAAGTTGGACGTTTAGCAAAGCAGAGGAAATTCGGACTAAAATTTTCAGATTTTGTTTTTCACTTAAATATTTTTGGTAGTACTGTAATATTCAAAGTTAAGATTTTATTTGTTAGTGAACATAATTTTGCATATTTTCTGTTGGTTTTATCTCACTTTTTCATTTAGATATTTGAATGGCACACACTACAAAAATATTGAAAAATGCTTAAAAACGATAAAAGACACCATATCTCAAAATCTTGATCATTGACCTCATATAACTTTTATACCAGCAGAGTAAGGTCAATATGCCTAGTTTAAAGCTATAAATGTTTTAGTATTAGCATCATTCAATTTTTTGTAAATTTGAATCAAAAAAGGGTAGGAATTTGAAAACTGATAGAGGAAATTCGGACTGGAATATTCAAAAAAATTGTGGATGAAAACTTAATGCTTTGTGTCTGTTCAGTGTCACTGCCATTCATAAACTGTATTTCATTTTTAAAAGAGTTAAGCAATTTGTATTATTTTCACAATTAAGAAAATTTCAATCATGGTATAAAATTTTTAGGGACTTTTCTTATATTTTCAAAAAATATTCAGTGGCCATTATCTCAAAAAGTAGGTCATTGACCTACTTTTTTGAAAGTGGAAAATAGCACTACAATGATAGGTCTTTAATACACAAATGATTGTTTTTCATTATCATCAGAGGATTTTTTTTTCATTCTGAGTAAACGTATACCTTAATATGGATTAAAAATAAATCAATAAAAAATCAATAAAAATCATTAAATATGTAAAGAAAATAGAAAAATAAATTTGAGGCCAAACATTTTTGTAGAGGCCAAAATTTGAGGCCAAGCGAATGTTTGAGACCAGGCCAAAATTTGGGGCCAAGCCAATTTTGAGGCCAAAAGTGAGGCCAGGCCAACTTTGAGGCCAGGCCAGGCCAGGTTTTAGAGTATGCCGTGAATCATGAAGTGAGACCGTGATTTTCAAAATGTCACCCTACGTTTCCAATGACAGCCTACGTCACTCGGTGTTTCGAATTAAGCAAGGCGCTTTGAGTTCTGCGTACATTTTGACCTGGCCTGCAACCAATCTAAAACGTGTTAAATATCTAAATAAGATTTTTAGGTTTTTATTACATCATCATAACTAATTGTTGTCGTGGCAGTATACGTACGTTTGAACATAGATAAATAAATGTTCGATTATAACTTTAAGTCTTCAGATCTAATTTGTGTCTTTTAAATTAGGATTAATCTTTAAAAAGAAAGACTTAATTTTAGTTCAAGCATTTGGAAATTTTGAATAGCATTTTTAATGTTAAGAATGGTTAACTTTTAGAGGCATTTAGAGTGACTGACTAAAAGTTGAATATCATAATCCCATTCATAAGGAAGGTAGAGGCATGTAGCATATAATTCTTTGTTATGTATACAATGAATGTGTTTTTGTATAAGGTTACAAATACATCATGTAATGTACTTTAAAGAAATTATAGTGATGTCTAAGAGAGAAAGACTCGGACCAAACAAGATCCCATTCTTCATTTTTTGAATAGATACCTTTATAAATGAAGAAACGGGAATTAAATAATTTTAAACTAGATAACACATACGAGGATTGTTCAATATGTAGTGTGTATTGTACGAATTTCAACTATCAGTTTACTCAAACAGTAAAATGAACACTGCTTCCCTTCTTTTAAGTCTTCGCAGTTTGAAATACATAATTTCAATCTCTGAATCCCTTTCTGAAATGCGTCACGGTACGCTGACTTCTGTCGGTCGTCCGTGTGACGACCAGCGCATCATTGAACAGGAACAGACTAAGCATTTCAATATGCTGGTACACCCTACAATGATACAATAGTCACATGTATTTCACTGAAAAAAAATGCTTAAAATCACATAAAATACAGTTTTTATCATTTGTAAAAGCATTTTTGTCAATAAATTGGTTTTATATAAAGAAAAAAAACATTGCAAACAGAAGCCATATGATGTTACAGTAGGACTTGCTGCTTGATGACTACCGTTAAAACAGACCTCTTGTAAAATAATGAGCTAATGGTTTGTCGAGACTTGTAGCGACGACAAGCAACGAACTTTTTAAGTTTTGGAAACAGGAAAAAGTCGGATGAGAGTACATGTTAGTGGCTGTGGCAATGTTGTAGCATTATAATAAGGTAGGCAAACATGCCTAAATCCTGACACAGGACGTACTTTATGATAACATTTCTTGAGGTTTTTTTTAATAACATCTCGGTAATACCGACATGTAAGACTTTTGCCCTTCGACACTGGAATTTATATGGATGTTATACAGCCACACAAAACGAAAGAACTTTTTTGTTCCTACGGTTCCAATGGCAATTATTGTTTTTTTTGGTGTGTTTTTTTTACAGAATTTAGTTACATGTAGCCGCATTTTGTTTCCATTTTTATACTGGTTCGAAATGTTTAACTTATCTTTCGTCATCAATAAAACTTTTGCAAACTGTTTTTAAATAAATTAGGAAACATTTTTAGCAATTGCTTAGCGTTTTGTACTCGTACCCGGCTTTGGTCAGTTGAAAATTATGCTGTATGCGTCTAGCAAAAACTGTACTTATAGAATAGATATGGCACGCCAAATTCACAAAAATTAGCTAAACATAGTTTCACAGTTAAACTAGGTTTATCGACTGTTAACTATAGTTTACGGATCTGAACTATAGTTACCGACGTTAATCTATATTTCACATCGGTAAACTATAGTTAACGCGATAATCTATGTTTCACATCTGTAAACTATAGTAAACACTGAAAACAATCATTTGCGGTTGTTAAACATAGTTTATATGATAAATAGGGTTTTATGATCAGTAAACTACGTTTTACAAATCTGAAGCACGCCAAATTCACATAAATTAGCAAAACATATTTCACAGTCGATAAACTAGGTTTATCGGCTATTAACTATAGTTTACGGATCCTAAACTACATGTATAGTTACCGACGTTAATCTATACTTCACATCTGTAAACTATAGTTTACGAATGCAAATCTATCTTTTCTGTCTGGAAATACACGTTAACAATAGATTTTGCTGATAAATATAGATTCACATCTGTAAACTATAGTTTACATTCGTAAACTATAGTTTAGAGATGATAAATATAGTTTCACGATTGTGAAACTATGTTTATCAGATAAACTATGTTTTACAATCGTTAATTATAGTTTTTGGTTCTAAACTATAGTTAACTGTCATTTATATTTATAAATTATATTTAAAAGACATAAACTATAATTCACGATCCTTTACTACAGTTTTGAGAGATAAACTATAATTTACGTTTTTTAATCATAGTTTATCGTCTTAAACTATAATTCATGTTCGTAAACTATAGTTTACGTCTGTTAAACATAGTTTATGAGTATGAATGTGTGTTAACTACATGTATAGTTTTCAATTTAAAATCTCGAGTAACAAATCATGAAAGGCGATACAAAATGTGCGCCATTGTAGAAAATGGCTCTTTATACAGAAGCACGTGCGAAGTTGCCCTCTGTACAAATAAAGATCGTTACATTGTCAGTAGGCCTAATGTAAAAATTGATATGCAGCCTACCCATATTTTCGCTGTTGCTGGCCATCGTGCCCCTCGTCAGCTTTCGCCGTACAGTAAATACAATTAAAAAAGCCTGCATTTTTTTGTTGTTGTTTGTATTGATTTTTTTTAAATCAAAATAAAAAAAGTTAAGTTATTTTAATAATTTCAATTGCCATAAAGTTATCGAAAAATCACTTTTCTTGTCAAAAAGAAATATATATCCTAACAACGAATGAAAATGATCGCTGTTAAGGCAAAATCTTATCTTGCTGTAACTAGGATGAACGTATCTATGATTTACGAACAAAACTCTAGTTAACTATAGATTCAATCGTAAACTATAGTTTAGGGTCGTAAAATATAGTTTCACAGAGAATTCCGCATGTCAGATACTAAATGAGAGATTCTGTTTGTAAACCATGCTTTACAAACCTAAAACTATGTTTATCACATTTTTGTGAATTTGGCGCCTTAATTTAGTTTAGAGTTGTTAATCATAGTTTCACAATGGTGAAACTATATTTATCAGATAAACTATGTTTAATAATCGCAAATGATTGTTTTCAGTGTTAACTAACAGATGTAAAACATAGATTATCGCGTTAACTATAGTTTACAGACGTGAAATATAGATTAACGTCGTCAGCTATAGTTTTCGATCCGTAAACTATAGTTAACAGTGGATAAACCTAGTTTATCGACTGTGAAACTATGTTAAGCTCATGTTTGTGAATTTGTCTGATTAATGTAGTTTCACGATTTGTGAAACTATAATTAACAACTCCTTTAAAACTATAGTTTACGATTGTAAATTATAATTAACAAATGTGAATCTATATTTATCAGCAAAATCTATTGTTAACGTTTTTTACAGATAGATAAACTATGATTATCATTTGTAAACTATAGTTTACATTCGTGACATCACTTTCAATTATTTTTTTTCTTAAAGGGACTTGGACACGATTTGAGATCAAAAATTTTATTTTTATTTTTTATGTATTAAATGGTTTACTGGTGCATTATAAATGATAACTAAAATATTGAATGTTAATGTTAAGTTACAAGCGAGATACAGAGGTAAGAACTGATTGATATGTAAACAAAGCTCGAGTCTTATAGCTGTTTACAAAAAATATAATGTAGAGAATAACCATTTCTTAGACAAAATGGCATGTAAAAACAATTCAAACTTATTCAATATCTTCATAAATACTATTATCAACAAAAGAAAAGTACATTTGATTGAAACTCACACCAATACAACACAAATGTAAAAAAATGACAAATTTCGAGGTTTGTTCACAAAACAAAGAATTATGAACTCTGATTCTTGCTTATAACTTGATATTTGACTTTCAAATTTTGACATAGCATTATAAACTTCTTTATTTATCAGTATAAACATCGAAAATAGAAAAATAAAATTTGAAAATTTTAAGTGAAATCGTGTCCAAGTCCCTTTAAGAGACATTTGCCTTGCCTGTTACAGATACACCTCGGCAAGATTTTGCTGAATCTTTGGCAGACTCTGTCCCAGTCAGAATTGTTTTTCTTCCCCTACGAACTGTCTCATAAAATACCTTATTACCCATTAACTTCCATAAATTCAGTAGCAATTTGCATTGTCGAATGAACTTGTCTTGTGCGAACTTTTATATAAGCTCAGAATTTTTTCAATATTCTTAGCCCGTTTCCATCTACTTTTTCAACATTGTTCAACGACTGGCTCTATCAAAAAGACTATATGTTAAAAACGATGTGGAGCTGAAGGTTCGTTAGTGTACCGTTTGAAAGGCATAAAATCATTCACGAAGTCTTGCAAAGCGTTATCGCGCTGTATTAGTATACACATGCTACTAACATAACAAACAGTCTTCGTATGTCAACAGAAACTGTTTTCAGTACAAACATTTCTAAAATATCCACTTTGCTTGAAACTCGACCATATTGCTAAATTATACTAGATGTTATAACAATCGTACTTTATGACCTGGCTTCAAGCAAACGCAATAATGGTTATATGTGACTCTCATACACGTAACAGGATTTTTAAATACGCAATTCACATCTTTTTGTCTGTGCTTAAATATCAAACGTGTGCAAAACGGTAGCACACCTCAGCATGAAGTCCTCAACTTTTAATGATGTTTACGAATTTGTCTACATGTATTTGTTTGAAGTTTGTACTGTCTTTTCTAAGTAGATTTAAAGAGCAATACATGTCGCCCACTTATTTAACCGTTCTCACTTCTAGCTGTAGAGTTCAAAAATGCTTAAGCAAAAACAAAACTTCCTTGCTATGCGTAGGAACACTATTTCTGGATGTTTATTGGAATCAGTCTCCCTCGGGAAGATCCCTTTGAGAGAATCACAATCAAATTTGAGAAAGGACACATTAAACTATGACTTGAACTACATTGATTATCCTAACATAAACGATGTGGAGCTGACAACAGGACTGAAATTATTAGTATTAAGCGTGGAAAATCACAAAGGGGAAAAGAAGTTTATTATTCTAGCAAAACACGCAAAGTTGCATAATGCAAAATTTGTTACTAATTTTCTTTTTTTTGATGGACAATAAATATGTCTAATGACACAAAGCAGACAAGGTAACAGAGTTAAAAATAACAACAACAGTTAACCGAACAAATATCGGAGCATCTCTATATATCTATCCATCCATCTATTGATCTATCTATCATTAATTTTATATGGCTGCCTTCTTTCCTTCTATCCTCCTCCCACAATAGCTTGTCAATATATTGCACAATGGGAAAGAAACACCTTTTCCCCCTTTAAATGTTGTACGTTCCTCACATAGGGTGATTTCACTATGCATCGGACACCTTTAGGGTTTTCCCTTTGTTCATTCATCAAATATCGTCCAAATATAAATAAAACTTGTTCTAAAAGTTACGGTCTATGTGGTTCCTCAAGAAAAAGAAACTTTTTAAATAAACTACATTTTTAAATTCAACTCGTATTTTTGTGTTGGCTTTTGAAATGAAAATACAATGTAGTATAACCAAGTTAATAATTAATAGTCTAAGATGGCGAAATCGATGATGGAATTTAAAAAGAATATTGCACTATGAATTATGTACAGAACAAGAATCTTTAAAATATTTTTTTTTACTTCCGTCATGCATCGTGCATTTAGCGTGATTTTTCATCATCTAATACCCAGTATAATGATACTGATATACCAAAACTTGACACGGTATAAAAAATCATATCATAAGCAGAATACAGTGTAGTTTAACCAAGTTAATAATTAATAGTCTAAGATGGCGAAATCGATGATGGAATTTAAAAAGAATATTGCACTATGAATTATGTACAGAACAAGAATCTTTAAAATATATTTTTTTTACTTCCGTCATGCATCATACATTTAGCGTGATTTTTCATCATCTAATACCCAGTATAATGATACTGATATACCTAAACTTGACACGGTACAAAAATCATATCATAAGCAGAATCTCTTGTCAGCTCCGCCATTATGTATTCAATAGACAAAAAAACAAGTATGGTTATAAGAGCACAATAAATCACTTCAAAATATAAAGGCACTGGTCAGCGAAGAAAGAGACACTTATGGAAAGGCCCATAGAACCTTTCAATGGGAACATTGTGTGATCAACAGTTTCTATGGCAAAAACAAAGAAAAGCAATTACGCCAAAATCAATATTGTCAATGTCAGGAAAGCGCTCTTCAAAAACAAGTCGAACTATGGCTGCAATGACGCTCTAGTCGACAACCGGTACATATATTTATTCTGAAGGACTAAATAACTGATGTTTCGTGCATCGGGGTCTATGAACTCACTATCAAAGGGACACAGATGAATTTTTCACGAAAATGGACCACGGAAAATTGATATGAAAATATCGATTGAATGGTCTTTCTCGCAATTTCGTTAGCTTTAATTGCACTGGAAGAAGCGCGTCCTGTTTTGATGGTTCAATAGATAGAAAAACATGACAATATGTGCTGACCTCATGATATTGTTTTCATACTCTATAGAATTTATTTTTTATATATTCTTTTATTGAAACCCTCATACATGTATAAACATATCACGTTGAACATTTGCTGTTTACAAATCATTCCTTTTATAATCAGAAATATTGTTTACGATGAGATCAAAACAGAATGTCTTTTCTATTACATTTTTGTCTGTCTTAACACTACAAATCGATTTCGAGTTGTAAGGTCCAATAAATTGAAATGACAGACTGTTGTGGCGCAAGCGGGGTTTGAGTCATTAAAAAAATTAAATGAAAATCGCATAAATATTTCAATATTTAATATTTAATCGTACAATTGCTGAAAGACATATGATTATAGTAATAAGATATTATTCTTTGAATATTATAAAGTGATAATTTCGGTCGGAGCGTGTTCAAATCTATCATAAAGCCCCTTGGACTCTATTGATTTGACCAAGCTTGACAAAATTATCACCTCATAATACTCAGAGAATGATTCCTTATTCCTTAATTACAGGAAGAGCAAATTCTGAAATGGGGAAGGCAGCAGGCAATACGGAATAAAAAAAAGCAACCCGCGTGATCTGTAAATGTTTATACTGATATGTAACTTACATGTATAATCGTTCTAATATCTATACAAAGTGACCTTAAATTATGTACTTAACAATCAGTATGTTTTAATGACGGGAGATGTGTCAGCCCGTGTTGCTTTTTGCATCCAATGTTTTTCAATCGTATCGATACTATTAGTATTTGTATAAACAATTGACAAAAAGAAAACATTTTTTGCATCGATTTGAGGAGTTTGATTTGGTGACCTAGTCTATCGTTCTTGTGTGGGCTAAGTGCGTTGAAGAATTGTCGATCATTAAACTGGTTCTGTTTTTTCAAAGATTTCTGACGGCTTCTTTGTTTTTTAAAGAAATAATAAAAGTACTTAGATGATGTAAAACTAATACCATGACCTTTACAGCATAATAGAAACCTAAGACCACTTGATTAAAAAAATAAAGAATTCAGTGATTAATTTAATGTACTAAATAAAAACAAGATAACTGGACATGATAAAGAAAAGATCAAAAGAAAAATTTATTGAAGAGTCTAATTGGATTTTTTTTTTACAGTCAAACTTGGTAGATCATATAAAGTGCATTGCAATAAACTGCTATATCAGGCGACATAATAATAAACTTATCTTGTGAAATCGTTTTTTTCAGTTCAATTTTCTTGTGTGCGTCTGTGTCGTTTATCTATACCAGTTAATATCAATATTTACAAAACAAAAGAGACAAGACAAATTAATGATATCGATAGCAAAACTCTTACACAAAATTAAATCTGATCAGAAATTTAAAAACGAAAAGACAAAAATGCTCGACACAATTTATTTCTCTGAACCTGACCAAGTATCGAGCCAAAACAATACTGTTGAATCATTTAAAGTTATGTCCATTTGGTCCATTTTCGAGAATGTTGTGGACGAAGTTATGTCCTTAGCGAATTTAATATTATGAAAAATAATCTTTATTCATTATTCATTGACGCATATGTACAAACCGACAGTTTCCCGTTTTTCAAAACTTTACATTCCAAATGCATCTAACAAATATATCCTATATCAAATATTAAGATGAGTTTATATTGTGTGGGACACTTCTCCCCTAAAACAAATACTAATTATCAGAAAAATACCCAATATATTAAGTATGTCTCATGCAACGAGGATCTAAGGTTATATTTTAGACTTCAAGACAATGGAATGACATCACAACACAACAGCTTTTGAATTTTTTCCCTTATACTTAAACATTTCATTTTCCAACACACATCGCATAAGATGGTACTATTTTAACTTTGTAATTTTTCTTGGCCAAATCAACGTTTTCTCTGTTCCCTATTGTGATGCTTTACATCATGCGTACTAGTACATGTATTGACTTCTTTTTTCCACTTTTAGATAGATAACTCTTGATATCTATTTGAGTGTCCTGAAGGAGATATATTTGCAGTGTGAAATTATCTGGACTTTGACCCAAGAACTTAAAAGATGATGTATCAAGTCTGCCATTATGTTATTTGTTCGAAACGTACACTGGAGGATGATATTCTTTTAGATAAAAACGACAAGGGCCAAGAGTAATTTTACAATTATATTAAAAGGACCCAATGAACTCAAATGTAAAAAAAAAAAAGAAAAGAAAAAAACAAAGTTTAACGAAAAGAGAAGTAAACGGTCATGGTTTGCCAAGATTGATTGTTTCGTCAGTAATTTTCTTACCTTTATTAGTTATTTCATCGTCTATATCTTAAATGTATCTTTGCTATCGCGGGTCGATGAAAAAAATTCAATACTTTGATTTTGCGTTCCCTTGTGAGATCTGGTGAAGTACATAAAAGAAAAAAGTCACTGATGAGACAAGGAACGTCGAGATGGACAGATAGCCCGATTAATAATTCAACTGATATCTAATAAGCGGGGTTCCATTCACCATTATTACAATTCTATTGAAGCAAGGCAAATATCATCGCAAATGACCTGACGACTTGTGAAGGAGCTGAATCGTTGTCAGCCACGTCCTGTAGCTAGAGGTTTGATATATTCTGTAAATGTTATCTTACGATGAATCTTCTGCAAGATCTTCTACGCATCTAGTAGAACAAAGAAATCATTCCAAGTAGTGTGTAGAAAGCAGAAAACAACACCAGAAAGATTTTAAAAAATTAACGAGCAAAATTAAAAATCGAAATGATTTATCTCACATTTAATTTATCGATTTAATTTATGAAGTTTTCTCAAGTTTTTATCCAACTAAAGTAGAGGTAATATTATATACAAATTTTCATTTTAAAGAATCTTAACTTTTGTAAATGACAGTGCATGTATAAAAAAAGATACAAGACTTGGTGTTTTAATATTGTCGATATTACGACAGAAATACTTACAACGGCAGATGCTTTATATTTTCTCTCAAAGCGACTTGTCACCGTTGTGCGTGTGTGTGTTTATATCTATATCTATATCTATATCTATATATATATATATATATATATATATATATATATATATATATATATAAGTTAACAATTTGGTTTTTTACATTTTATTACATACACCTTTGTTCAAAGACATTTTTCTAGAACATTTCATCCCTTTGTTAGATCATTAAACTGATATACACGAAAATGTCAACGATCTTTGAGAAGCTATTGTTCCCAATCATTATATCTCTGTATCAGTTATACAAATCAGGACTCGCCATATAAAAGGCCCTATATCTCGTGATGTATATCGATTTATCACTTGTTTCCGCTGGAGTTTGTCAAATGGCGTTAGAGTTTTCTCATTTTTTAAAAAATCATACATAGTGGAGAATATCGAACTGTTAACTGTTTTGCACTTATTTGATTTAAAAAAAAAATTGGTTTCAAAGAAAAGTTATTGAGTTAATCCAATTTTCACAATGTGAGAAAGAACACAATAAGAGTAAGGCACGCTAAAACCTTTTTAAACTTCTTGTTTTTTAAATTGTAAAACCGTTCATGCAAACAATTATAAACCAAATTTCGATATATTTTTTTCTTGCTGGTTGACTTCACACTTAGTATACCTTAGCGTAAGACAGAAAGATTACAATGAAAGATATGGGCTTTTCTGAAGCACCGAACTAATTAATTCTTTGAAATAAAACAAAATTATGATTACTTCCAAATTGGTGTTCAAAATTTATATTAATTATTTCTTAATTTCTTGTATGTACAGGTATATGTGTACGGTTGCTAATAACATACGTTTATATGTGTTTCGGTAATATCCTTTAAGAATACAATAACTCGACTACTTGTCTTTTTTATGTACTACTTCGCAAAATTTTTACACATTTTGCCTAAACATCACGATTCGTTTTAAATTTTTAAAGCTGATTGGAAGTTCCTACGTTGTGCAAATGGACATGTGATAAGTATATGCACATTCAAATATGTTAATAACGATATCTGAATTTTTATGCAATAATTGTCAAAAGATTAAGTTTAAGTGACTGACATTTCATCAAATGATTTAAATTACATTATTTTGATCTATTTTTCGTTTTGATAATTAATTTTAAAGCAATAAATGTAAATGAAGGAGTCACGGCTACCTAAATAAAGGAGAATTTTTCTGTAGAAGTCTTCTTTTCGCCACATATATTAACCGAGTTTAGCTGGTATGAAATATCCCTGTTTAAGCTACACCTACCCAAAGGTTATTTGTTTAACAAACATTTATCTCTTTACAACAAGAATTAAGAATGATTGTTTTATATTACATTATACGTCATTATCGCTATCGATGACATTGCATATACACTGTAATAAGAACTGTTCCACCTAATCGCATCAAACCTTATTCATAATCATTTTACCAACACAAACAATACAAAAATGTGTTCAAATACTTTTTTCTTACACAGAATTATAATCAGACTTTTTGATGGTTACTAGACATTCACGTGATAAGAAAACACGTGCATCCAAAAAATATTTGAATATTCAAAAAAAAAAAGAGGAAAATTTTAAGCCATAATATACAATATGTATTGTTAACAATATTTGAGTTTAGTTATGCTCATTACATCATTGAAACCCTTTCTAAACATATATGTCTTTTGTAACCAAATCCAATGCGTATATCACGACCAGGAAGTACACGAAAACTATGTAAAATGTAGACATGAACGGTTGTTTTTTTTCTTTGAAATGATGGTTAGTTTCATGTAAAATGTAAAACTTTTGTAGAACAGTTTCATTTGTACCTGTTTTATATCTTAATATCAAATCTGAAAATCCCTTAGATGAGAACGTCGGATTTTTTTTTCATTCTTAATTTCGAGGGACATTGTACATATTGTTTCATGCGACCAAGGACGATGCTGTTTCGAACCGAGCACATTTTGCTTCTTGACGCATAATGATTAGTACTGAGTGAAAACATGGATCCTTACATACATGTATGTAGTACATCCTCAGGAAATGTCATTGCTAAAATAATGGCTATATCGAGTTTTCTGTGCATAGTGGCTTACAAACGTTTGCTTCATTCTACTTTTGAGGTTCGCCATTTTAGAAGTTATTTACAGTTTATTATTCACAGTTTAATCCGATACTGATTTGTCATTCAACAATCCGGTATTCACTATAATAATCAAATAATTTTTTAAATTTTAGTCTCACGGGAACCTTACAGACAGACCAGGAACAAAATAAAGGATAGGATTTAAAATATAGCGCTTTTTAGGAAATCGGTGTCAGGTTATTGATGCGAACTTTTGAGCTGTAAAATATTAAGAGATTAACGGAATTATGGAGCATGTATTATATAAAATACAAAAAATACTGATAAACCGACTACATATCCACATGAAATATTTATACCCGCTCTTGATTAGATTCTTCAGTAGACGTGAGGGCATTTTGATTGCATTTTTTATTTATGTGATCGTTTTATAAATGTCAACAATCTATAACAAAATACTTGTTAATCACATTTACCGTTCTATATATGAAGTTTGCATAGTTATGGCGCTGATGATAGCTGGAAACAGAAATCATATGTCAACTGTAAGCCGATTCATGTAGCCAATCATTTTGCAACACATCAAAACTATTTTCTCATAAAAAAAAGTTTTTCTCACCACTTGAAGAATTGGTGATACATTAATATTTAAAGCAAAAGATGGACATAGTATGTCTCTATCGTTTATTCAACTGCAAGGAAACTAAGAGGTTTGGGAGGTGACTGAATGTCATAGCTCTAAGATTCAGTCACTTTTAAGTCATCTTTCAGTCACCTTTTAGTTGGCTGAATAGCAGAATTGCATAGTGTGGGAGGTGTTATGCTTCTAGTCCGGGCAAAGAAGGTGGAGTGATACAGGCCAAAAACACCGCCAAGCGGACCTACTCCGTGTGACAGAAAATGGTTTTTGTAATTTTTTTTTAATGTGTGTGGAATAATACATGACTTTGTCTGTGTCTTTCGTTTGTTAAATGGATAATGTATAATTTCTTTATTGAGGATATTGTTATCTTGCAAAAAACTTTTGTGTCTACTCATTGAAATAAGACATATCAATAGAAATTTTGCCGACACTTAAGAAATCAATAGAAAACAGTGTATACAAATTGGTTGATGCTTCTAAAATATGTAATTTTCTTTCAAACTTACCCAAACTTTTTATTTTTATACAATTACATAGAAACAAATTTATTAACAGTGAGCAATGTTGCAGCAACTAAAAGATTTGAGTTGACATTTTGTTCATAAGAAACGTTCAGGGGCAGTTGTCAAATGATAATCAAGATATACAGGTTATATTGCCAGGTATGTTCAACATATGTTCTAAAACATATATTCGTCATAAAACCGAGCACCATATGTTAAACATATGTAAATCATATGTGTAACCTAGTGTATTAAACAAATGTTTTGAAAAATCATGATTACCTTATGTTTATAAACATAAAATAGTCATATGTTGAACATATGTTGCAATTTTACCTGTGATTATGTACAGCTAACTTTACAAATTATTATTCGTTTTGTAATCAAAGTTCTTGCAATATTCTTGTTTTGCTGGTAAAGATTCTGTTACAAGAATGCTTGTTACGAACAAAAGTAAATAGACGGATACTAGTGTTTGCTACATTTGATTTTATTTTAAACCTGGTATTTTGTATTCAACAGCACTCAATATATAAACTAAAAATTGGCTTGAACTTTGCATACAGAAGAATAGAAGGCTCTGAATTTAGCTCATTATTCGATGACTCGAAATATGACTGACTATCATAAACATGTTGATGAAGCATTGTATATATTTTTAAAAAATGGAAAAATGAACATTTTCAGATGAAAACGTGATTATGTCCTTTCACAAAATTATGTGGTGACAATGCATAGAGAATTGTAAAAGAAGTATTAAGAATTAAAAACTAACTCATTTGTTTCTTGTGTGGTACTGTTATCGCGATAATAAAATTTTGTGTTGTTCGATTTTTTTTATGATATAGGATATATGAATAATATTTTAGTTGATTTCAAAAAACGACTATGATTTGATATATTGCATTGCTAAACAGAGCATAAAGAGTCGGATGATTTTGATATTTTTGATTGTCGTCCAAGTTTGGTACGCTAAATTTTGGAACACACATTATCTACTACCTGTTTAAGCAAACATTAATTAGCTTTAAACCCTTTGTAACCGGTTAAGCGAGAAGATGGGATGAAGCTATTTAATTTTAAATCTGGATTAAATTCCTCAGTACGCATGGGGACATTTTAATTGATTTTTTGGTGTCATGTTGTCGTTATATAAATGTCAACAATGTATAAAAAGATACCAATCCATGACACTTCCTATTCTTCAATTCAAATACATGTACTGACTGTATTTGATATTTTGACCTAGTTAGCAATGTTGTGATGTTCATGATAACTGATAATAAAAATATAAATCGTGTATTGACTGTAAACCGATTCATACAGGCAATACTTCCTGATAGCATCAAAATTGTATATACCTGTAAATCAGTGTTTATTTTAGTTGGTTAATCTCGCCATGTGTTGAAATATTCATAAACTGGTAATAAACCAATGGTTTGCATGATTTGAAAGCATAGTCGTAATTAAATTACCACAAAAACAAAAAGCACAATCCTATTTTCTTTTGTTAAATAAAATGTGAAATTTAGATGGGTTTGAATTATGTATAGCAAACAATTTTATAAAATATGACTTTACATTCTATCCTTGGTATTAGGGATAAATACTTTCTATATATCATTTCCCTTTGATACAGTGCCATTGACAGACCTCAATGAGCCTGACACATCACTTATATTCTTTATATATTAATAAGGTCACAAAAAATGTACACAAATTGCCTAAACGAATTTGAAACTAATTTTAAATTTAAATCCATCAATATGATATGAACTAATATTATTCTTTCACTAAGATAAGTGTTGTGAAAATTTGACCCCATCTCCCTCTCTATAAAAATGGGAAAAAAGAAGAAATTTTACACATATTTCTATGTGAAAAACCTACCATTCCCTTTCCTATTATTTCTGTATGATCACTTTTTGAGAGCCCGTCTTAGAAGGATGCTTTGGGTAAAATTTCATTAAATTAAGTCAGTGGTTCTGGCAAAGATGTCACAAAAGTTACAAATAATTATAGATGTACAAACAGACGATCGTATGAAAGGACAAATGAACGTCAAACAATTTTTTATACAAAAGCAGTAACAGTACTGTTGCTAAATTTTACGTGTTTAATATTTCTTTTCAAATCAAAGTTTTAAAGATGTAATGTTTCAGCAGACATTGTACACGTGTCTTGATGAACATTCGTAAATATGAAACATTGCTCGATCATATTCTTGTTCAATAATATTTTAATAATGCCAGTGTCCATGAGGTGTAAGCACGCGATAACAAATATATGTAGTTTTTAAACATATTTTATTTCATTATTTTGATAGCAATTGTCGACAATGCTTTGTGTTCAAAACAAGACCTTTTTCTGAAGGATCCCTAACTTGCTCTTATACATTGTACAAAATGTTGAATAAATTGAATTTCAAATTCGCAAAGTAAACGCCTCATTTTGAAATAATCAACATAACCAGATGATCTCGCTCAAAATCCTGTTAGTTTTGCATTGACGCCATTGTTCATTTTAATTTGCACAACAAATCGTTGTTTCCTTTTATATTGAGTATATGGCGTTGCAAATTTTGTTTTTAATTACCTACTAAATACTGTGACATTTTCATTTTTTTAATTAAGTAGACCAGGATGTACTTTTAAGGAACGTAATTTGATTTTTTGGTCATAAACATGGTTATTCAATAATGTTTCACATTTACATCATGGCTATGGATAGCATCTGTTTACATCAAATCCTATTGTTCTATGACGTAAACGGAGCTTCACTCGGCTTGATGCTGCGGAGTAAGGTCATAATAGACTATAAAGGAAAATACAAATAATGGATTCGTGATTTTACACATGTACAACTACACGAGAAGCCAAGAATATGGCAAGGTAACCTTTATAACAATTGTTCATTAAAAAACTGTCCTATTTTGGAGCCTTTTGTCATTTGAAAAGCGGATTTTGCAATTATAGTTTCATTTTTATGGTCTACGAAAAATATTCTATTGTAATAGATAATTAATCTTGTTTTCATTTTATGATAGCGAATAAAAAAAATATCAAAGACAGTTTACCAGGTGCTTTTGCATTTTCAAAAGTCACATTCTAATCTAGATATCTTTCAATGTCAATGAATTTCAGGATGTTTTTGTCAAGTTTGTATTGTTTACAATGCGCATTGTAGAGTAAACTAAACATGACAAGTTTAGCTTTAAAAAAGTTTACAGTCTTTGGAGCTTATTCTAAACAGCCATAAGTTATCAAAGAAAAAAATAATATTTTATTTTACATATAAATGTTGCCTTCCTCTGTATATCATGGAACTTATGTGTCAATTAAGCGTGCGTGCCTGAAATTGATTTAAAATTTATTGAAATACATGTACAGTACGACCCTTCCTAAAACCTCTTTTTACCAACTACAGTCGATCTCAACTAACAAGCACGCTATACACAATTTTCAATTTTAGGCACGCACGCTGTCATTAAAATAGACATAAAGATCTTGTTATTGTGAATGTTGCAGGATTCATAAGTAACCTAATCTATTTGCTTGAAATATAAAAGACGAGGCCAATGCCGTCGCTTTTTAAATTTTAAAACAACATTTCTCGACCTCGGAGAATATTCTGCAATATTCACGGAAACTCGATCTTTATTTCTTAAATCAATGTATCAAACAAGGGGCATAAAGATATCAAACAACATTACACAAAATGCTTTTAGAATACACTGTAAATCAAAGGAGACAATAAACGAATCATGATCGTTAAACATCGGTTTTATTTCAAAATTCTGTCAAATATTGACAATGTTAAAAATGAATATGCTAATTATAAATGAATTTTTGTGTTTTCTGAATTGAATGTGTATAAACTACAAGAAAAACGCATTACGCTTTTAATAACGAAATGAATTATAAGGAAAAGTCAATAATCATTGCTTGTGTCATAAAAAGCGGTAGTAACACTGGTTACTTAGAATGCTTAAAACCATAAAACAATACCAAACTAGTTGAAGGCTAACAAAAGAGTCCGTTGCTGTCAACCGGATGACATTAGCCCTTCAAAAGATAATTACTCAGTCATCATATTTATAAAAGTATCAATAAGCATTAAAGCAAAATTGACAACAATAACACATTTTAATTGTTTATAACTTATTTTTGTCTTTTAATCAGTCGATTGTCTCGTTTTTGCTTTTCTTTCTGCTCCTTTTAAATTTGTTTGGTTATTCTGTTCTCCCAGCGCCATCTTGTATCCCATCATCCCACATTTTCACGGTACAGGAGGAAGTGGATTTTTGGCTTCGCTCTTTATAATGTCCGCCGCTTTCTCCGCGACCATGATGGTGGCGGCATTAGTGTAGTCTGTGATCTCGGGTATAATGGACGCATCAGCAACCCGCAGTCCGATAATTCCTTTAACCCTGTCAACAAAAACCGCATTATTAACAGACTTCATTGAAACCAATCAAATCCCACTCAAGGTTAAAACTGTCGAAAGCCAATATCAATGACTTTCATCATGTTGATGGCATATCATCATGATACCGAGAACAATAGAATATAAAGGAAATGCTAGGCCGTTTATTTTCTATTTTTTTAATAGCGATACCGTATTCTGTGCATTATTTTGCTTTAAAGAATAAAACACCCAAAATATAATTTGAAAAATAAATTGGTTTTCAAAGAACAGTAATATGCAATTTTATCTATTGAACGAACTAGTATGACCCTATCACATGTACTCACGATTAATGTTAATTACAATTATAATCAACAAATGGATTACATGGAAAGAATAAAGATATGATTCATACTTATAAAATGTTAACATTTACTTGAGATCTGGCCCCACCACAGTAGAACCGTCATTAACGGAGCCCATTTTACTGGTTGAGACAGGGTTGTGTCCGGGTTCCATAAAATGGCGGATGTAACATTCCCAGTATGCATCAGAATCTCGCGCTAAATGGAGACAGCCCGAGAATGAAGGCCCGAATGAGGCCTGGACCTCTTGGAAGGGAGGTGTCTTGATCAAATCTTGAACCTTTCTGATTCCTATAAAAAAGAAAACAGATAGTTAAATTTTTGTTGTTGTTTTAAGTTTTCTTCATGGATACTTTATTAAATGTCGTTGATGTGCTGGCAAAAAACTTTCTTTAATCTTACTTTTTTTAATCAGCATGGCAATTCTATTATAAATCCTCTAGTATAATAATAACTCTTTTGAAATTTAAAATAAAATTCAAAGGGTATAAGTCTTGTTGTATTACAGAATTTGTCCTTAAACTGTGTTCACAAATAATACCATTTTAAAATCAGCATTTCCTTCTGACATACTAATTAGGGTAGTTCATATACCTTTGATCAGCACCCTGATGTCTTCCGGATTAGACAGGTAGGCGGGGTCAATAACAGGGGGAACTCTGGGATCGACACTGTTCAACTTCAGGCTTCCTCTACTGACCGGGTGCAGTAACTTTATGTTCATGGTCACCCCATCTTGGCCCCTGGCTATAGAATACCACGACTTTATGAACTAAAAGAGAAAATTAACTTTTCAGAATCGTAAGTTACAGCATATAAAAGCCAGGACCAATTACTGGCTGTGTGCTAAACTCACTTGGCATTTCTCGTTTTTGAAGAAAATATTGATTACAATTACAGTACTCCTAAGTACTTGGTACAAAAAAAAGTCCTGTCTGTAGATTCATGTGTAAGCATTAATATATGAGGGAATTAACCAGTATTTACGAGAACAACGAGACACAGTGTCAGCTTTCCCATTTTTAAAGTTTAAATGCTGATCAACAACTTTTAAATTAATATTAAAATTAAAATGATCCTCAACGAATGTTGATTAATACTGTTTCAATAGGACACGGTGTTATCCGTACAAAGTCAATCATGGGGTCATGGTCACCAAGAGCACTGGTAAAGGTTATCTGAAGGTCAGGGTAGGCGATGATCGAGGTCGGATCCGACTGTAGAGTAAGAAGGGCTTCCGTCCCCCGCAGTTCTGCTAGCAATCCTATGTGGAACAAACATCCATGAAAATCAATGACGTTAGTGATTATCATTAATACTAAACTGTATTGAAAATAGAGTTTATAAGTATCGAAAAATATCTTTAATAAAAGCTTTCTGCAGTGAATAAAATGAATTATTGACATGTCAACAGCAAATTGGTTTAGGATGGCTGTATGGTCGAAGTCATTTTTAGACTAAGGTAATATTCTTTAGATGTAGGAAAATAATCAATTGTAAAATCTAAAATATTTGGATTTTGTCTTACTTCATGATATGGCCAAATATGTCACACATATATTTAAAACTTTAAAACCAGATGTAATTTTATATAACCATCAAACCGGATAACATTTCGATAAAGCACACACATCTGAGAAGTTTGAACTCTGTAGGGCCAGGAGGCACTTCTGGACAGTCTTTGCCATATAAGAGTTGCTATGATTTTTACTGACGTTACCTGTTCGCTGGAACAAGTACTGGTTGTTCTTGACTTGGTCGGCAATGGCGTGGGGTTTGATGGTTGGAGCCTTTAACAGAACTCTGATGTTGACCGTGGGGTGGTCTTGTAATGATTCTCCAACTGGAATCAACGAAATTGGGGGCACCTGTAAGCCGGACACGTTTGAAATTTAGTAATGCGAAAGCATAATTTTTTTTTTATGTCTTCTTAAACTGTTAAATTATAGGCCACAATGCCACAACCCAAGATGTAAATAAACTAAACATAATGCGGTGATTTTTAAAATTCCTTAAAGTCAAGATCAAGTAAATGAAAGGTGCCTACAGGTTTATAAAATTAAAGATATGAATTCTTTCAATGATGTTTCATAACAATAGCTTTGTTTGATAGGGTGTACTGGGGCAAAATATTTTGGTAAACACAATGAAAAAATCATGTTTTTACCTGTAAATGATATGAAATAAAATATGAAAGAAAAAAGGAACAATTTTCGGAGTTTTGTTCATTTTTGACGAATAAAATATACCTAGAATGCCTACAGTCTCTCCAAAAACGGAATAAACAAGCCTTTGATCTCCTCTTTAAAATGATGTCAAATTTAATACAGAGATCGTGATTACTTTTTCATGATTTAACATAGAATGCCAAAAAATCGTTTAATTTTCTACATAATTCCTTTAAAGCCGTAAAGTACGGTAAAAAGATTCTTCAAATCAATTATGACTTCTCCGCGTGATAAGTGCTTGATGAACACAAATGCAATAGAAAAACGGGTCCCTTATTACTTTGTTATAGGCAGACATGTTGTGGTTCCAGAATTCGGCTGGAAATATCAATATCTATGACATAAACGTAATCTAATTCTCTAAATTAATTTTGGAGTGACTGCTTCTAACCTATGGTATATAAATGTTTACGACAGAAATAGCAAGAACAGTAGGTATCATATATAGACATGGTGCCTATTCTTGTATGGCTGTAATAGATTGAAGACGTCATCAGTTTTAGTGTACTTTTATGGCGCTAAAGATGCCCGTAACATAGGACAGTTTAAGCAATCATTAGTTTATAATTACATGTACGTACGAAAACAAGGGCCGCATGATAGTACCATATAATTACTATCTGGTGTATGTTATAGTTTGAGACCATCACGTTATGCAAAATGACGCTTATATTTCAGTAAATTACACATCGAAAGAATTCTAATTAAGTGTCCTCGTTTCTTGGTTATTTTGTTTGTTCTTTTAAAATTGCAAAAACTAGGGGATTATTTTCCTTTTTTATAGGTTACTGAGTTAAAATTTAGTACAAAATATTTAGAAAAGATATTTATTGACAATTAATTTTGGTTCAGGTTTCTATTTATTATATCCAAAAATTAAGAAAATATGCTTATATAACAGATGACGTCATCTGCTCTTAAAATAAATACACAATCACCAATATTGGCTATATAAATCTTATTTCGATTTTGGAGTACATGTACTTTGAAATTCTTTCTTTAGTGAATTTTTGATCAATAACGCCAGATTTCAGTTATGCTGTATATCAAAGTTTTCATTCCGATCCTTCCGCAATAGCAGCAATAATTATTGAGTTGTCACATGCAGATTTGGCAAATCAGAAAAAAAAAATAAGCACAAAAAGAAAGCTCCATCATGCTGGCTTCTTTGTAGCTTGTATGATGAACAACTTACAAGGTAAAATAAAAATGTTCGGGCCTGCATTTTTTGAAGTTTATGTAAAAAATTAAAACGAATAGATCAATATTGAGAATTAAAGAGGTTCGAACCTGCAGCCTTTGTAGTTGGTCAGCTGGACCGATTCCGGACCGGATTAGAATGGCTGGGGACCCGTATGTACCAGCCGTCAATATCACTTCCTTATCCGTCTGTACACTAAAGGAAATCCCCCTGTGTATAAATTCTATACCTTGTGCCCTTCTGTTGGAAATCAAAACCTGTAAAATTGTAGTTGAATTAGATATAGGCTTTATATTACACATGTACATTGTATTATGCAAAACATTAATTACCAGCTAGCACACTAGTACACGGCATGGAGTTAAAGAAAAAATATTGCAATAAAGTTTTTATGAAGTACTAAAGAAAAAAAAATAGTTAAAGAGAAAATAATGCACTTAAGTTCTATCATTTTGAAAATCATTGAACATCTGCTGTACAGAGACAGCCAAAGGTTTATTAAATTACAGAATTGCTGTGGATTCTGATTAATTTTGATTGTAATGGAAATGTAAATTAATTTATCATTAATATTTAGATAATAAATTGATACTAAAGAGTGATCAAAAGGACGATGACATTAATTCAAATGAAGTTTTAGAGATAAAAAAGAAGTAGTACGGACAATACACGAAAAAGAAGAAGAGCAAAAACTCCGAACGTTTTATTCAGAACTGTATACTAACTCTGAGGATAGATTTCCCATTGTTTTACGCCACCTACTAGTATAGCGCAGAACTTCTATGTTCGATAACTAGCAGAACTATATACAGGACGCAGATAGCAAATTGTGACAAGAGTTGCGTCGCTTTTTGTCTGGCACCTGCCAATCATAAATGCTTACTTTAGATACATGAGCATCAGTGACCATGTCAAGGTTTCTTCTCCCTAGGGCCGGGCGGATAAAGCCTTTAAGTGTATTCCAGCGCTCGCCGAATTTAATGTTTGTATGTATCCTGCACACACCTTAAATTAGAATAATTAAATGTATTCTGAAACTTCCGTCCCTGGCATTTCACGACATGATAGAATTAAAATGAAAAAAAATAATAACGCAAGTCATCATTAAATTTGAAAAATTGTATAAAAATAATTATATACAAAATCATTATTTAAGAGGTCTGGATGGTCGTGGCCATTTTAAGACTATATTAATCTCCTTTAAAAGGAGAGCTTTATATAAATATATAGGAAATATTCAAATTTTAGAGCTAAAATATGAGGATATTTTCAATACTAAATAATAGCTCATGGTGAAAAGTGTAATAATCTTAAATTGTAAGGTAGATTTGGCTCCACCGTCACCAAAATATTCAAATCCCTCTACTCCTTCCTCAACTTAAATCCTTTAAAGAAAGTGCATAAACCTGAGGTAAAACCTCTGATTTGAGGCTGAGTATTGACTTGAGGAAAGTTGGTGACGTCGAAGCCTGATGGTTAAATTGTTGACTACCCAGCCTCCTTAATGATCATACATGTATGTAGCCAGAACATTGTTTTGACAGGTTTTAGTTCTCATTATGCTGTAACACATACCGACGTCAATCCCCTCGTTGCAGTTGATGGTTCGGTAGCCCAGACTGTTGGCTCCCTTCAGGTAGAGGCTGAGGAGCGGGCTAGGGGGGAGACGGGACACTCTGAGGGGCCCACACTGCTCGTGGTACGCTGTGGATGAATGTTACGTTATGGTTATCACAGGACAATGAATGAAGGATGATGGATGATGATTTAAGAGATGATGATTAAGGTGATGAAGATGAAGATGATGATGATGATTAGAATGGTTCAGGGAAAAGTAATGGTGACAACAATGTTGACAATGATGCTCATATAGTCAAATTAATCACTTTAATAATGATGATACATGTAATATGAATCTTCATAATGATGGCAACGCTTCTAAAAATCGTTTACATATCATATATACAAATAATAGCTCTATATCTTACTAATCTCACTAAATGATCATTGAAATTATAAACATTATTTAAATATATTGTGTTCATGTATATGCTGTAGACAGTGGGGACAGTGAAGAATAAGCGGTAATTTCTAGCATTCATTTTACATTCACAGTCATTTTAAATGCAACAATGTTTTTCATGTACATGTATTGTAAAGCGCATAAAGCAATATGAGCTGTATTTTTTATTATTTTATTTTGCAGCAAAAACCTGCTAATATGAGAAGTCTGCATATAACTTAAATTTTTATGATATTTTTTTTTTTAAAAAGATTTTTGTCAGAAAAAAAGATTTCTCTTCTAAGGGATATATAGCAGATCAATTTTTGTACAGGACAACAACAATTCAATTTTGCTTCAAATTAGGCTTCTTAAAGGCTTTTCCCACAAAAAAATGACAGAAATTTAAGAAACTATTTTTGTCAGTTTAGAAGAAAATAACACTTTCGTAAAAAAAAAATTCAGCATGAAAATGTAGCTAATATTGCTTTAATAATACAATGTACAATAAGATGTAATAGCAAAATTTGAATTTAGGAGTGGTTATACCAGTAACCACCACCAAGAAACTAAACCAATGTTGATATTTCTGTTTGGAGGCATTGTGTTGTAATCAACAATTAAGTTTTGTAATAAAACTTTTAATTCGCGTATTTCCTTAAGTTGTCAGACGTTTTAATGAATGAGTCAGACCTTCTGCATAGCTGTCAATCAATGCACCAGTCCTCTGTATATCCATTGTCTACAATGTAGAGCTGTGGTACTGAACCGTTAAATGCAGAAATAACTCCAATAATCTAGCTAGTCGGTGAAACTCAGCATTTACTTAAAATCTTATTTAAAAAAATTAACTTCTAACCAAAAACCACACTTTTGATTAAAGTGCCTAACTGGGCTTCAATCTAAATCTCAACAGAAAGAAAATGAGGATCTTCCCAAAACACTGGATGTGGCCCCCAAAGCCCTTATAGTCTTAAGAACTATGTCCATTAAACAATTAATATTGTTCAGAAACATTTCATTGAAATTAAAGTCAAGGATAAAATAGGACCCCTCCCACACACATACCCCACCTTTTAAGTGTTCACACGATTAAAAAAAAAACCCCAATAGCACTGTGCGTGTTTTCAAGTTGTTTTAAAAAAATTATAATTTTTTTTTCATTTCTTATTAAAATTTTCACATATTTACATCAGAGTTTAAGCATAGCGCATGAGCAAAAGTATATAGTTAATAAATTTATAAAAATGGTAAATAAATAGTTTTCGAAGATATATTCTGACATATAAAAAGAGAATGAACAACGTACACATATAAATATTTAGATATGAATTCAACTAAACCGTGAAGGATCTCACGAAAAAAAATTGATACCTTCATCGATAATGCGCACAGTATTCTTTGAATCAATGGAGGGGATCACAAGATTTTTACTTTCTTCAAATATCTGTATCTTTAAAATGAGAATGATTTTAAGAGGACTGTGATGGTCGTACAGGTGGGGCCACATCCACCTCACTCCAGTGAGGGGATGCTACAGGCTGGTGCATGTAATAATTGGTTGATAAAGTAGCCTTTGTCATGCAAAGTTCTAAACCAGGTAGCACTGCAGGAGACAGGGTGAGAAGGGCAGGTCTCACTACCCTCCTTAGAACGCTGGGGATCGTTCAGGTTCGGGCACTGATGTTTCATACTCGGGCCCACAGTGTGTCCCTACATGGGTAGTTAAACTGGCACACTGGTCGGCTCCCCAGTTACCCCACAAAAAATCATTATGCGGCCAACATCCACCAATTGCTTGTAATAGCGGAGTAATAAATATTTCTCATACTATTTATTGTTAAGTTCTATTTCTTTATTCCCGAATGTTGCCAGGCTCTGTGTCTTTCAAGCGAATATAATGTATAGTGCTGGGTTAGCTTGGTGAATTCAATAATTAATAGTTTTCGAAGATATATTCTGACATATAAAAAGAGAATGAACAACGTACACATATAAATATTTAGATATGAATTCAACTAAACCGTGAAGGATCTCACGAAAAAAAATTGATACTTTCATCGATAGTGCGCATAGTATTCTTTGAATCAATGGAGGGGATCACAGGATTTTTACTTTCTTCAAATATCTGTATCTTTAAAATGAGAATGATTTTAAGAGGACTGTGATGGTCGTACTCATTTTTTGAATCGTATTTTAAAATCACTTTTAGAGGAAGAGTTTGGTATAACATTGTAGGGAAAAAATTAAATATTTTGATAGTAACGTATTATAAACTTTTTCTCTTTCATAAATAGTTTATGGGGTAAAAAAATTCATTGATTCAAACCTTAAGGTTATCATGTGGTTATTTTGTTGACCATCCAGCCGCCTTAAAAGATTTATTTGCGGTTGGAATATTTGCATTTTAGAAGAACATTTTGTTGTTACATGTTTTGAAACTTATTTGATAGTTTCATACCCCAAAGGACTCAAGCTGCTGAAAGAAATAAGACTTCATGGTATTCACAGGTTCAGATAGGTGATGGAAATATTGTATTTGATTAAATGTGTTTAAGCTGAATACAAAACACAATCGAGAATTCATAATGTTTATGAAAAGTAACATTTGAAAACCAACTAAGAAAAACCTCAAATTAAATTAAATCTATCTAATACACAGTATATCTATCTTTAGTTACCCCCACTTATTTTTTCAGTATTATGTTTTATTAGAAATAAGGTTAATCGTCTTTAACTTGCAATTGCATATTATGCTTAATAATTATATAAATGAATTCTAATATCATATACATGTAGCTGTTCTATTTTAATCGTTAATTACAAGAATGCTTTGCGATTTGTTTTGTGAATAGATTGCTTTCCAGGGCACCGCTTTAAATATTATTTCTATTATATCATGACTAGCTTAATAAATGTGCCATAGAATTATGATGTTTTCATTTTGAGTATACAAGAGGGTTTTAGCAATTTAAACTAATGTTTTGAATTAAAATAATGTGATGATGATAAAAGGGATGATGATAATGATAATTATGGTGTTTTCTAAAATTATCTTTCGTTTAAAATAAAGTCTATGCAAAAAGCGACCTTTTACACTTTTAAAATGCTAAATTCTACCAATAAATTATAAATTGTCTATGGCTTTAAAATCAAGTAAAGAAAATGAGACAATTTTACAATACATAATTAGGAAACTGACAAAATTGATGATATAATAATAGACCAAGAACACCGCAACCCTTCAGACATGCAAAGAAATATTTTAATTATTCATGTAATGTATATTACCGAGCTCTGTTAAAAGCGATTGACATCATAATATGTAATCACCATCACTGTCAACGAATTCTAACCAATTCTAACCAATATGATTTATTCCATTTTTTCTAAATGTGTCAATTCAGATAAGGGTCAAACGTTAAGGGCTTAACGCATTTCTTTGTTTACCTACATTGCTTCTTACGCATCTCTCTCTCTCTCTCTCTCTCTCTCTCTCTCTCTCTCTCTCTCTCTCTCTCTCCTGATGTAATACTTGTCATATTTCTATCTGTTTATCTTTATCTCTAAGGCACTCTTTCTTTCTTTTTCTCACACATTGGATCTATCATTTGAGGTTGATCAATGCCTTACTTGATCTTGCTAATTCTGGAACGCTGATATCTTCTGACCGCCGGAAGTACTTTAGAATTTCCCGGAAGCTCCAACCAGTTGCTCCGGATGAGGCCCAATAATCATAAATATGGCGACTTCCGCGCTGATAGATCATTCTGTTGATGCTGAATGTACCCCCGCTAACCTTCCCTTGAGGCAAAGGAAATTGCTGAAAATATACATGTTGTTCGTCTTATCATAACCTTGTTATACATTTCCTTTAATGATCATTTTTGACGCATGTTTTAGCTTATTAATGTTTTGAATTCTCGTTGTATTTTAACTAAACTTATCTGAATATCTTCATTTTCACTTGAATATATACGAATATATTTTTAAAGGTTTTATACACTATCATTACTCAATTACTGTTTAAATCTATAATTTAATTCAAAGTTTTGGATAGATTTGTTAAATGTAGTTAGCATAATAAATTAGATTTTTTCTTTTTTTCCGAAAGAAAGAGGAGATATCAAGAGAGAGAGAGAGAGAGAGAGAGAGAGAGAGAGAGAGAGAGAGAGAGAGAAAGAGAGAGAGAGAGAGAGAGAGATATTCAGTTAGAGCTGATAAAATTCAAAACAATACCCTATTATTGAATGCGTATCCGGAGAACCTCTGGGGGACGCTGTAGTAGCCCCAGTCCACGCTGGAGTTGACCAGGAGGGGGTAGAGGGCGGGGATGTCTATGTAGGGGGTCTCCTTCCTCTCCCTGTCCGACTCCCCAGCCTCCACTAACAACACCCTGTGATCCGGGTTCTCCGACAGCCGCGCGGCAAGGACGGTTCCGGCAGATCCAGACCCAACTGTTATACGCAAAAGTTTAATTTCTTTAATATCAGTATAGTATTGTTTCTAAATGATTGTTATTAGATATACATAAGATTATCATATATTTATAAACAAGTTTTCATAAGCGATGTACTTGCTATCTACTTTTCTGTGAATATAGAATGGGCAGTTTACATGGATTTACTATGCAGTGGTTGCCTCTTTCTATGTCTGTCTATCCTATTCTCTCTCTCTCTCTCTCTCTTTCTCTCTCTCTCTCTCTCTCTCTCTCTCTCTCTCTCTCTCTCTCTCTCTCTCTCTCTCTCTCTCTCTCTCTCTGTTATATTATTGTTATGTTTTTTTTATTAAGGGAACTCACTTACACGTACGGTCTGATAGTTCAGACGGAGTGCGATTTGTACTAGTATAAATATAACACGAAATATCTACTTTCTCTAAAAAATGACTCAATCAAAATTATTATGTTTTATCTTTTTGTACCTTCGGGTCCATGCCTTTGGCTTTTTGTGTTAGAGACAACATTCATACAAGCAACATGGATACCCTTATAACAAGTTTTAACCCGCTATAGGTGTTACATTTCACACATGTTGCTCTGTCAGTATTCAGGTCAACTAAGGTCATGACACAGGAAATCGACATCACTCTGCTTACACACATGTACCGTTAGGCACGGTGATCATAAACTAAATAAAAATAACATTCCACAGACAAAATCAACTGAATGTTAATGAGGGGTGCGATGGAACCGGGCCCCCTTACCTATGATATAGTCGTATCGGCGACGCATGTACTCCGGGCATTCCATTGAACGCAACGGCCTGAGTAGAACTAGGAGGACCGCCATCGACAAAAAACAAACACTGGATTTCTTCATCTTGTAGGAATTCTGTAGAGCACACTAAAAATACAAGAAAATGGCTAATTGTTGCTTTTTTTTAAAATTTCAAATCATTTTTTTTTTAAATAAAAGATGACTAATTTGAATCAATCATAAATTCTAATAGCAATTTGTTTTTTTTTTTGTTTTTTTTTTTTTATTTCTGATTGATTTCTTTATATAATCTAAATTATTATTGATAACTTTTATGATGACATTTAGATTTTGTTTAGTGCAATCAATTGCAGTATTGTAAATGAATTAATCTGAAACATTTCCATTCTTATTTTTAAAAAATCAAATGAACTCTTTCGCTGCACTCAAAATTTGAACCATTTGCATGCAAGTTTTTGGTGAATAATATTTTTCATTATTCTGAATTTCATGCGTACCGCCTTGACGAAATATTTTAATAAATCTGATATAAATAAAAGTCTCCAACGTACGACATTAATTAGAATTCAAAATGCCGCTAAGTTCTTCCTGTTATCATTACAATCGGCCCGGGGGAGAATTTTACGTAAAACAAATCATTTATTTATTTCATTTTTATGCTGTTTATATAATATGCTGTATTTTTAAAAACTATTAATTTTCCACGTCAGTATTTCTTTCGTTTCGAGACCATCCTTTAAACAGTGCGTGGGATTTCTTTTTGTTTTTAAATTTTTCTCCACAACATAACCGATTTGATTTACACAGAAAATATAATACACATTCTGTTTTGAACGCGCAAGTGTAAATTGTATATATATCAACATGTCGAATACTGAGGTCAAACAAATAAAACGCCATTAAATGAGAACCTTTTACTTATTTCACAGAAGAAAAATGGATGTATATACACACAAAAGCTATTAAACAAATGTCTTCCCATGTTAATTCACGTCGCAACAACGTAATTAATGTTCGTTTCCGAAGTATTCTATAGAAACCTGTTTCTCGTCTGTATTTTCTGTTATATAACTTACACACAAAAATACAACCTTGTGTATATATTGAAGATAAATACAAATCAAGCTGGGTCTCGTCTAAAACAAAAACTTGAATTCGTGATATAATTTTGTAACCTAATTAGTGGTTTCCAGAATCGCAAACAAACAAGCCCTGGTAAAATCTATAGAACAAAGGTTACTACTCTCTTACCTTTCCACACCTGTCTTTGAAGTTTGGATATCTTAGATTTTCCACATCATAAAATTCCAATCGACTGTAATGGGAAAAAAATGATCACTTATTTACAGATTTTTCTACTTTTTTGTATTCCGAAAGCATGCACTGAAATCTAATGAGCACCTCTATTTCGCATAAGCGCTGGTGTTCACAATATAGAAGAGAGGGGACACTAATTTATGCATTAATTGTTATGACGAAGAATATATCTACCTGAGGCAAGATAGAATCAAGACGACAACATAAGACAATTAAGCAAAATCAATCATATTTACTAAAATTCAACAAAATCTTAGCGGAGCGCATAGAATATGATTGATTGTTTGCAAATTAATCATTTAATCAATATCATATTCAGACAACAAAATATTTTCTTTTTGAAAATCTGGTATTCTTCATGCGTTTACAACTTTTTTTTAAAATTATATTTTACCCCAAACCTCCTATGTACATTTAAATCTTTGCCTTGCTTTAATAACTTATTTAGATATAGTAAAGGATAAATTATTGCAATATGACTAGATAAAATCATTTTTTCCTAAATCCGACCATCTACATGTACCTAGCCTTGAGATTGTAAATCTTTTTGAAAGTAACTGATTATACATAAATAATCAACATTTTAATTACTCAGCAAAGACCTATGGTACACGTGTATGTTGACATGTACCCGCACAGCAAATTAATTAACACACCTGAGTGTAGGAAAAAATAACCGATGGGTGCAACTTGTCAGAGTCAGATCTGTAATGATGAGATGTGGGTGGCTGGAAGCATATAATAATAAAATACAGGTGAACACTAGGGCATTAGAGTTCGTATACCAAGACTTATGTAACGTTGTTGACTAGACAGTGTATAAAAAAATGTTTTTCACAATGACAAATAGTATCATACAGTCCTATCTTTGAATGTCGACCCTTTCCCCACCCCCTACAGGAACCCGAGACGTTTTGATCGAATTATACGCTGCATGCTAGGCGATTGTTATGAAAGATGTGAGGGTACCGGTTGTTCAGAAGTTACCTGTACTTACATTCATTATGGGAGGGAAAAAAATGATATATTAAATTATTTTTATTAATTTTTTTTTTACTTTTGGGGTATATATATATATTTTTAAATATTGTAAACTTGTTAAAAGATTTTGTATATATATTGGGAAGACTTTACGTTGATGTCAGGATTTTGCTTCACTAACTGAGGGTTCGAGTTCCCAAATTCGGATTGTCTTAAATTTCAATGTCAAGAGTAAAAGGACATGGGCGTACAAGGCGTTGTAATTCCCCCACCTGGAGCAAAGAAGACGAACGATTTTCAATATCAGTTAGATATTAATTTTTGGCTTGTTAACATTGTTTATAGTGTAAATTTTATTGTGTAAGTCAAACATATGCTTTCATTCAGTAAACACGACAGATATATATTTCCAAATTAAGCTGCACAGCGTTTTATGCAAAAATCTTGATTTTGTACTGTTCTAGTTGCAAATTTTAGGAATGAATGGGTCTTGACTCCATCCTAAAATTACTTTTATTTAAAGGATAAGTGTTTATTCATTTTTATTAATGATTTATCAAAATGGAGTCTATACACACAAGAGGTCAAAGTCCGTGGTTTTCACAAAAAAAAACCACTTTTATTAAATAATTAATGACGGTCAAACACACAAAGTTATTCACCTTTCCACCTTTTCTGTAGTGTATCAGCGTAGCTCTGTGAGATAGGCGGAGTCTTGAAGACTAGACTTATCGAATAAGAGGATGTTCGAATCATAGCCGTCGTTTTATTTTTAATTTCTGTGGTTCAAAGTAAATCATCTTTTTAAAATATTGATACGATTCAAAAAAAAATTAATACGCTCTAGATAACGATTAAAAATACGTACATGTAATGTTCTTTTTACACAATGTAGCATAAAACTAGCGCTAGCGCAGATATGAGATCACGATGTTTATGTTTAGAAAATAAACATATAAAACAAACGCGATAAGTACAAAATATAAATGTATAATTTTTAATTTGTCAGATAAAGCTGTTTTATATTATACATGTACAGATATGAATTTATTCTTATATGTACGTATGCCATTTCAACATTCTGTGTGCAGGGGATTTGTCAGCCATTGTACGCTCTTGTTCTTTGTTCTAAACACAAAAAGTCATTAAGAAAATGAATAATTATTGACATAACATTCAATCTTTACTATGTTATGCAATTAGGCTAAAAAAATATTGGACTTTTAGCAAAACAGAGGAAATTCGAACTAAAATTTTTAGCATTTGTTTTTCACTGATATATTTTTGGAACATGTACAAAGCTTAGAGATTGTAAATCATTTTTAAAGTTACTTATTATAAATAAATAATCAACATTTTAATTACTCGACAAAGACATAAGGTACACGTGTATTGTTCACATGTACCCACACAGCAATTAACACACCTTCGGGAGTGTAGGATAAAATAACCGGTGGGTACAACTTATCAAAGTCAGGCCTGTAATGATGAGATGTAGGTGGCTGAAATCGGGTTATAGCAAATGCAGGTTAACACTGGGGAATAAGCCTTAGAATAAGTATACCAAACAGTTGTGTAACATTGTTGACTAGTCAGTGCATGAACATTTATTTATTTTTCACATCGAAGAATAGTATACTACACTCATTTCATTACTTGTCTTCCCTTTCCCCACCCCCTATATGAACCCGAGAGGTTTTGATCGAACTATCACCTATACACTGCATGCTAGATGATTGTTATGAAAGACGAAAAAGTTGTTAAGAACCTTTTTACATTCATTATGAAAAAAATGACCAATGAAATTATTTTTATTTTTTTTAATTTCGGAGGGATATATATATTTATCTCATACGTTTGGTGTATATTACCCGTGTGATAAACCTTTGCTATATCACACGGGTGATGCTATATCAAATACTTCCGGTCGGAACTACTTTTGACACAGCCCCTCGCTTCAACGCTTCAGTAATCTATTTTCGAAGATTTGCTAGTACTTTCAACATAACTATATCTACTACAAAAATTAATATAAAATTGATTTTGTCAAAGATTTAAATTACAAATATGAAGGAAAACACATAACTGCGTAGAACAGGCGTCGGAACCGGGGAGCTATTGTGAGTGGGGGGGGGGGGGGGGGGGAGGTTTGCCCCCCCCCCCCTTTTTTGCAAAGTTATTCATAACCGTAACCACAAGACCCTTTTTTCTTGTTTGTCAAGATTTTTGATAAAGTAAGCCCACTTCCAACTTTCAATTTGCTTTGTGAAGTTTATAAAACTACAAATTACGTTAACTATCAAGGAGTTCATCCTGATGACGCGATGTAAACAGAGCGCTCTGGTTGTTTTTATATACAAGAACTTACCGAAATAATGTTTCATGAGACTTTTATTCCACCACCAGTAAGCATCCTTATTCACTATTTTCAATTTTGAATCATAAGGCTAGCCTAGTGTGTGTTTTATTAAACATCATGCATCAACAACTGTTTCTCGTTCGAGTCAATTCAAACTAGCGAGCATTCGCAACTTTGTGTATGTCAACAAACTTGATTATTCAAGTCTTCTAATCGGAATTTCCATTTAATCAAGTGAATAAGCTCTAAGAAAAATTATCTAGAGCTAAAAAATTATTTTAAGGTTTATTTAAGTGAAACTTTACATTAAAACAGTTAGATTTATCTCAGGAATGACGTACTAAATTGTATTGCGCAAGGTCACAATTAACGCCGCATAACACAACGTTGCATCATCGTTTTTAATCTTTGAAAAAAAAAAAAACAATTTGGGTCACACAAGGGACTGTCTCAAAAGCTTCATAATATAAATCAAATTATATGAGATAAATAGAACATCTATAATTGTGTGATTTTATATTTGCTTTATCCAACTCGTTGAAATGGTTATATTCGCTCGGCAAGCCTCGCGAATATATACACCATTTCAACTCGTTGGATAAAGCAAATATAAAATCACACAATATAGATATCCTCTATTTATATATATATATATATATATATATATATATATATATATATATATATATATATATATATATATATATATTTATATATATATATATATATATATATATATATATATATATATATATATATATATATATATATATATATATATATATATATATCATAAACTTGTCATTTGATGGTTAGCAGATTTTAAAAAATATCTAAATCAAATTGCCAACGAAATCTCTTTCGCGATAGTGTGTTATGCTAAAGTGATTTAGTGCGTAGCCTTAAAATGTGTGGTGTGTAAAGTTGCGTAATAAAGCAATGATGCGCAATGTTACGATGTGTTAGCGCGTTATATGAATGTATATTATTTGGAAGATAGTGTTATCATGGAATAAAGGTTTGTTTTGTGACACAGCAGCGCTTTTTTTATCCAACGCGGATAGTTACCCTCTTACAGATGGCCCTTACATGTATAATTTATATAACTTACCAAAATAAAAATACCAAAAATTTTTGGCTTAAATATGTGCAGTCTCAACGGTTGAGGTAGGATGAGAACATTAAACTGGTCCTACATCGTCGGAACCCACGGGTTTTCTATCCGTTACAACAGTTGAGTTTATTACCTTGAAGTTTGTGTCTGACAAACCTCTTTCTGTTTTAAGTAAATGCTTCTTAGACACAATAACTTCTTTTCACCTAAATAATACGATGATCAACAAACATAAGGTCATTGTCTTCTTATTTTCTCATGATCCGCATCGGAATGAAAAATGCTGCACTTGCTAAACCTGACTTCTTTCCTGCAATTGCAGTTCGTCTTGTACAATGTACTTGTAACATCAATTCCCCAATTATTATAGAAATGCCGCGTACAGAGAAAGAGATTCTCCTTTTCGAATACATAGTAGACAGGCATTTATTGTAAAGATGGATGTGATAATACCTATTATTGTTTTTTTACCTTTCCTGCCTTAGGATTCATGGACTTGAATAATTTTTGGGATGGACCAGCCCCTTTCATATAACACTGGCTCTCGGAGATGTTACGACTATCAGTCATGTAACATATGAAGAAAATCATTTATGGTAGATTTAAAACTTCAATTTGGTCTTCCCTGTTTCTACATTTCCGTCCGTCCAACCGTTTGTCAACATAAGATTGGCATTGCTCCGGGATTATTGCGATGTATTACATGTACTGTGTAAAACACTTTGGTTATAGCTAATTTATAAAGGCATAGGAAATTCGGATGCTTCAAAAACTTAAGGAAGGTGCCTCATATAAAACACCTTTGTTGTAGTTTTATATTTAACAAAATTTGTACATTAGTTATACTTCTTTATAACAAGGAACAGTCATCAGTCATCGTTGAATAAAACAAACAAACAAAACAAAAAAACCAAAACTAAACCAAAAACATTTTTAAAGAAAATTAAAGCGTTTAATGTACAACTCAAACCGATTCTGTATCCTTTAAGTTCTTGTATAGTTTTTTTTTTTTTATATATATGACCGTATGAACAATGTATACACCTCATCCCACCCCCTTCATTTACTTATTCCATAATAGAAAAAAACAAATATACTCAAATACCAAGAAGTATAGTGCTATAGATACATGCATATCATTTCACTGCACTAACTTACTCTGTGCTAGTTCAATAGGCGCGCTAGACTGAATTATATAATTAATTAAAACAAATGGAAGTAGAAAAAAAGTTTGTTAATAGGATTTTGACCTGATTACAGAACTGCGCAGTTTTTCGATCATTGGCATTTCACCGATTCCAATTTAACAATACATTTATGTGCGTTACATAAAGCCTTTGTGAAAACGTCCATTAATAATTAATCAAAATGTAATGAGCGATTTATTCGGGTTAAATTAAATATGAAACTTACTTTTCGTAAGAAAATAAAAGCCAGCAGTTAAAGGAGTGTTTAAACTGCTGTTTTATAGAATAAAATTATAATATCAACTTTTCTTATAGTCGGTGAAGAACTTAAAAAAAAAAGAAAAGAAAAGAAGCCATAGCTTTAAGTTGTAAAAATTTATTTGGATAACACAGTGCATATTTGATGTCAGTATATACATGTTCAATTTAACGGCAGTATACACTGGCAGATTTAGAGGGGGCCCGGGGGCCCGCCCCCTTTTGTGATCAATTTTAAAAAAAATATATAATTATGTAAGACCTGTAGAAAAAAATGTCAAATCAGTTTTATTTGTTATTGATCGTTCTTACAATATGCCAAGTCTAACTAGAATAGCTCATAAAAGTGTCTCAAAACACCTCAAAATCCGGGAGCCCCTGGGCCCCCACCAGGGCTTTGCCTCGGACCCACTGGGGGCCTCAAGGCGACCCCAGACTCCCGGCCGCCCTGGGCCCCCCTTTCAACCATTCCTGGATCCGCCGCTATATATATATATATATATATATATATATATATATATATATATATATATATATATATATATATATATATATATATATATATATATATATTTATTTACAGGAATGCACAGGAAATTCACTATATTGGAGCTCTACGACCGCCTCGGTTGGGGTATGAACTCATGACCTCTGGAACCCACTATATATAATAAAACACTTTTTTTTTTTTTACAAACCTATCTATCCATTATTCCACAATGTTTTCCATTCATTAGAATACTGATTATGCCTTTTAATAAGCGCAGTAACTCACGTATGGTGTTGCATTTTTTTCTCACACAATCATTATTTCATATTCGTTACCCCAGGGTTCGATACGGTACTCTTGGTCTCATTTTTCGAACATATTAATAGAGAAGATAATTATAAGTTATATAAATACATCGCTTTTATCAGTTTATTTGTCGTAACCGGCCACCGTACCTACATGTAGGCCCAAATATTGACCTAGAAAAATATTTCTGACGGACTTTAGCACATATACTTTGCAAAACAATAGGGGGGGGGCTGTATGCTTCTGAATCCAACTTCTCATTCTTTCAAGGTAAATTGAGGAACAATAATCTTTCCTTCGAGAAAAAGTGGGGGGGGGGGGGGCTGAACCCTCTATCATGATATGTTTCTAATGGTTAGGTATAACTTTGCAAAAAAAGTGGGGGGACTAAGCCCCCCCCCCCCCCCCCCCCCCCCCCCCAGCCCGGTTCCGACGCCTATGTAGATAATTTATAATAACATAGGACATTCAGATGCTTCAAAAACTTAAGGAAGGTGCCTCATATTAAACACCTTTGTTGTAGTTTTATATTTAACAAAATTTGTACATTCGTTATACTTCTTTATAACAAGGAACAGTCATCAGTCATCTTTGAATAAAACAAACAAACAAAACAAAAAAACCAAAACCAAACCAAAAACATTTTCAAAGAAAATTAAAGCGTTTAATATACAACTCAAACCGATTCTGTATCCTTTAAGTTCTTGTATAGTTTTTTTTATACTAGTATATGACCGTATGAACGATGTATACACCTCATCCCACCCCTTCATTTACTTATTCCAAAATAGAAAAAAAAAGAATACTCAAATACCAAGAAGTATAGTCCAATAGATATGCATATCATTTCACTGCACTATCTTACTCTGTGCTAGTTCAATAGGCATGCTAGACTGAATTATATAATTTATTAAAACAAATGGAAGTAGAAAAAAGTTTGATAATAGGATTTTGACCTGATTACAGAACTGCGCAGTTTTTCGATCATTGGCATTTCACCGATTCCAATTTAACAATACATTTATGTGCGTTACATAAAGCCTTTGTGTAAACGTCCATTAATAATTAATCAAAATGTAATGAGCGATTTATTCGGGTTAAATTAAATATGAAACTTACTTTTCGTAAGAAAATAAAAGCCAGCAGTTAAAGGAGTGTTTAAACTGCTGTTTTATAGAATAAAATTATAATATCAACTTTTCTTATAGTCGGTGAAGAACTTAAAAAAAAAAGAAAAGAAAAGAAGCCATAGCTTTAAGTTGTAAAAATTTATTTGGATAATACAGTGCATATTTGATGTCAGTATATACATGTTCAATTTAACGGCAGTATACACTGGCGGATTTAGAGGGGGCCCGGGGGCCCGCCCCCTTTTGTGATCAATTTTAAAAAATATATATAATTATGTAAGACCTGTAGAAAAAAATGTCAAATCAGTTTTATTTGTTATTGATCGTTCTTACAATATGCCAAGTCTAACTAGAATAGCTCATAAAAGTGTCTCAAAACACCTCAAAATCCGGGAGCCCCTGGGCCCCCACCAGGGCTTTGCCTCGGACCCACTGGGGGCCTCAAGGCGACCCCAGACTCCCGGCCGCCCCGGGCCCCCTTTCAACCATTCCTGGATCCGCCGCTATATATATATATATATATATATATATATATATATATATATATATATATATATATATATATATATATATATATATATATATATACAGGAATGCACAGGAAATTCACTATATTGGAGCTCTACGACCGCCTCGGTTGGGGTATGTACTCATGACCTCTGGAACCCACTATATATAATAAAACATTTTTTTTTTTACAAACTTATCTATCCATTATTCCACAATGTTTTCCATTCATTAGAATATTGATTATGCCTTTTAATAAGCGCAGTAACTCACGTATGGTGTTGCATTTTTTTCCTCACACAATCATTATTTCATATTCGCTACCCCAGGGTTCGATACGGTACTCTTGGTCTCATTTTTCGAACATATTAATAGAGAAGATAAGTTATGTAAAAACATCGCTTTTATCAGTTTATTTGTCGTAACCGGCCACCGTACCTACATGTAGGCCCAAATATTGACCTAGAAAAATACTTCCAACGGACCTTAGCACAGATACTTTGAGGCATGGCGGACGGGGAGCGGCGGACCTACGCCTACATTGTTGTTGGCTGCGGGGGCGTGGGTAGTGCTGCCCTCTATTGGCTGGCCAAGAGAGCAGGGAAAGGTAAGCTACACGAAATCAACTTACGTACCTGCAAATTTATAAACCCTAGCAAGTTCACAATAAAGGATTAAATGATCAGTTTTTGCATTCGAGAGATGAAAACAACATTATTAAGTTTCATGCCCTTTTGGACAAGGATGCAAGCGCGTGTCCTATAAATTTCTACATGTTACAAGTACACACAAGTACATTGTATAAATTTTCTGTAATGCAAATGCATGTAAAACGACAAGTTTGATAAACAAAAGATATGAAAAGAAGTTAAAAAGTTAAAGTTTCTTAAAAGCTTAATTGTTTGCAAGTTACGCAAGTTTTAAGAATTCATTTAAGGTAAGTACATGTTACTAAATGTAATGAGTAACAGTTACATGTATATAATATGGTGAACGCAGAAGAAGCAACACTAAAACACATTGAATTAAAGCATGTACAAGTATCTTTTTCTACTGTTGTAGATGTGTTGGGATTGGAGCAGTTTAAATTAGGTCATGATAATGGGGGATCGCAGGATCATTCCAGGATCATGTAAATAGCTATGTTTACCTAATCTTTCCACAAAGACTTCAATATCAATAAATCCTGATTTTATATACAAATTATCTATTCTCTCAAAATTCTTTATAGCAAAATTTTATTCCGTTTTCATCTGAGAATGCAATAAAAAAAATTGGAACTGTTAAAGAAGAGAACAAAAGAAAATAGTAATTTTTGATGTAAATTACAGATTTACGACAAAGTTGTTCCGACAAAATTTCAGAACTCTTGGTAACATATGTTTAGACTACATACATGTATATATTATACCTGTGGCGTTGCTGATTAAAGGGCAATAACTGCCGTCTACTTTCAGACGCCTGGCCTACCACGATGATATGTATACCAAGCTGACTCCAGACACCTATAAAGCGTACGAATCAGTCTGTAAAATGATACTTAACTAGAATACAGTCTGTTGTAGTCCACTTTAAATTGATAAATTCCAATCCTTTAATGTAACATATGAAAATTAATATAATTCATTAATAAATGTAAAATAAAATTTTTCCCCATCAGGATATCCAATTTAGCTTTCCTTTAAAATAGCATCAACAGCTAGATCAAGTAACATGACTATGTATATTTCTATATGTACTAGCTTGTAATTTATGTGTTATCAATGCATTTTCTCAATCTCATGGAATGATCCTCTTTGCGCAAAATATGATGTCATTTTGTTCCTATTTATTTCAAATTATAAACTCTGAAAAGCTAACTAGAAGTAAAATTACCATCTATTATCTCAGTCGAATTTCTTTTTCAAAGGAGCGATCAAGACATGTTTTTAATATGTAATTTACGAACTTTATGGATGTTTAACTGTTAAAACCATGGATACCTGACAGAAAACACCCATCAGAATTGTAGGGTACATGTCTAGATCTACTAGATAACTATGTAGATTGTAATATGGTAATTAGTGTGGTTTGTTTATACTTATCTGGACATTACTCTTGTTTGTTTACAGTTGGGAGGAAGTAGAGAAAGAAGCAGGTGTACAGCTGGTGTATAAAACAGGGGGAGTTAACTGGGCCAAAAAGGCTGAGATGGGACACCTGATCGACAAATACGCCGTGGCAATGGACGCCAACAACATCCGGTATAAAACCTCCTTAAATAATCATTAAAAACTAATCAAAAACCAAAGCTTTGAAGTACTAAGTATCAGATTACAGAGATTATCTCCTTTGAATATCTAGTTTATCTTTTTTCAATGGAACGTGACTTTGCAAATCAACCACTAAAACAAAGATTACAAAAAGAGAAAAAAGGACCACATACGCGACTCGGTCATTCGGAAAAAAAGTCTCTTTTAAAATTGCATTAACTTAAAAATTACTTTTACTTAGTCATTCTATTATTTAATCAAGATAAGACAATAAGACCAATGAAAACTTAAAATCAATTCTATGTAGTGGGGAAATGTTTATAATATACACATTTTCTATAGTTTTTATCACGATTTTCTACGACCCGTGCGCTCATGGAAAACAAAATTAATGACAAATGACAATAACAAATTCTAGATGTTCCTCTACGAGCGTTTATGATAACTTTTTCATCTTTTTGAACATGGACATTTTTGATATTTCAAGATATCAGAGGCTGACAGGCTCCGAACTTCACGCCAAATTCCCGCAGTTCGAGACTTCCGACGAGTACACGGCTATCTACGAGCCAATGGCGGGTCTCGTCGACGCTGCGATGGGTAACGCAGTGCACGTTCAACTCGCACGAGCGCACGGCGCCACTGTCATTGAAAACTGTCCTGTTCAGAGAATTGAGAAAATATCAGATGGATGGATAAAAGTGATTATACACAACCACTAAATATTCAAATGATTCTGCATTCAGAGTTTAAAATATCAAAACCTACGTATCTCTGCCTCAAAATAGCACAATAAGTATATTTGAATTGCACTAATATGTTGCTTAAATATACTTGCAGGTTTATTCTCCAAAGGGCATGTTTGTATGCCGGAAGTTGATCGTGTCGGCAGGTGCGTGGATAAATCACGTGCTGGGTTCTATCGGGCTCCATATACCTGTATACGTCACTCAGGAACAAGTCACATACTTCGCCACACCTCACATCAAGGAGTTTACAAAAGAAAAGTATACAAAAATCATAAAATCAATGCAATTTTCAATATTAATCCCTTTGCATCAATATACGTACACAGTTGATATAAAAATGCTTTCTATTCAATTTGTCAATTTTTGTTAATCGTCAGTTATCCTATTTGGATTTACCATTCTGAGAAGTATGATTTTTATGGACTTCCAATTCATGGCAATTCCGGAAGTAAGATTGGCATTGACGCTGGCGGCCCTGTGGTTACCGCTGATAGCCGGAACTTCAACCCAGATCCGGTCCGTGAACAAGCATGCATTGACCACCTAAAGAAGACAATTCCACGGGTAAATATCGCGGAGATATAAATGTTTGAATGCTTGACTCGGACTTGTATTATGCTTTAAATTATCAAACATAAAAAAGAAAATAAAAATATTTCTAAAAAAAATATATAGCCCTGTTGAACATAACTGAAATTTTGCCATTCACTTCCAAATATTAAACAGCACAATAACATAATAAACTCACCCAGTTAGTCATAGATTACAACATGTAACGCGTTATGGCGCTTTTTAACGAATATATTGCCCTTGATTTTGGAAATAAAAATAAAATGATTTTTGAGATGTCTTTCCTTATTGCGACAAATATCAATTCTGTCATGCGTTCTTTGCTTAAACTTAATTGATTTCTGTTTTTTAATTTTTAATTGTTGGACCAAAAAACCCAAGAGAACATTACAAGAAAAAGATTTTATTATATTAAATTTTTTTTTTTTTGCAGTCGCTGGGTCCTTTGATGTATACCAAGACCTGTTTATACACAATGCCACCAGACCGCCATTTTATTGTAGACACTTGCGGAAAAAGGGTCAAAGGTTACGACGACGTCATTTTGTGCTGTGGAGCTGGCCACTGTTATAAGTAAGTTTTATTATTTCTAGATCATAGTTTACATGTACTTTGATCAGATCTAGGCATGCTAATGGTTCGTTTTTATTGACTCAGAGAGAGTTGCCAACATAGATTCTAACATCCGGGCAAAAAGTCAAGGATAGTTAATGCTTCATTTGATAGTTTCATTGATGAAAAGACCACAGAGAGAGAGAGAGAGAGAGAGAGAGAGAGAGAGAGAGAGAGAGAGAGAGAGAGAGAGATCTGATTACAATTGACTTGTATTACACTTTTACTCTTGAATCCTTGTCTACAGGTTTGCCAGTCTTCTAGGCAGGATTCTGAGTGAGATGGCCATTGATGGGGAAACCCGTTATGACGTCTCTAAATTTAACATCGACAGACCAGCGTTAACAGAACCTGGTTGGAAACCCCAGCTATTCATGGGAACAGGCGGGAAAGTTCCAACCAAAGATTCAAAGCTCTGAAGAAGAGAAAATTTCTTATAATGAAGTTTCCTAATTTAAAAAAATATATTACAGAATTGAAAATTCACGGACGGAATGGTTGTAATATTTGAATGGAGAGTTAGGTGTGAAAATAGAAAGTCGATTTCTAAAATTTTCCTTTTTTTAACGAGCACCCAAAATGCATGTAGTTTGATATTGTAAGGTAACAATAAAATACCCACATCTTTATTTCTCTAAAGAATCTTGTTTCCGTCTATATGAGTTGAATATGTACTATATTGCTCACAAATTTCACAGATGGAGCACACTTATAGCACCGAAATAGCCTGTTGCTCTTGTTTTCCTGTTGAGTTGCCATTTATCATGCCTTGATTGCCTCAGAACCCGTGATTGACAGGCTACAGATGTGGGAAAGAAGATGAATTAGTTAAAATTCCACACAATCACTCGGCGTTTAGCGTCGGATGGCAGCCATTAAAGCCAAGGGAGAAGACGAGTTTTTATCGTTTGTCTTGTATTGCATTTGATGGATACAGCACCTCTTGGTTGATTTATCACCCGGTTTCAATTACTCTATAGTGGTTAATAAATGTTTTAAAAGCTCAAACATAAAACATCAATTATTGCACGTTACGTAAGCTTGCTTAATCGTTTGTTCTTCATTTTGAGTCCATTTCAAATCAGTTTTGTACTCCTTTTAGCATCTTTCATATATAGGATTTTTACATTTAATCCAAGTTTCCTTATTACAAGCCTATCGGAAATAAGAGAACATTAATTTCCCGGGGAAACAAGATGATAATAAAGAAATGTCTTTGTTTTATGTTATTAACCTCAAATTAATGTAATAGAGACTTGGTCCATGGCTCACCGCCCTAGAAAAACAACCTCTGAAATAGTCGGCATACCTCTTTACTCTCGGATGATAGTTCCTGTCGATCGGAATCAGAAAATAGCCCGGGTCGCGATGAAACAAACATGTTTCCAATTGAGCATTCACGGTAATTAACAAATGTCTCAGTTTACCTCACAGTGCCCGCCAGAAAGTTCCCCCTTGAAATAAATATATTTGAATAGACTCTTTGAACTTCTAGATAGATAGGAGCCACTCAGATTTCACAAGGGAACAGAGAGCATGCAACATGCACCTCATAATCGTGGGCATCGGTAAACATGTTGGGATCGCTTTTACGGTGATGAGTCAATTAAAACGATGGATAAGAGAATGATACAGAGTTTGCAGACAATGGAAGGCTTGTTTATTGTGAAACATTGCGTTTTCTTGTGTGCCAATCAATCCAAGGGGAATTTTTCTTGGATTTGTCTTTAAAACTGTTTTCTGTATGAAGTGATTTTCTCAGGGATTTGAGTTTTAAATCATGAAGCCAATATCTCGACAGCCAGCGTTAAATGTGATAAAAGAAGGTGTGTCTGAAAACGCAGACTCTCTAACCGACCCGGAGGACCTGAAATTAGTCCCCCCGGGGTCACCCTCCGATCTCGTGCGACTTCGTGCCACGGCGTCGAGACTTCGGCTTCAGACAAAGAGGCAAAGCTATATAAACTGGAAAACTAACCATTATGATAACTTCTTTAAACAAAGGAATCGAAAGGCTGTTTTGTGTGACAGTTCTTTAACTAACTGGTCAGAAGAGATTCGAACCAAACGACCAGTAAAGAAGACATCCACTGCTGGACAGGTGATTTGTGATGGAAAATCTCTTTCAATAGACGAAGCATTAAACTGGATTCGAAATGAATTGGTACGTTAAAGAGTTGTTGTAGATGTTTTTGAAATGAAATTTAAGTTTGTTAGTTTTCTCTTTGATCTGAAAATTCAGTGAAAAATTTTACTTATTAAGTTCCGATAACCTAAAATCGAGAGTGGTATACTTTATATCTATAAAAGAGTTTTATATGATTTAAAACTTTGAACTCTTTGATTGTGAATTGAATAGCAATGGAAAATTTTACTATTCATGAATGGTTTTATTCTTTTATTTTCTAAACGTTAAAACATCAAATCACACTTTTAGCGATTACTTAAATTCGAGCAAATCTTAACTGTACACAGATGCATTTAATAACGTACGTTTCATTGAATTTAATGAATTACCTTTCCTTGTCTATTGCTTCTTTTTTTTATAAACGCCTAAGAAATATACTGCAGGTAATCAGGTGTACAATCATTTAAAAAAGTGATAAAAAAGTGATAAGCAGATCATATAAGTTCTATGATAAATATCATATGACCAATTCCACTGATGCGCGCTTTGCTAATACAGGATGTTAACCCCACTCAAAGTTTGATAAAAATGCTAGATTGCTCACGATATAATGAAGAATATGATTCATGAAGCCATTTAGAGGGTAATTTTTACAAGCACCTGCAGACATTCCAAGAATGCAGGGATCGACGCGCTCAGTCATTCATATTCGCAGGACAAACATGTACTTTACTTCAAATTCATCATCAAAATTTAAGCTGGAGAACTAACATATTCATAATTTTTATTCTTTCGTGACTGTTTCAAAGGGTAGAAATTCTTAGAAGGTCATCTTAAATTTTAATAATTTTTAACAAATTTAGTTTTAGATATTTCAATACCGTAAAATGTCTGTTCGATATATAGACACATTTTTTCGGCTGACACGTAATGTAAATATACTTAACTATAAATCTCTAGGTATTTCTAATTTAACTTTTAAAAATAGAAGTTTATGTACATGTAGAGTATACATTAAGCAGTCGATTGAAAGACAGTTAAAAATTGGACGTTTCCAACCTAATTTTAGAATCAAAATCGTGCAAGTAGATCCTGTTTGCATTGGATTGAAATGTTTGGACTGAGAATTTTTTTTATTAATTTAACAGTTGCGACAATTGCAAAAATCATAAATCAAAATCATTAATATTTTAATCATCCTTATAATATTTGATGGTTGGCATTTTAGATTCATATCAAAATCTCTCAATATTGTATCATTTTTTTTTCTAAAAGCAGAAACAATTCAATTCACAATGGCTATAGTTAGCTCTTACTGCAAGATAAAACTTTATCTTTGCAAATCAAGCTATTTGTTCAGAAATGCATTCATATAAACAACGGCACACAAAACAACATATATTAAATAAAGACACTGGAATTGAAAATTGAACTGAAAACCAACGCGTACATAGACGCACCGGAATTTGCACGGCCTTGCCATCACATAAGAAGAAATTACAAAAAGAACCTACCTTGTGCTTCTGGTTCTCTCGGCAACTACTGGCATGTTTAGTTAGTCGTATTTCATTTCCAATTTTTGAGGGTTTTTTTTCTAATTTTAAATTAAAACAATTGTGAAACATATGGTCTAAAATATTAATATTTATGAACATAGGTGATAGTCATAGAGAAATTATATGTGAACTTTTCATATTACACAAATGTTGATTAGGGTTGGGGAAAACATAAATTATGTGAACCTCGGGAGAAAGAAATATTTCCGGATACGATATTAATTAAGACTGAGTGTATAGATTTCTTTAATTTTGAAACAATTTGTTAATATAAGAGATATTCACGCTGAATAAAATCTGGCCAAATATTGTAGATAGAACCGTGTAGGTCCGTGATGTGTTCTACAAAATCTGTAAGTGAATATTGTTTATGTATCGAGCATAAAAGACAAAAACAGTCGCATAATATTTTTTTAAATTTATTTGGCCAGCTTTTGATGAGACAGATGGACCAGGCCCTTGCCAGGCAGCTGCTATCCCTAAGGCACGAGATCCAGGACACCCGGCTACGTTGGAGCTGTGAAGATCACAAAACTCTGGTAGAGGACATTCGGATTGAACTTGAAGAGTTACAATATCTAGGGGAGATAACTGACGTTCCCGTTCACCTGCTAGAGTTCCATAATCCCCTCAAACACTGGGGCGTGACAAAACTCAATATCCACAACAAACGATTTTCCACTTGTTGATTATTGTTACATGTATGTGTGTTTAACTTGGAATAAACCCGGAAATTCTTGTTAATATTTATTTGACTTTTCATAATTTCTAGCAGTCGGCTTTTTCAAATAATAAATATTTACATTTTGATACACGTATTAAATCATAAACACAATTTGTCAATGAATAAAAAAATCTACATCATAATCATAATTTCAGTATACACCTGCATTGGATGTGAACTGAGCTCGCTAGTGCTGCTGAAAAAGTACAACAGTTTGCATCTGGTATACTTTTACTTGAGGCAAAACAGCCAAAATGAATGGATATTTGACACTATAGCGAACTAACTACGCCTAAGTAGTCATAAACACAAATCACAACAGATTTCTAATAGGTGGTCTGTTTCAGAAAATTGATTTGGGGAGAGCTGAAGATAAGAATGTTCCAAAACAAAACATTTCCTTATCAAATCCACAGTTGAGAAAACTTGGGTTTTATCAATGGGCACCACAGCATTATTATTCAAAATAGTCGTGACCCCAAGGAATAAATATTTCTTCATATTTCCTGTTTTAATAGTACATATGCACTGCTAGAGTATGTTGCCAGAAAGAAGTCGGGACCACAGGTGGCAGGTACTAACTGAATCGTTAATACATGTATCTTGATCTGCATTTATGAAACAGAAATCAACATTCATATAAACATTCTTGATGAGTTAATTGGATTTCCATTCCACGCCCAATATAATTTTAAACTCAAGTTAATTATGAAAATGAGGTTGGAAATTCTAATTCATTATGCAAAAATTAGAGTATACATGGTACATGGAATTCCACGTGTCTATATATGTGACTAAAGTTTTAACGAGTTTTACAATGAATGGTACGAAAGCCTTTTGAGCTCATTTTATCAAGTAAAATAAACATTTTTATTATTTAATAAATCCTAAAATTTCGAATTTATTCACGAAAGTTTTGCGTTATAATTAAAAAGTTTTGAACTATATCGCGAAAGTTTTGCGTTTGTTTGCGATAGATAATTTTTTTTTTTACAAATGAAAATGAGATCAATAGGCTTTCGTAGAATAGTAGATGATGAAACTGTGTTTTTTTTTTACCTGGATGAAATATTTTGCTATCATTAATTATTTTAAACCAGTACTTAGACAGTATCAAACTGATGCATTTGGTGATATGTTTATGTAATTTAAACACACGAGATCAAACAATCAGTAATATTCTAATAAATACGCAGCTGGCTTTAACATTGATTATAAAACATTGAAACTCTCAATGAACCCTAATAAATCGCTTGCTTATCGTATTTCAAAATTACATTTTCAATCGTGGTTTTATATGACCTTAATGCCGTGCTTATCTTTTCTTTTTTTACTTTGCTAACAACGGCAATTCCAGTTTAAGGGCTTGAACTAATTAATACAGTAAAATTCCAATTTGAAAACTGGCCGATGCCGAAGTAACCTTTTACACATATGCCTAAAATATTCAAGAATATTTCCTTAACGTGCAAAAGTAATTTCAAAACATCTTTCTCAGAAAGACGATTTGTTTTTAAACATTCATAAACATTTCAAAATTGAGACTGCGTAATTGTTTTCGATTTATATAAAAGTTTGATGTTTTATTGAATTCATTTGAAAAAGCATTTAATGTACTAGTATATTGACGTCCTTTAGATTATATATTCTTCATACCATTCGATAATAATACTACTCCAAATGGAACTTACGCATAATACTACGCAATATGGAACTTACGCATGTAATTGTACGTATACGTAACTAGGAATTCATACATTAATGTTTTGTTTTTCCCCGATCAAAACAAGTTCACTCAGTACCAAATAGTATGAATTCCTTTGTCCCAAACTCTCTCAGAAGGCGGAAATCAACCACTGAAGGTAAGGCGTCTTATATTATTAGATTTTTCAACCAATATAATATGAAGGTGGTTGACAGTGATATTTTATGTATACCAAATATTTTTCCTTCCAAATATGCATTAGATGAGATAGTTTGTCTTTTTAATTCTGCAAAATCATCTTGGTATAGCAGGGACTGCACCTTCTATATAAGGAAGCATCATTTAAAATTAGTAACATGGACCAAAATCGCCCCCAAAAAGTTTTTTTTAACGTTGTGTTTGGTGACAGTATTTTGTTCATTTTACATTGCAACGCATTGGTTTGAAAGGTGTCGCCGTTCAATGCAATATAATATAAATTTATCTTTAAAAGCTAATACAGATGTATGTTTGGAATTCAGAAGTGTTTTTATTGAAAATTTGATTTATTGATGTTTATATTCATTTTTTAAATTCTAAATAGATCACAATAGAACACAGTAATACAATTAAAGAAAATTAATACAAAGCAATGAAGAACTTTTCTTCATAACAGAGAATCTGGGTTTTGAACATCCAAGGTTTGCTAAATCAGACGTCCATGACAAATAAAGAGACGTATATTAGAGTAAAATCATTTAAGTTCGTGTGGTCAATACGATGCATTTTAGCCAAATAACTCTTTAACAATAATGGGGAATCAACCGTAAAAATAGTTACAACTGGTCTTCAGCTCCCGGTCTGAAAAAAATTATGTTCCCCCAATAATAAAAAATCTACAATTCACGGCGCACAAAAATCTACGCTTGTTTTAAACTGATTGAACCTTATTTACACACAATTCTGTGGAAAAAATTAGAAACATTATATTTTCATGCAATTTACTACTGAAACCGTCTCATAATTTTCCCCGAAACACGCGAACGGATTAACGTCGATATCGAGAGTCGCCATTTTTACATGTAAACAAACTGCAGCACTTCACTTTAATGGGGCTGGTGATGGTTTTTGAAAGTATATCAGAGGCAAGTAAAGTGACGATATCTGTGGTAAAATGTCTGAGGATTTTTTCAGAATCAAATATTTGTATAGAATTTGCAATGAAATAAGTTTAATGAGTACAAAACTAGCGCAATATTTTTTGCGCCGTAAATTGTAGTTTTTTTTTACTTGGGAAGGCACCGTAGCTTATGTGACCCATCCTAATTTTTCCCGACAGAGAGCTACATACCGACAGCTATTAAAATACATGTAAGAAGTGATTGTCTTACCAATCTACAATAGGTTGCTCATTTATAGAATTATTTGAATTAGAAAACTTAATAGTGTGATCAATTATTTGTTTTCAGAAAATGACACGTAACTTTTTCACTTGTTTTCAGAATATTAACCCTTCTTAAAAAGGGGATTTTAACCACAAAAAACATTTACGTCTGTTTTATTTGTCTTATTGCGCTTTAAATTCATTGACCTTATCTTATGAATGAGATTCTAGAATATACATTTAGCCCTATTTATTCAAGGTTACAAAACCCATGTCATATTTTTAAGATAACTTTGTAGAGGATGAACACTTTTTTTTTGGGGGGGGGGGGTAAGATATGTAATATGTAATGTAATGTAATAGTTTACTTTACACAAAGGCCATATAAATGTTTTCATCTTATATAATAGTGTACGATTTACGAGAAATTCAAATGTGCATGAAGTGAAGTAACGCATGTTGATAAAAATTACGTACTTTGTAAAATGGTTGGTTAAATTTTGGACAAAAAAAATATTTCAAAGAAGGTACATTTAAAATTTTCATTACGAGACACTTAACGTACTTGGAAAAAATATGAATAAATTTCAAAATCTTTGTATCAAATATCAATGAATTGATAGTATGATGACTTCTGAACAATAATGAATACGATTTACCGTCTATGAGAACGGGGGAAAACCCATTCAATTACCAGAACATTATTGAAATTCATTGCAGAAAGAAAGTTCCCTACCCTTCATCTTTCTTTCCAAATTGTACGGTATTCAGCAAACAGGGATAAAAGAATAATGACGGAAAAAGGAATTAGCTTTGTTGAAAATAAGTAATTAATAAATAATTAGAAAAACAAGCTGGCCAAACAACAGTTTTCTCCCACGATTTGTGAAGAAATCTGTAGGAGTCTAACATAATCCTCTTCTCAAATTCTAACCTAATAGATCACTTCATTTTAAAATTATGAGCGTCATATTATACAAATATCAGAATAAAATTAACTTAAAAAACAATTTAAGGTTTTTTTTCCTTGCTCTTATATTGAAATATTGAAAACAAATCATAATGCTTTTGATCTAACAAAACTGTACAACGTAATTAATACACATTTATATTTTCATAATTCACGTTGTGTATTAGTAAAATATGTATTGAAATTAGGTTTCTAAGAGATAGGTAACAAGAAAGTCTAATTAGATGGATTAAAAATGAAAACCAAATAATAACAGTATTAATTGAGGATTAGAATCTGCTTTTTGTAGCAAACTTGAACTTATTGTATTTTGGAAAATCAGTCCAATAAATTCTCACATGTCTAAAAGATGAATGCCTTTTTAAAAAATTAAATGTTTGTGCAGTTGTTGATCGAATCAATGACTATGAGACAAAGTTTTAATGTAATGTGCAAATTAAGTTGAAATAACAAAAGAAATTATTATGAGATATCATGAGAAAAAATATTTGTGATGTATGAGGAAAAATCATGGGATTTATCTCATCTTCTTTACTATGTGGGATTTTTTGTCCTATATGGGAGAATTAATCCTATATTTTAATAATGATAGGATTTTCCCTCCCACACGGGACAATTTATTCCATGGTACTTTTTCGCCCATGGGATTTTAGAGGGATTTTAAATGAAAAATCTCACCATTCTCCCATGGAACTTTGATATTTGAAAGACAATTATAAGAAATCTAGAGCAATGTGTACATTTAGGTTGACATGATAGATCAGAGGAAAAAAGTTCCATCGAAATATATAAACAAACTAGAGCAAAGCTCGTTGCAAAGCAACGAGTGGGACTTCCGTTAATGTCGGAAGTAAAGCTGGAAGTTCCTGTAAGTAGCAGAGCTCTTAAACCAATAACAAGAGTAACTAAAATAAATATGAAAAAAATCGAATTATTCCTGGTACGACTTAACAAAATACGAATGATTTTAAGTACGACTTAACAAAAATCTTAACGATTCTTAGAACGACTTAACAAAAAAAAATCCGAATGTGTTCAAGTACGACTTAGCAATTATTTTTGGTACGAGTTAATTTTACTTTGAACATTACGCTATCTTTTTAACCAAGGACGCAGAATCATAATTTCCGGACAAATCATTTTTAAACCCCAATAACTCTGTAATGAATCGTCCGATTTTCAAACAAATTTCAGTGTTATGTTCAGCTTAATAAGCTTTACAAAAAACGTATACGTTTTTAATTTGATCAAAATTTTTAATTTTTCGAAAAATTTGAATCACTTCCGGTTTCGCCCGGAAGTGACGGATTTTCATTTCCGACCTTATTACAGAGGCAAAACGATCAATATATAAGCACGAAAAATTTCAACTTTCTATCTCGAAGCGTTTCTGAAAAAAGCTACGGACAAAATGACTTTTTGAAAATTTTAAAAATGACGTAACGTAAAAAAGGAAGTGATGTTGCTATAGAAACTTTTACATCTTCGAGGCATTATATATGCACATTATCTCTGAAAGTTTCATAAAAATCAGTTTAAAACTTTTTGAGTTATTAAGCCGAAAAGGAGTCAGAAAAAAAGAAAAAGTATAATAACTAGACACGATCTCGTTGCGAGCAACGAGGAGGTCTTCCGTCCAATTTTAGAAGTTGAGATACATGTATGACCTTCAATTTTGCTATTTACCAGCTAATCATGATTTTGGAAATAGAAGACGGAAGACCTTAATAAGAAAAGTGAAAAAGAAATAATAGAATTATAGAAGGGTCTTCCGCTGAAGACGGAAGACCCTAATAAAGACTAGAAAGATGTCATCAGAAGCAGAATTGCAAGTGCAACTTAGATATCATGTTTTGGAATTCGTCTGAGCTCATTTTAACACAAATAAAATGAGTTTTAAAATTAAAAAAAAAAATTCATCCAATCAATTCGAGAAAGATGTCATCAGACGCAGACTTGCAAGCGCAACTTAAATATCATGTTTTAAAATTAGCCTGAGGTCCTTTTAACACGAGTTAAATGAGTTAGATTTTTTTTTAAAGATTAAAGTTTCATCCAATCAATTCTTAAAAGATGTCATCAGACGCAGAATTGGAAACGCAACTTAGAAATCATGTTTTTAAATTAGTCTGAGGTCATTCTAACACGATTTAAATGAGTTAAACAATTTTGAAAAATTTATATTTCATCTAATCAATTCGAAAAAGATGTCATCATACGCAGAATTGAAAGCACAACTTAGAAATCATGTTTTTAAATTAGCGTGAGGTCATTCTAACACGATTTAAATGAGTTTAATTTTTTTGAAAAATTTAAATTTCATCCAATCAATTTGAGAAAGATGTCATCAGACGCAGAATTGCAAGTGCAACTAAGAAATTGTGTTTTAAAATATGTCTGAGGTCATTCTAACTTCTAACGCAATTTAAATGAGTTAAAATTTTTTGAAAAACTTAAACTTCATCCAATCAATTCGAGAAAGATGTCCTCAGACGCAGAATTGCAAGTGCAACTAAGAAATCGTGTTTTAAAATATGTCTGAGGTCATTCTAAAGCAATTTAAATGAATTGAAAATTTTTGAAAAATTTGAATTTCATCGAATCAATTCCAGAAAGATTTCATTAGACGCAGAATTGCAAGTGCATCTTAGAAATCATGTTTTTAAATTAGTCTGCGGTCATTCTAACATGATTTAAATGAGTTTAAAATTTTTGAAAAATTTTAAATTTCATGTAATCAAGCGCAAGTTAGAAAATTTTAAATTAGTCTGAGGTCCTTTTAAAACTATTTGAATGAGATTACAATTTTTTTTAAATTTAAATTTCATTCAACGAATTCAAGATACATGTCATCAGACGCAGAATCGCAAGAGCAGGTTCGATATGGTTTTTTAAAGTCGGTTTCAGATATTTTTAGTTCAATTATAATCTTTTTAATTTTTAAAATAAAAACATTAATTTGACTCCCATATGTTATACCATCAACAAGAATTAAAAACTAATACGGAAATTTGTATAATCTGTCACTTCAAGATAAATATGTGAATCCAAGCACTATACAGTAAGAAAGAACATACGGCACTCATGGCTTGAACCCGGGTCGGCTGGGCACATGTCCACGGCTCTAATGACCGAGTTACTCGGACTCTCGCTTCAGGACTTTGATGCTTCAAATCTCAAGAACGCGTTGATCGATTTTTTAAACAAATTACATATTCTGAATCAGTGAAAGGGTCACTATCAACCCTACATAAAATTATCAAAAATCGAAAAATTTGAAAAAATCGATTTTTTGCCTTTCCTTCCGGTGACGACCGGAAGTGACGGACGTTAATCATTTAACCTAAGGGCATCTTTCCAAAGGTAGATCTATCATCGCTGAAAATTTGAAGTTTCTTTCTTAAACCATTATTTAAATATTTGCTGGACAAAATGAATTTTTGAAAAAAGAAAATTGAACGACGTTGACGAACGGAAGTGACGTCATATTCGAAAAGATGCGTATGCATAGCTTTTGGTACCGACTTCTATCTATAAAATTTTCGTGAAAATCCGTTGAATTGTTTATAAAATATTTGGTTTTGAAAAATTTGGTGCAGGAAAAAAAACAAGAAAAATAATAGGTCAAAAGACAATAAGGTCTTCCGTTGGAAACGGAAGACCTTAATGAAAGTTATGTCTAACCGAAAGTGTGGCTGAAAGTCCGGATTGTGTCGTGTTCGGAGTTAAATGTCGCAATGTTATTTCTTCTCATCACGTTTGTTCATATTGCGGTTATGAAATATACAAATATGGCATGTAAAATAGATAAAAAATTAATTTCCATTTCAAATAAACCATTTTCTTTTCTGACATAGCTCGATATTTTTTACCAGATTACCATAGCATCTTAACAACTGCAGTTAAAACATGAAAAAAATGAGGGACAGTTTCTATGCAATGCAGTTTGTTTTATTGGGATAGTACAAATTTGTTATGTGGTATTTGTTGAACTGCATGAGCTTATGAAATTTTTTTTTGATCGAAAAACTGTTTATCCAGTAAGCTAATCTCTTGGATTTTACAATTCATTACATACCATTGAACTAAACAAGGTTAAAATAATTGTTTCTCGTGTTTAATTCATCAGTATTACCACCAAACCATGCACGACGGTATATGTTTAAACGCAATTTGAAAAAAAAAAATCCGTTCTTTGAGTAGGTGCGACCGACGTTGAAATTGACCAGTCTTTTAAAAGTCGTTGCTAAAACCTTCACTTTGTTTTCAATTACAATCAGTACGTTTGATTTCCGAAAATATTATTTTCCTTGAACACGTGCTCTTTCACTATACATTTCTAATTTTGTTTTAAAGGGGTATGGTCACTACTTGGTCAAATTCTTTTTTTCTGTTTTATTTCTTATTTATTAGTCAGTGGTAGGGTTATCAGCAAGATACAGGACTCACATTTCTTTGTCATGTAAATAGAATTCGTGCCCTGTTTTTGTTTACATAGGTTTAATATACCAGTAAAAAATCTTTTTAAGCACATTTTGTTTTTTTAAAAATTATTTTAAGCATAAATAAACAGTACCTAACGTTTAAGACATTCATTTTAGGTCTGAAACTTGAATTTTTACTTCAACATTCAAAATGTAAATAAAAGCTTTGTTTACATGGTGAAGAATTGTAAGCTCTGTAACTCCCTTGTAACTAACAAATGACACTCAAATTTTGGTTGCCTAATAAAACTGCCTTAATGATGCATTGTAAACATTAAAATCAGAAAAATATATTTTGACCAAAATCGTGACCATGCCACTTTAAAAATATTTTATAAGTGCAAACGATCACCGATTCCATACTTGTACATGTCATAGAAAAAATTATTTTCCTTGAACAACCCAGCTTTTACATCACTATGAATTTCTAGATGGGTTTTAAAAATATTTCCCCATTTTCTATTGGTGGAAGTTTCTTTTTTATAAAATTTTGTTTGTTTGTTTTCGCTTTGTTTTTTGTTTGTTTGTTTTTTTTTTCATTTTTTTGGCTAAACTATAAAATAAATTAATGCATTTCTAAGTAATTTTATATATTTTATTTCATTTATTTAAATATTTTTCATAGGATTTTCACTAGATCTTTTCATTTTTGGGAGTTGATTTTAATCAACTCTCCTATGCAGTTACTCAGACCATCCGAAATGGAACAGTGTTTGGACCTCAGCACAAATCATTGCTGCTGACAAGATTTAGTTCTTGAAAATAATTGATAAATTCGATGTAATGTATGCTAAAGCATTGTTTTTCAAGGAAAATTATTTATAAATACCTTGAAAATAGTCAGATTTTAAATGGTACGGACAATTTAAATATTTTTGTAGTCGTATGTATTCCTACGTCAGAGTTTAATGTAGTCTCTTTCAACTCGACGCTCGGCTGTCTCCGTAAATCCTTGTCGGAGATTTACGGTGTCAGCCGAGCGTTTGGTTGAACGAGACTAGAGTTTATATTGCTTGGATCCATTGATCCATAGAAATATTTCTATTACTGATACATAGTTTGATTGAATTAATTTTATCTTTAAATATTATTTAACCTTTTTGTCGAAAAAGTCCAAAAATTCATATTATAAAAATGTGCGTTATTCAATTTAGAAACTACATGTACTTGTCATGCAAAATAACATAACATTGATTTTAAAATAAATAAACATCGACAAAATCAACTCCCGTCAGTTCTTCAGTTCTTTGATTTAAAAATTACATAGTTATCGTTACGCCGCCTCAGACCCTAAAGTTGCATTTTACCGCAATTTGCTTCACGTAAATTATGCTAAAAAAATTTTAAATTTTTTTTTTTTGATTAAATGAAAAAAAAAATGCAGAATTTTTTTTTTTTTGGAGAGTTTTTTCTCGCGATGTTCTTTTTTATATGCCGATTTTTATTTTGTTATTGTTAAAGCGCTGCATATCAATTCCAAGATGTAGTAATGTATATTTTACCAACTACGTCTTATACAGTATTTAATTAATATTGGCACATGTTTTCAATGCGAATAACTTAAACCCTTTGTGACCCAAACTTCATTTTTTTTGTGTCTTCTTTTAATTGAATAGCGTCACTTATACGCAGGTGCAACGTTTGGAAAACCCTCGTATTCGGTTTTTGGGAGTTGATTTTAATCAACTATCCTATGCAGTTACTCTGGCAAACCGAAAGTGAAACAGTGTTTGGACCTAAGCACAAATCATCACCACTGACAAGACTTAGATCTTGAAAATAACAGAAAAATTCGGTGTACTGTACGCTGAACCATAAATTTTCAAAGAAACGTATTTATAAATATCTTGAAAATAGCCAGATTTTAAATAGTACGAACAATTTAGATATTTTTTGTAGTCGTTTGTATTCCTACGCCAGAGTTCAATTTAGTCTCGTTCAACCATACGCCCGGCTGTATCCGTAAATCTCCGACAAACAGTCTTTTGGTAGTCGGAGATTAACGGAGAGAGCCGAGCGTCTGGTTGAACGAGACTAGAGTTCAATATTGCTTGGATCCAGACATGTGTACAATTTTTAGAAATATTTCGATTACTGATACATGGTTTTATGAAATTAACACAACATGATTCATATGGGGTTTTCTCGAAATTCTTGTCGGAAAAGTTTGAGAATTCATATTATAAAAATGTGCGGAATTAAAATACAGTTTAGAAACTACTTGCCGTGCAAAATAACATATCGTTGATTTTAAAATTAATAATGATCGATAAAATCAACTCCCGTCAGTACTTCAGTACTTTGATTTCTGTATCCATTTACATGTATTTTTTTCGTAATTGCATGAAAAGACGACATAAAATTAGCAATATTAATCACTAATAAAGACTTTAAACTAAATTTTTTCATACATTGGTGGATCAAGTTTATAAATCAGCACGTGTGTTTACGAAACATAGCTATGATATGACCTAAGTGTTTCTAAGATATGACATCGGGATAAAGTTAGGAACATCCTAAAATCCACTTGGGACACATCTTAAGATGTACATGTATCTCGATAGTAACTTAGGAATATCTTAAGTTAGGATATTATAACCTACTAAAATCATTTTATTTTTACATCAATTCATATCGACGTGTGCAGGAATAAATCAGTAAACACTTCGACAAAATTATAAAACCAGTAATTTGTGTACATTTACAAAAAATATACATTTTCTTAGATATATTTCCATGACGAATAGCAATGAAAAAAAACCCCACATAAATCAAAACAACCGCTAATTTTAGAAAAGAAAATATGCCTTTTATCCCTTTTATTTGCAATATAAAGAATACACGTACAGGTTAGATAAGAAATTGTTATCTATCTCAAAAATACACAAGTACATTTTATTGAAAATCGTTTTCTTGAAGTTTTTTTTAGCATGAAGTGATAAAAAATAAGAATGATCATGCATGGCTTATATCAACCGATGTAGTCAGAATTAGTCCCAGTAAAGGACCAGTATCCAAAAACGTGATTTTACTATTCAGGATGTTCTTAGGACAAAGCATGTACTACCCTTAAGTTAAGACAAAGTTCTGGCTGTTCCTAAAATTAGGAGAGCTTCGAGAAACAGACGTAATACTAAGACGTATAACGAACTAAGGCTATGTTTCACAAACCTATCATAAGATCTATCATAAGATCGTCCTTAAGATTGTCATATGATCTGACTTATGACAATCATAAGATTATTCACTTCCATTTCACTAAACTATCCTAAAAGTGAGAAATCTTTTTGTCGATCTTAAGGCAAACTTGATGTTTGCAAATACAATTTTTTTTTATTGCGAATTATGATATAATTGCGCAGAGGTTGTTTCTTTTTTGTTTATACTTTAAGATTTCAAATAGTGCACTTGTCTATTTACTTAACAAAGGCATGAGTGGATCCAGATTTTTTTTTAATTTTAAATTTGCATCACAAACTGCCATAATGTTAACAGAATGAAAGAAATGCTGTTCACGAGGATTTGCTCATCATTATTCGGAGCTTTTTTATAGGAATATGAGTCTCGTGTATTGCACTGTCCATTACAAAAATCTTTACATGACAATTGACAAATTTTGATTCGCAATGACGCATGTTTTGGAAAGGACAGCAATAATGACATTTGGGAAATTAGCAATGCCAGAAGATACCCAGGTGGTGCCATTTACACCTCTATTATCACGTGGGAATTTTATATAAATTGGACTTTAATCTGAACGGTTAGCAGAGGATGCTCACTCCTCCTAGGCACCTGATCCTACCTGTATCTTTTTGGAGGTTCGTGTTGCTCTGCTTTGAATTTGTATTTTGTTTTATGGATTTTGAGATGGTTGACGGTTTGTTATTGTCATTTTTTTTTCATTTGCTAGTGCTGATGATTCAACATTTGCTATAATTCTTGATTATATGTCATCATTATATGTACACATTAAAATATTTATAAACATTCATAGTAAGCACAATGGCCTAGCGCATGCGTACCAATATTATCATGGATTAATCGGAAAACCTTGGCGAGTACGGTGCCATCTTCGCTAGCCAAGATTTTTCGGTCCACTTTGCTCCCCATAAACCCTTGGCGGATTTCATTACGAAAACTCGGTGACAAGCTCCGTTTTATGATTGGCTGCAGCTGCGAGTAGCTGATCTAATCGCAGTGCTTGTAAATATAAACTTTAAAAGAAAGCCCATGTGTGAATTCGGTGCTTTTAACAAATTGAGACACAAGTTCTCGAGTACAGTGCCTCCCCAACGATGGTCTAACCAGGTCGCTTTAAATACCTATATATTTTACTGGGATTGACCATAGTTCTACAAACTTGTCAAGGCTCGCGTGATAGCATGGGAAGTAAACATGGCGAATGTAGAAGTTGCCTATCCCGTTAGTATGTACGTTCCTGCTTATTGCTTATAAAGGTTCAGTGAGCTCTGTTATATTTAATTTCTTTGGTCCGCAATATTCACGACAACGATACCTGATTTTATAGCATGAAAGCTTTCATATAAATCGGCGACTTTTTCACTCCTGGTACAGGTCCTTACAAAACACTATGAATAAAACATTCCGTGCTTTCCGTAGGTTATAACTTAATTCGTATTTAATAGCATCATTAATTATGTTCCGATATTCGGTAGTCAACATGTTTTCAAGTTGTTTTAATGCGGTAGTGAGAATATAACCTGTTGTTTAATTCGATTAAAATGTAAATGTGCAAGGGGCGCAACTCAAGTTGCTCGCTAGATAGAGCCACCACATCACCGAGTTTTCGAAATGAAATCCGCCAAGGGTTTATGGGGAGCAAACTGTACCGAAAACCCTTGGCTAGCGAAGATGGTACGGTGCCTGCATCAAATTCTATGTAATCGACCGAGACTCTCTGAATGCTATCAAAAAAGGCGAAGGCGAAAGTGCGAAGTTGCCAAGGCGAAGGAGCGATAGTAGTATCGCTCCTTCGCCTTGGCACCTTCGACCTAAAGGCGAAAGTGCGAAGGTCGAAGTGGCCCCATCGGAACACCATACTCGGAACCCTTTAAACGATAAAGAGCTCTGCAATTATAAAAAGGCGAATGCGAAAGCGCGAAGATGCGAAGGCGAGATTGCGAGGTTGCGAAGGTCGAAGTGGCCCCATCAGAACACCATATGTATCATAACAATACGAGTGACAACACATTAAAATTATTTAGAGATACAAGACACTATAAAACAAAATTCAGTTTTTTGGCGATGAAAGAGTAGACTCGATATTCTTGCACTGACGATTTTCCCCTACTACAAACTGCTGGGTATGCAAGTGCATCACCCAGAATTAATGATGAAACCAAAATAATGAAAAGTTTACTCCACTGTTACTTGGTATTATAACCAAGCTGAAATAAGCAGGCACAACGCCAGTAAAGTTAACGACCAATTAGGAAAATCGTCAAAGTACTGAGAGTACTCGAACAGAGATTATATTTTACTTTATCATCGGCATACTTTAATTAATATCTAGATGATTAATGCATCAATAGTTTGTATGAGCATTGACAACTTTGGATGCAGTAAAGATCGTGTGATCAAAATCAAGGGGGATATAAACCCCTAGTATGAGCCCGAACCCCTTATCAACGCTTTTAGAAACAATCTCTTATTATTATAATCGATCAGTGTTTATTATTTATTAAGATTTACCATAGTCATATACTCTTCACACATTTGCTCTAAAAGAATAAAGTCTGTTCATGATCGCAAATACAACATTACAACAAATGTTTAGAATATTAATGATCATGTATTACGTAGAAGAAAACAAACCTAATATAAAATGATTTTTTTAAAAAAATCACTCTCCCCCAAAATGTAAATAAAAAGTATTCATATCCCTACGTTACATGCCTCCTTAGTATTTTCCCATAAAAATATATACATGTATCATTTTTCGATTGACAATTCAATCACAAATGAATATTGCTTATATTATTACAAAAATTATTCTTTCATGATTATTGTTCTTTAATTATTACATAATATCCTCATTGTGTATGAATTTGTTTTTCTTTATTTGCGTCATTTCCCGCCATAGGTCAACGAGAAAAGTGACGTAACTGTTAACAGATAATCTGTAAGAGTGTTTTGTGTGTGCTTGCTACGGATATGAAAAATTATATACAGCGATTAATTTACAAGTTCGGTGTTTATAACTTCAAAATCAGTTAAACAGAGTGAAAATTCAAGTAATTTCAAAGTCGCCTCTTGGATAACCAATTTCTATTCTAACTGTTTACAGCAGGGGTCATTTTTCTACGGGGGTCATTTTTCGTCATGTTTCACATGAAGAAAAATAACCCCTGGGTCTTTTTTCTTCAGAAAAATCCAATTATTCTACAGCACGGGGTGGGGGGGGGGGTGGGTTCATTATTTTACGTCGAAAAATGACCCTCGGGTCATTATTCTACGGGGGTCATTATTCTTCATTACACCGGCATAAAACTTGAGTGTCACCATGATTTGCAGTAATATGGGGAGGGCATGAAACCTCCTCATAGGGTGCTTTAAAAAAACAATGAGATGAGTTAATAAATCAAATGGCGTTAAAACTTATCCATGATATACTCGTCATTCATATAGTCTAAGAGGTTATTTTTATCTCTCCTAAAGAGCTTTCTGTGTTGATCCAAAATATAAGCTGTCGCCATGTTTAGTTGGACCTAAAACATGTATTCAGTTGTCATGACAGATCTTTAGATAATCATAAAATATAATGACATTTTTGTAAAACGGCTATGATGAAATCTTATGAAAATTTTTAGTCTGAAGATAGATCTTAGTCATGAGATAGTTTTGTGAAACGGGCTCATAGTCCTTAGATAACTTCGTGAACATACCTGCAGGTAGTCATTTTCCCCATCGAATTCTTGGTTATTTTTTCATCAATTGTCGGGTTGAATGAAATGACTAAATCTGCTAAAGGAGAAAACATCGTTCATTAAAGTTTAACAATTTTTTTTTTAAATCGGTGATTTTTGTGAAAGAAATATATGATGTTTTAGGTCAAGCATGGTACCATAAAACAATGTTGTATTATGAATTTATCTCGGACTCAGTTTCCAACTATCAACGCTTTGTTATCGGGACCTCAATGTATGCAAGACATCGGGCCAGCTATGAATTCAAACTTTGTTTAAAGTGATTTTGGGATAGTCCTAACTTTCTCCAAAAGGTATCTTAGAAACATTAATAGGTCGTACCTTAGGAAGTTGCTTACTGATGATTAACCCAATCTAATTTTTTGAATATATTAACATACAGTATGTTATTTTTATCACAGATGTACGTATTTTGACGCGCTCAATAAAAATGCAAAATATTGAAAATTTATGTTTATAACCAAAACTGATTAGTCGCTTACGTCCTCAACAATTATTAACATCACAGTTTTTTATCATATGAAGACTTAAAGAATAGGTATTAAGATACTTCCTTTAAACTACTTTTCGATTTGCTTTTTAGTTCTGGCAGGCGTCGTACTTAAATATATGATGTATGATAAGAAAATGCATCTTTAGACTTTTGAAAATGATATCACTGACTTCCTTTGCTTCGTATAGGGACAAATCTGCATTGGAAGAAGCCATACTACGCCGTTACCTTTATTACAAACATATTTCAAGAATGTTTTTGATAAAATCATTATTGCGCATTTATAAACTTTAATCCGACATATAGCAGGGTATGGATATCTTGTTTATTGCTCTTACTGAGCAAGGGTGGTAAATGTCTTAGTTCTATAAAACAAAATATGTACAAGGGGAATAAATCAAAGGGTATGGGTCTTGCAAAAATTTTTATTTAACAACATAGGGGTGAGGCAAGGATAAAAGTATATTTCCTTTTATATTTGACATTGTATATCGATAATTAGAAAGTTTAATTGTACAAAACTATATGAAAATGTTCACGGAATACAGACTTCAGTTAAATTTTGAATCCTCCTTTACACAAATGACAGTCTTATTGTTATTTTACATGCTTATATAAATATATATTATACCGGTATAAATTACAAATTTCTCTTTAGATAGGACTTCTAAGGAAACCCTTGTAGCAACCGGTGTACACCGTCCACCAATGATATAATGTTACATTAACGAACAACCTAACCGTCCGCAAATAATATAGTTTCAGATTTATATCATTAGCGGTCAAAAATCGTAACCTCTGGTAATGGTATAGGAAAATTTTTGGAAATAAGGACTACCTTGACTACTAATGATATACATTTGCACACATTTTCAATTGCATTAGCGAATGGATTCGCAACCTTTATATATATATATATATATATATATATATATATATATATATATATATATATATATATATATATATATATATATATATAATCGAATTTTAAAATCGTACTTGAGTATACCTGCGCTCTATACTTACATATGCATATGGTGTTTTTGTCTCTCAGTTAACTCGATAAGCAAGGCATATTCTTCGTATAAACAGTTTCTAAGGCGAGGCAAGCTACTGACAGACAACTTGATATAAAACAGGACTATCAACAGTCTCGTTTGAAGTCATCTTTTCGTAAGTTCTATGGTCGATGCAACGACCTTGTCAGCAAATACAAGTTTCCACTGGGTCGCATGCTGACTGATCTTTTTCATACTAATTGTTAGACCATAATTAATTACCGATATTGTCTACGGAATTTTCCGTTTTTTCCCGATTACGACAAAGAGCACATGGCGGGTGTGACCGGTCAACTTTTTTTCATTACAATGGCTAAATATCAAGGAAAAAAGACGATATTTACATTTGCAAACAAAATCTACTTAAGTGACGTCATATAAATGAACAGGGCATGTACAATTGTGACTAATGTTGAGTCTAATATGTTAGACAACCTCTGTATAATATTGGATTTGATTTTGATAGCATACTATAAAAGAATTGGTTAAAATTGTGTGGGGGGGGGGGGCAGTTATTTGATCATAAATATAGTCCTTTATTGTAATATACACCATTCTGACATTGCCCCTGACATTTTGCCGTTTTACTTGAAATGAAATAGTCGAATAAAACAAAATACAGAAAATTTATGACTTCGTCTGTTTACTTCAAAATTCAAATTATCATCATTAAACAAAATGAGTTGTGCTAGATATTTTTAGTTGAAGGAAATTTGAAGAAAAGCAATTTTACGATATTAAAAAATTATAGTAAAATTTTGAGCGGGATTTCATTAAGATAAAAAGGTCCAATTGATAAGACTATTTGCTATTGTCGTTTGTAGTACAATTAAATTACTAATCTGTTGTTCAGTTGAATATGTGGGTTTGTTAATTATAGATTACAACAGCAACGAATATCAATTAAAGTTGGTGGAATTAAGACTTCTTAAACAATAGTGATCATGTCGGTGTAACAAAGAATATTGACCCGGGTTGTAAATTGACCCGGGTTTGATAAAATTGTATCATTAGTTGTCAACATCCTGACCACTAACGCAACATTATGTCATTATATATATAGTGGACGGTGTAGCATTAGAGGTTGCTACCGTGCACAAGGAGTGAAGAACAAGTGACACTTCTGTTCAAAGACAGTTCAAAACTCTGAAGTCGGAGGGTCGATGTCGTAAGAAGTTTGAAAAATATTTTTGAGCTGTTGAAAAATGACCCCGGGTATAAATTTCACGACTTTTGGTCTCAATTTTCAATGTTGAAAATTTTTCAACCCGGGTCTATATTCTTCGTTTCACCGGCTAATGCGTCATAAATGTCCAATACTCCCTAAACACACCCACGAAAAAGTTTCTGTGTAGTGTTTGTACCTGTAATGAACACATTATTTTTTTTCTGTCAAGTCGAGATCAGTAGCTAATTTAATATTCATCATTTAATATAGTTAATCAGTTAATTATCATGACTTCTCAAAATGAATTAAAGTTGTTGCGATTTGCCGAAAATATCACATAAACAGCCGGTATTAGTTTGACTATCTTCGCAAACCATGGCCAACATGAACGATCGCGTTGGAGAGAGTTATATACTAGCATACAGACTCCGGACCGTGGCTTGAGACGATTGTTGTTTGACATATATTCTTTTTAGCTGTATCTACAAAGTTTAATAACAGGATACAGAGTTCTTAGTCTTAATAACAAACTGTTGTCGAAAAATTCAAACCAAAAAAAAAATCAATATCGGCATGAATATCGGACAATATTAGGAATTAAGATATGGAGTTGAAAATTTGATCAGATGCATTTTAATTGCGTAGAACAAGTTCCATTTCAAAGACGCGTGAAGTCATCAGAGATTAGAAATTTTTTTTACGCTCCTAAAAAATGACCCCGGGTGTAAATTTCACGATTTTTGGTCTCAGTTTTCAACGTTAGAACCCCCCCCCTCCCGAATCAATAATTAACGTTGAAAAATGAAACCCGGGTTTAAATTTCACGACTTTTGGTCTCAGTTTTCAACGTTAGAGAAGCCTCCCCCACCCACTCCCACCCCGAATCAATAATCAACGTTGAAAAATGAAACCCAGGTCAATTTGAAACCCGGATCAATATTCTTTGTTACACCGACATGATCACTATTGTTTAAGTAGTTTTAATATATATACAAATATATATATATATATATATATATATATATATATATATATATATATATATATATATATATATATATATATATATATATATATATATATACAATTATTATATTATGTGTGCAGATATATATCATTAGTGGTCAAATTAGTACTTATTTCAAATTTTTTTCCTATATCATTAGAGGTTACGATTTTTGACCGCTAATGATATAAATCTAAAATTATATCATAAGCGACCGGTTAGATTGGTTGTTGATGATAAAATTATATCATTAGTGGTCAACATCTTGACCACTAATGCAACATTATATCATTAGTGGACGGTGTATCATTAGAGGTTGCTACAAACCATTCCATACAAATATGCACCTTTTAAATTTGTAAACGAAAAGGTATCTGGATGTTATTAGGATGTTATAAGTTAGTGGAATGGTGCCTCAAAAGTTTTGTATATAGATCATAGAACATAAGAAGTTTTGATTGGACAAGATGCCACATTGGTTTACTTGATATATGTCGTGTAATTACATGTACTTTATTCTTATCTACTAGCCATGATGCATAAGGTTATGTAAACATTATAAAAATAATAAACGAAAATTTCAAATTTTGTATTCAAATTTAAAAGTTATTCTTGTTGCTCAAATGTTATGATTTAGGGGATATGAATGAACATTGTTTGATAGTAAAGATAAAATAAACAAAGTAAGTAATTGTTCATTTTAGGGGCATTATGCATATATGAAATTTTAATACAAAGTATGTGTCGAAAGAAAGAATTTGCATCCGGTCCCTTGGACGAATAAGTCACTTTATACATGTATAATTGTAACTTTATGCATGATATCAAATTTATATCATTTAATCTTCTGGACGTCTAAACATGTATATTTGTACAAAGAAATACAGAAAAACGATGATGTTCATTTTAGGGGGTCATTTTAGGTCCATATCATATTTAGTCATAAAGACTTTATATGTACATAAAAAATGTCGAATTGTAAAGTAAAATTGAAGTAAAACGCCGTGAATTCTATAATATAGTAAAAATATCATGTAGTTTTTATCACATAATGGACAAATTCTGAAACATCTATCTATTTAGTATATTGTTCGACAGCCCCGTTTCCATCAAAAATGTATAAATACATGATCTAAAATTTTGCTTTACAATTTAACATTCTTTACGTTCTCCAGTGTAATCTACAAGTTCAACGAAGCCACACATAATTTGGGGTTCCCATGTTTTCTACAGATAATAACTTATTAAAACAAGTCTATTTTTGTAAAAGTTCACTGTTTTACTCCTCTTTAGCGAACTTTGTATTTTGTACATGTGTAAAAATCGTTGTTTACCTCTTGTATCGTTTAGACAAATAAAAGAAACTTGATGGGCAATTTTTTCTTCATGTTTATTTGTGGGATTTATAGGTAAAGCAAATCCAAAAAATGTAGATCAATCTTAAAGATTTATAAATTTGTTTCGGATCGTTTCTTACATTACCGATTGATATTGTTTTATGAATGAATTTTGAAAAAAAAAATATAACCCGCAGGAGATAATTTTCTTCTGCAGACAGGCATGTTATTGCATATCTATTTTGATATAGGTCATGCCATTTTACAGTTTTTAATTAACGTTTTGTAACCTTTGGTAAAAAATGTATGTTACTTATCAACAGTATATGACATTATTTGGAATACATGTACAAATTATTTGGAGAATCCTAATTGATAAGTATTTCAATCTCTTTTACACTTTCGATTTTAATTGAAATAATCCTGCTTCATTTTTCAAATGTTTTATAAACTCTTAGTTGTCGCAGGCACATAATTTTTTTTGGCAATTGTATTTGATACTTTGACAAAAAGTGAGGTGCTATAGAGAAATTGGAATTCTGTTTAAAGTGTTCTGGAAAAGAAAAGGCTAGCAGTTAATGGATATTATTAATAGAAATGTTTTATATAAAAAATGAGAACTCATTTTCGATCAAATTAATCCTAACATCTATATATTAACCAATATGCTATGATGAAACAGTTGCATTAGCGATATTATCATTAGTGATAAACAACTTTATCTATTTCACATAGATCTAATTTAAATATTTATTGTTTTTAATGGCAAATGAAGAAAACAAAATAATGCTTTTATGAATATTTAAATGCCGGATTTTGTCATTCATGTTTCAAACTTGTGATAAAATATGTCAGATCTGCCACACGCTTATAGTTTCACTTACAAAAATTCTCCAGCTTAGCACGTGTCTTGTATCTAAGAATATTAATATACATATGCCCTTCTTAAGCACGACTTTAGACTAGGAGACGATAGACACTTTATAACATGAACCCCAGGTCATCAGGCTGCACCGAGGTCAAACTCATTAACCTACTTCGGCCATATTCTATGCACGCCTCATGTTGCGACCTTCAGTCCAAAGGCTGCAGATCTGCCATTGATTTTTTTCTAAAAGAGGAAGACTTAATTACCGGGAAAAATTCTATCAACAATGAAGAAAAATACGTTTTTTTTTTTAGAATAGATGTATTTCCACGATTAATTAACTCCATTAATTTTTTGTTTAATTTTGTTTAACACTGCCTTTCAAAATTTGTTTGGAATTAAACATATCATTAAAGGCTCTGAATCAATGGAAAATAATAACTTTAAACTTTTAATATATAATTTTAACGTTACAAAGTCGCATATTGAATATTAATAACTGCTTTTTAATAATGGAATATTCGGGTTACTTTTCTATTAAATCCACGTTTCTGCTTATCTGGTTTTGCAAGTTTAACACGTTTCATCCAGAACGTGTATTGTAGTATATTTCGTTAATGTTCGCGTATTCTTAAATATCACACTCCCTAAATTTCTTTTATTTTAAAAAAAATCAAGCATGTAGCTAAATTCTGACATATATTCTTCTTTTGACCAATACCAGATATTTGTATTGTTTTTTCTAAGCTAAATTGTTCTATGATTAATTTTTTGAGGAAAAATTAATTGAAATAATTACGGTGTAAAAGAATGGTATTACATTGCAAATATGTTTAAATTAAAAATATTAATTAAGCCTTTAATGATGAGATTGCATTTTGATATATGCCTAAATAGATAACACGCTAGAAAAAGTATGCGTCGTATACAATGAAAAAGAAAAGCAATAAATTTTTATTTTTTATATAAAAATATAATAATCATAACAAAATAACAAAAACTTGGCACTTGGATGGATTTACAAAATGGTCATAACAGTGCATAAATAATGAAGAAAATTGAAAAAAGCCTAATACATATCAACAGCAATAAATACAACGCAAGACATTTTTTTTTTACACTAATCACAGAGTTATTTGCGCATGAAGTCCACTCTCCCCTTTAAAGTATCATAGTCCTGTATATGGAATCGCATCTGTAAAACAAAAAAGATAAATATGGTTAATTTTTTTTGTTTCATTATATTGATAATTATATGGTCTAAATAAAAGATTCCCTCGTTTAATAATATTGATAAACTACGTCTTAAATGTCAAAATTTTAATTTCGTATTAACATAATCAGTATATTTCATTGACATATCATTTCCAAACAATAAAACGATTATATAAAAAGGATTAAAACCACTTACCATACAAATGATAATCTGCAACGGACAATGTATAGTTTTTTCATTTTTCCAAAGTCTATCAAATTCTCTAGCTAAAACGAAAATAAATGAACATTTATTAGTAACATATAGTACAAATATCGTGAAAGCTTTCATCCCCATGCAATAAAAATTTGGATTAATTCCTTGTCAACTTAAAAAGCACACACAAAACTTCAATAAGCTAGGGTTTAAGAATTGATAAAAAAAACCCAAAAAACATACCACATTTCAAACCATTATTTATTTTGGATTCTTTGCATCCTTCCTTGTATGAAACTATTTCTAATGGTGCTGCCTGTATACAAGATGCACAAAAAAGAACTATTAAAACCGTGATAACGGCGAATAATGAACTCCGTTTAGAACACATGCTGGATGATTAAGGCACTAGTATAGTCACACCGTCCTCGCTAAATGAGGCCTTTAGCTAATATGTTGTCCATGTTAACTTGACGTTCTATTTATAGCTACGAACCTTCGAAGTGTCTAAAACAAGGTGTGACAATTTATCCAATGAAAACGCACTTGACACACTGCCGATGAGACGTGACGTGCATCACTTAATTCAATCACATTTTTATTTTTGCGAAACAACACAAATAAACAAATGATGTAAATAATTCTACAAACCATGTATAGAAATGTTAATGATGTCATTTATATTATTTTTAGCCGATCGTGGTAAGATTATTAGAAGTTTGTTCCTAACATTTCAAAATAGATCGTATAACGGGATACATGTACTAGGATGGATTTGAATAATTTGGCATGTTCTCTCAACCATGTTAATAAAGAGTCGCAAAACTGGAATTTCTATTTACTAAATTTTGTAGAGCTGATCAGATCTTAAACTTGATTAAAATGAATGAAAAAAGGTCTTTGTTGTAACGATTTCATTGTTCTAGCCTTACCCTGTTTTATTAAAGGGAGGGTCTAAAATTTTTATCAAGTGCGCCAACCAGTTTCTTAAAAATCTGAACCATAAGATAATGAAACACAAAATCATTTGTAACATATGTATGCAAATTTAAAAGTATATGTATAAGACCTAACGATAATGCATTTTGACATTAATATGTAACATACATTACTGATGATATCGTAAACCAGTATAGTACACATAAAAAAGTATTTACAAGTATAGGTTACGACTTCGTTTTCTATATATATATATACTAGTGTTTCTTGTTCAATTTATGAACCAAATACATAGTGCAATGTTTCCATTTAAAGATAAATGTATAATGAATGAAATTGATTTTCAGGCAGAAGAATAATCACTGTATTCTTACGATACGAATTTAGATAGTAGCACTTGTTGGGGAGACCAGTCAATGAATTAGACAGTGGTGTTTTTTAAAAACGGTATTATGCCGTTTTGTGGTTTATTATGGTTTGCTTTTGTCCCGAATTGCCCATATGTCTCGCAGAACTATGAGGTGCAAAAACGTAAAATTTAAAAAAAAAATATTTGCAAGTCATTTAAGAATGAAAAATTACACAGCCGCTTGAAAAATTATGTAAATAAATAAATCACCATTTGACAAAGAAATAAAAAAGCTCGTAAAATGTGTACATAAATAACCTTCAGGCGAGTTGTATCTTTCAAGCACATGTAATTTGAAACAAGAACATTTTAATTATCACAACCGCAAACACATTTGCACTCTTTTGCTTTGTTTGTGGTCGTGATACTTGAATGACCGTAAAAGGAGGGATGCCAAACGAGTTCAATGTACTTTAATTGTTTATACATTGATGTATGCTTCCTGGTATGAAGAGGTAGCATGACTCATGAAACTTTTCGAAATCACGTAATATCAAAAGTAAACAACAAAATAAATTGTCAATGAACAAAGTGAGAATTATTTCAGAGTGGAGTCAGCCTAAATCTCAAAAGCGCATTTTTACAATCGTAATCCATTCAATTAACTCGTCACCAATCTGGCGATTGTCTAGATTTAATTTGATGAATGAAGCAATACATCATTTTGTGATAGACTATTAATTAATTTAATAAGATTGATAAAAATAGAATACAGCTATCTTTTGCATTGAGATGTTGAATTACAATTTTATAAAGGGTTTTTCATAACTTGAACTAGTCCTAATATACATGGTTCCAAGCCAGAGGCAAAGGTCATTGTTTGTGGTAATAAGTACGGAATCATAAATCATATATTGTGAATATTAATTTTATTTGATAATTTAAATCAAAAATAGTAATTCCTAAAATGAGAACTGAACGATTTGTAGTCCAACATTGTCCCATAACTAAATATGTTTTCCCGTGGTCATCACACGACTGAAATCACTGCACTTAACACGTCGGAATTCCGTAAACTGCGTTCATACATATATGATTTATGGACGAATTGTCACACACAGAAAGGCTGAGAGGCTTTGATGCATTTTGTCTACAATGTCCATTGAATGCATTGGCTCTCCTCTATAAGGAAGAGGTCGTTTACAATTTGCCACAAAGTCTCTTTACTGTGACATTTTAACTGGCTTACGACCAACCAGATTCTGTTAAGAGACCGTGGACAATCGCAAGCGATCAAACTAGTAGTTTATTTGCTATGAAATGCGACTAAGTTACAATCAGTCTCGTTTTTATGCGTAGTATATTTCTTGATAGATTGATCATAAAAAAATCTATTCCATAGAATATCTAATATGTTCATTTCGTTTCTTTTTGGGGGGTTGGAAAACTCCGAGTGAATAAATTGACCTAAAAAGGTAGATGCGTATTCATGTACATTTTTTCACGTAGTTGTATGTCTGCGTTACAAAACATATATCCCTTAACCTTGCATGTTTTCACTAAATCAGCTGCTTGATAGATTGGGACTATTCTAAAGTTTTAATCCAATTGTCAATATTCCGAATGAAATATATCTTATTTTTTTCCACTGTTATTAAAGCCAATGTTATAGTTTCTTTGCAACAAAGTTTGCATATAATTTTGAGAAACAAGACACGCACGGAAACAGTTTTTACATTGATATGGGCATCCTGAATTACTTGTTATATGTCGTGTTGGATATAAGACTCCAGCTGCAAATGTGAACTGCGACCTGTTTTTTCTTAAAGTTGCCTCCTTAGTATTACTTTGCATCCTGGCGTGGAACCCTTCTCCTGGTTTCTTTAAAACTAATTTACTTTCGATCTTGAACGATCCTTTTTTTGCCGAGTTTTTCAACTGTTTGATAAACGGGAAGACTGTAACGCATTTAGGGGTGTCAAACAACCTCGGTTTTTTGTTCTCAAATTGTTCATTAAGGATATATCATCACACGAAAATGTTTTCGATTGTCCTTTGTTTGAGTTATCCAAAACAAAAGGCGGCTTTGTCAATATACAATCCCAAGAACGTTGTTTATTGATAATTCTGTTGATTTCGATCCGTAAACAGCAGAAAAGAGCGTTTCCAAAAAATAGTTTCTTTTTACTTTTTTTTACGTACCTCAATTCCTTTTTGGCCTCACTGATAATCCTTTGAAATTTTGAAATGCTTACTAAAAGTTGTTAAGGTTTGCTAAGAAAAATTGAAACGAATAAACCAAGAGTTAAATAAAATGCAAGGCAATTCACATTTTATGATCGACGTATTCGTGAGTTTTGTGCCTTTTATATCTTTTTCCTTAATACTAAAAGCACTCGACGCAGATGTAAAAACGGAAATCGATATCATTTTCATTAGCTTTCGAGCCCAATGTTGTGGCTGACATTGCTTTCACTCATGCTTTGTTAGGTTTTCTAAGACCTATTGGTTCAGTGAGGTTGGTATTTTAAAGTCTTTTCCTTTTTAATTTTTAACAAAGATAGAATCAATAATCATTCATTAAAAACGAGACGTAATGGATAAAGTCTGTTTGGTTGCTCATTCTTGAAAAGATAAATCTTGAAATCAATTTGCAGTAAACGGTAAGGTAACTTTAAAAAAAAAAGTATCATATAAAGACCACCCATGTTAGTAAATTGAATTCTTAACTGTATTCGAGCTTGAAGTATTGAAATAATGTATGTTATTAATGAACACATGTGGAATTGAAGTGTTGGTTTACTATGTAACATTAGTTAATTACAATGCAAAATTATTTAATATTGAATAGGTATGTTTGCTTAAAGGCAGGCAGAACATAGCCAAACAATAATAAGTATAAAAAATCGCTTACTAAGTTGTGATTAGAACAACATTGAATGCTGCTTCTCACTCAGTGTATTGTTGATTTTGAAATGTATAAATTAGATACACATTTACTATAACATTTTTAGAATAATCGTATACATGATTGAATGTCCCACCAAATAGCAAAATCTGGCAGTCCATCTAGCCAAGAGACTATAGATCGGGCCACAGAGATGATTTAACATTGTTTTGGCCGTTTTATCAAAAGTATTGTCAATACTTCTCCTTTCCATGTTTTCAGGGAACAGTTTGAAGATACCGTCTATGTTTGTGTCATTGTTACCTTTTGTAATGATATTCCAACATATTACATAACATGTCATTTGGTCAGGTTCCTGTCTGTGACCACTACTGCTAACTGTTTTAATTGCTTAATGTCTAGACAATTGCGTTAAAGTGTTTGATTTTCCATACAAAGAGAAAAAGAAAGAAAAGGTAAATTGTTGTATTTCTCAGTGCAGTTCGGTTCATTTATTCTCTGAACATAATTTCAAACGTATGGTACATGAGGAAAAATATAGACTATTACAATGTACATATAAATTGAGTCAGAGGTACAAAAAATCATTATAAACATGTAGTAATTATAAGGATAATAAAACTGGAGACAGCTATATAAGTTGAAACTCATGGAGGACAGACTACATCGTATATCTTTGTAATTTGCTTTATCCAACTCGTTGAAATAGTTATATTCGCTCAACAAGCCACTTCTTTTTTTAATGAACCATGCGTTGCTTTTGGGTTTGATCACATTAATATTCTTTTTCTTTATTTCAAATAAACAAAATAATCTTTAAAATATCATCTCAATTTTTCAAATTTTATAAATTTCTACTATAGAGCCTTATTGATCCTACCTTAAGGGCCTGAACCCCCTATCCACAGGACACGCATTTTTAAATTTTGCTAGAAGGCTTTATGGACATCATAATCATGCATTCAGTGTTTCGAAAATATATATATATATATATATATATATATATATATATATATATATATATATATATATATATATATATATTGTGTGAATTTATATTTGTTTTACCATCCAATGACTTGAAATGGTCTATATATTCGCGAGGCTTGTTGAGCGAATATAACTATTTCAACGAGTTGGATAAAGCAAATATAGAATCACACAATTATAGATGTTTTATTTATCCCATACAATATTTAATTTATATTATGAAGCTTTTGAAACATTCCCTTATGTGTCCCGAATTGATTCTTTTCAAAGATTAAAAACGATGATGCAACGTTGTGTTATGCGGTTATTGTGACATTGCGCAATACAATTTAGCACGTTATTTCTGAGATAAATTTTTAATTGTTTTAATGTAAAGTTCCCATGAGTACCTTGAAATAATATTTTACCTCTAAATGTTTTTTTCTAAGAGCTTAATCACTTGATTAAATCAAGTCTGTTGACATACACAAAAACTTTCATTTCCTAAGTAGAAACCATAGATAATGTTTAGTCAGTAATACAAAATATCCCAAAGATTCTGTATCTTCAATTTATTCAACAAAACACGTCTGGAAACAGACACCAGCCCTTTTGTGGGACATTCTGTGAAAGCTGGAAAATTATACCAACAATAAATGAACTGTTCATATATCAAAATTAAACATAGTTATCAAATCATCATATGATATCACACATATCAAAATTATACATAAAGGAATTGAGTTTTTACTGTCTAAAGTTCCACATAAAAGGCCTAAAAAAATCTGCACTGAAAATAGCATGATATTAAAAATAGCGCATATACTACTTATAAAGTTTTAAACTTACATGATTGCCTATTAAAATAACTCAAGATGAAAATTGTTGAAGGGACTTGCGTCCGAAACTCGTGCTTAAAACACCGGAAGTATATAAAAGAAAAACAAAATCAGCATGGGGAGAAAATATAATTCCGGAAAAAATACAATGACACAACAGATAATTAACTTTCTTTTTCGTTTTATGCACTTCATGGTCTAAGCAACACTGGAATACAACTATGTATTCCCTGCTTTTTGCTTTCAAATATAGGGCTTAACCTTTTCATTCACCTTTCAAATGTGTATCTGCTTTGTTAAAATGTTGATATGTATATTGTATAGTCGTTTATTTTAGGACTGAATATCTAATTTACTGAATGATTGATGTAATTTTTTCATTTGTGTTCGTCGTGACTTATAAACGGTTATTAGAACATAAATAATTGACCGGGTTTTTGTAAAGATTATTGTTTGATCATTATTGGTTTTATCTTGAATCAAGAATAGTTTAACACAATTAACATAATTATAATGGGTGTTGTAGTTATTTGATTATGGATGGAATTATGAATGTAAAATGTGAAACCTCATTATCTAAGTACTACGTGCGGTCTATGACAACTTTTAAAACAGTCTAATCTTAACATGGGTGTTTGGTTCAATATTTTAACCAGCAAAAACCTAGCTGCTGTCAGTTTGAACAGCATGTGAAAACATAAAAAAGCATTCTTTAGAGTTTCATGTATATTAGAAGGTAGATAATGTACCAGAAAAGTTAAACTCGGGTTGTGTAGAAGCTTTCTATAATGATTGCTATTTTCATAGTCCGTATGAAACCCAACAGGAAGCGTTTAAGGTACTCCAAGTGTTTTTTGGCTATAACCCAACCTTGTTCTTTGTGTCAAACCAATTTTTTTTTAAATTGAACAGTTAAAACAACTTATAAACTTACTACAGAAGCCAAAATATTTATACCTTTGCATGTTTGTTTTCGACCAGTTCTATGGTCAATAAAACGACCTTGTCAGCAAATACAATCTTCCATTGGGTCGCACGCTAACTGATGTTTTTCATACTAATTGTTAGACCATAATTATTCACCTAATTGTCTACGGGCTTTTCCGTTTTTTCCTCCCGATTACGACAAAGAGCACACGGCGGGTGTGACAGGTTAGCAGAGGATGCTCAATCTTCCTAGGCACCTGATCCTACCTCTATCTTTTAAGGGGTTCGTGTTGCTCTTTGAATTTGTAATTCGTTTTATGGATTTTTGAGATGGTTGACGGTTTGTTATTGTTATTTTTTCATTTTTCTAAGTTAACATCAGCTCACAGAATCAAAAAATTCAGCAGAAAGTTTTAACTTGATAAAGCAGAATCTCATATTATATTAAATTATGCACCAAAATACATTAGGTTAAAATTTAAGAAAATCTTATTATAGTCGTTAAATGAAAAGGTCTTACTGAATTTCTACAGAAAATATACAAAAAAAATATGAAATTTAGTCTTCACTTGATTTTCCAAAAAAAATCACAATATTTCATATTTTTGGAAATTTCTTAAAAATTATTCAGTACACACTATTTTTATGAAACATTTATTGTTTGACTAGTATTACAACGGTTTTTTTTTGGTTGCAAACATTGAAAAAAATAGAAATGAACCAAATAGACATAATTTAACAGTCACTAATAGGATAAACTCCTTTAAACTTTATGACAAGTATTAAAATTTTGGTCCTAGATGGAAAACCCGTAGAAACAAGTTCAGTAGTACCCTCTCCCCACTTTTTGGCAAATAATTTTACACAAAGTGTTTTGACATATTTATGGTTTTCCTGCTTTTGACAAATATAAGCAATATATTTGAACTGAAGTCACCTAACCATACTTGTACAATACTTTAAATCAAATACAAGTCATCCTAAATGATCATTGATGTGTTTAAAATATAACCGGAAAATATATCACGCTGTGTAAAAAAAGAACCGGACATGAAAGACACTGGGACTACCTTAATTTCATTATATTTATTCTATACACTACAATGGTAACTATATCTACTGGGAAATCTAAGGTTATCTCGTACAAGTCAATGGAGTTTGTGCAATCAATTTAACTAAAGTTTAGATCTGTCAAGTAATAATCCACGCTAAAACAACACCCAAATTACAATAAAAAATCCAATGATCGAAATGAAAATGAGAGAAATAGTAGCTGAACAATGCATTTGAAAACAGGTTTTTAAAGTTAAAAGAAGCAGACTTCATACGCAAATAGGTCGTTTTCCTTTATTGTGCATATATCAGTCTTTATAATTTCTACATGAATTAAAATCTGTAAACATAAAAAATAGTTATCAAAATACTTAGTGAATGTAAATATTCGATATTGAACCGTCAAACCCTTTTTTCAATTCAACAAAAATGGATCTTAGATAGTGCATGCAACACGTGTAGTAAAATCTGAATTTCGTTTATCAATGATATTTTGTGTACAAACGTTACTTTGACGTTAATGTATCAATGAATGATGAAAAAAAAATGATTTTAATTAAGTGATAATAATAACTGCTCATGCACTGGGAAATTCATTCTAAAAATCGATAAGAGAGTCATTAGTCAGTGTCTATGGTAAATACATACTGTTCACACGGAATTTTTCTCTCGACATGATGTAACTTTTTCTTTTGATGATATCATTAACAATGTGTTAAAATTAATAAATGAATTCATTCTTTAAAAAAATAATTACTTTGCGAGTAATTAAATTTATAAAATGAAATTTCAGTTTGCTAAAAAATCAATTATTCCGACAGCAAAAATGATTTATATTCCTAAAATTATAAATTTAAAATGCAGAAGAAATACAAATTCTTAGAAAAGTAATGTTTATAGGTAAATTGAATTGTCTATATGGTACCGGTTGAGCTATAACTGTTAATTCATTAGCATAAGCAATGCATGTTTGAGTTTCACAGGAATATATCTTCCTTGGTTTAAAGTTAAGACAGGCCTGAGATAAAACTTTCACTGCTCAACATTTATCAGCTTTATAAGTGTTCTTTTATATAACTAATCGGTGAACCGTTCCTTTTTTAAATACGTAGTAGAAAAAAGATACTCGCTGTGACACAAATCAATCATTTGCCGAAACACTTCGAAGCTACAATATATTCTCATTTAATTGATATGTTTAACTGTAGGTATATATACATCTGACACCATTATCAATCTTGGTTAGTGTAACGGTCTTATTATAATTCCATTAATCCGTTTGTCAGTGTGTCAATCTTCCATCTAAATGACCGTATTGACAGATGATTAAACGTCAATCAATTTCGTGGTTATAATAATCTTCAGTCAGCTCACCTGCACTACGTTATGTCAATTGTAAACAAAAAGCAAACTGTTTAAGAAACGTCTTTCTGATTGTTCTTGCTTGGAACCAAAGAAACTAAAGGAGTTTAGCATAAAACGTTTTGTATCTTTCGTATAATTCTTAATATGAAATATAAAACATGTTAACACTTCATCAAATAAAATTAATATAATTTTTCAAAACCTTGTATAAGAATCCTTTTTTTTCGTGTTTCACTTTAAGTTTTTCCATGTTTGCCTTAACCCACCATTGTTCTAAATAACGAAATTTCTATGTCTTCGATTTTTTGTCAGATTTTTAACTTATAAAAAGTTAAATTGTTCCTTGATTTAGCTATTGAAATTGTAATTGAAGAGAAAACAATAGCTATAGGACAAAATATTATAACAAGTTGCTGTCCTTTAAAAAATGACTACAATACGTGGACCATTTGCATGTGTTTCCAACAAAAACGTGAAAGCCTTAAGATCATCAGAGATTCCACCGACTCTAGCCCCCTGCTTTTAACCACAAAACGTGTACATTGTATTACGTAACTATATGTATAGCCCTGACATTTTGATTTAAAGGGTTCATACTTCTAAGATAATAATGATATATCTATTAATGAGGTTTGCATGTATAGTATTAGGCATTTGGCGAATTCTACTACTGTTAACCAACTTTTATTCGCTTGCGAAAAATTTCCGCGAGGTTCGCTAGGGCCTTGTTGTCGCGAATATTTCTCGCAGCGAACAATTCGTTGTCGTATGGTTGTTATAGTAAGACGGGTATGAAGAAGGCTTGCCCGCGAACATTAGTCGTAGCGAACCAATTTATCAGAAGTAAATTGCGAAAAAAAGTCGTCGCGAATTATAGTAGGTTTACAGTATTTGCGCACACATTACTATTTGCACTACTTTGTTAACTATGCAGTGACAGCTTTGTGTAAATTAATTTCATATTTTGATGCATTTTTCTTGAGATTTAAACTTTTATACATTGACATTATTATTCAGTCATACTTAAATGATTAAAAATCTTTAATCGGGAAGTACTCTAGCCACGCCTACTATAAAAGTAAAGTTAAGTTACGTGTGTATTCGGAAAACAAGAAAACATTGCAAATATGCTATTTGATGCATTTTGTAGTTTCGGCATAACATTAACTTATTTCATAATACTAACAGTTCATATTACATGTCGATCATTTCTTTGAAAGGAATACTTTGTTTCTGTACTGTTTACCGACAACTTTACAATTACAGCGCCTTTGAACTTATGTGTGCATATGGCATGTAATCCCGATCCCGATAAACGTGTGATTGCCTGGTTCCCTAGCTACCCAATACGCACAGGTACCAGGCCAGCTCATGCGCAGACTGAATTTTCCCCATAGCATCCGGTTTTACCTCGCTTATATATTTTCTGCGTGGACCTCAGGGTCCACGCAATCAATTACAGTTGGTCATTTTTCAGCAGCTTAACAAAGTTTTTTCTAATCTCTGATGACCTCACACGTTGAGAATTGACCAACTACAGGTTTTTTAACTGTCTTTGAAACGGAACTTGCTCTACGCAATTAACATGTATCTGATTAAAATTTTCAACTCCATATTTTAATTCCTAATACTGTCCGATATTCATGCCGATATGGATGCGGGTTTTTTTTTCCGATTACAACAGTTTGTTTTTAAGACTAAGAACTCTGTATCCTGTTATTCAACTGTGTAGATACAGCTAAAAAGAATATATGTCAAACAGCATCGTCTCAAGCCGCGGTCCGTATATATAACTCGTTCATGTTCATGTTGGCCGTGGTTTGCGAAGATGTTAAAGCCAAATCCGGCCGTTTATGTAATATTTCCGGCAAATCGCTACCACTTTAATTTATTTTGAGAAGTCATTATAATTAACTGACAGCATAATAATGAACAGTTGTCATATTTTTATAAGGCAGGTCGCGATCAGTGATTATTTGATTGATTCAACTTAACAAAAACTTTTCTTAAACTTACCTATATAAAATGACGAATAATTACCTATGATCTCTACTTCTGATGACTTGATAGAAAAAAATAATGTGTTCAATACAAATACAAACACTAAACAGGCACTTTTTGTAGGTGTGTTTGGGCATAATTAGACAATTATGACGCATTCGCCGGGGTAACTAAGAACATTGACCCGGGGTGAAATTTGATTGGGGTCATTTTTTAACAGCTTCAAAAATATTATTCAAACCTCTAATGACATCGACACATTAAAACTTAACTCTGTTGAAAATTGACTCCGACTTCAGAGTTTTGAATTGACTTTGAACAGAAGAGTAACTTGCTCTTCACAATTAAACTGTACATGTATATTCTTAAAAGTTTCAGTTTTAAAACTTTAACTCTTTCATATTGTCCGCAATATTTGCTGACTTGAGTGATTTGACATTTGAAAGGTTGATTTTTCCGACTTCAATCATTTAATTTTTCATTAGACTGAAACGTGGTATGTAACAACCTCTAATGATATATCGTCCACTTATGATATAATGTTGCATTAGTGGTCAGGATGTTGACCATTAATGATATAATTTTATCAAACCCGGGTCAATATTTTTTGTTACACCGACATTATCATTATTGTTTAAGTAGTTTTAATTCAACCAACATTAATTGATATTCTTTGTTGATCTAATCTATAATTAGCAAACCTACATATTCAACCTAACAATAGATTCGCGATTAAATTTTACTACAGACCACATAGCAAATGGTCTTATCAATTGGGCCTTTTTATGTTAATGAAATCCCTCTAAAAGTTTTACAATGTTATTTTAATATCACAGAATTGCTTTTCTTCAAATTTTCTTCAACTAAAAATATCTAGCACAACTCCTTTTGTTTAATGATGATCAATTTGGATTTTGAAGTTTACAGACGAAGTCAAAAATTGTATGTATTATGTCTGTTTGCGACTATTTTATTTCAAGTAAAACGACAAAATGTCAGGGGTAATGTCAGAATGGTGTATATTACAATAAAGGACTATATATATGATCAAATAGTTCCTCCCCCTCCCCCATTTTAACCAATTCTTATGTAGTATCGTATTAAAATCAAATCTTTATCAAACATTATACAGAGGTTGTCTAACATATTAGACTCAACATTAGTCACAATTGTCAATGACCTGTCCATCTATGACGTCACGTAAGTAGATGTTGTTTGCAAATATAAATATCGTCATTTTTTCCTTGATATTTTGCCTTTGTTAGTATAGAGTGCAGGTATACTTAAGTACGATTTTAAAATCGACTATATATTATTTAATTATATTATATCATATCATATCATTAAAGGTTGCAAATACATACACTATTTACACTAATGCAATGGAAAAAATATGCAAATGTATATCATTATTGGTCAAGGTAGTACTTATTTCACATTTTTTTCCATATCATTAGAGGTTTCGAGTTTTGACCGCTAATGATATAAATCTGAAGTTATATCATTAGCGGACGGTTAGGTTGTTTGTTAATGATAAAATTATATCATTAGTGGTCAACATCCTGACCACCTATGCAACATTATATCATTAGTGGACGGTGTATCATTAGAGGTTGCTACAAACCCTCCCAAAATTTAAACTTCAGAGCATGGAAAATTATCAATAAAGCGGATAAAGTTAAATTGGTAAAAAAATCTATCAGCCGTTTCTTAAAGAACTAGTTTCTGCAAAATCGTAAAAAGTAACATGAAAAAAAAACTAGAAGAGAAATTCTCTTCTAGAAGCGAAAAATGCTTGTATGCTGGTACATTCAAAGTTTCAATGCAACATTAAAATATTCCGTCCCTGAAGTGAGAGAGTATTAAGGTTTCATGCAGTACAAAATATCATTGAGAATAATCGTGCATTTGTGCCGTAAATCTTTATTTCAAGGAAGTTTCTTCAACTTGTGGTTTATTTTAGATACGATGTGTACGTTTTGATGTCAAGTGTTTTTTTTTTAAATACAGGTGTTATACAAGCATGAATTAAATGACAGCAGTCTGAAACGTATTGAAGATTTCAATTGTATAATGGTAGTAGATGAAAATACTTTTGTGAAAAGCTTACATGCAATTGGTTTGATTAACCACGTGGGCAGTTCATCGCATGGCAGTTTCAATGGGCGAGGATAAAGATTTACGATCTCTGTCCAAACGCATACTGTGATATGTTCATCAATAAATATAAGCGACATTTCACACGCCCATATGCATAGGATGGTACAGGAAATACAAGAGGTGCAAAGTACAAATGAAAGACGACGATTGCCATGTTGATCTACGGTTTAAGTTAAAATTTAAAAAAAAAAAAAAGGTTAAAACGCCTTACTTACTATTCTTCAAGGAATCTCTAGGAAACGACACTTCTCTTTTTAAAAATATCATATTAAAATTAATTTTTAATGAGGCAGATATGGGACAAAGAACATAAATCAAAAAAATATTTTTTAACATATCTTTTAAAAAATGCAAAAAAATTACACTGTTTTTTCAGAATTTATAGATACAGAATTAATTGTTTATTCATATTTTTCAAACCCGTCGTCGTGCGTCGTCCATCGTGCGCCGTGCGTAAACAGTTTTCATTTTTAACTTTTTTATGTAAACTACTATGCCAATTGTTATCACTTTTCATTTCTCGGATAACAGGAATTTAAATTTTGAAATTTATGACTTACTAACCTAGGAGTCTCATATTTTTGAAATCTTTGTCTTTACTTTTTCACTTGTGAAAATACTAAATGCATGATTATAATCTTCATAAAAGTATCTACCAAAATGGTGAAATTCAACGACCCTGGGTCAGGTTCAGGTCCTAAAAAGAGAAAATTGTGAAAATGAATTAAATCTTAAAAAATATTCTTCTCTTCTTCAACATCAGTGAAAGATAAACTAAATGCATGATTATGATGTTCATGAAACCTAACCAAAATTGTGACATTCATGGCCCCTTTGGTCAGGGGTTTAGGTCCTTTGGTGGGAAATATATCCATAAATTGAAAAAGTATTTATTCTTAAAAATTCTCTTCTCTACTTCTATAGCAAAGGAAGATTAATTGACTGCATCGTTATAAAGTCCATGCAACCCTCTACCTAAGTTGTGAAACCATGATCCTTGGATAATGGGTCCGGACAATATGGCCACAGTTTGAAAATGTGCAAAATTTTGTAAGATTGTTTCCTGCACTTACACAGTTGAGGGAGATGCTGTGCATATTATGTTCTATGCTTTATTTCTTCAATTGTAAAAATTCACTGCCAATGGGTCGGGGGGTTTATACTTTATATCGGAGGGGGGGGGGGGGGTGACAAATATTACAGTATACAAATAATTGACTGGGGTTGAGGGAACATTGGATATATTTGTCCCCTTTGCGGAGGGCAATATATTTGTCCCAAGGAGAATAATATTAATCTTATTAATTTTGCCCCAAACATTATTATTATATATTTTTTTAATTCAACTTAGAATTCACAAGTTCAGTTCCTAAATATTCTCGGTTTCTGGTGTGAAAATGAATTACGCTGGTCGTACAAATTATGATACAGATGATTTACCTATTTCAAAATCGTAAATCCTTGTATCTGTACCAGCGATCCTCCGCATTGCTCGTCCGTTGTTAACTTGGCGTTACTGAATCCCAGTTATGATGTCACCTTAATTGTTTTGGAGTCGTAAATGTATATTTAAGTCACTGTCAACGAATCTAGGAATCAGAAGCGATTAATTGAAGTGGTGGGAATATCCTCTCGATTTTGTTCCTACCCGGTCATTATTAGATAAATATTGACCGGTCAATTTTTTTCGGACGAAGTATTGGCTTTTTTTCTATATAGAGTTATATTATATATAGTGAAAACATATTACTGAAAATAACAATACAAAAAAAACTCGGGTAGCTTACTGCCGTTCGTCATGCGTCATACGTTAATGATTTTATTTTCATAACTTTATCCTAGAAACTACAAAATAAATTGTCACTTTGTCATATTAAATTTAATATGCGTTCTGTTTAAGCAAATATACTTTAACTTCAAGTGCATTATATACTTGTTGCAATAAACTGTATACTTGCTGTATATAAATATAAATATAAACTAGAGCAAAGCTCGTTGCAAAGCAACGAGTGGGTCTTCCGGTAATGTCGGAAGTAAAGCTAGAAGTTCCTGTAAGAAGCAGGGTTCTTAAACTAACAAACATAAGAAACTAAGACCAAAAAAATCGAATTATTCTTGGCACGAGTTAACAAAATCCGAATGATACCAAGTACGAATTAACAAACCTTATCAATTTCAAGAACGACATAGCAAATATAAATCCGAATCTGTAAGAGTACGATTTAACAATTATCGATTAATTTTAAGTACGAGTTAATTTAACTCTGAACATAAAACTATTTTCTTAACCAAGAATGTGGAATCAAAATTTCCGGAAAAATCAATTTTTAAAACTCTTTATCTCTGTATTGCATCGTCCGATTTTTAAACGGATTTCAGTTTTGAATTATGAATAATAAGCTCTTATTTTCTGCCTCTGTGATTAATTACTAATTATCGCTTAAAAATAAGTTATTATGAAAAGAATTTGTAGCCCTTTTGGCCCCTTATTTGAGGGGCTGGCCCCTTTTTCTTGATATCAAATGAAAGGTCTTGTAAATGTAAACATATTTTGTAACACAAGTATTCACGAATTGTTAACCGTTCTAGAGATATCCTAACAACTGTGTTTTAGGGGCCGACCCTTAAACTCCTTACCAGGGCCACCAAAAAAATATTTCTAGATCCAATATCGTTAAGAACATTATTTTGAGCAACTTTTCTTCTACAAGGCTTTTCAAAATATTTCTCCTTTTCTAGATATTAATGACCAAATTTTTAGACATCTGGCCCCTTGAAACCCCTAATAACGTATCATATGTCTTAGGTATGGTACCGTATAGATAAACAGATGTACAATGAACATGTTTGGTTCTATAATTGATAACAAATTATTTTTCAGTAAAGAGTTATTATAAAAAGACTTTAGAGCCCTCTTGGCCCCTTATTTGAAGGGCCAGCCCTTATTCCTTGATATCAAATAAAAGGTCTTGTAAATATAAACACATTTTGCTCAACAAGTGTTCAGAAATTGTTGACCGTTCTAAAGATATCTGAACAATTGTGTTTTAGGGGCTGACCCTTAAAATCCTTACTGGGGCCACCAACAAAAACTATTAAGGTAGCATATTGTTAAGAACATTATTCTAAGCATTTTTTGTTCTATAATGCTTATCAAAATATTTCTCCTTTTCTAGATACTAAAGATCAAAGTTTTGAACTTCTGGCCCCTTGAAACCCCTAATTACGTAACATATGACTTAGGCATGGTACTGTATAAATAAACAGATATACAATGAACATTTTTGGTTCTATAATTGATAACAAATTATTTTTCAGTAAAGAGTTATTGCAAAAAGACTTAAGAGCCATTTTGACCCCTTATTTGAGGGGCCAGCCCCTTTTTCTTGAAATCAAACGAAAGTCCTAGTTAATCTGAACAACTTTTGCATTACATGTCTTAACAAAATATTTACACATTATAAGCTAGGGCCGAAAATGTGCGAAAATTTCGTGAAAAAAATTGGTTCCTATTTTTGAGCTCGGGCGAGCATCGCCGCCTTGCGCATTTTTCAAAATATCAAATAAATAGGATCATCTACAGACATTCATCTACTATCCCTGAAAGTTTCACGTTTCTATCGCAAGTAGTTTTTGAGAAGTTACATGGACAAAATGGTCCTTAAAAATTCACTAAATCCTCAAAATCTCGAACCGGAAGTGACGTCATAAGCCAGAAATTTTATAATATCAAGTATATTTGATGCTCAATGTGTCCTGTAAATTTCATGCAAATCGGTCATGTAGTTCACGAGAAATAGCGTTCGAAAAAAGCCAGAAAAAAAAATAAAAAATAAAATAATAATAAGGAAAAGAAACAATAGAATAACAAGAGGGTCTTCCGTCGGAAACGGAAGACCCTAATAAACTGAATATTTTATAGTTTTGACCATTTGAGAGCCTGCAAGTTTTGTTTACTGAATGTTTACAATATGTTGCACATGCAGCCAGGAAATAGATAACCCGAGATTTCTCGGAATCTTCCTCAACATCCCTCTCCTAAACATTAAATATTAAAAGCGGAGGTTACAGTCAGAGTCTCAAATTAGGATCTGGACTACAAATTTAAGCTTAAAATCCAAATACGAGACTCCCTGACAGGTCCATCTACGGACTATGGTACTCAAGACCGTCAGGGCCAATGAACCTTTTGTTTTTCAATAGTATAAAATTTTTATGAAGAACAAAAAGCCGAAACAATATTTGATTGTATAGTTTTTTTGAGATACAATGAAATAATTGCAAAAAAGTAGATCACCCAAAAAATATTACAAAATATACGGTATTTGTGTTGAAGATACTTATGTTACCTAATCTCTAATAGGTATTTTTTTAAACAGTTACTATTGTTTCAACACTCATTAAATTAGAAAAGTAAATAAATATGATTATTAACCGGTTATTACACAACTATTTCTTCTTTTACAAAAGCAATCATTCCAATGACGGAATAGATTTATTGTTGTTGTTTTTACAAATGCTTTGTTTACGAAAAGGTTACATAAGCAATTGTAAATCCCAGTTTGACATGAACCATTATGATACTTGGTGCAATGACGAAAATAAACATCTATAAAAAGAAATATCTAGTTTTGTTGTCAGTTACATATTTACAAACACTTTATCAAACTATTTGCTCTTAGTTTTTTCCACTCTATGTTTAAACACCTTGTTTCCAATGTTAAGAAACATTGCCTCGAGACGACAAGTGTATTAAGTGATGGGAACCAGTCCCATTCATGATAGAGCATGCTTAACGGCTGTCACTATAACACTGTTATTTTAATTTATGATGATTTTAAAAGCAAAGGAACGTCAAACGATATTATATTTACGTGATTTGCAGGAAAAGTTTGACACATATTCATATTAGATATGGTTCACCACTGAATCATTAAATATTGAAATCTAGACTTATGGTTTTATAAAATGTTTGAGAATGATTTATTCATAATCCGTGTGTCATTCAAAACGACATAATTTTTTACTTTATCATAAAGATTTATGACATCAAAAGAATACTGCCATCTGATTTTTAAAATGAATTATCATCGTCATTGTATACGGAAACAAGTACCCATCGCCACAATTAATGCAGTGATACACATACTCAATCAGAAAATGAAAGATCCAAGCACTTGATCTGTACTCCTTTGCCTTTGCCGATAATTTAGAAATCATACACAAATACAAAAATCGGAAAATTGATAACGAGTGCAGTCTTGATTTATTTCTTATTTGAAATCGAAATATTAATTTAAGTTCCAAATGTAATTTGTAAATTAAATATGAGGAAAACATTTCTGTTTTTAATTTCTCTTAAAAATAAATAAATAAATAAATAAATAAATAAATGAATAAATAAATAAATAATGCATAACTTCATAAACAGAATATCAAAACTTTATGTGTACAAAGCTTGTTTTAAAGATATGGAATACCTCTATTTTTCAATAACATTTATTTGTTCAATTAACAAAAAGTCATTCACATTTTACAATTCGTAAACCTTAGAGAACATTTGCCCTAATATATTATACGAGAGACTTCTATTGCACCAAAAAACCATCTGTCTAAAAAATTAAAAAAATGACTATCTATTATGATAGGGCTAATGCAATCACATTTAATATTCGGGATTGTTTTATCAAATAAACGTTTTCTGTCTTAATTCTAAAAAATATATATATAATTTGTAATATAACATACGGTGATATAATTGAACAAATCTTAAGCCCGGAAAAATAATCGGTCAAAATTACACCACCCTACCCTTTATTATCATAAGAACCCTTCCCTAACACCAGAAACCCTGACCCAAGGGCTATGAAAATCATTATTTTGAAGGAGGCCATTTTCCTTATCATATCTATAGATTTAACTCATCGGATTAATATCAAGGTGCAGATGAGAAGATTTTAAAATAATTACATTTTAAAAGAATTAAGTAATTTCATAATATCATCATTAGAGCCCTGTCCTTACACCAGAACCCCTAATCCATTTTAATATAGAATCATAAGAGCCCAACCTAATGTTATAACCCCTGACCATGTGGCTCTGAATTTCACAATTTTGGAAGAAAGCTCAATAGCTATTACAATCTTGCCAGCGGTTTGACTGCTTAATGTCCAGGAGTAAAGAAGATTGCTTTAATTTTGCCCCACCCCTCAGAACTCGGTAGGGTGCGGAACAATTAATTTCATATTTAACTTCCTTTCACCCATATATAGGTGGTACATGTACTGTATATGTCATTTGGTTTGAATTGGTCTATGTGCATTTTTAATGACATGTTGGGTACTCTTCATTATTTGATCTATATAATATAATACAACGCTTACAGAGTTTCTCAAAACGCTGTGACAGCATTAATTGATAATCTTTTTAATTTGTACCGTTTATGTTGTTACGGATTTTCATGGCATATTTTTACATTTATCTTTTTTTTTGTACTTTTATGATTTGATGTTTCTTTTTTAAAAGTGTTTTTCTTTAATTATAACATATAAAGTCACAGAAGAAATGGCTTTAAACTTTACATTTCAATGTGACTTTTAGCAGATATATGGGATGCTGGAAAGTATGAAGATTGAAATAACTTATTATTGGTATATAAATCATATCAATAAACATGTAATGTTTGACTATCATATCTTCATTTCTATTGACAAGTTTCTTTGCAAGTCATCTATATAAATACAAATGCCTTTTCTACCTCAAATTGTCTACACATACCTTATTTCTACCTTCGTTAAAATTAGAACAAAGAGATAAATCACTTTTGCGCGAAACGTGAACATGCTATATATTTTAAACTTATTTAACCTACTTTCGTTAAGTTTGATTGATTTATGATACCTTTAAGAATGTTAATTCAATTCTATCGTAATGATTACTTCATGTAATTGGTGACAAATACACTATCAATACATCATTTCATTTGATATTCACAGGTATGTTATATACGACTTTTACTTTTTAACTAGTGCAAAATTAAGATAAGAACTGTCAAAAAAGATAGGTATATAAAGCAATACATTAATCAACATTTGGTATTTTTAAAAAATCATCGTTTAATTAGGCTGGGCGGCCAACAAATTAACCTTAATAATCACATTATCTTAAATGTGATAATTTTTGCCGTAAACTGTTATTAAGTATATAAAAAATATCCAAGTATCAAAATTTTATAATTTGAATATGTTCCTATATATTTATACAAAGTTTTTCGTCTCAATTGAAATTGAGTTGGATATAAATTGGGTAGGAAATACACAATACTTCTGTGTTCATTACTTTATATAAACATGAAGTTAATCAAAGAAAAATAAATAGTTGTATTTTGATTAATGTAATGCTATCTCATTTTGAAATATGCCTTGTATTATCATCATTTTAGAAATTCAACCTAAGTTACTCAAATTATTTTGGAATAAATTATCTAATTATATCCGGAATGAAGTTTGTATATCATAATTATAAACCTTAATTAACACTATTCTAGAATACGTGAGGATTCTAATTGAGCAACCTTTGATCCTTGATAAAATCGCTATCCTGGAGTAGAACGCAGAATGTTATTAATATCATAACCTTAAATTATTGGAATATGGGTCATGAACCGTTTACTTATTTTTTGAAATGATTGACATGCATTGGAATTGGAGACTCAAAAGTACTGTCTCTGAAATTATAAGACATATTTTTCAACACTTCCTGATATTCAAAGTCTCGACATAATGATTTACTGTCAATGGTTTGAATTGGTTTTCAGAAAACAAATGTATAATATTTTGTTAACTAAGTAAACTTGTATTGGCATTTACCAAAGTTATCATTGCGATATGTAAAGATATATTTTTTTAACCAACAGACACCTGTACACAACAGAAGCGAATCAATTCATATATGTATATTCAATACATTTAAATGATTTAGTTACTTACAGATTAATTTCTCATGTCGCGGTGTTTTTTATGTGTGAAATTGGGAAATTTCTTTTTTCGTAAGTAAAATATGTTTATTTTTCAAGATTACATAATTCTATTGTACTCGATCAATCATCCGAAAACCACTTGGATATAAAGATGAGGACCTGTAATGTTCAGTTATTTTATTTGTGACCCATGTCATATGCCATTTTTTTTAAGTATAGGGCTCCAAAAAGAAATAATAATCTTCCTGAAATTTGTGCTAAAATTTGACGCAGAAATTGATAATTTGAAGGAATCAAACAAATATCTTTAGTTTGAACTATTGTTTAATTATGATTTTAATACAGTATGAAATTGAACACATGTAGTTACATGTACTATTATAGTAAAAATGTAGGTCAAATTTTAAAAATTCTTGCTTTACTGGTAGCTTCAAAATTTTGGAGTAATCAAATTATAATGCATATCAATTTTTTTTAGTAATATCATCTTTCCAAAACTTTGCATAAAAATAGACATACATTTAATGTCTCATTTAAAAGTAAAACAAGTAGGGGTCACATCTCAAAAATATGAGATAAAGCATGAAATAAGCTTATTTAAGGCCAAAATTGGAGTTATTTTTTTCTTAATTTCTATGAAATATAACCTAAATAGACCAAAATATATCGAAATAGTGTTTAAATTTGTATATAATCACGAAAATATCGTAATACACAGACTATCTAGAACTTTGTTCTGCACTGAAAATAAGGAAGCTAAAGTAACAGTACTCTAAAACTAGTGAGTTATAAAATTGTTAATTTCCTTCTTGAAAACCTTCGGCAACAAAATATAGTTCCTTACTAAACTCTGTAAAAATGTAATCCTTTAAGAATAATTTTATTCAAAATAGTTTTTTTGGCATTGTAAAATATAAATATACTACTAGAATTAATGTGTGATTCAGAATTTTCAGACTATAGGTGACCCAAAATGGCTACCCAAAACTTATGGAGCGAACCTCTTTAAAGAACAGTCGAATCAATCTTATCACAAAAGAGTAGCACTTTTAAAACGTAGTTACATTCAATATGCATTTCGTCTAAATTTGCGTAATTTGGACGTTAAGGTATACATAAATGAATTTCTCCACTGGTGCAATTTCTAACACATGTACATGATGTGGAAATCGTTGTAAATATTATAGATACCTCTTTCAAATTCAAAAGCATGTGCTATAATTCTTTTGGCGTGTATTATTTTACACAAGTATAACCAAAATTTATTATCTACCAAATGTTTTACAAACCATCCTACAGTCTGTTTGAAAAATCCATTTTAATAGTACCAGCTGTTATATTCCACCACTGCGATTATGTGGCGGAACAGAACTTTTTCCATAATCTGTAAATGTAGAATGGCGATAACAAATCTCAAGTATCAATACTTTTTACCTCTAACAGTACAAGCAGCGACACCGCATTGATTGATTGGATACGACTTTTTTTTTTAACTCATACAGTGTATTGAATGTTTTTACTGTGCAATGTTTTAATATTTTGATTCAGAGATGGGTTAACCTTTCAATTCTTGTTAAGCAGAGGTAGCAGTAATGATGATGCTGTTAGCTACATAGGCGTTATTTATTCAATCTTTTAAATTAAGTGTTGAATATGAAAGATACCTAGATGTTTTCCCTATAAAAATACAAGTAAATATTTACACTTTATATCTCTATTTACCTGTTAAAATGATATTTATTTTCTGTACCTTTGACCTAATGCATATGTACATTGTAAAACTGCGCCGTATTGTATCATAAACGTAACCTATCTTTAAGTGTTGTTGAAAGAGTAAATGAACTTGAACTTGTTTTAAAAAAAACCACACATTCTTTTATTAAATAAATCCATATAGACTTCATGTTAAAACTGGAGCCACCAAAACAATATCGTAGCTCATTTTACTATTTCAGTTCTAATTAGTTGAATTAACTTACATTTATTACCGATAGCGGAAAGAATAATTACAGTTTTGTTGATATTAATATATGGCAGGATTTTGTTTGGTGGTTATTCCGTCTAAGATGCATTTTATTTCATTTTCTAAATAGTTTTATTTGTCTGGAAATGACAATGATAAAATACAAATAAAGGAGCATAAAATGTGTTAAAACATTACATAAACTACATTAAAATGCTAGATCTTTTCACCTCACCATTTGGTTTGGTGGTATTTCTGTCTACGATGCATCTTATTTCATTTACTTAATAGTTTTTTATTCGTCTAGAAATGATGGTAAATACAAATAAAGGAACATAAAATGTGTTAAAGCATTACATAAACTTACACCAAAATGCCAGATTTTTTGAACTCATCATCATTTCATTACATAATGCATTCAACAAATTAGAGTTATATGTTAGCGCAATATGGCTATATTAATATTAATTAAAATATTTTTATTGTCTAGTGACACTCTTGTATTCATTTAGGACAATCTATAATTCTACATAAAGAAAAACATTAAAATATTTTGTGACAAAGTTTAGTGTAATCTTTTTAGATAGTTTCATCAATTATTGATATCAATTGCACGAATTGGGCATTTGATTACAAAAATGCATAGACGTCATTTACTTTTAAGACAAATGTTGTCCTGGCGTCTTAAAAAAATATTTAGGAAATAGCTTTATACATTATGTCTCCAATGTTTTAATTAATAACGGGACATATGTAGAAGTTCTTTTCGGTCAAAAACAGAACGGAAGTCCATACAAAAACACAATTTGCGGATACAGCCTTTTTTGGGCTCTAAAAATATTTGCACCATTAACATTAGATCGTAAAAGATGTGAAATTTGAAATTATGGTAATAAATTTAGGGTCTGGACAAAAAATCTTGCAACAGGGGTTACTAAGTAAAAGACTGACGAGAAATAGAAGTTTATAGTTACATCAGACAACTAGCTCTAGGCAATGACTACTAGATTCTTAGTGTTTGCAGAATACCAATTCCGTCAAGTCAGGTCCTATATCACATTTCAGTCTTATGAGTTATGAATCTTGTATTTGAATCTTGAATATTTGTGTGTTTAAAGATTGCATTAATCTCTTGCCCTTAACACCGACAACACTTCAACACTCCCATATCCTGTACTACTAAGAATTCTAGCAAAAATATATTTATGAAATTTTACAATCGTGAGAGGATCATCTCTAAAACCCCCAAAACACGTCTAGGCTGCGTTCAAGATCGTAGCAGCTAGTCTAGCCGCTAGGTCGTAAATATCTAGTCTATTGAAATTATTTAGATTTAGTTCTCTGATTTGAAGTTTGAATAATCAACTAAAGAGTTATTACATCGGCAAAATTGTTAATTTTAAGTGGAAATATACATGTTAAAATTCATAATAACTTATATGATGAGTAAAATATCACTAAATAAGATAAATTTCATGTTTGATAAAAAGTGGTAACTAAGGTAGTCATCTTGACGTTAATGTCTAGCACTAAAAATTTAGGCTACAAATATCTATGTATCGGCTAGGCTAGCTTACAGTTCAACAGCCGTAGGTAGCCCTACGAAGCAGCTATGATATTGAATGCATCCCTGCTGTCACTGATCTGTATGGTATAATATATACGAGCAGTATGTATGACATAATTTATGCACCCGGGAGATTTCATACTTTACTGCAGTATAGTATACTTTCTAGGCCAAATTAACATGAGGATTTTGTATTTTCAGACTTAATCTTATTTTTCCGGTTTGGAGTATTTTGAAATTTTGCTGTTAGGTCATATATCAGACTAATGATATATCGAGTATGCAAAAGCATAAGGGAGAAAACTCTAGCTTCTTTGAAAATGTTGATATCTTTGTAAATCTTTATTTTATTTCATTGGTACATGTAGTAAATATAATTCTCATATCGGCGTTTTAAAGGGACCTAGACACGATCAAAGATCAAAATTTATTTTCTTATTTTTTATGTATAAAATTTTTTTCTTATCCTATTTGAGTGATTCACAGAAATTTGAATGTTAGAATTTTTAAAGTTATAAGAGAGATACAGATGTAAGAATTCATTGTTATGTAAACCAAGCTCGAGTCTGTTATTTGTTTACAAATAATGTAAAGTAAGGTATTACAATTTCTTTGACAAACTGACTCATGGCAAACAAAATTAACTGATTCAATATGTTCTTCAATAATTAATATTATCAACAGAAAAAACCCCAACATCAATTCAAACTTATGGCAATAAGACACATATGTAAAAAATAAGAAGACTCGAGCTTTGTTTAAAAAAAGAAGAATTTCAAACTCAGTTTCTTGCTTGTTACTCAATATTTGACTTTCAAATTTTGACAAGGCATTCAAAATACCCATATTAACCATTTTACACATTAAAAACAGAAAAAAAAAAAATAAATTTTGAACTCATATCGTGTCTTAGTCCCTTTAAAGAATTTATTAGTCAATCACTCTTCCTTGTTCTATCTATGGGTCTATTATTCACTTTTTTCAAGTAATTTTTTTTCATATGTCAATGTGCAAGCTGATTTTTAACTTGCTTACTAATCATAAATCAAAAATAGTTGAATTTTAAAAAAAGAAAGGTGGGTCATTTTCTTTTTGTTATTACTGGTCAGCTGGATGCGCAATTTATATAAAAAATTGTTTTACCTCAGTCAGAACGATTCCATCATCTGTTTCATTGTGTCACGTACGTGACTGTAGGTTGTCATGACAACAGCAACATGTTTCTCGTGGAATTTCTATTTTTATATATAATGAAATACATTATGAACTGGGTTTGGACAAAGCCAAGGTACTTACCTTAAAAAGTGGCCTTATATCACGTCTAGTTTTACCAAGTAAAGCTCATTATCACCTTTCAAATACTCTTTGAAAATCTTCGCTGCACCCTTACTCGCGCTTTATGTTTTGGTGCTATTTAAATTTAAACGTTTTCTCTCTTTTATCTGCAGAGGTTTGAGCATATCTCGACGCTGCCATTTTTTTCTGCGCAAGACACAAAAAAGTGACGTAACTTCAAAGGGCAACTACTCATTTCAAGAATAAAGGGAACTTATACGGAACGCGGTTTATGCGTAAATTTTTGTGAATTGTCGAGATACATGTAAGTAGGCGAAGCGTCGGCAATGTTGCCGAATACAAATCCCACCATTCGGACATAGAAACATATCAGGCTGTCACATGCCATGTTTAAAGCAGTAGAAGTGTGACATTTCAGACCGGATGCAAAGTTCTGCTACCACTTGTCAGATATAAACGAGTCAAAAGATCAGATCTTCATCTCAACTTGTCAAATCTTTATGTTCACTTGTCAGATGATAGCCATCATACTAAGAAACTTTTGAATATTTTGTTAATAAAACGTGTTTTGCCACTTCCTGTCATCTGTCCTACTTTCTAACATTAGTATCTGCAAGACAAAGTAACGATGTTACGAGTCCACGTAAGTGTTCAACAAGTAAAATTAATAACTGACATATAAAATCGGACATAGCCATTTGGTAATTTGACTTGCATATTATTTTGACGAAATTATCAAGAAAATTATATGATCAGATCTTCATGTTGCCTTGTAATCTTATCGACTGTTCAGGAAAAACTTATGATAACTGAGTGGCAAAAATTTATCATGTACAATTTACAGTTTTTAAACTTGGATAAGTGACAGGTCGACATGGATATGACGATAATTTTTTTTACAAGTGATGACAGAATTGTGTCCCCATATACCTGTTTAAGCAAGAGGTTCCTAACTTTGAATGAGATTTTTAACACAGGTACATCTGCTTATTTCTAGGAGACTTCAAACCACGAAATTTTAACAGGAAAGAAACAATTTGATGAACTTTCATTCAAGAGGTCCCTTGAATTAGGAGCTATGAACCATAACATTAACATTACCGCCTATGGAAAATGCATTAGTGGATTATACCCATCTGTATGGTATAAAAAGTCTATACGTCCGTCCGTCCGTCTGTCCGTCCGAGATTGCATATCCATAGCATATCTTCTTTCCTCCTTAGCCAAATTTGGCTCATGCATGTACTTCAAAGACACCCACAAGGTGTCTTTGAGAGAAATGCTCGCTGTAATCCTGAACCATGTTTCTAGGTCAAAGGTTAAGGTCATAGCAGAATTATATATCAAATTCTTGTTTCTCCCCTTGAACCAATCTGGCTCATACTTCACTCTCAGAGTGTCTATGGTCGAAGGGTGTGCACAGAAATTTTGAATAACGTTTTTGTGTCGAGAGTCAAGGTCATATCGGACTATGCAAAATATTTTTTTCAGAACATATATACTTTCCAATTAGCCCAATTTTGGTCATATTTCATATAAACGGGGCTTTTAAAGAAAGGGTAGGTAGTGACCTTGAACCAAATTTCAAGGTCACATGTGAAGGTCATAGCAGAATTATATGACAGATAATTGTCCGAAGCAGGTATTCTCCAATCTGGCTCATACATGCCTTGATCAAATGGTATACAATGACCTTGAATGATGTTTGTAGGTCAAGTGTCATGATCATAATTATTGCATCACACAAAAATCATTTTTAAGAGTATATGTATACTTTCTACTTAGCCCTATATGGCTACTACTTTACTAAAACAGAGCTTTTTGGTGAATGGTGTGCAGTGACCTTTAACGAAGTCAATGTGAATGTTAAAGCGGATCTCTTTATAATACGTTAATTGTGACTTGTATGCTTTTCACCATTTGCTTAATATTGTCCAGATTGAACAAAATACCTGTATGTAAGGGTCATGAGATTGAATTAGAAGCTATATGCTAGCTAGAAAATTTTTGAGTTATAAGTCAAGGTCAAAGCAAAATTCTTTTCATCTTTTTGTCAATTATTTAAGCGGGCCTTTTTAGATAGTCACATCTCAATGTTGTCTGGTATAAATACATGTATAAGTAATTGAAAATCATTCTTTTGGTATTATAAGGTAATCATTGGGACTTGAACATGTTTATAATAATGCATCATAAAGCACTTCGGACTTTATTGATTTGAGCTCGCCGTGATTATGGTGATATCCACATAAAAATCAAAGAATAATTCCTTATACAAAAAGAAATAACCTTGAAGTTTTTAATAACAAGCCTGTTTTATGGTAATAGTCTACAAGAAGATTTCGATTCAGCTTTGTTTTGCCACGACCATCAGCGGCCCACGTGAATGAATAACACGAACCCGTGCATTATCTGGGTTATTCTCTCCATTTCGTAAACAAAACGGACAAAAATCAAAATGTGTTAATTTATACACCAATTTGCATCTAAGCGTACTAATTTCAGAATAAGTGTCAGGATCCTTGAAAAATGTATTTATTTTTCTAAGACAGTTTTTTATTACGGTATTTCATGTCATCATGATAATTTGTATCTCATTGTATCATGATCTAAAATCATCTTGAATTTCGAGTCATGTAAGATCAAATTCACGATTCGACATTCTATCGTTACGAGGATTCGACATTTTATCGTTACGAAGCGTTTATGAGAATCATCAATCGCAATCTATCAAATGAGCAAATTCACTCGATCAGATGACGTCTGTCTTTTCTTTCAAATCACAAAATCGCCGCCCTTTTATTCTATGCATATACATTGTATCAAGTTCACCGTGTTAATACCAGCTTTCTTTCCAGTTTCACATCAACTTAACGAAAGCCGTCTTCTGCCACAAAAAAAATCGCAGTTTTCGTTCTCTTAATACTTTATAATTTAATCTTAATATAAATTAGTTTAATCATTATATTTTACAAACAGATTGTTGGAGATTATTTCTAAACTGTTTATTAAATAAGACTAGTACAGCATTGTTGAACTTTTTTTGTTATCAAATTTTCATCAAAATAATTTTTTTTTAAAGATAATAATATTAAAACCCTTTACATAGTGATTGAAACTGGTTCACTCATTTTACCAGTGGTTATGATAACAATGCTGAATAATATCAAGTAAATGTGTTAACTAAGGAATTATATTTCTACTTCCGAATTGAGTCGCTCTTTGAAGCAGTCATACACTTTCTGATAAAACAATATATCCATGCCTTTAGAATCCTTATTATATCCCAACTGACACTAATCTATATCCGTATTAAATACGGTAAGTCTTATTTCGGTCGGATTTCTTTTTTTAAAATTTGGGAGAAAGTACCTTTTAAGTGGTAATACATCCCGATAAACAACAAAAATATAACCTGCTATGTGTACCTGACTGAAGTACATAAGCTAAAGTTTCAAGTGAAGACGAATTGTTTATGTTTCTTTTAAATTTGTAAGAAGTATATACAAATCAAGACAATTGAACCGGCCTGAAAACTCCAAAACAACTTCTATGACATATCAACCTTGTCTAACTCTATGAAAAAAGGTCTTAAATGCCTATAATTCCTCTATAAAAACGGAAACGTTAAAAGACAGATACTGAGGCCTTCAAGGCACAGCAACTTTGTCCCTATATTTAAAAATCGAAACAATATATTAAGCTGCAACTGAATTTTGTTAAACACTGATACAAAATCGATAGCAAACGGATTTTTGTAAAACTCTCAGCAGTAGAGGTAACATTCTTTGGATGAGAGGCTATGCACATGTCCCTCCAGAGACAATGTGTGTTGTGATAGTATTTCCCCACTACATGCAGGGAAACAATCACTCGTGTACTAGGCAGTACATAAATTGAGTTATCTCTCTTTCATTAAGATAATTATGCTACGGTAATAATTCTCAAGCTAATTGATAAAATTTTCATACCAAAGAAAGTGCGACTGATTGAATGCATGAATAAATGAATAAAGATTTTTTTTTATACAAAGTTTTATATTCATATTGTATGTATTCATAACAATAAAAATAATAAAATATTTATGTATCACAGACACTTTTGGACTTAAATTCTCCTTATAAAAGAGAACTTTATAAATATGACGTTTTGATAGCATGTTTTCATAATGCAAAATTTGAACGACCCCTCACAAAAAAAAACCCAACTGATTATCATGTATTAAAAACTTGCGTAAAATTAAAAAGGAACAAATAAATAAATTTATAACAATGAACGAATAAATATAATACCCAACACAGACCTGACACACTTTTAACTGACTATAATATTGTTTTTCTGTACGGAATGGTAAGGGCAATTCTCGAAAGCACAGAGAGAGTCGTGGTCATGTTTTTTGCCGTGAAAGTCCCTTTCTATTGACATCATTGTTGGAACGTCATTTAAATGGTCTCTCACTCGCTTGTGGTCGGTGTCCGCAGCCGACCGGATACGTTCTAACTTCCGTTTCTTTTTTCTTGTCACATCCGATTTTTTACTTCTGCGCACATTTGAATTTTTCATCGAAGAACCAGATGTCTGAGAGTTTGAAATTTGAGGTAATTTTCCTGTCTTTTTCACTTCGTTTTTCACAGAACCAGATCCAAATCGAGCAGTTTTTGATTCGTTGTCAATGTCGTTTATTTTTGGCAAAAATAAATGAAGCTGCGCATGCGCGTCATCACTCACCCGGAAGTCTACTTTGAAATAAGCTTCTGAACCATTGTCCTCGTCTGAATTATAATCCTCGTCCTCATCTTGCTCGTCTTCATCTTCTTCAACATCTGCCTCAACAGTGGCTTCCTTCGGAGGGTATTCCTGGGGAATTTGCAGTGATTTTGTTATCGGTTGAATCGGTTCTACTTTAGGTGGAGAAACTTCTATCACATTGTTTCTGGCTACATTTAGTTTACTAGTGCCATTTCTACGTATTTCCCGATTGTACGAATTTTCCAACTCTGTCGAGGTATAAACTGTATGAACTTTCTCAAGTTCAGCCTTTGCCCTCAGCTCTTCTACAAACTCCTCCTTCGCGATCACTTCCAGTTTCTCGGTAGCTTCTATCAACCGTTTGAAGGTTGGCGAATGCGAACGAGGATGATAACCGTATTTTGAGGGGAAAATCACTTTTTCTTTCCTCTTGTTTAACTTGAGTCTGTATTGCATAGGTTTGACCAACTCAGCAAAGAAACGAACATCACCGAGGTGTTCCGAGTTATGAGGTCCTAAAGAAGTCGTTGTTAGATTAGCAAAACTTGCTCGTAGCTTCTCGGCGTCGTCCGAGGACTCCAGAAGGGCTTTATCACTGGCACTTAGGTGTTTCCCGAGTTCTGATGTGGCACTACTTGACAGAGTCAACCCTTGTAGTCTACAAATAAAAAATGATTTGATCAGTTGTATCCAATTTTTATTTCTAAAAATCATTTAAACCTGTTAAACCTGTCATGACAAACCCTTCATTGTAAAATAAAAAAAAAACTACAACTGGTCTCACATGTAGTAAATAACTAAATTCCTTTAAATTAATACACTTCTGTGACACTTCGGTCATAAATTTCGTTAAATACTAGTACATACACAAACAACCTTTTACTTTACTGCATATGCATATGTACATGTACTTGATTTACAAGTTTGTTGACAATATCAAATGAAAAGTATAGGGCAAAAGACTGAAGAAATCTTTAGTATTTACCTGCAAAACATGTCATTGAATTTTAAACTTGTAATTTGCATTAGATATGATTCAAATCAAATTTATGTAAATTTCATTACGGAGTTCCATTTCTATATTTTGAAGACCCGCTGAAACGCTGCTAGGGAATATGCTGTTTAAAAAGAAGTTTAAATCCTTTTTTGTCGTTACCAGCTCGGTTTACAATTAGGTCATTTAATTAAATTGTTACTTTGAAAGTAGCACGCTAGAGAATAATACACTATACTTATACTAAGACTTACTGAAATTCTTTAGAGCTAGCGCATTACATTAGTATGTGAAACATTTTAACAATGATTCACTTCATGTTTTCTCTATTTTAAGTTGCGCTATCTTAATTTTATGTAAATAGAAAATAACCGTTTTGTTATTAGACATGGAATCAAATTTCCGGTGTTTAATATTTATACAGATTGGCACTGCGTGGGAAAAGTTAAAACGTAACATATCAATATTACGACTTCGGAATCTCTCTCTCTCTCTCTCTCTCTCTCTCTCTCTCTCTCTCTCTCTCTCTCTCTCTCTCTCTCTCTCTCTCTCTCTCTCTACTTGAGACCATTACACATATTATAGCAAATTTGCTATCGTAACTATCGATCTCATTCAAACAATGATTGTTTAAATGTATAAACTTTTAGGCAAAAAACATACCTTAGCATCATGAAAGATTAAAGAAGGAATGGTTTTCCTTGCAAAGGTACATCTGATAATTCCGGGATATGTTCAGGTATTATCCGAATTTTATATAAGAGCACTGACCGCGTCATCGCAGCCAAAGTTTCATTGAAAGATGACTTTTCATTAGTAAAATTAACAATTTTAACCTGGCATCTGATGAATATATAAATCAAATGTGAACGGCAACGTAAAGGGGAACAACAAATAAAATACGCCAAACAAAAGAGAGGGAGTGATATAGCTAAAACGAAAAGCCGGATCAGCCAACACCACTCCGATGGTTAAAGCCGCTTTGAATAACACTTTTGACAGTTGATATACAGAACGTAAAATACTTTTGATAAATTATATATTCAGAAAATATTGTTGCGCAGAGTCAAAAGCCCAAAATCAATTAGCTCTAATCGGATAGGATTTCCTTAATGTGATATTTAACTTGTATTACATCTTACGGTCTGTTTATGAGCTTTAATTGAAACACAGATTGAAACGATAGAGATGAAATCGCTATTGATGCTATGAAACCTATGGCCTCCTATTATGCAGACAATCGACCTCTCGTAAATTTATAGTAATAACCCGAGTAAATAATTACATCGTACCACGTGACCTACGGTTCTAAGAGACCCCAAGTCTGTAAGATCATTGTAACTTTGTGTGTTTCTTTATGGAGTCGGAAACGCCCATATATAAAAACCTAAACAGAGTTGAATTCTCAACCTCGACATGAGAAACTATACATACTCTGTTTTTGTATCAGCCATTTTTTTCTTTGAGGCAGCTATTCAGCCATTTCCATATAGACCAAACACATGATGCATTCTTTTTTTATTTTTTAACTCAATCTAGAGTAAGCAATTACCTAAGAAAAAAGCAAACTATTGTGTTTACGTACTCTTTGCACCTAAATGGATTAATGTTCAGTTTGGAAGAAAAGTAGCATGACTAAACGTTACTATTGAGTATATAATTGGATCCCCTTTTTGAATTGAAGATATCCCTCTTGAATTCTTAAAAAAGTAAAAAGTTATAGTTACAAAGTACCTCGGTAACGGTAAATGAAATCCATGGAAACATTGAAGTTTCCTGAAACTAGAATCCAGGCTCTTCATTGATCTCCGATTATCTCCTATATTTTCCTATATAACAAAATATATATCTGCTCAGTTTATAGAGTCTAAATAGACTTTCATGCTCAGAAAAGCCTAGCAGCACACGCTGTGAAATAGCTCGGTTGAATCCTTAAGTCATTCTAAATCACACCATGGAGGAAATTCCTGCACCAGTGGGTATCAAAGGTTCATAAAGGTCTGTTTGTAAACAAAAAAGTGCCCGGAGAACAACACTGCGTGGTCTTGCTTTTTCTCTATCATAAAAAATCTTTAAAATCCAACAAAGGTCGCTCTATCAGCCTTACTTAGGAGATATGATAGATCTTATCTTGTGATCTTGATTTAATGCGAACAGGGACATTTCGATAGCCGTGATTCTAGCTTGTTGCTATAGACCAAAACAATGGTGAATTCCAATCAATTTCGAGGACCGTCTTTGAACAATACGAAGATGTGATGAACAGTAGGTCTTGGTATTGTTTGACCGAGGAAAAATCTTTAGCTATTGTCACGCGGCCTGAATAATTTAGATTTTTAAAGTAATAATTTCGTAATCGCTTATGGTACGTTACAACCCCTAAACAGCTTAGAAAGTTTCTATACTTCTTCAACATATACTAATTACGATCTCAAGGATACTGGAATTTAAAATAACCGAATACAACTTAACTATAAATCCCATATTTTGGATGGAGTTTTAACAAATATGTATATATTTCAAAAACATTTTGTAAAGAATGTAGTTGGTTTTTTCTTACATGTCCAATAGAATAAGGTTACGAGTCTGAATATCTGAATAAGAAGACTCATAACTTATTTAACATTTTGTGAAAAGCTAACATGAGTAGAAAGCGTAGTCCATATAAAAATGGGATGCATTTTGAAAATGACTTTGAATTACTTATTCACTTATATTAGAACTTACTAGGGGACACTAATATAAATAAAATTCACAGGGGCGGACAGGAGAATAAGATTGATATGGTGCGTATAAACATGCACGGTAGTGACTGTGCATCCCTATGGGTTCATCTTTAACCATACACAGACATTTAAAGCAAATCCATCGGCTAATTCGACAGGTCCCGCTGGTAAGCCCTTGATTAATTTCCCCACACTCAGCTAAGAACATGTATCCGCAATTATAGAACTTTATAAAAATCGTTGGACTTCGGCAGCACATGTCGAGAAAAAAAAGGAATGGTGTGGTTTTTTTCCTATTATCTTTTTATCTGAGAGAGAGAGAGAGAGAGATAGAGATAGAGGTTCCTTTTTTATCGGGCCAGAATCTCAGTGCGTGCTATAACTATCCTTATTACGTCGTTATAAGTAAATCAGTGAATTGTGTTCTAACCCACCTACATCATCTGTTGAGAAAATCATTGGTAAATAAAATTGATTAATGCTGAAAAGAGATTATATGTATCTATTTTGAAGCGGAGTTTGTTATTTTTGTAAACAGTATAAATAGAATTTCTTGTATACTTCATAATATCACTTTACCAAATCAAAATTTTGGTGATAAATTTAAACAAGCATAATCTTGTTCACCACCAATTCGAAATGCCATCCATGAAATTTAATTTAAACTCGATATTTATTACAAAAATACAATAGAAATCGAATTTTGCTCTATCTAATAAAAGTCGGAATGGAGTTCAAATTTCGTGATAGCAATAAACTTTCTTTCACATTAAATATTGACATATATTTATTAAAAGAGTTTTCAAAACAGTAAACTGTTAAAAACATGAGTTGACTGATAAATTATCTCGTATTTCTGGCGAAATAAATAACGTTACCTCGCGTGCTTTCGTGGACGTTTTATAAAGTTTGGACCGGGTCTTCGGACAAACTGCCGGGATGTTTCCGGATGGACCATCAGGAGGGACATGGTGATTCAGAATTAAAACTGTCCGCAGCGGACGATTTACATTTGGGTAAAAAATAATAACACAATATCCACAAAAGGTTCCACCATGGAGACTCAAAGGAACAATCTCACGGGAATATTAAAACTTTCCTTTGTTGAAATTAGTCTTTGTAAATATAAGTGCTGGTCTATGAACACAAAGAAAAGCTCGGAATAAATACAATTGGAATAGGTGGACGAGCACCTGTCATAGTTAACAAAAGAAATATCAATTCTACATTGTTTGTAGAGCAAAGATGACCCTAGTTAAAGTTCCTGTCTTTGTTCATTTGCAGTAATCTGTATTCTGAATAAACTTAAATCTCGATAGGGTCCCTAATTCCTAGCCCCGGTGTAAATCATTATGTCGAATAACTTTTAAAATTCCTCAGCAATGTTTAAACCCCTTGTTATAATGAAGAACAAGGGTAATGTAGAAGTTTACAATTAATTTGAATCACAGAGCCTCGATTGTTTGATTCCTTTTGGACACGAGTCTTCGTATAATTCTACAGATTTTGAAAACACAGCACTCTGTGGGTATTTCTAACCGAGGTCGTACTTCTTGAATTTTCACAACTAAAAGCTTTAAAACAAAAACTCTCCTAATGTAACAATAACAAACTTATTATACAATTTAAACGATTAAATAAACGTGTACCAGAATACATTAGGGTTATTGTACATTTATCATCGGCGCAAAAGAAAATCAGAAATGTCAATTTTACTACGTACATTGTCGCCTGTCTGTTATTTCAACAATTTCAAAAGTAATTAAGATCGAATTCGAACACTGAATAACTGTAAAGGTAATTGTTAATCACATTCTATTTTTTTTAAATTAATTTGAATTTTTTTTTAAAAATATGTCCTATAATGACTAACATTAAATTTGATTAACAGTTAAATTGTTTCATATTGGAAATAAGGCAAGAGAAATGTTGGTGGCATTGTAGGAAGAATCAATGTCTTGGATTGCTGAGTCAACATACTGATGCTTCATATAATTGGGTTCCTTTTGTCAATATGACAAGCGCAATAAAAATTGTCAATAAATGATCTCCTGTATAAATAGAACGGTCTATGATAGCTAATACAGATTACACTGATCTTCACTCAAATTAAGTTAATCTGTAACAACCCCCCCCCCCAAAAAAAAAAAAAAAACAACATAAAAAACCCCAAACAAAACCCTTATGATCCATCAGAATATCGTTCACTTGTTTTATAAGGCCATACATCGGTGTACGTATTTAATTTAATATCTACATATCAGCCAAATTTGAAATTCAATAATCATGCGTCATAACAATGACTATCACCTCATTATATCGTCAGCTGTGGTAGCCATATGTACCGAGTTGAATCAAGAGGGGTGAGTTATTTGGTCTAATTTGGGTACTTGTAGTCCGTTGCACTTTTTTTTAACACACACACATATATATTTCTATACCCGGTTTTGCTTAACATAATTCAGCCATAAAACCCACAAAGCTTTTTAAATTTCATGTTTTTACAAGTGGTAGCAATCTTCTTTGAAGAGGTGGGAAAATATGCAATATAATGTATATTAAGAGTACGCCAATTAGTTAAATCACCTTCTTAATCCGCTCAATGTTGAAAACATGCTACTTTCTTTTTATATAGCAACCTTAAAACGACAGTCGTTGCCAAACAGTGACTGAGTATGTAGCCATTGTATGCCGGTTTTACCGTGCATGTTTTTGCGGTTTAGTGTTGTTTTCACTTCAAATAAATTTGTACAAAGGGCGGAAGGGGGTTAAGAAGGTCTTAAAACAGACGTGGATTATATAATTTGGTTTTACCGATATAACTATTGAATGACTAATTCATTCAAGAATGAAACTTCAAAAAAGGTTCATGTTACCCCCCCCCCCTCCCCTACCCCACTTACGGCGCTAAGTAGTGTCGTAATGAACAAAATAATATAATAAGCCATAATGAACAACAAGAACTTTGTAATTGGCAACATTCTGTCGACAATATATTTATGAAAGACTGGCTTTTAAAGAATTGTTGACACGACATGCCAGTAACCCGTACATGCTCCGAAGATTACGCCGACAAGTCGACCTGTTTACTGATAAATACAGGTACTTATCTACTGTGATCTAAGAAGGGTAGTAAGACGAAGTCCTAGATTCACGTCCTCGGGAAGACGAGGGGTGCTTCTGGTCAATGAATACCTGTATATAACAGTATATACCTGTATATTTAGTCGCGACCCTTGGCATACGCGGAGTGGTTTGTTTCGCGGGATAATAGCGCAAGAAGTGCGCCATATAATAGTTTATTGCAAAAACGAGTAGGACTTACTCGAGTTTCGTGTAGAAACTTCTGTCTTGTCAATATTGACTACATGTACAATGGGATTTTCTTGAAGGCGTTTCTCTTACAGAGATTTATTATCCAGGGTAAATGCTGGGGACGAATGTCTGAACTTCATGAAAACAGAATATTAAATCGCAACATTCAATGCGATTAAGACTTCGATAAACCGTCAATGTAATCCAAAACTAAATTTGTGCCCACATGGATATTTAAAACGCTTGCTTGAAATATTTGAAAGTTAATTAAAAAGTTTCTTTTGTGATTGAAACCTGGTTTAGACAGAAACAATTTTGTAAATGTGCCCTCGCGCATAAAATTTGTAATTACAGTTATTGCTAGAGGTTTGGGATTCCATTTGTTATATCCTTGTCTTCAGGTACTTCATGTATATTTTAACATAATATCAAGCGTCACTGCGATCAAAATCAAATAAGAGATTACGGCAAAATACATGACGGTTCACTTATACAAAAATGTTAGTCTTTACACAAGTAAAATAAAATTTCGTATGCATGGTTCACAAAATATTCAAGTTGAGAATAGATGTGACAACTGAAATACTTGTACAAATGCATAAACAATAAAACTTACTGTTTTGATTTTTGTTTGAAATAAATCTCCGCTTGCTGTCTAGTAGGTCCCAGGATCGGAAACTTTCGCGGGGACTTATATTCCGTTTTCTCATCCTCCGACGTTTTCGACCCTGGTCGACTGTTCGAATCCGGAGAACACCTCAACGCCGGGGGTAGCTTTCTTCTCTCTACCCCCATGGCGTCCAGGAACCCGTGACTTGTTGGGGTCTTGTGATTTTTGGATTCCTTGGTCAACTGTAGAAGATCTATAGAAGAGTGATGACGTCTTAGGGGGTTCAATGTAGACTTCCCCAACAGGTCTATTGTAGTCGCCTGCCGGTTCAGACGGCTAGTTGGCCCGGCAATATCAAAGGCCAAAGACATCTTGTTGACTCAAACTTAAATCAAGTCACAATCCTTTGATTAACATAGGTGCCAATTTTTTTTCAATCCCTTTTCGTGTTTTGTATTTAGTTAATGTATGTACCACCTTTATAATAAGCCTTGCGTCACATTGTTTGATATGAAGGTTCTCAAAAATCTTCTTAATGTTCCCAAGAATTCGGTTGCACGTTTTTTTCTTATTGACTCGAAAAGGTCAACAAAATTTGTCATTTTAGTGTAACGAGAATTCAAATTCATTATATTTTACACCTTTGATATTGGCGAGGTGCACAAGATGTCACATTTATCATCAGCCAATCATTTCCCGGGATCATTGATCGACATTTGACAGAACCCAGCTACAAGAAGAATGGTTTGGAATATACCTTTGGATCTAACAAGAATGGCCAACAAACGGTTGCATTGTAGACTTCTGAATGGCGCTGAGCGGATTCCATTGTCAGGCGGCCGAACGTTTCACCAGTGTTTAATACAGCTATAATATGGCACTCAATAGGTTGTTCAGACTTTATTTATCACTTCGGGAAATCTGTCACACAATTCAAATCCCCGCAGGATGTCCACGGATAGTTTAAATATCAAATATATAAGTATATTTACAGTGCTAACACAATCTTCTTCTCACTTTAAACATCTTAACAATGGAATTCACTTCCCTTCCGCTTAAAAAGACACACAAAAATATACATTTCTTTTTCTGCGCTTTGTAATCAGTTAAATGCATCTCTGATGAATGCGAGTCGTAAAATCACTGTCAGTAATAACAAAGCCTGGAGGCGGATTAGAATATGGAAGATCAAGTATCAGCGGAATGCGCCTATATAGCAGATTAATTGATTTTAAATGTTCAAAACCTGCCGTGAATTTCTTCCCGTGTCTCATTGATGTAAAAAAGATATGCCAATTAAATAGGAAAATTCTAATAATCTGTCGGGTATAATCGCAGCTTTTGTTCAGTTATTGCTCCGGATTTATTGATTGGATCAGATAGCTTTGGAATACAAAGGACCTCAATATAAATCGTAAAATTTTATGACATGAATCTCTTGGTGAATTGCTTCAAATGGCAGAATTTAAGATATTACAACAGTAAAAACTTTCTAATAGCCGCTGATTATGACAGTGTTCTGTGTACACGTCAGGTGTTAAGTATGATTTCTAGAATAGACTTGAAAAAGACGTTTCGCCTCTGCATTCATAATGTTACATTTAATTCTAAATAAATACCAGTATTACTTATGATTGATTTATTAAACTTGTGATAACGCTTGCCGATTTTACCTTTAAAAAGTAACCTCCCTATTATAAATAGTAATGGATATATTTTGCACAATCTCAAAATGGAGCAAAGAAGAGAATAGACTTTCAACCTACTTGTATATCAATGTATCATTGAAATATTATTTCTATTGAATTATGTTGCTAAGTTAAACTCAGACAAGTGTCACGTATAATGATGAAAGTCAGAAAAGTGTTTGATTAGTTAATATTGACACAATTTGTTTAAAGTATGGATGCTAACGTTTGAATAAGTGTTTCCTCGATATTCTAATGTTCACAAAACAACATGAAATCATTGTCAAAATATTTGGGTATATATTTACGCAAGATTTTGTTGTGAAATAAAATGTTTCAGAAGTACATAAAAACAATTGTATTAGTACGCTTTCGTGGCAAAGTTATCGACATATATTTACATTCTACTATGTTTTTTCCATTAAATTCAGTGATGTTTAAATGCCTCTAAATCCAACACCTATTCCCTACGTATGAATTTACAAGTAATTTACATAAGTAGTTCTCAAACAGTGATTTCTATGTTATCGGAGAAAAATATATTTTAGAAATGTCAAAACACCGTGTTTTACAGTTATTGAACAAATAAGATGACTTAATTATGAAAAGCAAAATTTTAAGAGTAATTTCTAATGGATAATATTTTCACGCTTGTCGATTTCATCTCAACAGTCTATTAGATAACCAGTTTAAATTAAACCGATTTTATAAACAGCTGTTCTTGCTGTTTTACTCCCTCCGTTATTTGCAATTTATATCGAATTATTTAAGTAAATAATTAATCTCATCAGTAGGGGAATGTAAATATAAGCATAAATGATTTTTTTTTGACGCGCGTTATTCAATTTGTCTGCTCACCTGACGGCAGTTATTGACACGACGACGCCGTCGACGTCAAAAAATAATCATTCAATGCTATAGTGTAATGTTATCTTCCATCGTAAAAACTTCCAGACTGCAGAGTGTAAGTTTATGGTTTGTTCAAAGTTACAATTATGTTCAACATATGTTTTGCCTATATCTATGTTCAAAATAAATTTTAGATACATTGTATATATGTTCTGAATATATTTAAAAACAATGAAAGGGGCAAGGTTAACATATTAGTCATCAGGTCTACTTTAAATTTTTAAATATGATTTTTTTTAGCTTTAAACTATTGCTTATAAGGAAGTTTTTACAAGACATATTTTAGCTTTGAAATTTTATTATTTTCCCATATCTTTAAACAGAGCTGTGATCAATACCGTCTAAAAATGGTCAGAATCATATCATTCAAACATCTTAACACAATATTTGATTTGCATAAAGATTAATAAATACAAATTCAATCATATGTTGAACATTTGTTAATTTCACCCGTGAACATTGGACTATAAAAACGGAGTCAGCAAAGGGCCAGTAATGGATACGTATGGATAACATTTATATACTATTCTATAACCACCATTTCTCCCATAGCTATGACCATGGACTGTGTCACGTGATATAACAATGTACTATCTATGGCCATATTGATATGTAATCATTATGAATCTTTAGAGCTCAGTATACGTGGGCATTTCCCCATACTTCTTAGCATCTTGCCAGACTTGAACAATATGTATTTTATACGACTTTTGTCTTTGCTCGTTATATTGGTGCTCTTTAGTTTTGGCAGTGTCTCTTCTGATTTGTATTTATCAGTCCACAGGTTAGAACATCTAGCCAAACATGAGCCGTTTCTGCTTGCAGGGATCAAGAAATATGTTGATGCACAGCCACTGGGAGTTCCAGCAGAAATTGTTAGGTACGTTATAGTCCTGATAAACCGAATCATTACGTTGCAAAATTCTCTAATGGCATTGCTTGTATAGAAACCATCGCTAGAAAAAGTACCTATATGCCAATAATTTACTAAAATATTGTACACTTATTTGTATCTCGTCGGGGGTTAATTCAGACGATTGTCAAGAGAACTAATTGTCAAAAACACAAATGTAAAACTATAAAGAAAATGCTATTATTCATTAGAAAGATTGTCACGAAGATATCCATCTGATCGTCATAAATTTTTCAGATTCATTAACGAGACTGAGATAAGGCTATCAAACAAGTTGGGTCTATTGCATAATATTCATCATCCCATCAACGCTTTCCATTTAGTGGAGAGATTTGTCTTCAATTGGTTGTATCTCTTTGAGAAACTATGTTGCAAGAAATGTACCAAAGTGAAGGCGGTCCAAGGTTGGTAAATGACACACTGAAACAAACGAGAGAGAGAGAGAGAGAGAGAGAGAGAGAGAGAGAGAGAGTCTGGAATGATATATTCAATATTTTAATGAAATGTAGGCCTATATCAAAAAAATGCTTACACCAGGCAATCAGTACTAGAATTTCAATTTTCTAGAAATATGACTGTGAATTGATTAAAATGAAAAATGATAATGATGATGATAAATAATAAATATACATCCTTTTCACTCGTATTTACACAGATTTTAAAACAGCTACTGAGTATGCCTTGAATAACGTTACGCGACTTCCGGTCTTGAAGGATATGAATGGCACTATGCGAGCTATTTTCCGACTCTGGAGAACCTACAAACTGGACATCAATAAACTTCTTCAGGGAGATATTCTCGGACATAAAGCGTGGCCGATGAATCAGAAACATTTGGTACGACTGATTCTCTTTGCTGCGGGGAATCCTGAATTTTATTATGAAGAACTTGTGCTCCGGACCAAGATGGCGGAGATAACGAAAGGAACGCAGTACCAATACGGCGTAGCCTACGACCTAGCTTTAGCATATTACAAGGCAACTCTCTCTCTCTCTCTCTCTCTCTCTCTCTCTCTCTCTCTCTCTCTCTCTCTCTCTCTCTCTCTCCATTATTGACAGTCTTGTCAACAGAAATGCATAGTCAGTTTTCTGGATTTCGATTCTGTTTGCCCAGTTTTTAAATAGATACTTTCAATTATTTGATTTCTCCTTGAACAGATTTCGTTTATTTGCTTTCATTGATAACTAATGATATCAACTTCTTTTTGATTTTAAAAATTGCAGAGGGATTAATTCTAAGATATCTATTTACTGATGTTGACATTTTTCTCATTAAATGTGACAAGTCACTAAAACACGATTTCATTTTAGATCCAATTTTAAAGTCCAAAATTTATATCGGGATTCATATCGCATCTCTTGATCAATTTTGTTGCCTTTTGTGACAGTATGTTTGTTTGTATTGTATTTAACGACTTTAGCATGGATTTATCAGCACTGCAAAGACCATCTTGGAGTCACTTCTGCCCTTAGGTAATCCCCCTGTCTTATACCAGAGCCCAGTTTTAATGATATATCTTATGGTTTTATTACTGTTTCTATTTACTAAATTCAAGAATGATAAACTTTGGATGGATGTCTGTCACTTTTTGGGTATACGAATGATAATGAAGAATTTACAAAAGCAATATTCCTGATAAACGTCTCATAAGTTTTATTCATTATTAGATATTCCTTCAGAAAATCCCATAAATAACACAAATGAAACACACGTATAAGGATTGCATCTGTAAATTAGATTCTTTAAAAAATTTAGTGTAGAGTTTGTACAAGATAACGATATTGAATTTTAATTGTTTAGCCTTTATAATTAAAGTATGTCATTCCTGACGCCATGAAAAACCATTATTTTTTAAATTTTCTATTGGCGTTGCTATCATCGCTCACATCAGTATTAAATAATATGAACCGCTGTACTTACAAAATATTTGGATATCTAGGGAACAAGGCAATGGCACAGACTTACAATGATCTGCTCAAACATCCTCTGGTCAATGTAAGCAAAGAACTGACGCTCCCAGAACCCGTCCACCCCGTGCATGATGAACTATGTCAAAAGGAGATTAAGGTGAAATACAAATCACGGCAGCTCTATGGCAACGCACTGTAAAAAAAAAAATAACGCATTTCAAAATTTTCAAAGTTTGCTGTCAAAAGACTTAAATCGTTCTAAGTTATTTGTGCTTCTATTACTGTCGACTTAATTATAAGGTTCTTGTTAAAACTTAAATAGAATGTAGTAAATCTTATCATTATCAATATGTTGAAACAATCGATCACGAATTAATAATTCTAACATTTTTCTGTTGCATACTTTATTTGACAGACTCCAAAACAATTATCAAAACTTAGATGTAGATACAGAAGAACTCGGATACCTATTTATTGGTCCAAAGAGGAAATACTTCACTATGACCCATGGATAGCTTTGTATCATGACGTCATTTCCGATCAAGAGATTAATATTGTGCTAAATAATTCAATCACACAGGTAAACACAATTGAAAACTTCAATAAGTTATCATGATGAAAGGCGAATACATACGTAAATATTACAGTAACTAATACAACTTAAAAGAATATGAAGATTTGATGCAAGACATGACGTAAACAGGAACGAGAGGTTTTTTAAGTTCAAACAACTCTATTGTTGGAAATCGTCTTCAAATTTTAAATACATGTAACAACATTCCCAAAATCATCGATAAACATGTTTACCAATGACACAATGTGAATAAAAACGAGATTTTATAAATTTTGCAACATTGTGATTATACGATTACAATATTTAAAGGTTTGAATATGAAAAAAACACACACAACCAATACATAGACACATACAGTAGTTTTACATTTGATGGTAAAGCTATCCAATTCTTAAAATTACAGAAATAAAGATGCTTTGTTTACTATTTGTAGATGGCAAGGTCAGACTTGACTGGTTCAACCAACGCGACGAATGAGGACGTGATGGCAACGCAAGTCTTCTATACTCTCCATTTCAAATAATGGTTTAACATTGTCTGTTTCGCAGCAATGATAACAAACTCGTAATCCTAGAAACTGTCTTTAAATAATCAACATGCAGGGGTTTTTTTTCTTTCAATTTTCGTAGGACGTTTATCTTTTAAAGCACTGCGTTCATGTTATCAACAGCTTATTTCCTGTGCAATTCCTTTAATAAATCTCTGCGAGTGAAATTGAAACACCAAAATCGCACTTCAGAAGTTGATTTCTGTACTTCTTTCTTTTTATTATATATGCGGGTACGTACCAAATGATTTCAAGATTTACATTGTTTCAAAATTCATGCTTAGAAATAATGAACAACAGAATACGTTTGATTAACATTTGCTGTATAGAAACAAAATATCAGAGCCTACTCTAATTCTGACCTTTGTATTAACATTTAATTAAGGTATTGGTTATCAGAGCTTAGGACAAAATCACTGTTTCCGTTGACGAAGAGAATTGAGATAATAACTGGACTGTCAACTTCTGTATCCAAGCTGTTCTCCGACTCGGAAAACTACGAGGTAGGAGTGAATGTGAAGTTCTCTGTTAATTTTCAAGGTCAAACTATTTGATTGCTTTACTGTCGTTTTTGTCGTCATAAAAATTAAATTGTGATAAATGATTTAATAAATTGTATCATTTCTGTAGGCCACAGCGATAAAACTATGATACAATTGCACCATTATTTTTTGCAACAAATGAATCAAAAGAAGAAAAATATTACAACCTTAACACATGAGAAATTAAAATGAATATTTTTACTAAATGATATAAGATAACTACATGTATGTAGTCATAATCATTTACTTTCCCCTAAAAAAATAATCAATTGTTTAAAATTTAATAATTCAGCATTTAAAAAAAGAATTATTATGTATCTAATTACTACTCTCAAGAAATGATCGATTCATTTATCACACTGACATGTAAATCTTGCTGTGTAAGAAATTACTTGTACACCATAAAATATTTTGCTTTAAATATTTTTAGATTAATCATTTTGGTATCGGTGGGATGATGAAACCGCATTTTGACTTTCTGGTAAGTATGTTTAATTGTATACGTATCACATGGTCACTTCTGACCAATCACTATTTGTGCCACTGTTGATTAGTGTCCAGTTTAGTTCTACAATACTTTGTCATTCACAAACAGGACCGTTTTCATTTAACATAGAAGGAATCGTATCCTGTTAGAATCTACTTTAGCAAAAGAGCTTAATCGTTTTAATTTTGATGATGATTATTTGTTGTTATACAAATCAGTAAAATTATATCAACAATATGCACGATTTGCTCTGATTTAATTGCTATTGAAATGCGAAACAATAATGTATTGAAATGTTGATAGCAGTTAAATGCTGGCAATACTGTTTATACATTCAGAACATTTCATTGGGAGAGTACCAGAAGAACGTAGAGAGAAGTGTCCGAATGTCCGGTGATCGCGTGGCTACTTGGATGTTTTATGTAAGTTTTCAAAAAATTTTGTCTTTTAATTTTTACACCGCCTACTTCAGATTTCCTTCGCAAAACAAAAACTGTTTAAATTGTCCCTTACTCCATTCCATCTATGTAGATGCCTTCTCTGTATAATGCTTAATATTTTTTTTTACTAAAACCAATGATTTGACGAGCTTTATAAACTGTATCCTTTCAGTATATTAATATATTTTAAAAATTTATCTTTCTGCAGTTGACAGACGTAGAAAAAGGCGGGGCAACAGTGTTTCCGGAAGCAAAAGTCCGGGTTCCAGTTACCAAGGTAGGATGAACATATTCTCATAAATCATTTTCGTTCGTCTATTAAATCCAGTACATGACATCACTTTTTCCTGTCTTCCATTCTGATACATGGTATTCTCTTTATATAAAATATAATTATAAAAGGCACGAGTTTTTAATATATTATATTAACTATATCGTCTTCAATATTGGTATCATGCAGACACTTAGGGTTTAGCATAATTCAGAAAACTTCGTCACAGAGCAAAATAAAATCCAGAGAGTTTAAATAAGAGGTTATTTTCTCTTTCAGGAACCGTGTCAAGTTTCTTAGCTAATTGACAGATTAATCAGCTAATTTCGCTAAAAAGCACAAAAAACATGATTGTACAGTCTGCAATATTTTTTTCCGTTCTCTATTTCATTTATTTTAGGGTGCCGCCTTGTTTTGGTTTAACATCAAGAGAAACAGTGAGAAAGACCAAAGAAGTTTGAACGCTGATTGTCCCGTCATAATCGGATCCAAGTTTGGTATGCACATATCATATTCAACAAAATCTTAGTACATGTACATCTATATATTTTTGAATATCATGCAGACATCTTTTTAAAGCAATGTAAGCTGCATATTGTTCTTAACTACTAAAATGACAAAAAATGACCATAGTTTATAAACTTCCGTTAGTCAAAATTTTGTGGAAAAAGCTATCAAGAGGCATTGGTTATAGAAAAATGACATCATCCTACTGTACATGCACAAGAAATAGTGGGCTATAATAAGTAATATAGATAAAACATTTCTTTTGATAAAATTTAATGATTTATTCAAGTCCTACAATCAAGAAAGTTTAAATAACATGCAGAATCATCATTTCAGCCGGGTTTTTTTTTGGCCAGCAATATAAAATTCTAAAAATACAGCGCTAGCTCATATTGCTTTAAAATCATTGAACTCGGAACCATGTATCAACTCCTATTTTTCACTTTCACAGTGTGCAGAAAATGGATACTAGAAGCAGGTCAGGCATTCAGGAGAAAATGTGGATTGTCTCCCTTTTCCACGGAATTCAGCTGATAAATTGAAAATGAGGAATACTTCTTTGTTTTAATGAATCTTTCATGAATTATTATACGCTTAATATAATTCTACATCTTCTTATGTTAGGTATAAAAATAATTATTAGTATGATTTATTAATACATTACATAATGATGACATCATAGAGATCTGTGATATGTAATTAGTAAATATATGCGCAAAAGGCTAGTAAAACACAATATTTGAAAAGTGAATTTTTTCCAAACATAAAGCCATTTTGAAAAGAGAAATAAAGCCATTATGAAAAAAAAATCATGTAAAAACATAACCATGGAATGTTTCACAACCTGTTTGATCCCCAAATTATGAAAAGTTAACAATAAAAAAAATACTTTTACTGATATAGTAGAATCATGTATATAAAAATCTTTGGAAATATAGTATATATTAATCTTATATCATCTGTACAATAAAAAACTCAATTTAATAAATTCCCTCCAACACTGTGTGGAATGTTACAAACCCTGGAATCACAATTCGTTCATAACACTAAGTTTTGATAACAATACAAAAGATGGAATTATTATGAGAGAATCTTCCAATAACCAATGAATACTGTAGTTCGGTCAAATATACACCGATCGTCTTATTCAATCATTGAATATATTGATATGCATCCTAAACGGTCATTTATTTGGATATACACTTGTCATGTAAAAAAATAATAATTCCAAAACAAATTAACAAGTAATATAAAGTTCAGCTGTACATTTTTTTCCGAGACTTTATACGTCACGTGTGTATTATGCAGAAATTAAAGAGACAAGTTTTTTTTTCGTTTCCATAGGGATGAATTACAGATCAACAAGAAATTCAAAAAATGTATAGAAAAAAAAAGTAATTTTGATTATGATTATGATTTTTATACAGGTTATAAAAAGATGACAAATTGCATGAAAATAGGTCCATTGATTGATTAAAGACCCATTAAATTAAAGGTATTCTATAATATTGGTTGGAAAATAATTAACATAATTACAAAACATTCAGAAAAAAAATTGGTCCGATTAGTTAAATATAATACATGTGCAATCTAGCGTATAATCAACTACAACTTAACTCTAGTTGAAATAAATGTGTTAATAAATGATTTGCATACGTTGCATAATAAGATAAAAAGCCTACCACTTTGGCTTAAGGTACATGTACATGTAAAACTTATTGAAATATTTCACAACATTGAATATCTGATAAAACGAAATGTAACTTTTTTATTTCAAATGTAAGGCACTGTTTTCTTCGCTATAAAAATGACAACAATTTCTTCTAACCCCCTCCCCCATGTCTTCCCAAATGAAATCATGATAGGTAGAAAATGGTAAAAAAAAGTATATTGATTCACAATCACAAGAGCAGTAAAATAATGTTAATCACAGACTACGACATCATTGTATGATTGTAACATATACATGTAGTTCAGTTCATGAACAGAAATTCTTCAAAAATATATTTCTTTTCGTTGTGTAAACTGAAGTTGAAAGCACCCATGCTGACACTCGCAAGAGTAACGTCCCTTGCCGGGATTCTTTACAGGTCGGTTCTTTGGTTGCTGTAGTTCTGGTACAAAGATTCCTCCACGGGCTCATCATCAGCAACTACAATTCAACCGAAATTGATTAACAAGTATTATCACAACTAAATTAAACCAAGAAACAATTGACAAAATATTTTCATATGTAAAATCTAACTGCAAAAGGAGAATATTAAAGTGCATTTAAAATCATTTGTAATGCATGGCGTCGTACAAGTGTAAAGTCGAAATCATTTAAACCCTTAGAAAACTGTACACTAGGTATGTCCTTTTTCTCCATAAATATTTAATATATTACAATTGTACACGGCATAATCTTATGAATCGTGGTCTTATAACCACGATAAAATTACACACGACTTCAGAGATTTATTTAAGAAGAAAAAGCAAGGACATTTAGGAAAACATGTAAACGAACATATAATATCAGACAATTCAATATCCTAGAAATGGTATTGATAAATATACTGGGGAAAAACGAAGCAGTGATTTCCTTACACATAATGTAAAATAAAAACATTTGTAATAATTTTTCAAAAATGACTAATATATGTGATTAGGAAAGTATGAAGCCTGTGCATCAATATAATTATACACAAATTGATAAAATTTTCAAAACAATTCAAAAACTTCAATAAAAATATGCAATGTTAGACCAACAAAAATAAACTAAAAATGACGAGCACTATTTTTATTTTAAAGATTAAATGTACGCATTTTAAATTAATGTATTTATATTTATCATGCATGTAACTAATCTATTTGAATAAAAAGATACCAAGCATAAAAGCTTTACTGAAATAAAGCAGGCTACATGTATTGCAAGCATGGTTAAAATAAATGATGAAAAACTTTTAAAAATAATGCTTATATGCTTGAACTTTCCAGCAAAATTCTGCTTTTTAAACTTGCAAAACTTAACTCTAATTTATAATACTCAACCAGATAGCGGAAGATAACTCATGTTAAACATGCATATTACAGTTGGAGATGTCAGATAATAAATATTTTGATTTTTTTTTCCATTCTGTCAAAACTAAAGAATCTAGAACATGTTGTAAGCGCATTCCGAGAAAATGTTAGCTTTAACCTTATAGTTAAGTATGATTCTTCTTATAAAAATAGGATTCAATTTAAGTGGCAATATAGGTGTAAAATGAAAGGTATCTGTCTGCAGGATTCAAGGCATGCTTTCACTTTGAAATCTCACCGAATGCCTGGTTTTCATACAAACATTCATCTTTTGCTAGTTTTTTCTCAAGATAATCCTTCAGACAATCGTGGATGAAAATGTATTGTTGCTGTAAAAACACATGTACACACAATTAATACACACTGCTTACCAAAGCCTCTGTTAACATTTTCATATAGAAGATTTCCTTGTAATTCTTTTTTCTTTCTTTCCACGTAATCTCGAACACAATCATGGATAAAAACATATTGTTGCTGTCATGAAAAATAAATACACAAATGTAAAGAAACTAAAGATGAATTCATTGGTTTGAGAAATGTTATAACAATACAAAATAAATTATTAATATTAACATCAATGGTGGAATATCATAGCATTTATACTTCATGTAAACAAAAGACTTTGTTTTAAAAAACAATACTGAAAAAAAAATAAACGATTAAAATTAATAATACATATCAAGCACATCACATAAAAATGTGTCTGTCAATTACAGTATAAAAAAAATAATAAGAACTTATTATGGAGCTCACGGTTACAATCTTAAATGATCAATTGTACATGTATATAGTGCAGATAACTTAAAATAACAAGAACTTTATACAATTATAATCATAATTGTTATGCTGTAAAGGATATAGAAATAAAGATATAAAACATGCCTCGGTCTGGACCATAAACATGCGGCGTTCTCGAAGGTTCATAACCAGGTCAAATATGTCGATGGATTCATCCAGGTCATGTTCATCAACAAACTGGAACAGGTGATCCAAGGCACAATAGGTTCCCGTTCTTCCAACCCCAGCACTAGACAGAAAAAAAAATACTTATCAAAATATCGTTATTTTTTTTAAAGGAAACGTATACCTACATAGACTTGCTCAAGTATCTCATAGTATGTTGTTTTAATGTTTGAAACTTCCTTGCAAATTTTACTGTGGTGTCAGAAATTTTAAATTCTGCTCTTTACAATACTTTACTGTGTTCAAAACTTTATATTTAGCATCAATTAAAGGAATGAAGAGAACAATGATATTGACTCATAAACAAGAGAATAACTCCAACCTGCAGTGAACGACAACTGGTCCGTTCATGTCTGGTGGCCTAATGTGGTTCCTGACATTCTTGATGAAATCAATCATGACGTCATTCTGAACATTGGCTGAGAAATCCTTCCACTGAAGGAAGTGGAAATGTTTCACAGAACGGGTAGTATCTCCCTATTAAATAAATGATGATCATTAAAAAATGTTAAGGCATACAAAATATTCTGATTACATGTGAACAAATAGTCTCACAAACATTGATTCAACTACATATGCCTTTACTATTGATATAAAATCCTTAGTTATCACTTTTTTTGTCAGGTTAATATCAAAAGACTCTATAGATATATACACATGTAATACAGTACTGACCAGTTTAATCTTAAAGATTCTAAATTCATAAAAGTTGACGGTGGAGTTGGAGACAGTCTCCACCACAAGATCTCCGTACTGTTTGGGTTCATGGATGTTTTCTGGCCAATACATTTCACACTTCACCTGTAAAATAAAATAGCTTTCGATGTAACATTACAAAAACCATGCTTATATAATCTCTCATAACCTGTGATTGGATATCAGTTTTATTCACATGCCACTCAGTGACTTTTGAAAACTTTACCTGTAAGACTAAAGTCTTGTAAAATAAATACATTCAACCAAAGTTAATTGTACATACCCGACCCTCTTCTTTGCACAGGGTTAGCATTACAATAATGGAGACATTCTGTTCCCAAATCATCCTCCAGAAGTCATCAATTGTTCCTGGAATAGGTCCCTGGGTAGCAATGTATTCCCTTTGTGATTTGTATCCCTACAAAAAAAAATAATACTTAAGCTGTATTATTTTATAAATAAAATTTCATTGCTTTCCCGAATTTTTTTTCCTTTTGCTCGAAATATTTCAATATAATTTTACGATAAGAACAACTGATAAAAAAAAGATTATGTATATAAGGTTGTTACATACAGGTAAGTAGTTAGCATTGATAAAGTCGGTAGAAGGATCATCATCCTCGGTCAGCATCAGTTTTACTCGGCTGTGGTCAACTATACAAAAGAAAATATATAGGGGTTTTTAAAACGGTATTGGCCAAACAATTCCACTTCAGACTGCATGCTATTTACAATGTAGTGGGTGTGCAGAAACTGGAATACAATTGAACTGTTGCCCATGCATAAACAAGATTATTAGAATGTACTATATATTATTCTATTGATGACAGGAAAACGCAGTTATAAAGAGAAAACTAAACTTTTTTCTTTAAATATAACTTTAATTGGAATATAAATTTGTTAGATTCGTGACAAAGTTACTTATTAAGAGAACATGTATCAACTGATGTACATGACAGTCCCCCATACATTATTTATGTTTAAATAATTTGCATAATTGTATGCACTTTGGTTGCTTTATATGCTTCAAATCTGATTCTTTTATTATTCTTTGGTTGATAATTATTTATAAATACAAACTCCTTTAAAATTATAATATAACGGCACCAGATAGTATATAGTTTACCTTTTTATAAGGAAAAAAAACCCTCTTAATTCATCAGGTAGAGTAATTTTTTTTTTGTTTACATCAGGTGCATGTACATATCAAAATCAATTAATGTTAATTAAAAATTGCAGAAAAAAACATTTTCACAATCAGGTTCATGTAAAACAGTTATGTCAGCTTGAACATATTTACTGCTTGCATGTATAAGTTTCATCAATGTTCTGAAATCTGCAACCAAACATTACAACTGAAAACTACATTGACTTACATGGCAGGATGTTGACGTATCTATTTTTGAGCTTGTTATTGTCCAGTTCCGAGGTCTCTGCAGGGTGCTTTGGACTGAGGGCCTTCAGATCCTCATACTCCCGGGCAAAATGAAGGTTACTGTCTTTGTGTTTTTCTGCCACTTTGTCTGAAAGCTCCTTCAATTTTATTGGTCTAAATAGAATTAAAACAAACAATACTAAATAATCAAAAAATATGTTGACACTGATTATAAAATTATCATGGTGAGGATCTCAATTAACTTTTCGAAATGCTGTGATTTGTCTGCTGTTTAAGGATCACACTTCTTTAAATACATAATTGGACTCGGAAACAATATGCTATTTGATGGATCGAAGGTATATTTGTATGACCATGATTTTAAAAAGAGAGCAAAACTAACTTTAATTATTTAATTCAAAGAATTTTTCGTATTTTTTTTCCAGAAAAAAAAAACGTTTAATCATAAAACAAGAGGCCCAGGGGCCACATCGCTCACCTGAGCAACAATTGCCTTAATTCTGATCAAATTAGCATTACAGTTTCAAAATATCTTGACAACTAAGTACAGTAGATCTTGCTAAAAAAAATTTGAAAATCTGCCAATTTTTATCCACCTCTTTCTTTTGGTAAATACCAAGCCCCTTTTGTTGTTGTACCTGTAAGAAGATTTTTCTCTATTCCTATATACCCCCCCCCCCCCCCATTTTGTGGCCCCACTTTTCTCTAGGGTATCATGGTTTCATCAAACTTATATCTGCATAACCTGTGCTTTCACACTAAGTACTGAGTTTTCGACCGAAAAACTTTCCCAGAATATTTTTAAAGATTTCTCTATATATTCCTATGTAAAAATTCAAACTGCCATCACGGACCCGCCCTACCACTAGGGACTGTGATTTTAAATTTACAATACCCGAGGATGCCTCTACACAAGTTAAAGCTTTTCTGGCCAAATGGTCTTTAAAAAGAAGACTTTTAAAGATTTTCTCTATATATTCCTATGTAAAAATGCATCCCCCACTGTGGCCTCACCATACCACTGGACTATTATTTTAAAAAAATGGAATCTATACAATTTGGAAATGCTTCCACTCAGATTTGGGCTTTCCTTGCCTAATATTTTTGAGAAGAAGATTTTTTAGAGATTTTCTCTATGTATAAAAATGTATCCCCCATTGTGGCCCCCCCCCCCCCCCCCCCCCCCCCGGGGACCTTGATTTGAACGAGCTTGAATTTACACTACCTGAAGATGATTCCATTATAATTTGAGCTTTTCTGGCTTAATAGTTTTTGAGAAAAAGATTTTTAAAGATTTTCTCAATATATTCCTATGTAAAACTCTCATTGTGGCCCCACCCCACCCTACCCCCGGGGACCATGATTTGAACAAATTTAAATCTACACTACCTGTGGATGCTCCCATTTTAATTTGAGCTTTCCTGGCCTAATAGTTTTTGAGAAGAAGATTTTTAAAGATTTTCTCTATATATTCCTATGTAAAACTTGATCCCCTTCTTGTGGCCCTTCCCTACCCCCGGGGACCATGATTTGAACAAACTTAAATCTACACTACCTGAGGATGCCTCCACACAGGTTTTAGCTTTTCAGGCCGAATAGTTTTTGAGAAGAAGATTTTTGAAAAATACCAACAAATTTTCAATAATTCTCAATTATCTCCCTTTTAAAGAGGGCGTGGTCCTTCATTTGAACAAACTTGAATCCCCTTCACCTAGTGGTGCTTTGTGCCAAATTTGGTTGAAATCTGCCCAGTGGTTCTTGAGAAGAAGATGAAAATGTGAAAAGTTAACGACGACAACGACGACGACAACGACAGACAACGGACAAATTGTGATCAGAAAAGCTCACTTGAGCCTTTGGCTCAGGTGAGCTAAAAATAGGGAAGGCAATCGATTGCAGATTTGCTAATTGTTTAATCACAATTTGTTCTGAACGATTAACCGGTTAATAGTATCAAACTTGCTAAACATAATAAGTGTTTGGTTCTAAACTAAAACACCAATTGTTGTAAAATGACAATAAAAACAGACATTGCATCATATGAAACAATATTATGATACAATATCATATCGTAAAATACAATATTACATCATAATACAATATCATAAAATTTTATTAAATACAATATGATATAATATAGTATCGGATAATTAAATGCAATACTGAATCATATCTTCATATCTTATCATATGATAAAATAGCATTCTTATGATTCAATATCATAGGATTGTAATGCTATATTATAAACGAACAGTCATATCTATCAAGAAAGTTCGAGTGAGTTAGATCAAAGTTTTCTTACCATCCTTGATAATGGATGGTTCTGTATCTTAGCTAGCTTTAAAACTTCTAATCCAAATTAAAGATACAAGAACCATAAAAATTGGTCAGGACATCATTTTTCCCAACATTTAAACTAGCGTTTACTTCATTCAGCCTCCAAAACTTTTGGCTCAGATTCAACATCAAAGTCTGGCAAGTGCATCAGTATCACGATATGCTTCATATATCCAATAATTAAAATCATAATAACTAAGATTTTTATCAAAGTACACCTGCTCCAAAAACTTTAATCAGCTCCAAAAACCTATATCTCCTCCAGCAACCGAAACCTTTTGCTCAGATTCAGCATCCAAGCTGTCAAGTGCAACCAGTATCATAATATGTACCATCCATGCAAGTTTGGTGATGATTGGACCAGTAGTAACTAGCTATGGCCATCAAAGTGCCCCTGCTCCAAAAACCTTCACCATCCATGCAAGTCTAGTAAAGTCAGGACCAGTAATAAGTAAGATATAATCATCAGAGGGCACCTGCTCTAAAAACTTTGACCAGCTCTAAAAACCATAACTTCCTCCAGCATCCGATACCTATGGCTCAGATTCAGCATTCAAGTCTGTGAGGTGCATCAGTATGATAAGACACATCATCCATGCAAGCTTGGTTAAGTTAGGACCAAAAGTAACTTAGATATGGCTATCAAAGGGCACTTGCTCTAAAAACCTTAACCTTCTCCAGCATCTAAAATTAATAGCGCAGAATCAGCATCCAAGTCTTTTAAGTCCATAATTAGGTCAAGATGCACCATCCATGCAAGTTTGGTAAAGGTGGGACAAGTAATAACTTAGATACAGGACCTTCCAAAAACTTTCACCAGATCCGGGCGCAGACGCCGGGGTTATAGCATAAGCTCCCCAGACTTCCTCTCGGTGAGCTTAAAACTGACTAAAAAACTAATAAACCATTAAATTATTTTTGTCTAATAATGCCATAAATAAGTCATTTTAATGTCATAAATTGTGAGTTCAAATACATGAAAAGAATGGATTTTAAATCAACCCCCCTCCAAAATAATTAGGCAATCTAAATGGACTGTACCATTTTGAAATGTCGAATTACTCGGAATTTATCATAAATAATGGATTTTTTTAAAGCAATTTTTAAACAATCTTTGTTTACTCTGATAAAGCTAATTTAAATAGTGAATATTTCTTTAGAATTGTTTTTTCTTTAGAAAAAAGCAACTTAATTGGCCGAATGAAAAGATTTGAAATTTTGCTTTACAGTAGACTTGCCATAATCCTTAATGCTATGCTTACAACTCAATTTAATGTGATAGGAAAGATCAAGGATCTTTTGCCATAGTAAACAGCATTAATTTTACCAAATTATATTATTAAATGAAAATCAAATAAATACTTAATAAACTGGGTAGATTGGCTAACTCAGTGTCTGCTCATTTTACTTCTTTGTGAATAATCATTAAGATATTTTAAAACATTTAACACAAATATCAATTAACTTGTACCTTTTACGTGGAATGTTTTTAGCAACAGGTTCGTCTATGGTTATTTGATTATCAATTCCTTTTGTATATTTCTTTGTTTCACCTAATCTGTACCAGATAAAATCAAGAAAGACTGCATTAGTAGAATTTGACTGCAAAACATAGTATATCATTTAATCTAAAGAATTACATGACATGTATACATTGTCATTCTGAAAATTTCATTTAGCAATATAAAATAAGAACCATTAAAGGTAGTATGGGATTGTTTATCGGAATAAACAACAAAACCAAGTGTAATTATAGTTTCTGTCCTGTTATTGTCACCTAACAGCGTAGTGGGTAAGAGGGTTTACTACGAATCTGTAAGTCATGAGTTGGAATCCCGCTGGAAGTTTTACAATTTTTAACTCAAAATATTTTTAAAAGCTATTTTTTCATAAATATTGAAAAATTTGAAAGTCTAAACCGATAAAAGAATTCATATTGTACAAGAACTTTAATTCACATTAATATCGACAGATATTGTCCCATACCACCTTAATGGCATAATGACAGCATGTTACTTAATACTTAAAAAAAACGCGTCTATCTTTTTTGCTTTCATTATTTTAAGAATATTTAAAACGCAACTCCTTTTCCAAATTAATATCATTATAGTAAATAATTAGTTCATAAGTATGTAAGCAAAAATTCTAATACCTGTTTCTCCTTCTTAAAATAACAACAACCACTCCAACAACAACTAGAAAAACAACAACTGCCACGCAAGCACCAATTATTATTGCTAATTTAGAATCTGGTTCCTCTGGAATCTCTGAAAGAAAATTTAAAAATTTTGTAAATCTATACAAACATTACGATTATAAAGTCTATCATACGAAGCGAGGCCATCATTTGGGGATAAAAATTACCATTCATCGTGTTCCTGGAGGGGTCATTTACTATATATCGGGTAAACCTAACTGATGCAAGGAACAATTATACATATTTATTGAGGGTGAGGCTCTCAAAGTTTTCAAGATATTTGGGCACTCCTTGTTGGAAAGGGTCAGGACCAACATCATGGCTCATGAACTACATACGTGTACCATTTGTTGATCTTGACACAAGAAACAAGAATATACATTGTATATGGTTTAGGGTGGGAGCTCAGCCGTTTTAAGATATTTTGTCATTTCTTGTTCGGGGGGGGGGGGGGGGGGGGGGGCGCAGACCATCCTGGGGCTCTTTACCTACATACCTTTTGATGTGTTTTGACACAAGGAATAAAAATATATATGGTTTAGGGTGGGATCTCAACCATTTCTTTATAGATATTTCGTCATTTTTAATTTTGTACATGTTAATGAATCACACACTTAACCACTACTTACTTGTAGTAGCATAAGGTCCCATTAGGTCTGTATGTGTACATCCTCCCCTAGTACATGCAAAGATGATAACCCTGAAAGAGCAAGATTAAACAATTGTTCATTTGTAAATTGGTTAGCTTATGATTAGTATCAGTTGTATAAAAATGTTGTCCTAAAAAATAATTAAGTTAGAAAATAAACTGTTCAAAAAGATTTCTTATACAATACTGAACAATTGAACATATACTCATTAAGTAACCGTATATCAGTTTTATCCGCGTGTATCCAATTTCCGCTTTGTTCGCGACGATTTCCAAATCACGGAAAATAAATAAGAGTAGATTTAATACAAAGTTTTGTTCTTGCAATAGAGTTCTCTCTTTTTCTAATAAGGTAAACAGGTAAGTAAAAGTAAGGTGAACTGTGTTCAGTTTGTTTAGTTATTTGCGAGCGGTGTTCAGCTTTAAGTAGATTAACTAAATAAAATACAATAAATAGCAGAAGTAAAAATGTAAAGGTTTTTTTTTCATATTTCCCCATATTGAATAAACGTAGATCTGATTAATATTTAAAAACGAAATCACATTCTGCATTTACTTTGATTTTTAATTGTTTAACTTTGATCCAGTTGTGCACCTACATTGAATTTCTTGTATCCTGTAAAAACTAGCTATTCATGGGGATTTATTGGATTATCATGTTTATATGTTAAATGATTGCCTATATTTTGTTTGTGTGTAAGAATGCACTCAGATGCAACATGATCATTATATAAATATTTAAAAATCATTAAAAAAACTTCTTTCAAGAAACCTTCTTTCAAACATAACACGTAACTGCAGTCAATGAAATTGATCATATTCTGAACATTCTCACAAGATTACTTGCATTTGGCCTATTTTATTCTAGAACAGATAAAATTGAGAAAAGTTTGGCAAACAAACTGATGAAAATGATTGCACACAATTGACATGTTGATCAAAACTGCCACTTAAGCCATTTGTCTCGAGCAATATGGTTTATCTGTGCTTAGAAAGTTTTTAAGTTAAGTAAAAACACTTTTTAGCATTTAAAACTGATCTCTAATGCGAATAGCTTTTTACATTACACAGACTAGGAAATTAAACCAACTCAGCTTATTCATGTATGTGTTGTGAATTAATTTTACAATATGTTGAATTGTAATGAATACATCATACTTGTATTTATTTCCTGGATCAAGTGGTCCATTACAATGTACATTCCTCTCCAATTGAGGACAGGCTGAATCTTCTCCAATTTTGTATTCTATCAATGACGGATTAGTTGTTGACCGTTTTCTTCGAGTATCTACAATGTGGAAGAATGCCAAAAATTAAATTCGCAACTTTTTTCAGTTTCCAGACCATAAGAAAATTGCTCTAAATATGGCAAACATTTTGACGAAAAAAAAAATACATAAAAAAGGAAAAAAAAAAACCCCGAAAAGGCTTCTGTTCTCCAGTCTTAAAAGCATTACCATTCTTGATCATTTCCATGTAACTATCATTAGTTGCTCGATACAATGGAAAACCTTTATCCTTTGCCTCATGCCAAGTCGGTAAGTTTTCCCAATAATTGCCTCTTGTGTTTGGATCCACATCTTTTTAAAAGAACCAATTTAAAGATTAAAAGCATTCAATTGTTGCACATACAATGTATAAAGCAGATACAAAAAATGGTTTGACATGACTTGTTGGACTTAGTCATTTGAGTTTAAAAAAGCTCCAAAGTACCAAAAAAAATGCTTTACCGTTTAAAGTGCCCATAGAAGGATTTGAGCAGTAAATATTCATGAAGGCTAAAAATGATAGAAAAAAGGATAATAGTTAAAAATGAAATTAATATACTGTTTTATACCTCACCTTGACATTTGGATTCTGCACAAACAGCAATTCCAAATAGAACTTGTTTCCCATTTAAATCATTCCTGAAGTATTCTTTATTAATTTCTAGAGTTATTGTGTTCTGTGTTTTAATATGTTCTCCAGATTTGGTTGCTATGGGTTCTATGTTAGAAACATCTGGAGCTGCAAATTTGAAAACAGTCATTTCAAATTGTTATTCATGCACATTTCAAATTGTTTCAAATACTATGCAATAATATTTATATCAATTTATGAAAACCATATAATGTAATACAGTTTACAGAGCTTTACAGGTACAGATACATGCATAACCTTATCTACAATCTATAACTATAGCAGATAAATAAACATCTATTTGCATACAATATTTTTTTAGTTTTCAAAATTGATAATTGTTCTGGCATAATAATTTACTATTTATCATTGAGTAATTTTTATGTGTATTACTCTGACATTATTTTATCCAAATGCCTGATAAATGTTTAGTTTTAAGATATATAGATTGGAATTTCAAATAGTTTCATTTTTGACTTCTCTGATTATCTTATATTTGCAAACAATTCAAACATTCTTGTGTTTTAAATTAAAATATGTATAATATACTCACGTCCAGGTGATGCTTGGTAAACCTGACTAGATGGAACACTTTCCATATTTTCAGTGTTTTTTAATATTACCTAATGAAAAAGATATTTTTCACTGCATTTGTCAGTATGTAAATCAGAAGTTTAACAGTTACTTTCAAAAATTGCCTTTTAAATTAACTTAATGTAAGTTTTCAATTTATTCTTGAACTACGGACTAGGTCACATATCATTTTATGTTATTGGATATATAAATATGATTTATCAAAATAATGTCTGTTTTGGAAATAAATAATGAAACTGATAATTACCTCCACAGCATAAATGTTCTCTGGTTCTACAGGGAAACTTTTTTCAACAGACTGGTGTGTCAAAGATACATTTATTTCTTCTGTTTTCATTTCCTTTTAATAAAATTTAAGAATGTCCTATAGTACATGCATACCATTACTGCTTAAAACATGTTTATTATTTTTTTTAGGACCCTTCTTTTTTCTACAAGGCTTAACATTGTGAGTGCATGCTTATAAACTTTACATTACTGTATAAAAACAGTTTATGTTCACTGAGCTTTGAAATTTACTCTGAAGGAGGCGTACCCCAGTATGATTGTTTGAGAATAAATAGCTTTTGAGAACTCCATTACGGTCCCTCAAAGCTGGAAGACTCCATGAAACATAGGCTGTCCGGTAGTCAGTCTCGTTCCTCTGAACAGATAATCCAACAACCTGTCCAGGAGCTGTAAATGAAAATTAAAATGATTCAAAATTAACTAGAAAATTTAGTTGATAAGTAAAAGGGTGTATTAACATATTAAGTAGTTCTGTTTACTAATTAATTAGGTACTGTAAGTGACATAGCAAAATTTAAAATTTTTAAAATATATGTTTTGAATTTTTAGTATATCGTGTCCAATTTTTTTCCCACAACTTAAAAAACAAACAAACAATAAAATGCTTTGGAGCAGGCCATATTCAGAGGGAAAGGTATGAATATTTTATGATTAAATCAATTTTTTCTATTTTTCCCCCGATTACGACAAAGAGCACGGCGGGTGTAACTGGTCAGCAGAGGACGCTCACTTCTCCTAGGTTTCTGATCCTACCTCTACCTTTATGAAGGTTCGTGTTGCTCTGCTTTGTATTTTTTTTTCGGTTAATGGATTTTTGAGATGGTTCACGGTTTGTCATTGTCATTTTTTCATGTGACCTGACATAAGCAAGCTTTATGTCAAGTTTTACCTTCTAATCAGTACCATTAATACAAAAATTGACAGACAAGAATTAAGCATTTTTATAAACAATAACCTTGAACATGAACAATTTTTGTGTGAAAAAAGAACTTTTAATGTTTCCACATAAAAGATTTTAACCAGACAATTTTTTTCACTCTTCCTGTCAGTTACCTCGACCATGCCAAAATGACCTTAGGTCGACGTCATAACAAACAATCAGGTCATAGGCAGTCTTTGTGTGAAGTAAGAACTTCCAATGCTTCTCCATTAAAAAGATATGGACCAGCCAAACATTTTTGCATTTTACCAGCCAGTGACCTTGACTTGTCCTAAATAACCTTAAGGAAAGGTCATGACAAACCCTAAGGTCATAAGCAATCATTGTGTGAATTAAGAACTTCTAATGTTTCTCCATTAAAAAATTATGGACTGGATACAAATGTTGTACTTTTCCTGCCATTACCTTGACTAGGTCCGAATGACCATAAGTCAAAGTCATAGTCGAAGTCATGAAACACCCTTAATTCATAAGCAATCTTTGTGTGAAGTAAGAACTTCCAATGTTTCTCCATTAAAAAGGTATAGACTGAACATCAATTTTTTCTGCCAGTAACCTTGATATTGCCTGAATGACCTTGTATCAAGGTCAGGACACACTCTTTGGTCATAAGCAATCTTTGTGTGAAGTAAGAACTTAAGAATGATATGGACCGGACACAAATTTTGCAGACAGATGGACATACAGACAAGGTGACTCCTATATACCCTCCAAAACTTCGTTTGTGGGGGGAGGGGGTGTTAGATAAAACATTAATTGAGAAGGGTCCCTACTTAGCAAAGTTTTTTAAAGTGATGTTTTTTTCCTTTAAATTTCTATTTTGACACTATGAAATAAATAAAACATCACAACAAATAACCATTAAGTCCACATTTTGTAATTTTTTTTCTTTTATCAAAACAAAAGGGGCATGATCAAAACTTTTGTTAATTTTTTTTTTATTGTTTACAATGTTTAAGTAAGAATTTATAGCAATGAACTACAATTTGAATGTCAGTCATATAGTTATTCGTAAGATACTAAGCTCCAAAGTCTTAGTTATGTAAATAAGGCTAGTAAACGGTAAACGTTCATTCAAAATTATTTTTAGGGAATTGGTTTTTCTCATCTCTCCTATGCAGATACTGTGGCAAACCAGAAGAGAAACAGTGATTAAACCTAAGCACAAGCAATCACAATTGGCATGACTTAATACTTGAAGATAATCGATAATTTCGATGCAATATGTGCTCAGAAGCATTGTTTTTGGAGGAAATTTGATTATTTATAAACTACTTGAATATAGTCAGATTTTATATGGTACAAACGATTAAGATATTTTTGTAGTCATATGTTTTTCTAAGCTTGAGTTTAATATTCAATAGAAATATTTCGATTACTGCGTTAACTCTTTTGCATAATCTTTTATATATGTGTACATGCCTGAGAATTATAAATGAAATTTAATTTGCGAAAAATGTAATACTTATATCATAAAATCTATAAAATGATTATGTGCTTAACCAGAAAATAAATGAAATTTACATTTTTTTCCCTACTTAAAGTATATACAAAACTATCAGTGATATAACTTGAGTAGGGACCGATCTTAATTATAACACTTTTTTCTTGAACATTAATGAAGAATAATTCACCTCCTTGTTTTGTTCTAAAAGTACTAGAAATATTTGATGTTGCGTTTCCTTTCACAGTGGAAGCATCAACTTTGAATCTGTATTGCCAATATTCATCCAAGCCAATCACAGGTACAGACTGATTTTCAAACCCTAGATAAGAAATAAAATGCTTTACTGAAAGTATACACTCATTGTTGTGAAAGCAATATATTAACTTCAATTGCACCAATACTGTCATAAACCGTATTTAACGTTTAAAAGCTCATATATGAAAAAAATATTAATGTTTTAAATTTGTGAAAATGATCTGAATAGTGCTTTTGATTCCATAGTCAAAGTTAAACGTCAATTATTCATTATGACAATTAAGTCATGAATAATGCACAGATTATTTTCTTATCTCTAAGTATCTTTAAAAAAAATTAAGTTACGGGTAAAATGATAGATAAAATGAATGAAATACAGGAAGAAGGGGAAAATCTAAGAAATTTGAAATATGAGCCTGAATGAAAATGATATTGTAAATAGAATACTATAATTTATTAATAAACTATATGTACATGTGTAGTAGAAAAAAGAAAACATATTGCTTTTAAATGAAATTAAAAGAAAAGCATGCATACAACTTAGAATCAAAGTATTGAAGTACTGAAAGCCGGGCTCTTTTGGTGTGTCTTTATGCATATTGTGTGGTAAAGACTGAAAATTAATCTCTCTCTCTCTCTTTCTCTCTCTCTCTCTCTCTCTCTCTCTCTCTCTCTCTCTCTCTCTCTCTCTCTCTCTCTCTTTCTCTCTCATAATTATGCTTTAAATGTCGGCAAAGCGTCAGAGAGCGACCAAATTTTGTAAGCAGCTACAAACAAAAATATATCTGTCTAGCAGAAAAAAGTTCAACAGTTATTGCCTTGAATTTTGCAACAAGCGTTATATATTCAATCCCCATTTCTTAAACGCGCAGCAAAGTAGTTCATAAAAATTCATGCGCATTGTATGTATCAAAAATGCATAGTCTTGTTTTTAAAACAAGTTATTAATAAGAAAACTAAAAAAGATAGACAATTCTCTCGAAATTAGAATAAAAGAAACAAAATGCCAACACTTTTGACAAAACGTGGCTCTTTGTGTAACTATTTGGTATAGCGGAAGCTTTTACTTTGACGCTGTTAGGTTTTTTGTTTACTTGTGCTATTTATAGTAACATTGGCGATTTGCGTGCCTATAGCCAGGACTCTGCTTTCAGCAGAGCCCGGCTAAAAATGCTATAAATTAATCACTAATCTTAACCATGATCAAGAAAAATTACTGTTATAATACAAAAACATCATACATATACATTTATATCTTTATACACACCATGATTTTTTAAGGTTTTTAAGAGATAATAGTCTGTTCCCTTGTCATCGGTAGCTTCTTCCACATAAATAGTGTATGTGGTGTCACCAGGTGATGGTATTGGTAAGTTCCAAGACAATGTCAAATTTTTGGAATTTATATTGCTTGCATTGATTTCTCTAGGTTGTTGTGGAACTAGAAAATACAAAATATAAAAAACAATCAGAGTATTAAGTAAACATAGCGAATGAAATTTCCACAACTTCATGCTATTAATTTTTAGTATGATACAAATACTTTACATCATTCTTTTCATCAAGTGAAACAGATAATGGTTTTTGTATTTAAATATTTCAGCCTATGGAGAGTTTCTGCTATCATTAAACCCTCCAATTAGAGGTTCAGCAGACTATATTGCTTTTAAGGTATTATCTGTAATTGAGCCAATCTTTCAAAATGGTAAAATATGTCTTGTCTCAAATGCCCCAAATAATAATTTTAATTAATTCAAAATCAGACCAGATTGCTTAAAAAAAAATACATGTCTGTATCAGAAAGCTAATGATAAAGTTTGGACATTTTAGGCTTTTTGGTTGCTGATAAGAGGATTTTTAAACTAACTGCCGTAATTTTACATTTTCGAAATAATCAATCTATAAAAGGGAAATAGTGGTCCTTGAATAAAACAAACTTAAAACCCTTCAATCACTGAGGCTTTGTGCCAAGTTTCGTTGAAATTGACCAACTGGTCTTGGAGAAGATGAACATGGTAAATGTTTAAATGATGACGCCAACAATGACAAAAATAGACAATGAACAAATCTTGACCAGAAAAGCTCACTCAGGCGAGATAAAGAAGTTAGAAAATATCCAACCTCTGTAAATACACCATAAACACAGATATTTCTTTTACAAGATTTTAAAATTGTACATGGTTTTCATAGACTCTTTTTTTACATTGGTATGATGAATCTTCCGTGTTCATGCAGAAAATAATTAATATAGTACATGTAGATATTCCTTTACTTGATATCAAACAAACTGTCGTATACCTTCCTGATCTGTCATTCTTGTTGCATTAACAGGATAACCTTCTCCAACCCCATTAATAGCTGTTACTCTGACAAAATATGTGGTGTATGGATTCAAGCCTGTAGCTGTATATGACACAGGCAAGGTTATATTGGCTACATTTTCATTGGTAAGATTGGTACAACCACTTGATGTGTTCTAAAAATAAATATGTATTTTTTTAAAATTGCTGTCTTAAAGTTTATAACAAGTTGTGCATTTGGAAAATATAAATATTGGGCTATCACTAAAAGTAAATGAACAAATATTGAAATTCAAGAGATTTGGAAATGATATTTTAGCTCCCATATACATTTTTATTAAAAAGTATCTTTTTTAACAATCTTTTCTACTAAAATTAAAAACTCCTTTCCATCTTTGTAGCCCCTTTCTGATAGCCAGGAATTATGAAGTTTATAAATATCCTTCGTAAAAGCTTGCATCTATCTTAATTATATAAACTAAACCTCCATCATTCAATATATTCTTCTCTGTCTTTATACTGGTAATTTAATTCTTTTAAAAATTCGCCCCATTAAGGCTCTCTCTCTCTCTCTCTCTCTCTCTCTCTCTCTCTCTGATTATAATCCTAATCATCTAAAAATTCAAACACCTTTAAATCTCTTTTATATGTCTGTATCTAAAACTAACAAATTAAAAACCATCTTATTTCTATTATTAGGGCTTTTCTTCTTTCGGTCGAAAAGACCTATTGTTTTCGTTCTGTTTTATTATTATTAATTTTCTCGACAAAGTTTTGTCAGCGATATTTTGAAAACGGAACCAAAAAATAAAAATTAAATGATAAATTCTTTAAATTCTTTAAGCAATTGTTTAGTTCTACCGTATGTCCCTTTTAGGTCTTCCGGTTTACACATGCAAAATACAAAGTATTAAAAGGACCCTTGTATCTATTTTATTTTTTTTATTATAAACTAAGAAATTTTAGATTTAGATATTTCATAGTATGATATACAAAAACGTAAGCGACAACTTTTTTCTGTCCCTTACTGTTTTCGAGATATTATACTTCAAACTCTGAAAAAAGGGGGGATGAAAAAAAGTAAAAATTGAAATAACCACCAAATTTGTTGAATGAGGAATGTGAAATGTTAAAATTGTCATAATTATCAGATATTTAAAGTTTCGTTTGAAAACATCGAGAACTTCCGGTTTTATAAGTTGATTAAAATTTGCCTATGGGTGTTTTAATGTTAAACTGAATTCACGCGTGCCACGTTTTCTCAAACAGTTTTCAAGTAAATATTTCCATATTTAATTTTTATACTGAATGGCCTAATACGCAGAACGGAAAAGGTTTTGGATTTAAAAAATTTGAAAAATAAGGGATCTAGAGGGGTCAAAGTTGAAAACAGCCCTTTAGCTGTATCTGTTTTTATTTTTCATTCGATTTTTAAAATCTTTTCGGTTTTTAGTTTTGAGTAAAGACTTCAGTTTAAAAATTATTGTCCGTAGGGTCACTTTTTGACTTCTTTCAGTTTCATGGGCGTGAATATTGCAGCTTTTTAAAAGTTGAGAAAAAAATGATTTAAAAAAAGTTAGCTCGTTTTACTCAATGAATGTAAAATATAAATACTAGTACTCTAGGCATACCATGTTTTCTATTCGAGAAATGAATACCAACTTTTTTATGATTTTTTGGAAATATTCTTTTAGAAATTAAAAGTATATCTAATTTTAAAGTTCTGAAGTTATCTTTTTAGTGACCTTGCATTACTTATAAGTTTATATTTAGGCAACTGATTATACCAAGGCGATTATACCAAGACTGTAGTGACCATAAGTAGTAAATGTAACTGGATACATAAATTTGTAACATCCTCATAAACGTCCTTTTTAAAGGGTATAGGAGTTTGTCCAATTTTACATAAAAATACATGTAGAAAGAAAACTTTTTATAGTCTGTCCCAAGTTATTGCTTCAATCAATTTTTGATGATTTTTAATAAAAATACAAATACCTTTGAAAGAAATACAGTTGAAATCGATGAAAGGGAATATATCCAAGATATCTTCATTGAATAATTATCCCTGTTCACTCAAAAAATTTCACAGAAACGAAAACAATTTTCTTACGGAGATTTATAATAGGAAATGTATACATCTTTTCTCCATTCGGAATACACCCGGAATACATCGCACAATTTTTTAACATTATCACCCGGGCTTATTGATGGCTGATGCAATGCAAAATTTCCGTAGACTTTCAATTTAGGGATGTGTATTGAAACCTGAAGCAGTAGAAGGGGCGTTTCAATACAGATAATCTGGACATTTTTCATATAGGTGGATGAACGTAGTTTGAACACAAAGGTATTTTCCATTAATAAAATAATGTAATGTAATGAATTAATGAAATATCAATTAAAAAGTGGAAGCAAAAACTCGGGACAGAGTATAGTGAAATTTTCACTTGCATGTAGTACTATAATACATGCAGACGGTAAATTGTTTGGTGAAAATCACCATAACGAATTATTTAACAAGAGGCCCATGGGCCACATGGCTCACATGAGGAACAATAGGTATGATAAAATCAGCTAAATGGAATCATAATATAAACTATCTGGACAATGTTGTATAATACATGTAGATCATAAATAAAAATCCATTTTCCCCCTTGGATATTCTTATTCTTATTATCGTAAGTCCCTTTTCTAACACGATAATTTTATAGTCATAACACATGTTGAGCACTGCAGTTTTAAAAAAAGATCCTAAACAAATGTTTATGTATATGGAATATAAACCTACATCAAACTCTGATCCACTTGTCACGCCAAAGAATTGTCCAGAGGCCATAGTCTACACAATTTAAAAGAATCACCCGGCTGATAACTTTTTGAGAGGAAGATTTTTAAAAATTTACTCCTCCTAAGATATAATCCTATGTAAAACTTTAACACCCCCCCCCCCAATTGTGGCCCCACCCTACCCCCAGGGGTCATGATTTTCACAATTTTGAATGTACATTGCCTGAAGATGCTTCCACACTAGTTTCTTCTTTCCTGGCTGATTAGTTTATGAGAAGAAGATTTTTAAAGATTAACTCTATATATTCCTATGTAAAACCTTGGCCCCCCATTGTGGTCCCACCCTATCCCCGGGGTCATAATTTTCACAACTTTGATTCTACACTACCTGAAGATACTTCCACACAGGTTTCAGCTTTCCTGGCCAAATGGTTTGGGAGAAGATTTTTGAAAACTTCTCCAAATTTTACTATAATTTCTAATTATCTCCCCTTGAAAAAGGGCCTGGCACTTAAATTTTTTTACAACTTTGAATCCCCTTTGCCTAAGGGTGATTTGTGTGAAGTTTGGTTGAAATTGGCCCAGAAGTTCTTGAGAAGATTTTGAAAATGTAAAAGGTTTACAGACAGCCAGACAGAATGACAGACACACGAACAGACAGACGAACGACAGACAAAACGTGATCAAAACGTGATCAAAAAAAGCTCACTTGAGCTTTCAGCTCAGGTGAGCTAAATACTAAAAACAATTGTTATCTTTTCCATCAAGTGGTATAAGAGAATCAATGCATATAACTACATCTATTGACAGCTCAAGATAAAAAGGTCAAATAATATTTTTATAACTTGTGCAGGCCATGTGTAAGAACAAGAGGCCCATGGGCCACATCGCTCACCTGAGGAACAATAGGTATGATAAAATCAACTTAATGGAGTCATAATACAAACTATCTGGACAATGTACAATAATACATGTAGATCCTGTATAAATAAAATCCATTTTCCCCCCTGGATATTCTTATGTTTATAATCATTAGTCCCTTTTCTAACAGGATGATTTTATAGTCACATCACATGCTTAACAATTGCTTTTATACGGGATATAAAGCTACATCAAACTCTGAACCTTCTTGTGAGGCCGAAGAATTGTCCTGGGGCCAAAGTCTTAACAATTATAAAGAATCATCTGGCTGATTAGTTTCTGAGAAGAAGATTTTTAAAGATTTATTCTATATATTCCTATGTAAAACTTTAACACCCCCCCCCCATGGCCTCACCCTACCCCCAGGGATCATGATTTTCACAACTTTGAATCTACACAACCTGAGGATGCTTCCACACAGGTTTAAGCTTTCCTGGCTGATTAGTTTCTGAGAAGAAGATTTTTAAAGATTTACTCTATATATTCCTATGTAAAACTTCGACCCCCATTGTGGCCTCACCCTACCCCCGGGGGTCATGATTTTCACAACTTTGAATCTACACTACCTGAAGATGCTTTCACACAAGTTTCAGCTTTACTGGCTGGATTGTTTCTGAGAAGAAGGTTTTTTAAGATTTACTCTATATATTCCTATGTAAAACTTCGACCCCCCCCCCATTGCGGCCCCACCCTACATCCAGGGGTCATGATTTTCATAACTTTGAATCTACACTTCTTGAGGATGCTTCCACACAAGTTTCAGCTTTACTGGCTGATTAGTTTCTGGGAAGAAGATTTTTAAAAATTTACTCTATTTATTTCTTTGTAAAATTTTAACAACCCATTGAGGCCCCACCCAACCCCCAGTGGTCATGATTATCACAACTTTGAATCTACGCTACATGGGGATGCTTCCACTAAAGTTTCAGCTTTCCTAGCCGATTAGTTTCTAAGAAAAAGATTTTTAAAGATTTACTCTATATATTCCTATGTAAAACTTCGACCCCCCATTGTGGCCCCACCCTATCCTTTCATGATTTTCACAACTTTGAATCTACACTACCTGAGAATGCTTCCTCACAAGTTTCAGCTTTACTGGCTGATTAGTTTCTGAGAAGAAGATTTTTAAAGATTTACTCTATATATTCCTATGTAAAAATTCGGCCCTTCATTGTGGCCCCACCCTACCCCCGGGGGTCATGAATTTCACAACTTTGAATCTACACTATCTGAGAATGCTTCCACACAAGTTTCAGCTTTCCTGGCTTTCTGGTTCTTGAGAAGAAGATTTTTGAAAAAAATTTCGAAATTTTTCATTAATTTCTAATTATCTCCCCTTGAAAACGGGTGTGACCCTTAATTTTCACAAATTTGAATCCCTAATGCCTAAGGATGATTTGTGCCAAGTAGTTCTTGAGAAGACGTTGAAAATGTGAAAAGTTTACGGACAGACAGACGGACAACGGACGACAAAAAAAATGTGATCAGAATAGCTCACTTGAGCTTTCAGCTCAGTTGAGCTAAAAAGTGATATACCTGTGGCTCATGTAAGCTAAACTTCATGGTTAAGATTAAAAAAACAAAGAAGTATAACTAAGGATCAATTCTAACGGAAATATCTTTTTTCTATGCGAATTATAAACTTTTCATATTAAAATCATTTACCACACACAGGTCACATAATGGGGTTTCAAAGACCAGGATTTGTTGAATGCACTCTTGTCCTTGTAGAATAAGGATCTTGTATCCAGCTAAAACACCGTTTACATCGGTAGGATCACTAAATTTAATCATAAATTTACGACTTTCGACTTCATCAAGAACTAGGTTTGTTGGTGCACTAGAAACTGAAATACAAAGTAAATAAACTTAGTTGATTGCATATGAAATATCTAAGAGGACTGGATGGTGGCCGCTTAACAGAAGAACTATATATAAAGATATAGCAAAATATTTAAATATCAAAGCCTGAAGGGACTTGGACACGATTTGACTTAAAATTTTGAAATTTTATTTTTCACTTTCAATTTTTTTTAATAATAAATATAGAAGTTAATAATGCTATGTAAAAAATTAAAGGTCAAATATCATGTTATAAGCAAGATGCAGAATTCATAATTCATTGTTTTGGAAAACAAAGCCCGAATATTGTCATTTTTTTTACATATGTATAGCATTGGTGTAAGTTTCAATCAAATGTATCTGTTGTGATTGATAACAGTATTTATGAAGATATTGAATTAGTTTAAATTGTTTTTTATTGTTATTTTGTCTATGAAATGGTAATTATCTACATTACATTTTTTGTAAACAACTAAAAGACTAGAGTTTTGTTTACATAACAATCCATTTTTACCTCTGTATCTCACTTGTAACCTGACTTTAACATTCAATATTTTGGTCAATGAATCATTTAAAAAGCACCACTTAACCATATAATACATAAAAAATAAAAAATAAAAATCTTAATCTCAAATCGTTTCCAAGTCCCTTTTTTTTTAAACTAAATTATAGCTTAACAAATCTCATTTCAAAATTTAATGAAAATCCGATGCTTAATTTTTGACAACCAAGCCTTCTTAAGCACATAATTAGTCATTGCATTTAATTCAACTATATCGCAAACATAACCTTGATTTATTTCTTTTATTGGCCATGTTATAATTAATTATTTTAGAAATTTTGTTTAAAATATACTCTAAGTACTGATTTTTTGGTATTTAATCTTCTTTTAAGCTAAACATGACTCATAAAAGGTATTAGTTTACTTTGACTGCAAAACTTCTACCAACTTAAAATATGCTAATTTAACTTATCATTTGCCTTTATTTCTGAAACACCAAAAAAAGTTGTTTCTTAGAGCAAATTTAATGCAAATAATGTACATTTAAGCATTGAATACTTATTTTATTGGTGTCGTCGGTCCTATGACACACCAATGCGGTGCAAACAAATTGAATACCGCCCTTATATTCATATTCATACTGATGGTTTTTTTTGTATGAAAAATATGTGTATCGTCGCTGTAAAGCCATTATATACGTATACGCTCTCAGTCAGGGATATGAAACCTAAATGAAACAGCAACATTAACATTTTATTTAGTACGCTTCCGCAGCTAAAAATATAGTGCAGAACCTTCGTAGAGATTTTTTCAATTAAGGAGTGGATATAATTTAATGACTATTTCATAAAAGTACATAAACATGGTGACGTTTATATTTGTGCTCATGGCGCATGACTTAGTAAAGACATTAATAGAAAATTGAACGTCGCAGATTTCCAATGCAAACATAATTAAGGGGAAATTTACAACGAATGTAAATATATTCTCTTGAGTTGTATTGCCATTATGATTACACTTTCTGGCAATTTTAAAGAAACTTGTTTTATAATGGAAAAAATGAAACTAACACAAAACAGCTACTCCCTGCACTGGAAGGGAAACTCAAATATCTAAAAAAAAAATTGTTGTTACATAACTTTTTATTGTTCTCATTGGTTAAGATGTCTTAAATGTGTTAACAATAATCTGGAGAAGATTGTGCACAGACGGAATGTTTAAAGACCCCCCCCCCCCCCAATACAAAAAGGAGATCACAGGTTGTTACACGCTTGGATTTAGAAATGAATCTCTATTTTTGATATAGCCCCTTGGTATGTAGTATAGTAAAAAAAACCTTTAAAATTTTGCAGTTTGTGGGAATTGCACAAAATTGTTCAATGTGCATGTGAAATTTAAAGGATGGCAGAGTGCAGGCTCTGAGCAAGAAAATCAAAGACCTGAAGGGCCACAAAGGCGTCGAGTTCAAGTAAATTTGAAGAGTAAAAACCTGCATAACTTTTCTTATAAAAGTCTTAATAATCTCCACTAAACAAAAATGCATATTCTTTTTTTAATTGTGTTATTTATGGTTCTTCTTTATTGATCACACGTACATTAAGGTGCTATAGATTAAAACATTCTTAAAACAAATTATGTAACTCTAAGTAATGCATGTACTTGAACTTGAAACCGACTTTTCTTATTGTTTTGCTGGAGATTAATTTTTATTGAAATTGAGTAGGGCGTCAATTTCACAAAAATAAATTAAAATTTAATATGGATTTTATCCAGTTGACTAAAATAATAAGAATATGAAATTGAAATGTGATTTTTTTTTTGGCTTTTAAAAATCATTCCAATCTGGTTATTGACAATTCATTTAGAAATTGGCATCAATTATACTTACTTTTTAAAAACAAATATAAAGACAAATATATTAGTTGACTGCTTTCAAATATTAAAAAAAATGTTTATCACATAATTAATTAAATTATAATTCATTACAAATTGACTCACATAATTCTTAACAAGTTTTCAATGTTAACTTAGTTACAAATCTATTTTCTCTATTAAAAAAAAATAATTACAGGTAGTATCAAAAGTATGTTTGTTATTCTATATACTGTATATTGCTAAAAAGAAATACTACATTCGATATGGATACAAAATAATCTGTTTTGCAGGCAGGTATATTTTATAAACAAATTGAGAATGCAGGCCTTATAACTGTGGCATGTGTCTCGGTGCAAGTGTATTCATCCGCTGACATATTTTTTTTTTTTTTTTTTTTACAATTAATCAATAATTAATCGACAATCAAAGACATCAACTAATTTTTATCTACAAACTCGTTATATTGACGTACAGTTCTGCTCTAAATGGAAGTATGTCATCTTTTATTCTTTAAATAATTAAGAAAACTTTGCGCTCATTTGCGCTGCATGATTTATTGACATTGTAGCATGAGTTGTTCGACTCCTTAAAATTGCAACGTCCGGTCATTCAATTCTCAGATTGCTTTCGAGCTTCACTCGACGTCATAAAAAAATCACATATGATGGCAATTCTTTAAATGATCTATTAAATATTCAATTGAGTGTGGAATGTTAATTCCCTTTAAAAATTTTTAAAACAAAATAATTTCAAAGTTCATGTATTTCGAAGTCTGTGCAATTTGAATGTTGTATTGGAAAGAAACCAATCTTGATTCTCTCGACCAGAATTATAACTATGTAGCAGTTGGGTGACAATTAAACCTATAGGGCAACCAAATTTCTTTAATTATAACTACAAATCAACTTTTAAATTAAATATCTAAATACTGGTAATATATGTACTTTTCATTTCAAATTCATTACCTCCAGCTCTTGTTTTACAGGAAACTGACTGACTTGGCTCACTAAATTTGATGGATTCATCTGCATCGTTGACTGTGCGTACAGTAAATGTATATGTTTTTTCTGTAAAAATATAACATAAATAGACAGTATATAATAATAATCATTGTTTTACTTTTTCTAAAACATGCAGTGATGATTATCATTTTATGGATGAACAAAAACAATGCATAGGTAATCACTGGTAACAAAGCTAACTAAGACGATTCTTTATCTTTATGAGACCACTTTTATAATATTATATGAAAATCTTTGTGAGTTACTGATCTTGGATATTCATGGATACTCCTAATTTTGACACTATATCGTAAATCATATGCTTAAAAAAATATCTGATAACCATATGTTAATTTCATATACGGTTTTGCAAGATACCATGTTTATTAATACAATAACATAAAATATGATATTGCATCATATGATACAATACAATATATATCATATGATACAATAAAATACTGTAATATATATTAGAACAATATGAGATTGTTACATATGATATGACATTTTATCAAGATATGATATTGTACCACATAATACTATATTTTATTATTTAATACATTTTTGTATTTGATCACATAATACAATATCATGATATAAGAGGGTTGTCCAAAAAGTTTGTGGACTATTACGTTTTTGTCATTTTAAATCGATGTAGGCCTATATATACATATTGTATATCTAAATCTTTGCCATAAAATTTCACATCAAATTAAAGTGTTTTTTTTAATAGAAACAAACAAAAATGTTGATGTATCAAAGGGTCGCGGAAAGTATGCATGGTCCAGCAAAAAAATTGTCTAAACTTTGTAATTGAATTTGTCAATTTGAATATTTACAGTTTTTATAAAACATTCAAAACTTCATAATCTTCTATTGTGATGTGGTCTTTATGTTGTTTGCCACTTTCTTACGTCATTTGAAGCTATTTTCAAACTAGCAGTGGACTTTTAAAAGATATTACGGCAAGGAAATGTCTTTTAAAACGCCTAAAAAGGACATCAGCTAACCACATGATACAGCGCGCCATCATAAACTTGTGTCGACTGAGGTAAAATACCGATAGAAACAAAACAAACGATGGAGGAAACGGGGGGGGGGGGGGGGGGGCAAAATTATCCACAAGAGGCACAAGCAATATTTTGATGAAGTATGGGATTATACCCTCTGATCAAACGGTGAATGCGGCATATTAATTTCAGGTAAACCTAGAACTACGATGTTATAGAAACGTCATTATAGTTCAACGTCAGACTTGACAGTGCGGCCTGTAAAGGCAATTCATATATAATGATAACTACAATACAAAAATGTACATTGCACTGATTTTTATACATTCACATTCTTAAGTTCTGTAGCAAATTCTAATGATACTCCGTCCACTAATGATATAATGTTGCATTAGTGGTCAAGATGCTGACCACTAATAATATGACTTTATCATTAACGAACAACCTAACCGTCCATTAATGATATAATTTTAGATTTATATCATTAGCGGTCAAAAATCGTAACCTCTAATATATGGGAAAAATTGCATAAGTGAATGGATTTTTTGAATAAAATTACATGTGTCGACGAAATTTTTGAGCAATCCTCATATAATACATGATGAAAAAAAATACATGTAGTATCATTTGATACAATATTATATCACAAAATACATCACAATTTTGTGACATATGATATTAAATTGTATGCTACTGAAAAATATTGTATGATATTGTATCATTTCTGATATATACATGTAATATGATGTAGAGTCATATGATACAATATAATTTGAAACATCATTGTATAATATTTTATGTCATACGTGTGGTGTATATTTCCCATGTGATAAACCTTTGCTTTATTAAACGGGTGATGCTTAGATTATCAAATACTTCCGGTACGAACTATTTTTGACACAGTCCCTCGCTTCAACGCTTCAGTGACCTTTTTTCGAAGAATTGCTAGTACTTTCAACATATCTTTATCTACCACCAAAAATTGATATAAAATAGATTTTGTCAAAGATTTAAATTACAAATATGACGGAAAACATAACTGTGTAGTATAGGTGTCAGAACCGGTGGGGCTTTTTTTTTTTAGCAAAGTTATTGTGTAGTTATAAAACTGCAAATCACATAAGCTATCAAAGAGTTCATCCTTTCGACGCGATAGCAAGGGGAATTTTAAACACAGAAAAATATAAACAATATTTTGTGAAAAATTCTTCTATATCATTCCCTTAATCTAAAATCACTAGTTTCCATTGTTTTAATAAAAACTGATATTGATAGCATTTATAATCTCCGTTAATGTAGTGTGTCATCAAGAGGCAGATGACGTCATAGTAAGTAGTGCAGCGAGATCGGGCTTCGCTTCTTACATTCAGTAGGATACTGTAGGAGTTTTAAAAAATGACGGCGTTGTAAATAATGTCTTAATTATGTTAGCAGTAATTATTAAAAACGGGGAAAGCTTGAAATTGTGCAAATGATGCATTGAGTATTTGAAAGGATAGCAGATTATTTTGACGTCATATTATTCAATTCTTGTCTAAACGGAATTCTTGACAGTCATAATTGTGCTGATTAAATACATTTACAAATACAAATAAATAAACAAAGTGAAAAAATAATAAAATTATTATGGACTTCATTGTTCGGTCAATATGTGGCAAGCTCGGTCGATATAACTTTCTGTGTTTTTGGTCGATATTACTTGGCATGAGTCCATATAACCACATATCGACCTACAATGAAGTCCATAATTGTATAATACTATATCATAGATATCATGTAAAATCATTTCACAACACATCTATCAACCAAGTTTGAGTTAGGTAAGAATTTTTTTACCATCATCTGAAGCAACCTCTGCGATTGATTTATATTAAATATTCAAATAAACTTTGGAAGTTTGAAAAAGTACTATTGATATCTATTTAACATGTGTTCCAAACAAGAGGCCCATGGGCCACATTGCTCACCTGAGCAAAAATAGGCAGGATAAAATCAGCTTAATGGAGTTATGATATAACATATCTAAACAATGCAATGTAATACATGCAGATCTTGTATAAATAGAAATCCATTTTCCCCTTTGATATTCTTATGTTTATAATAAAGTCCCTTTTCTAACAGAATGATTTTATAGTAATATCACATGTTAAGCATCGCAGTTCTCAACAAGACTCTAAACAATTGTTTAGATATGGATTAAAAACCTACATCAAACTCTGAACTCCTTGAGAGGTCATAGAATCGTACAGGGGCCAAGGTCTAAACAATTTTAAAGAATCAGCAATTTGTCAACATGCTTGCATTTAAGTAAAACCATATATTATAACATTTCAGTTTTTGTGAATCAAAATGTTTTCATTTGTTAAATTGGATCCCTACCCTACTCCTCAAGATTTTAGTTTTAACGAATTTGAATTTATACTACCTAAGGATGCTTTCGCCAAAGGTACAGCTTTTCTATGCATTTTTTCTCCTATGTAAAAACAAGCCCCCCTTCCCCCTACTTAGTCCCAACCTGAGAATGTTTCCACACAAGTTTTAGCTTTTCTGGCCAATCGATTTTTGAGAAGATCTCTAATTTTTTTTTTCATATATTCCTTATAGTATGTATATATTCATTCATCTCCCCCCCCCCCCCCCCAATTGTTGCCCCACCGTATCCCGGGGATCATGGTTTGAAAACTTAAAACAACACTACCTGAGTATGCTTCCACATAAATGTCAGATTTCCTGGCTGATTAGTTTCTAAGGAAAAGATATTTAAATATTTTTCTCTATACATTCCTGTGTAAACAAGAGGCCCAGGGGCCACATCGCTCACCTGATCAACAATTGCCTTAATTCTGATCAAATTAGCATTACAGTATCAAAATATCTTGACAACTGAGTACAGTAGATCTTGCTAAAAAAAATTGAAAATCTGCCAATTTTTATCAACCTCTTATTTTTTAGTAAATACCAAGCCCCTTTTGTTGTTGTACCTGTAAGAAGATTTTTCTCTATTCCTATATACCCCCCCCCCATTTCATGGCCCCACTTTTCTCTAAGGAATCATGGTTTCACCAGACTTAAATCTGCATAACCTTTGCTTTCACACTAAGTACTGAGTTTTGAACCGAACACTTTCCCAGAATAGTTTTAAAGATTTTCTCTTTATATTCCTATGTAAACATTCAAACCGCCATCACGGTCCCGCCCTACCACTAGGGACTGTGATTTTGCAAACTTGAATTTACACTACCCGAGGATGCCTCAACACAAGTTTAAACCCTTTCTGGCCAAAAAATCTTTAAAAAGAAGATTTTTAAAGATTTTCTCTATATATTCCTAAGTAAAAATTCATCCCCCATTGTGGCCTCAACCTACCACTGGACTATTATTTAAACAAACTTGAATCTATATGATCTGGGGATGCTTCCACTCAAATTTGGGCTTTCCTGGCCTAATAGTTTTGAGAAGAAGACTTAAAGTTTTTCTCTATCTATAAAAATTCATCCCCCATTGTGACCCCGCCCTACCCCCAGGCACCATGATTTGAACAAACTTGAATCTACACTTCCTAAGGATGGTTACATGCCAATTTGAGATTTCTTGGCCAAATATTTTTGAGAAGAAGATTTTTAAAAGATATTCCTATATAAAACTTGATCCCCCAATTGTGGCCCCACCCTACCCCCCAGGGACCATGATTTGAACAAACTTGAATCTATACTATCTGAGGATGCTTCCACTCAAATTTGAGCTTTCCTGGCCTAATAGTTTTTGAGAAGAAGATTTTTAAAGATTTTCTCAATATATTCCTATGTAAAACTTGCTCCCCCAATTGTGGCCCCACCCTACCCATGGGAACTATGATTTGAACGAACTTGAATCTACACTACCTGAGGATGCTTCCATTTTAATTTGAGCTTTCCTGGCCTAATAGTTTTTGATAAGAAGATTTTTAAAGATTTTCTCTATATATTCCTATGTAAAACTTGATCTCCCAATTGTGGCTCCACCCTGCCCCCGGGGATCATGATTTGAACAAACTTGAATCTACACTACCTGGGGATGCTTCCATTTCAATTTGAGCTTTTCTGGCCTAATAGTTTTTGAGAAGATTTTCAAAGATTTTCTCTATATATTCTTATGTAAAACATGATCCCCCTATTGTGGCCCCACCCAACCCCCGGGGACCATGATTTGAACAAACTTAAATTTACACTATCTGAGGATGCTTCCACTCAAATTTGAGCTTTCCTGGCCTAATAGTTTTTGAGAAGAAGACTTTGGCTCAGGTGAGCTAAAAAAGGTTAAGTTTACAATACGATAAGTTGTTAAAGTTGGTTTCTGGAAGAAGAGACTTTGAAAATTTTCTTAATAAATATTGACAATTTTTTTACTTTTTTAATCATTAGTTTTTAAGATCTGTGTACAAACATAGAATTGTGAGCAAATCTCTGTATCTTGCTTATAATTCGAAGCTTAACACTCAAATATGGTTAGTAAATAGAAATTGTAAACAATTAAAACACAAGAAACATGCACTATAACAAATAAAGAACACAATTTATTTTTTCGAAATGAATCATATATATACATGTACATGTATATACCTACATATTTCCGACAGCAATATCAAACTCTATTTAAACTGAATAAACTCGAGAAAATGCCGAGCATCTCAACAAAACCTATTGCATTAATCTACCATTACGCAAAATATAATGCCGAATTACCAATATAATGAATTGTATTTCAGTACTTTTTTGATACATCAGATTTGGCTTAATTTGCGCAGGTAAACAGTTAACTGTTTGATTTACCGAAGTCTCTGTTTGATTTGATACGTAAAAATCACGAAATACAGACGATAGTTCCCAGGTTACAAAGCATAAATAATGAAAACGAAACGAAAATCAGAACAAGCTGACACCAACGTCATGTGTGAAAACTGTCAACGTATTGAAATATTTAGCCTCAATTTACTTCACAAAATCGGCACCAATATATTTTGCATGTTTCAAAAATTTCCCTTCATTCGCAAACTGTTGCACAACAAGCAAATTCATCATAGTCAGATCGACCCTTTTTCGTATAATGTCATGGCTGCTTTAAACAAAGAACCTCGTTTTAGATGTATGGAATACGAGTCTTGGTAAAATGGGTACGCAAACCCGGGCCGTGGCAAAAAAAAAAAGCCGGGGCAGATCGGCAATCGTCAATTCCAAATACGCATTATTTTTCAGCAATATTTACAGCAAATACAAATATACTGGTCCATCAAATATCCTGAAATTTTAATGAGATTGGCAGATTAATAACTGCCAATCTTTTGTTTTGCCCAGGCCAAGTCTTGTCTACCCATTTTACCGGATGCCGAATCCGAAGCTATTAAACTGATTGAAACACGCCTTTCCTTTATTATTATTTTCGTAATAACTCAGATTTGAAACAGAATTAGACCTTAATTTTTGCAATTTATATTTTCCTTCCCATAAGGATAATTTATGCTTAACTACGTTGAATTGGAATCAGTAGTTCTTGAGAAGAAGATTTTTTAAAATGCACCCCCCTTTTTCTACAGTTTCAAGGTTTTCTCCGCTTTGAATACAGATCGGACTTTTATTTCTGCAATTTATATTCGCCCTCCCATAAGGATGCTTTGTGCCAAATTTGGTTGAAATTGGATAAGCGGTTTTAGAGAAGAAGTTCAAAATGTAAAAAGTTTACAGACGGACAGACAGACGGACAGACGGACGGACGACGGACAAAAAGTGATCAGAATAGCTCACTTGAGCTTTCAGCTCAGGTGAGCTAAAAATTGACCCCCAATGTGGCCCCACCTTACTACCAGGGATCATTATTTTCAAAACTTTCAATCTACACCATCTAAGGGTGCTTCCACACAAGTTACAGCTTTGGTTGAAATTTGCCCTGTAGTATTTAAGAAGATGTCGAAAATGTGAAGACTTTACGGACACACTGGCAGACAGACAGACGACAGACAAAATGCTTTCAGCTCAGGTGAGTTAAAAACTAAACTTCATCCAGCATCATAAACTTTACCCCACTATTTAATCCTTAACCTCCTCCAGCAACCGAAACCTAAAGCTCAAATTCAGCATATAAGCCTGTCAGGGACAACAGTATCATAAGACCCACTATCCATGCAAGTTTGGTGAAGATAGGACTAGTTAATAACTAAGATATAATCATCAAAGTGCACCTGCTCCAAAAACTTTACCCAGCTCTAAAAACCTTATATTCCTCCAGCATCCGAAACCTACGATTCAGATTCAGCATTAAAGGCCTGTCAAGTACATCACCATCATAAGATGTACCATCCATGCAAGTTTGGTGAAGTTAGGACCAGTAGTAACTTTGAAATTGCTAACAAAGAGCACCTGCTTCAAAAACTGAAACCTGGTCCAAAACCTCAACCTCCTCAAGCATCTGAATTCAGTAACCGCATACAAATCTTTCAAGTCCATAAGTAAGTCCAGATGAATCATCTATGCAAGTTTGGTGAAGGTAGGACAAGTAATAACTTAGATAAAGGACCTGCAACAAAAACGTTAACTAGGTCTGGACGTTGACGCCGATGCCGGGGGTATAGCATAAGCTACCCCCGACTTCGTCTCAGTGAGCAAAAAAAAAAAACAAGAATTTCAGCCATATATGTACTAGCTTTGTGTGAGATGCAAACTTTTTGTTTGCAAAATATCTGTTTTCAATCATTTTTCTCATACCAAATACGTTTAGACAGTACATTATAGCATGTGCAGTCAAACAATACAGAGCAACTGTTGTGATTATTGTTGAAATGTTTTTAAAAATATCATCAATATGAATGTAAAATTTGTGTTAACTAAATAGTAAAGCCTCACTACTTGGTTCATGTAAAAATCTTTACTGTCACTATAAACCTACTACTGGTAATTTTAAAAAGCCCATGTCATGAATGAATAGTGAAAATAAGTAGACTGGTCTACCTATTAACTATCATATCTACCTTAAGTTTTGAGATATTTAAGCTAAATATTATTATTTAATCAAGAAAAAAATTATATACATGTGGATTACCTTTTGAATTTCAGTATTTTTCTATTTTTTATAGAGCTCTTCTTCTAAAGAAGATCAATACTGTCAAATACTGTCAAAAATGGCCATGAACATCAAGCCCTCTAAAAACCAGTTATTTTCAAAACTACATGTGCACGGTCATACAAAGAGTATTCGTTAAAATGGCGTCACGTTAATTTTTTTTGCAGTCATCGTGTATTTTAAAAGCAAATTTTACCTAGTTTTATTAGTTCATGTTGTTTTGCTTTTGCTATGAAAGTTGGCCACTTATCAATTGTGACGTACTTTTAAGAACAATGTGATGTTTGAATGTTTTTTTTCTGAAAACACAACCAAAAGAAGCAATGGAGAGAAAACGTAAAGAGTTAAGTCCGGTAGAAAAAAAGAATAGTTATAAATATCTTTGTGAGCGGAAATTCAATAACTGAAATCGGTAAATCTTTTTCAATGGAATATGCATTCTCGACTTTAAGTTAGGGCATTCTGGGAATACTACTGTAGATACACCGTACCATGTCAATTTCGTTTTATCATCTACATATGATCTGAAATTTTGTATTTTGTTTGAAATGCCAAAAAGTAACAGTATCTTAGGTCTTATAATGCCAAGTTATTTCTTAATTGATAATAAAAGCTGGATTTTCTTGGCTACCTTCAAGCAATGTCCGAGAAAATACGATTGCTCCAAAACAGTACCAATGGTTCTACTTATCTCTTATTTTTTACAGAATGAATAAAGTACAGTTAATGAGTTATTTCATTGCCAATGTTAAGCCCACTCTAGATTCACCATTTTGAATTGAGAAACCTCCCCCACCCAACCCAAAACACGATTCAAGTGCACCACTGTACATTTCTGATTCAGAAAATTAAACCAATGCTTTAAACATCTACTTTTATGTTTTATGATGGCTACAGCGCTTGCTTACCAATCTTTTTAAAGGATAAGCTTGCTACAGAGATACTGTAGTTCTGTGAGTAGCTTTATGAGAGGTTATTCATTGCGTGGTGAGATAGAAAATCGTCGCAGTAAAAAAAAAATTGATGATAAAAGAAGTGAATAGAAAAAAAATTCTTGTGGAGTCGGTTAAAGCAGAAATGGTCTATTAAAAATATTTGGAGAAATATCATTTTTTCTGATGACAGTAAGATAATGATTGGCCACGATGCAAGAGCGTATGCATGGAGAAAAGCGGCCATATCTTGTATCACAAAAACCGCGTTCGAATTTCGTAGTCATGATATGGGGTTGCTTTCTTGGTTAGGACCAGGCACAGTTGCATCTGTGGAGGGAAATATTAATGCAAATAAATACCAACATGTTTAAAGAAAATCTTTGGCCTTTCGGGCTAGTTCGACGGTCGAAATACAAAACTCGAAACCATATTCCGTCACTTTCCTGGCCTGCCTAGTCACCCAATATCAACATAATAGAAAATTTATGGCTTTTAATTAAAAAAAAACTCCAGTCAAGAAAACAGAACATACTGTGGTTTCATTAATTTTCGTGGGTATTAATTTTCGTGGGTATCAATTTTCGTGGATTGTAATTCCGTGGCCAATGATCCAATCAATACAAAATGTTAGTTGAAATTGAACTTCAATGAACATTTAACTTCGTTGATCAACTTAACAACGAAATCCACGAAAATTGGTATTCAACGAATATTGATGAAACCACAGTTGGTTTGATATACATGTAAACCCGCATTGTGTTCAAAGTTTATACAACTCCATTTCCATACGAATTATGCTGGTCATCTCTCAAAGTATAAGGTGAGTTTCTTTCAGTTTTCTTAATTGTTTATGGTTTTTTTAATTAAACGGTTTGTCACAGCTTGCACGAAATGACAATTTTTGCGAGTTGGTTTTATTTCGTTCGTCGAAACGTGACCCAATTTTAATGAATACTATTTGCATGACTCTGTACAGTTAGTTGGGAATATTCAAAAGATGCTCCATCATTAATGTAACTACATTACATATCAGACATACAATACCTGGCAGTAATCCATCAACAATTTTGTTCGTAATTTTTGATGAAATGTTTATATTGCTATGCATTCCTGAAGATACAGTAATCAAATAACTCTGAATAACTCCATTGGGGTTGGTGGGAGCTTTCCATGTCATATGAAGTGAGACATCTAATGGGTTATCTGGACAACTAACATTGACTGGAGGACCTGGCTCTGTAATGATTGAAAAATATCATTGAAAAATTAATAATTCACTAGAATTTCTGAGATACAGACCAACCTATCACTGTGTAATGTTACATACTGTATATATATATTTGTAAGACTCAATTTATCCCTACACTTTATTGTAAAGATTTATATAAAAAAAACTCAGATTAATATTTTGTGTCATTGCAGTCCAGATGACCAGGCTGCTCTATACGTATTTAAGTTTAATTGTTGGTATATGGGATTGAGAGGGAGAAGTTACATGTATTCAGAATTGAAGGTTAACTATACATTAAATAGATTGTACATTAGAATGTTCTTTCCCTTTAAAAAAAATGAGATATGAAATATATTTACATGTACTTCCATAAAGTACAGCTTTAAAGTTATGTTTTTCATAATTATGCAATATATCAAGGTTTTTTTCTTTGTTTTTAAGTGCTTTTGTATATCTCTTAAAAAGTCCAGTTACCAAAAGTATTTTTTCGTCCAGTAAATTGCATGACCTTAGTGTTGTATGAGAATTTGATACCCCAAAATATTGATTCCTGGTTCAAAATATTATGCGATATTCTGAACCCATATCAATATTTCGCCGTGAAATATTCAACCCGCCTAAATAATATTGAACTCAGTGTAACATTACAAAGTCACAAAATACTGTTGTTTTTTAATTATCCTCAATCTAATAATTACATGAACTCATACTATATTTTATTTAAAATAAAACGAAGTAAATGATTTCATATACTGTAAATTCCTAATTAAACGCGAGGAAATAATATCCGCGTAAAATCGCGAAAAGCCCTTCTCGCGAATTTTAAAATCTCTCTTTTAATTTTCGAACATATGTAAACTACATTAAACTATATTTAAATACCACGTATATTTTGCATGTAAAGATACTGCAGATATAGCACCATAACACAGACAGGATACTAAAAGGTTAAATCACGAGTTTTAATTGTGACGTCAAAAACGTTGAACGCTGATAAATACAACGTCACAAGCGAAAATCAAAGATCACGCTTGTGGCTGTTACTGTGGCTCTTCCATTAATTTGAACTTACCCATAGGATAATACAGTAATTTGAGGTATAATTGGCATTTGCGTACAACGCAAGAAGGTAAAAAAAAATGTAAATATAAGCATTAAATCCTTATTTTTTGAAAGATATAGTCTCATAACTGCAACGGTGTGTGCAAACAAATTTTCATAACGCGCTAACGCGCGTTATTCAATTTGTATGCACACACCGTTGCAGTTATGAGACTATATCTTTCAAAAAATAAGGATTCAATACTTAAATGATAAAATTTCGACATTCGCGATTTAATGTTCTTGCGATTTGATCGAAAACCGTTGAATCGCGGAATTAAGTACTCGCGTAAAATAAGGAATTATACAGTATTATTAAAATCTTGTCGGATTAATTTTTGTCCCCATTTGAACTATTTTTTTTTTATTTATTATGTTCAAAAACATTTTTTTTCTTACGTGTTGGAATAATTCTAATCTTCTCAGCACGTGCAGGGCTTTTCTTGACAAGTGCCTCGCCACTTACAGTAACAATCGTAACATTGTAGTATGCTCCAGGAGTGAAACTCTTTCCATTAAACTGTGCCAACGTAATACTATTACTACTTGTAACATATGGTGCATCATCTGATTCAATGGTTACTTCATATCTGGTCACGAACGTGTTGTCTGGTGCAGTCCAGATTATTCTAAGGGCAGTGTGAGCAAAGTTACTTTCATTCAAAATTGGGCCTGGAGACCGTGGATCTGAAATATAGAAACAAATCACCTACTATAATTATATATATAACTTACTTTAAAACATCAAACTTTTAATATTATTACTTATTAGGTTAGTTACTGACTCACTACGGAAATATATTGGGTTGATCAATCTCATAGATGGCGAGGCGAAGCCGAGCCTTCTATGAGATTGATCAACCCAATATATTTCCGTAGTGAGTCAGTAACTAACCTAATAAGTGTTTTGTTTTCTCGAGGACTATCAAGCGACATATCTATTCACAAATAGCGATGATCTACGCAAAGCCATGTACAAGATGCCTAACATCTCGTCCAATTTAACTCATTTAAACTCTTTAAAATTTTCAATCTCACCTTTCAAATACTCTTTCAAAATCTTATCTTCACCCATGTTTACTTACAATGTTTTGTTGCCATTCAATTTTAAATGTTTTCTACCTTTCCTCTGCAGAGATTTGAGCAAATTTCGACGCTGCGTTCTGCTCCAGACAAAATAATGTGACGTCAATATTCTAAGGGCAGCTACTCTAATTTTAAAGAAATACAAAGGGCAACTACTCCAAATACTTTAAGAATTTACGACATGCAGTTTATGTATAAAATACTATGAAATGTATAATGAGTAAAGATGAGTAAGCGAAGCGTCGACCAATGACGGCCATATTGCCTAATATTATTTCTATTATTTCTCACAGAACAAATATAGAGATATATGAGGCAATCACGTGCTTTGGTTAAACCAATGAAAATGTGACATTTCAGTCCAAGGGAAAACAAAGAGTGTTTTAGGGGGTTTAACCCCTCAATAATACTATTTGATGGATTTACATTTATATTATTTTTTTTTAAATGATTTTACATATAAGAAACCAAAATCTTTTTTTAACCATTTTTTACTGATGTCATATAATATTTTGATACTGCAAAATATTAATTGAATCCAGGTTTGAAATATGATGCGATAATATTCTGCAAATGGATTCAATATTTTGCATCAAAATACTGAATTCCCCCCTCCCCATTAAAATATCGAACCCCGGGTTCAAAATACTATTAGCGTAAAATATTGAACTCCCCTCTGATTTTCCATTCCCATTAAAGAGGGGATTCAAAATACCATGACAGTGAAATACTGAACCCTTCCCCTTCCTACCATATTTTCCTTTTGGGTTCAAAATATCATGGACACAAAATATTGAAAATTTCCTTCTCTGATTTAAATTCCAATTTGCCACACATGGAACACAACTTTTATTTTCAATTCCTTTTGAAAGGGGGCTTCAAAATATTATGGCTGCGAAATACTGAACCCCTCTGATTATCCATTTCTAATGAGTAGGAGGTCAGAAAAATTTATAGCCCAAAAATATTTTAACCCTCCTTCTGATTTTCAATCCAATTGTAGAGAGGGTTCAAAATATTATGGCCCTGAAATTTGACCCCCATTTTCCATTTCCATTGAAGAGGGAAATATATATAATTCAAAATATTTTTGCAGCGAAATATTGAAGAAATATTGAACCCTTTTCTTATTCTCCATTCTGATTGAGGAGGGGGTTCGAATTATTTAAACCTAAAAATAATATACCCCTCCCCCACCCCCAATTTTTCTTCCAATTTTGATCCAATTTTCTATCCCATTCCCACTTGAGAGAGTTAGAAATATTTTGGCTGTAACCATAGATCAGACTTTTCAAACTGGAATGCTGCACCAAAATTTTATTTTATGGATTGTTAGAGTATCATTTCTGAAACACTATTCTGTTGTTCAGCAAGAGATGTTTGTGAAACTCTTATGCCCCCCTCCCTTCGAAACATCCACAAAGAAAATGAACGTAAACTGCAAATATTTGGAATTTTTCTAAATCCAAGGGCCATAACTCTGTCGAAAATTTCTCTATCATACTCAAAATCAACTTGACCTAGATATTATTTAGATAAAACCTGTATACTAAATTTCATATCAATATGTGCACCCTCTGCGAAGAAAATGAGCGGAAACTGCAAATAACTGGAATTTTTCTACATCAAAGAGCCATAACTCTGTCGAAAATTGCTAGATCGTATCCAATATCGAACTTGACCTAGATATTATCCTGATAAACCTGTATACCAAATTTCATATAAATATGTTTATCCTCTGCGAAGAAAATGAACGGAAACTGTTGGTGGACCAACCGACCGACAGACAGCAGCAAAGCAATATGCCCTCCCTTCTTCGAAGGGGGGCATAAAAAGGATATATGCTCTTAATTATTTTAAACGAAATTATTTGGGTCTTTTTAAGAGAAAGTGAAAAATATGTTTTGATTGCAAGTAACAAAATGCAGAGTTTAAAATTTAATGTGAATAAATGCATGATATTAATATCTAATAAATTATGGTCTGTCATGTCAATAAGACGTTTGATATTTCCAAATGTAAAACTATTTATGAAAATAAATAACAACTTTTGTTCATATTTTTCAAACCAATGTAAGAAAAAATTCGAGTCCACTATAAACTTGATATTAACCAAGTACAGTAAAACTCGGTTAGTACGAACACGGATATAGCAAAATCTTGGATATGGCTAAGTTTTTTTTAGTCCCCGGTAAAATTCTTTAAAAATCTTTGCAAAATTTTTAAGGTTAAATCAAATTCGGATATAATGAATTTACGGATATAGCGAACTGATTTTGAGTCCCGTAGAGGTGAATAGTAACGAAACTTAAGACTTTTATAACGAATTTCTTTTCAGTTAAAAAGTTTGCATTACAATTTAACATATTTTAATAGTTTGAAAGAATTTATTTTCGCAAAAATTCTTCAATTTACAATCCGATTTTTAAAGGTATCAAAAGAATGTTTTTTTTCATTCTTAGCCTCAATTAGCAAAAATTGTACTCTTGTTAAAGAAAACATGTATACAGTGAATTCGCTATAGTTAATATTACGAATTCGTTTTATGGATATAACAAATTACAGTTATAACGAAGTAAATCCATTGTTCCCTAGGACTTCGCTATAACAGAGTTTTACTGTAATTAGGGTACATGTATATTGTACTTCTCTGGTAACTAAATCATTGTAAAAACCTAAAAAACAGCACGATTGTATTATATCACTACATCTAGTGCATACTCGTTTACTATCAAATTAATAATTTAAATATCATGATTTTATGCACAAAATCTAAAAATTGTTGGGTTTTTTTATTTTAACTCAGCTATACATATAAAATCAGATAATTCTTAATAAGCAAATTATATCAAAACTATTACTTATAATTCATAGATACAACAGTATTCTAGTAATTGTTATTGTGTCATATATCTTACCTAGTCTCACTTGAAAGACATCAGAAGTTACAACGAAGGCCTCTGCAGGGTTTGTGAGGATTCCATGAGAGATTACGTTTACTGTGTACAGCTGTCCAGACATCAGACCACTAGACACAGTAAGGCTGTTTACCGTCTTGTTTACTTGCCCTGATGACTGATCTGAAGAACCAGGTACTTTCCATTTCACTTCATACTCAGTGACAAGCTCTGAGTCAATGTTCGGAGGATTCCAGAAAACAGAGAAGGAAGATGTTGTGCTGGTTATACTAGTAATGGTCGGAGCCAGTCTAGATTCTAAAAATGTAAAAAAAAATATTCAATTATTAAAAAATTTTTCTGTTCTAAAAACTGAATTATGAATTTCTTCATAAAATGGTATAAACATATTGGTCGTCTAGTTATATCACAAAATTAAAGAAATATAACACAATTAATGTACCTCATGATTTTATATATTGATAGTATCTGCACAAATAAAACAAAAGCTGAAGAAGTTTACACTATATTAGGAACATAATCAGATATTTACATTTGCAAATATGTTTCCTTATATGAACCTATAGAATAGCGAAAACGTTCATTTCTGTAAGAACTTTTTCGTGACAGCACGCGCTTATCGCTTGGATTATTGTAAAATTAAAATCAAGGTAATTTTTTTAAGTTCTGGACAATTTGTCTTTTTAAAACGTAAACAGCATTATTATACTTTAATGTTAAATACTGAAATCTGTTTGGTTTAGACGCAGTTAATAATCCGTTCTATTACCCTCAGCGTTAGCAACACACTTGGAAACGAGTAACACAACAAATTGCTACATGCACATACAGTTTGCCGTATAATTCACGTCAAAATTACCGAGATTTTATGTTAACAATAATCCAAGCGACAAGCGATAATCACATGCTATGATCATTTGTGACGTCACGAAAAAGTTCATACAGAAATGAACGTTTTCATCAGGGTGTCAAATTCAACTTTAACCCTCTCAAACAGGCACTATTTATATAATGTTAAAAAAGTTTACTGGGATATGAAGTTGGTTGGTACGTGATCAAATCTACTCAGAAGCCTTTTGGGCCTCACAAGATTTGTACACGTGACCAACCAACTTCATACCCCGGTGAACTTTGTAAAATTGCTGTTTATTTCTTAACGAGGCCGGGTCTAATTTGTTCTGCCCTAGATTTTTGGATGAAAGTTTTTACATGAATTTCTACTGATATAATTATTATTTTAAGATTAAAAAATAAGACATTTACCACACCGTTTGTTTAAGGGGTCATCTCAAAGTGTGTTAATCTTTAACACAGGACCCTATGGGATTTTGCTTGAAATGTATCAATTTTGCATATTTTTTACATTTTTTCAAAACTTCTGCCCTAGGGATTTCTTTTTCTGTTCTACATATTAAAGTTATTGCTAAAAGGCACCTGATGGTCAAATAAAAAAAAACTTTTACCTCCTGGTTTGTTCCAGGGGTCTTATCAAAGTTGATTTTTGTATGCTCAATTTCCCAGATTCATCAGATAATGGCTAATTTTTATTTGACAAAAGCGGAAAAGGTGATCTAAATAGTATTATTAAAACATTCAGACATATTTAAGTAAAAAAAAAATATATAACATCACATATTAAGGGTCATTGATATAAAATACATGGTTACTGTCTGAAATATATGAATTTAGCTATATTTAGGCGGGTTAAAAAAACGTGACAGAAGGCTAGGCTTGCTGAACCCTCTCCACGTTTTCGACCCGAGCCTAAATATAGCTTATACTTCGAGACATTTATGTTTATTCCACAATATAACATTATTTTTACGCATCAAACGAGATATTTTCAACAATTTTTGCTGAATATCTGCAGTTGAAACTATCACGCCATGGCGTCAACCAAGCAAAAAGATGACGTCACAATACAAATGAAACGCTGCGCGAAAGCGTGCGTACTCGTTCTGTACTCGGCCTCGTTAAATAACCCACATTGTTCAACCTGAGCAAATATGTCACTTTGTTCGAAGCAGCCAACTAGAAAAGCTATACTGACAATCACTAGTTTTATGCAATACCATATAATTTGATAAACAGGTAATGACATAATAATGCTAACCAGACATCATTGAGCATTTAAAAATCACCCCACTTAAATAAAGGACATTAGAATATAAGCATTTGAGGACTTTGCTTAAACCCTCATCTTTGACATAGAATCAATTTTTACAAAGTCATTGCACATACTTTACCAAACAAGCAAGCTTGGGTGAATATGATGCATACTGTGAGGGTTGAGGAGAGAAAAAAATACGGCATGGATAGAGTGGTCTGCTATGACCTTGACATTTCACAAAAACTTTGACTATATTTTAAGTTACTATATACATGCACATGTACCTCTTTTCTACAAACAGGTTTTGGTAAAATCTGACCAATATCAGTCAGGGAGAGAAAATCAAATCTTATTCTTGAATATAACTGTTATGACCATGTCATTTGACCTTCAAACCTGGTTCAAGGTCACTGCACACCCTATCACCTGCAGGCATTTCTTTTAGTTCTTTAACAAGATTTGTGGGCCTAAGGTAGAACTTAATTATCCAAAACAATTCAATGCACACCCTCTTCTTAAAGGATTTGGGTGGATGATGTATGAGCTAGTCAGATTAGGACAATTCAAAAGTGTAGAGAAAATATGCAAGTGACATTGGAAGGCCAGATGGATGGATACTGATCACTTTCAGTGTCACAATAGACATTATGCCAATGATTTTTTTTTTATTATAATTGGTTCTATATTTGTCTACTATATTAAATGTAAGAGTTATCGTTTATAGATCTAAGTTATCGTTCATTGATTTACGCTTTATTGGTCACTGGGTTGTTCCGTTCTCGATGTTACTATGTTTAGATTGGGATTCTCTTCGAACCTGTTTGGCAGGTTTACGTAGAAGCTTATGAGGGGTGTTGCCGGATGTCGCTATATTTAGTATCTAGAGTAGTAAAACTTGTTTGGTTAGGTCTGATGACTATATATATGGGGTGTGGGCTGACTTTTGGGAGAAGAGGTCTGGACGCCGAGCAGTATTTTCGTGTACGTTAAGCCCTTGCTTTGTGAACTTGGGTGTGTCTCTTGTGTCTCCCGTGCTGTGTGATCTAGGGAACATGTAGCCTGTGTGGATTTTGTTGGCGCTGGCGTTGCGAGACCTGATTGCCTACACTTTTTGTATTTTTATTGCCACAACTCAGTAAGTGTAACTTTACGATATTTTTTGTCGGCGGATGAATTGTATTGCTATTTATGACATAAATCGTCTGGTACGTGTTTGATCATATTCACCTACAAGAACAAGAACGTATTACTGTGTGTACTATAATGTCGTTAATTTACTTGTTTTTAAAGCTATAGTAGCCATTAGTGAGTTTGCATAAAACTCATTTTTGTAATGATTTATTAGAAAATTGTGTGTTAATTGTAGGTGACCAATTTTATAATTCTTAAGTTATTGTTTACCTGAGGGGACGGGGTGGATTTTGGTGGATCGTGGTGGAGCGTGGTGGATCGTGGTGGAAGTGGTGGAACGTGGTAGAAAGACGCACGAGATTATGGAGGCCCGTTGAAAACTAAGATTTATAATTTCTTTGTACATATGTAGATAAATTTATTGTTTATTTTTTTCATATTGTTGTTGTTTATTGGAAAACAAGAGTCATCCATGTGATTTAATAAGGGGTAAATGTTCAAAGAACCCATCACAACAGGTCAGTTGTGACATTCAGGATGCCTGCAGCGCGGACATCTATATATATTAACACATATACAGGGGAGAAAGGTATCTAAACAAATTTTTTGTGATAGAAAACATTAATAGCAAACTTGTGGAAGATGTTTACCCAAGGTATGGTTAGGTAAACTTGAATATACCTTATGTAAAAGTTTTGATACATCTGGTTATTAAATTTATCAAGATTTTTAAAACACGCCATCCAATTCATTCACTTGAACAAACTTTTAAAGCCATTCACTCAATATGTTTTAGTTGAATTTTGAAAAATGAATCTAAAGAATTTCCTTATCATGCCTTTATTTCTTTACTTGAACATACTAAAGCTGCTAAAGCTCGTCACTAATATGCTTTGGCTGAATTTTGACCAATGCTTCTGGAGAAGTGGAAAACACTTTTAACAAGCAAATTGATGACGAGCAATGGGTAATCAAAGAATTGAACCTCCAGTTTAGAAATTAAGCAGAAATATTAAAAAGATGTATACACATACTTGCATAACACACTTGCTCCTTATGGTAGTAATTGCTCACACAGAGACATTTATTGTTGCTACATTCAAGATGTATGGAAGAATCACACGAATCTGTGTTCATGATACAATTGTCATTAAACTCTAGAGCTACAAAATACAAGTCATTATTTTTAATTTTGTCAACATATACACGAATATATAAATACATGTACACATATAAACTGTATAAAATTTTCATTTTTCAGAGAGTTGTTCCATTTACCTTTCACATTCAGTGACACCTGGTTACTAGTTTTGGTAGTTCCTGCAGCATTGCTGACTTGGACTCTGTAATTACCAGAATCTGTGAATTCTACATTTTTTATCATTAATGTGACTGTACCAGGACCTGAATCTGTTTGTGTGTACTTATCCAGGTTTATATCTAAGTCTGATGCAGATCCCCCTGACACCTTCTGCCATTTGATATTAGTTACAGTTGCAGGTGATTCAATCGTTGCTGTTAAGGTCACATCTTCTCCATACTTCACACTGATTGATGGTGGTGTTAAGGTGACCGAGATAGAACCTGTTGAAATTGATCAAGTGTCCACACATATACAATCATTGACAGTAGAATATCAAATTAATAAATGTTTTTGTACTTTGTATGGATAATAAGGTATCAGTGGAAATGATTTTTTTCTGAAATGACTTAGTCTACTATTTTCATAATCCATATGCACCAGGCCCAATAGAAAGCATTTTACTCTTTTGGCATAATAATACATGTGACATATAACTTAAAAATACTTGTTGTGTAATTACATTGCCTTTACATCTTATGATATAGTCTTCAATATATATCAAATAATTATTCATATTAGTCTATAACTGAGCAGCATATAATTCCTATGAAATTGTAACATGAACAATGAAAATAAAATAAAGAACTATGATAAGAGTTAAATTTGACCCCCATAATTCGCCATTTTTTAAGTGGTTCCGGTACAATAAAATGTTTACTAATTTTATAGAAGAGTTGATATAAAATATATTTTTCATATATTTATTTGATTTATTTGCCCTCACTGGTAGTATATGACGTCAAAAGAGACGCCAATTCTATAATTCAATCAAAATAAGCCAAAAATAGGCATTTTTCTTATCTATTTACGAATGGGAAATATAGAGCGCATGCTTGAACAAGGAACAATTTTTTGTCACTTATTAGTCTTGGCTCGATACATCTCTGATTAAAATATTTTATTTGTTCAAGAATGCGCTCTATGTTTTCAGACTGAAAAACTGCTTGAAAACAAGCTGTTTTACGTTAAAAATGCAAAAATGGCGGGAAAAGGTTGTCTTTACAATGTCATATTTCTAAATTGTGGGCACTTGAACCAAAATGAATATTATGTAAACACATCACATATATATCTGTACTAAGAAAACAAAGAATGACAGTAAAATGATGATGTTCATTTTAGGGGGCCATTTTAGGCCCTTATCATATATAGTCCTTTAGATTAGATATTTTAATGATCTATTAAATAATAAATGTTGAAGTATTTCTCTTTCAAATCAAGTGCAATTTCAACTGCACTTTTTTTATCCAAAACCCCTTTCATAAAAAAGATTAAAACTGAAAACTGAATGTAACAATGTGTAATATTTTAAAATGGAAAATATATCTTTTATCAACTTTCATATCTGCATTAAAATAAATATGTCAACTTAATTAAAACAAACTGAAAAGGATTCATTATTCCATACATGTATACCGAAATAGAAAATTTCATACAAACCGTCTACCACATTTAATGTGATGGATTCACTTTGGTTGAGGCCAACTCTATTGGTGACTACAAGTTTAAAAGATGTTCCATCAATGAGGTCTACTTTTGTAATCACAAGTTTAAGAGTTGGACTTGCGAGGGAGCTCCCAGCATATCGTCCATCTGTGATATCAATATCTGTGAACTCTGCTCCAATCAGTTTCTGCCACTTGTTTTCTGCACGTAGTTTTGATGAGAAGGATCCAGTAATTGTGATGCTGCTTCCAATATATATTGGATCAACAGATTGTGAAGTTGATATATGCACATCAGATGGAGGAGCTTGATAGGACAAAAAAAAGTTACAGCACTATAACTTAAGTTACATGTAAATAACTTCTTGTTGTTTGAATTAAATATGACTGATTATCACATTAAGGAATATTATTTTCTATGCAAAGATAAAAATATTTTAATGCAATAGAGGGAATAGACTCATTTTTAGATTTGCTTCTTATTGTGCTTACCAACAACCTGGCATAATTGGTTTATACTATAATGTAAACATTAAATCTACAAGTATTTTTTGGAACACAATAACTAGTTAAAATATAATCCTCTATGTCAGTGTAGGTGAATAATCTTTAAGATGATCTTACCCAGAGTTACAGATTGTGAACTTTTGGTAGATCCAACAAGATTTGTTGCCACACATCGATATTCTCCAGCATCTGTAGGTCCTATGCTATTAATGGTTAGTGACTGAGTGTTCAAATTTCCACCGGAGTACTTGTTGCTTTCTGAAGAACTTAGATTTGCACCTTTAAACAACCAGTATAAAGCTGTTAATGCAGGAGAACCCTGTGACACACTGGCATTACAGTCGATGGTTACAGCAGTGTCCCTCTCTGTTATTGTCCCAGGTACCGTTACAGTTGGCTTCACTAAAATTGAAAGAAATTGATAATACACTGTCAGACTATATACTACCGATATCTATACCTGACAAATGAAATTTTTATAACCTTCATCCTGCATTCTCTCCTTGTTTAAGACATGCATACAGTGTATAATGACTTTAAGTTATTTGTGCACATCATATTGAACAAAATATTTGTTTAAATATGAAACATGTACATAACAAAAAATTTAATAATATATGTTTAATATTTAAGTGTGATGCAAAAAAACCAAACTTTAATATAATTAAAACTTAAATTCTTTTCTGATCTTTTAACTATATGAATGAATACCACGCAGTTCATCCATATAGTGGATGATATAACATGTATAGCTTTACTGTTCTATTCATGCAAAATTGTACCTCCAGTCACAGTTAGTGTCACAGGAGTACTCCAGCCACTGATGATTTCTGCAGAGTTGTTGACTTGGACTCTGTAACTACCGCCATCATTAGTTACAAGATTAGTTATGGTCAATGTGACCTTGTTAGATTCTACATTAGACTGTGTGTACTTTTCTTGGGTTATATCAATATTCATTTCTTCTTTCTGCCAGATGACAGTGTCCACAGGTACTGCTGATGTAATTGTAGCTGTTAGAACCACACTCGATCCATAAACTATACTAGTAGAGTCTGCTTGTAAGGTGACTGAGATGGAATCTGTTAAAACAAATGAATAAATGATCACATATTTTGTGCAGTATGATGTATGTGACATCATTATAAAGGTCATTTTTTATAATACTTGGTAGTTGTTTTTAAGATTACTGACCCAAATTTTAAAAAATTGAAAAAAAAAAATTGTTTGTGCTGTCAAGTGAATGAATTTATCCAAACCATCCTATCCACTAGAAAACCAATATAATGTATGAGTTTTAAACAATTTTTTTAAAGAGGGAATTTAAATTGGATATCTTATCAATTTTTTTTAGGATGTTGGATGCAAGTCTGTGGTTGTATAATCTTCATGATATTAATTCATGTATTACATTTACACATTTTTGTGGAAATGTCTTTCTTTTGTTTTGTTTTTTTACCTACCTATACCCTGAGTTTTTGGTGTTTTTTTTTTAAATCTTGAAAATCAACTTTACTCTGTTCCAAGATATCCTCAATTAATAATTTTTGTAACTAGTGTTTACTCAATAATTATTTATAAATACCAATAACTCAGGGTTCAAACAATATTCATTCATAAGTATGAATAATTTCAAGTTAAATCAAAGTACTGAGAGCACTGAAAAGCACTAACTAATAGCTTTATTCTAATTAAAAGGAAATTTACTTTGTACCAGCTTAGTTAGAAAGAATCATTTGGATTTTTCTACATTTCAGCTTCTGTATATGAACTATATTTCATCATCATTGCATGGAAGTCCTGCAATAATGCACGAAAGCCCCGCTTATAGATTCACAATGGTCTGTATATGCTTCACAATAGCCTGTGCAATTATGTGCATAAACTCCTAAAACTAGTTCTCTAAACAGTTTAAATTAAGTATATCTCTGCTAATATGGGGCGGTTATTCAGTGCACTGTGAGTAGAAGTCTAGCAACAATAAAGCGCTGAGCTATGCTTAGCCCTTTATACTTAGAAGTACAGTTTTAATGGGACGTATACCCCCATGAGGGTAATTTCAAATGGGACAAATACAGTATTTTTCGAAAATTAAGTCGATCCTATTTATTGGGCGAAGGAGACCAAACTGTAGCCAAAATTTTTTAAAAAGTATAAAATAATAAGTCGAAAAATTACCGCTAGTTTGAATGAATAAATGATTTAAACCAATAACGTTACTGTATAGTAGCCTTTAATCTTACTTCATAGTTTTAAACAAAAGGGAATTAAAATGCATTTTTAAATATAAGATCTATAAGATTACATGAGACACCTGAGCAGCAGGTTGACTCTCAATCTTTAAAAATCGTGCATCGCTCTTACGAGCACACAAAATGTTGTAAAACATTCGTGTCAATGTTCGTGCATTGCATTGCAATAATTTGGATTGCATTCGGTCGCGTCTGAATAGTGTGCATGTCCACAGTTTTGAGGAGACATATATAATGCGACCACAAAAACGCATGCAACGAATGTGAGAGTTCATACAACATATGCGAAAGCTCGTGCGAAGCCAAAAAATTTCAATTGCAAAGTGTTGTAAAGTGCTCGTGCACCAATTGTGAAAGGGGCATTAAGTTCTATATGAAGATACATGTAACAGGGAGTAACAAGTGACATTAGGTTATATATGCTGCTGTTTATGGGCATATATTTTGCTCATTTGTAAAATTTGAGCGCAAAATGAACTCAAACTGATGCTCAAGAACCACACAAACCATCTCCTTTCCCTCAATTGTGCTAATATGAAGACTTGTCAGTTGTTGATAGGTTACAGTGCATTGAAACTTACTTGATTCGCATTTTCCACTGACGTCAAAATATCCATTGCTACATACACAAATGCTGTTAGTACAGCTTTCATTCGCTGTACAATTTGATGGATCTGCAGTCTCATTGCAGCTTGTTCCCAAAGCAGCTTCAGTTACAGAGACAATGCAAAACCAGGACACAAACTGCAAAAAAAAAATTGTTATAGTTTACATGTAACATACCGATACATGAATTGTATACATATTTGTACATTTATATATGCAATCGACTTATATTAAACAAATTATTTGAGTGTCCTTTTTTTACCAGTAGGAGTGTGTCTGCAACATGATATAACTGTCAACATGAGAGTCTATTGAAATATCCAAGTTTCCCTTAACCTAAATCTCATCGTTGAAAAAGCATTTTGGTAACTGAGAAAGAATTCCATCTAAATTATTAGATTTCATCCAGCTTCTGTTCATTGTGTTAATTTGACTTTAACTTATTTAATAAATTATAATAATCTACTTCTGACCGGATCCCTCAGCCTGCCCATCTACATGATTGTATTCCTGAGTAAACCTTAATATATCTTAAAATTTCACATCCAATTATCTACTGTACAAACATGACAAACTTATCAATAAGCATGCTTACATTTTTTAAAATGGATTATCTCTGAACTTTCATTGGTATATTTTACGATAATAAATTCATTGACAGAAATATGTGTACTTATCACTAAAACGCAGACATTCTATAAATAAAGACAACTGTAGATAGTTCATATTGTTCTATAGAAAAACATTTTAGCCAGGATCTAGAGCTTTCTTTACAAAAATATTATTTCCATCTAAATTGTTCTCAAATCATCTTCTGATACATTTCATAAGATTCACAATACCGGTACATAGATATTGTTTTACAAAGGATGTGACAGAACTATATATACATAAAAATGTTAATTTGTTGTAAGAATCCAATATGGAATATTCCAGATTTTTAATTAATTTATTACTGTATAAGCAATACTTGTTCCCTGTCTGCACCCCCTATAACAATTGTCATTTTATGTGCTATAAAGAATCGAACCTGGGATCCATGCAACCCTAGGGGACTACAAATCATATACTTCTATTCCTATTAGTTTCTTTATATACCACAAATACCCCAATAAATAAGTGTACAAGGAAAGGAAGAATAAGCAAATTTACAATGAAGATACATGGCTTGATCGTGAATCGAACCTGGGACCCATGACACTCTAGTCAGATCTCAGCTCTACTCCAGATATGTACTCTGATGCAAGGCGAAATCAACCATTCAAATAGCCTTATAACTACAATTCTCCCTATTGCCCCCGAAGACACAACACAAGTTCACCTTGCCATAACATGTTTATTATATCAAAATTGCTTAAACATGGAAACCCAGGTATACAGTAGTTTGTAATAGGAAAGGAGGAATGAGCAAATATACAATAAACATACATACCACTGGTAGAATCAAACTCAGGACCCAGCAACTCTAGTCAGGAGCTCTAATACACTGTACTGAGCTACATGTACCAAAATGGATTTACACACTGCACAGTTCAGATAGCCCCAAGATTATGTAAAAGTTTGGATATTACAGAATATTTGGTTCTTGATAAGAGCATTTCAAAAACAGACTTAATAGCATTGGGTTTGAATTAACTGCATGTCCATGGGCTAAAGTGTTGTTACCTGCCAGGTTGAGGTGTCTAACATTCTGACAACCCAACCTACCTTCATTCTTTCTATATCAAACCATCCTTTGACGGAGGCATAGTTGTTTAAGAATAAGAAAGCTCTTAACTCAAATACAACTTATACAAAATTAGGTAAAATATGTTCTGGAGAAAGAAATGTACCGATAATGTAAAAATTGATGACATCAAAATTGAAGATAGAAGACAACAAACACATTCTCAACACAAAAGCTCACTTGAGCCTTTCCTTAGGTTAGCACAACAAACAAAAAACAGGCATGTTCAAGGACAAGGACAGACTTAATGAGTACAGGTTATAAACCAGGAGAGTACATGTACATAGGAAAAAGATAAACCTATATGATAAAGAGAGAAGGGGCCAAAGGGTAACATACCTATATCAATAGCTGCAGTTCTGTAGCTCTCGGTCTGAAAAAAAATCTGATGGACGACCTGGGAGCTACAGTGCCACCCATTGGAAAAATTTATATTTATTGCACACAAAAACATGCGCTAGTTTTGGACTGAATAAACTTATTTTTACACAAATTCTATGAAAGCAATTAGTACCATTAAATTCTTAATAGGGATGGGACGATCCACCGATGCACCGGTGCATCGCCGTATTTATTTTGACGATATTTGGATCGATACATTTACCATTAATACGACGATACCTTACCGAACTTTTTTTATTTTTCAAAAATATCCGAGCTTCATATATCGGCTATTTTTAGTCCACGTGCCTAATATGAAAGTACAAAGATGGCGGAAAACCTCGTAAAGTTGTCAAAACTGTTAGGAAGCTAAATATGGAGTGTGGAAAACTTTTGGAGTACTTGTTTATGAAAAACTAGTGTACACGAGACTAATGTAATTTGTAAATTGTGCAACGCTCATTATGAATATAACAAAATAACTTTGGACATGCGGTAATACATCGGCAGGTTGAATAAATTTTAAACTTTTATTCATGTTTTCTTTTAATTGCAATGTATCGTGATATGTATCCTATCGCATCTCATGTATCGTGATATGTACCGAATCGGCTCAGTACAGTATCGTCCCAGCCCTAATTCTTAATGCAATTTACTACCGATATCGGCTCTTTACTTGTCTCAGACTTTCTCCAGAGCATGCTACCGACCTTGGAAAATCAAGAATATTAAATTTACATGAAGATCGAGAGTCAACATTTTTACATGTCAACAAACTACACCACTTCACTCTACAGGGCTGGTAATGGAATTTAAAAGACTATCAAAGGCAAGTAAATAGACGATATCAGTAGTAAATTTCATCAAGAATATAATGGTACTGTTTTCACAGAATTTGTGTATAAATAAGTTTTTTACATTCAGACTGGGAGCTACAGAACTGCAGCTACTATATTAAGAGTTAATGAGTTATCAAAATTTTTAAACTGCATTTCTACTTTAAGAAGTTGGAAATGGCCCAAGTCAATTCTCAAATAACGTTTACCCAAGAACCAGGAAGCAGATATAGATTCCTTCTCCCTAACCCCCACCCAAAGATTTGTCAACATGTGAAATAAAAGTTATAATGGCCATTTCTTACCTGTCTTGTTTGCCCTTAATTAATATTGGTCCGTTATATTTCTATATAAATGTCTTATTTTGCTAGATACAGTAATAAAACAAATAAAGTTGACGCCAGTTCTTACCAAAATCCCCACTGTGAGTGTCCGAGACATGTTTACTTTTTTGTCCACACCCTCCTATTTTCGTTTTCTTTTAGCCGAACCCTGCCAATCGTTATCACAATGGAGAAAATATCAATCGGATTCCATTTTCGATGTTTAACTTCCTAATCTAACAACCAGGAAGTTCTATTCTTAAACTATTTACAACTTGAAGACTTTATTTTCGGCAGACCTGTTTTGTTGTGACCTATGACATGAAGCGGTATCCCGAACCCGATCTTAATCTGAAAACAGCTGCATAATAGGGAAGTGCCACATTAGAGCTAAATTAGTTTTTATTACACAGACTTTACACTTTAATGAGTAAAATTTACATATTAATCTGTTATTTTTACACATTAATCAGCCAATTTCACATTTAAGTATGTAAAATTTACACTTTTTTTAATAGTATAAAATACACATGTAAGATTATTCATTTTTGTCCGGAGAGACCTAGTTATTTCAAAGTCATTTTTTTTTTACTTAAACAAGTTAACATATCATGATTTTCTTTTAAGGCACTTTGATACAATAAATATACCTTTCAATACTTCTTTCACAACCCCCCCCCCCCCCCCCCCCCCCCCCCGAATTAGCAAGCCTCCGGGCCATCTTATGAAACATATAATACAACACTTAATTCCTCTATCATATTATCTTTAAGTTTATGAACTGCTGTGCCATTTGATTATGGAAAGCTTGTTCAAGTCCCCTTTAAACAATGCTAGTAGTTTAATGGTGACCTTTTTATGCTTTTATTCGTGAAAATTAAATCTGTGAAAATTGTGGGTATCATACTGAAAATGCATATCATTTTTTCTTTGACTGTCCTAAATATAATGAAGAGAGAAACAGTCTCTTTTATCAAATATCAATGTTAGAATTAAAATAACCCAGTAACTTCGATTTGTTGTTATTTGGAGATGATGACACTCCTAAGATGTGTTCGTAGATTGTTCCTTAAATTAGACTCATAGGAAGAAGATAATTAGGAAGTCCTTATTAAGTTCGACTTAGGAAACATCTTAATTAAGACGTATAGATATACGGTATTATAGGAATTTAACATCAGTGATCTTTAGTTATGTATATAATGTATCCTAAAATCGCAGGCACCTGGCGTTTAACATAATTTTTTTTAGTAAAATAATTTCCTCTAATAGAGGACATTATTTTTACTATTTTAACACCAGGTTCCTATGCTTAAAATATCTCTAGTTATTAATAAGAACATTCCAAAATACGTTTTTTCACATGGATCTATATATACATGTGTCTTTTACATGTAACAATTTTTAATTGTCAATGAGTCCAGTGTCTCCAGACACATGTATATTATGGGAGACATTTGCAGCTTAAAAGCAATCAATTCAATTTAATACATGAAGAAATAATTAACTTGTAATCATGATGTCTTCAATTCTGATAACATTTACACTGTATTCCATACATTGATTAATACATGGATATTTACATGTAAAATGCATTGAAATCTTATAATATATGGAATATTATTTGGAAGCTCATATCGAGTGCATGTTTCCACATTGCATGATTAGGATTTTTATATAATCGGTACTCTTGGAAAGGAAATAATTTCGACGAGAATGATCGATAAAATCGTAAAATATCCTTCCCGTTTATGCAATTTAGGGTCCGTTTTCTGTAATTTATCTCAAAGTTTTGAATTTCTCCACCCTTCTCTAGTTGCACTTTAAACTATGGGCAATAGCGAAAAACTAACTGTTCCTATTGTGATATATAGAATAATTCTTCCCCGTATGTTCTATATTTTCTAACGGTATTGAAAAAAAAGACGAGTTAGAAAAAATTAATACATGCATACATGCAAATTTGAAGCCCCTTCAGCCTACTTTATACGGATGTTTTTAGTTCATTTTTTAGTTTGTACAAGCTCAATAGCGAATATTGTAGATTGCGATACAGTCAAATCTTTTATAAATAAATTTTCATGTAGGGATCGATTACTTTCAAAAGCATTTGAGTAATTACATTTACCTTGGATTCTAAAATCAAACAGTTATACAAGCTGATTACGTCCAATTATAGAAGTAATCGATTACATTAGATTACATTTCCTTCTTGTAATCATGATAACTTGTGATTACTTTAGATTACATTACGATTATTTGGGGGGGGGGGGGGGGGGGGGGGGTTCTTAGTTTAAATGTTAAGGAGAGAAAAAAAACACATTTTTTACAGGAGCATTAATTCGGATATCAGGTTATCAATTTTTACAAGCTTTTTTCATTAGATTTTATCATCAACATTTTGGTGAAGATTAAATTGTATTTGTGTGACATTAGGCATTTGAGATTTTGGTGTTTTTTTTTTTTATTTAAACCATCTTTTTGAGTTTTGTAGATATTTCTGTGCATGTTCTAAAAAGAAAGGACAATAATTTATCCATCAAATAAGACACATTTTTACTTATATGGATTAAACAGAAAACCACTTACATAAGATTGACTGTGTTGACGTGTTGAACTTACATCAAATTGTTATTTGTTTTTACTACATTTAATTACAACAAAATGGTAGACAATATGGACATGCTTTGATATATCATTAAACAAACCTGTATCACTTTAGCTGCTAAATCACCTGCTTCATACCCATTTCTTACTACCATAATTAACTTAGGTTGAAACTCTTTCACCTAGTATCTGATCATGAATTATGAGTTCAAGCATTTTAACCTTACTATTGTAATCATAAAAAAGTATTGTTTTAAAAAAATATCTTTATATTACAGGCTTAAAAAAAAAAGAGTAATCGATTAAATAATACATGTACGATTACTTATAATCAGAAAAATGAATGATTACTGATTTCTCAGCAACCTGTAATTTATTACAACTGCTTACGGCTACTGATTACAATTACCCCACCTCGCCCCGGAAAATTGGCATGGGTATATACATGTACGTCCCTGTGTGTAACAACCCAACACTGTAATAAGAAGGTGCATGCATTTAAAAATAAAATGTCAACTACACTTAGTCTCTCCTGATCCGTTTCCCAGTTACTTTACACTGTCTGGATTTAATTTGTTTTTCTGCAACCCTGCATACACATGTACAATATAACGCAACGTGCTTTTCTTTCCTTTGGTTCAGTTTCATGCGGACCTATTGAATCAAATGTAAGATAATATACTATGTAATACGTAAATAAAAAAAAACCTTTTAATTCGATTTCTTTTTTTCCCCTTAACATTATATTTTTAATACCCAAGAGTTTATTTTGATTGATGTGTTTTTAATAGGTGAAGAATTAAGGTAATGTTAAATTTTCATTGTAAAACCAAAAACACTTTTAGATGTTTTTAGACATGTGGACTATGTTTATTCGGCTAGCAATTGTAAATTTGCAAATATATTTTATGATGGCCGCATTTGTTTATGTGAAGAACCGTCATAAAACTTTAAAACACCTCGCACGGCTGTTAAAGTGACATTGGGTATATAATTTACAACCAAAAGTAACTTCCTTAGTGACTAATAGTACAGCTATATATCGAATTACACGTTCTTTACTCTTATGTTCCGGGTTTTTAAAATATCATTTACGTTGCCTAATACTTGTTCTACATGTGCGCGGATCAACTGGAAGGGGCTTCCAACCCCCTCTGGCATTTAATTAGTGGTATTCAACTGTACAACGCGCATTCTTTACACGACTTTATCCAAATGATTGGAGAATCCGGTAGTACAGTTTTCAAAAAAGTTTTAAGTTGCCAATGGAAGGTTCTGTTTACATTATATTGAATATTTTGGATAGTTAACCATTTGGGGCACAAGTATCCGGTACATTTTCTCCAACACCACACTGAGCTCGGGATATTTATTTCCTTAGAATTCATTGTTCTGAAAATCTCGTTACAGTTAGTCTCAACATTTGCAATTTATTTGCTGAACTTACTTTTCATGTCCCGGAGCTTTTAAATAGAAATATAAAATTTCAGCTAATTAAACATTGAAGATTACAATGAAACTGGTAGAGCTTTGAATCGGCTTTCTGTGTTATATATATATATATATATATATATATATATATATATATATATATATATATATATATATATATATATATATATATATATATATATATATATATATGTGACAATCACTGTTCATATCGAACACACCCGATTTTATTTTTCCCATAATTCTTTGCAACGTGCTTGGCCGACCCTAACAATAGGCGCTAAGTTATACCCGGCCGAGCTGTCCAGCGATAAAGACGTGCTTAGTGTATGAAGGGGGTATCGTGTTAGAAGCCTGTGTGGCATGTTTTAGTTTCACAAGTTCAGCATTTGACGCGGACACGGATAGCTGACCGTGGTAAGTATTTATTTAGTTTGGTGTAGTTTATTTGTAAATTTTTGCCTTTTTATTAGTATTACGCAGTCGTCCTATAAAGTCACCTTGACCATTGTTCACTGTAGAGTTACCTGTGTGTTCACTGATGTGTGACTTTAGCGAGAGTGTTTAAATGGAATTCGTCTTTTTCTATAGTACAGTTTTTGCTATTGCTGTATAAAGAAACGGTGATTTAAAGGGCTATTTTCTATGCGTTATTTTATTTTACAATTTATGGTCACTTTTTCCACTTAACTACTTGGGCGGAAGTGCGTCACCGGAAGTCTCAGACGCCATATTGTTTACTGTAAACAAATAACTTAGTTACCATATACTTACAATATTTTGAGATGTTGCCTTTAATATAATACTATTTATACATTATCATAGTTTGATACTATCAGTGAGATACTTATATGATGTATTATACAATATTGTTTTTATTATGGTGTTATGGTGTCACTTGTACACTTATTGTAGTGTCATATTGTTGATGTTGAGAAGATGAAGATGTGATGGTGTAGATGATGATGTTATGGTGAAGTCGATGACAATGCGATGTTCATGTTGATGACGACGATGATGTTATGGTGATGATGACGACGACGATGATGATGGTCATGTCGATGATGATGGTGTAGATGATGTCGTTCATGGTGAAGTCGATGACGATGCGATGTTCATGTTGATGACGACGATGATGTTATGGTGATGATGACGACGATGATGATGATGGTCATGTCGATGATGATGATGTAGATGATGTCGTTCATGGTGACGTCGGTGATGATTATGAAGTAGATGATTATGGTGATGACGATGATGTCTATTATGATTATGGTGTTGTAGGCGATGATGTTGACGATAGTGTCGATAATTATGATGGCGATGGTGATGATGATGATTGTGGTGACGAAACTACTTTAGTTGTGGTTGTCCGTAGTTGGTCCAGGACTACAGCCCCGGAGATTCGGACACTCTTCTAATATATTTTTGGTCATTTGTATAAACATCATATTTTTTCTTGTTGAGTGAAAGTTGTGTGAGTGTTTGTGTGGTTTAGTGTTTATATTTCTATCTTTTCTTTCTTTCTCTTATTTTTTTTGTTATTAAATTTTGTTAAATTTAAGATGTCTTGTTGTTGTTTGGAGTAGCCTCCGCTCATCCCGTTACAATTGGTGGCAGCGGTGGGATGAGTTGACTCCTCCAGATACTACAAGATATCTTTATAAGTGAACAGTTGCCAAGGTTTATTTTATTTTTCATTTTTTGATCTTTTTTGTAGTACATGTAAGAGCAAGTGTAGGTCGTTGTTTCCTTTTCCCTTGGTGAGTACATTACGTTAGGCAGATTGTTTTGTTAAAAGTTGAGAAGTTAGTCCCTTTATGAGATAATTTTGAGGTAAGTTGGTCTGTCAGTCAATGCACCATGTCTACTGTCAAGGAGATGCTGGAGCTACTTGAAGTGGGGACCAAGATGGGGATGAAGGATGAAGACCTTCAACAATTCGTGAAGGACGAACAGGCCAGAATGCGGGACGAACGTGAGAAACATAGAGTCGAGAGACAGGAGGAGAGAGACCGCGACTTCAAACTACAGATGGAGAAAGAGCGCGCCGCAAGAGAACATGATGAGCGAGAGCACGCCCGATTGAGAGAACATGATGAGCGAGAGCACGCCCGATTGATAGAAGAAAAGAGACATCAGCAAAAACTAGAAGAACTGGAACTTGATCACAAACTGCAACTCGAGAGATCTCGCATGAATCCGAGTGTTGTGACTAAAGAGGAGAAAGAAACTTCTCAAGTGATAAAAGGACCAAAACTTCCTCCGTTTGAGGATTCGAAAGACAACATTGACGCGTACATTCAAAGATTTGAGATATACGCAACAACGCAGAAATGGAATAAAGACACGTGGGGGACTCATCTTAGCGCATTACTCAAATGGAAAGGCACTGGATGTGTTTGCAAGACTCTCACCCGAAACAGCACTTGATTTTCAACGAGTTGAAGAACGCCCTGTTGAAACGATTTGACATGACGGAGGACGGTTTCCGCAAGAAGTTCCGATTTTCAAAACCAGACGGAAGTGAAACTTTTATGCAATTTTCTACCAGACTGGACAGTTACCTTGAGCGGTGGATTCAGCTGTCTAAGACTAACAAGACATTCGATGATCTGAAGGACTTGTTCTTACGTGAACAGTTTTTATTGTGTTGCTCGAAAGAACTTGCCTTATTCCTAAAGGAGAGGATTCCTACTTCGATCCAAGACATGGCGCGATACGCGGACCAGTTTGCTGAGGCCAGAACAGTGACATCCTCTTCACTTACGCAAAAACCGCTCTTTGACAGACGACAGCAGTCCGATAGACAACCGCCGTACAAAGATTCCGTGCAACAAAACCAATCTGGAAATGCAGTGAAGTGTTATGAGTGCGGACGACAAGGACATAAAGCCTTTAACTGCAACTTCCGCAAAAGTCCGAATAACAGGCCGTTTAATTCGAGCGAGAAACAAGAAACAACACCGAAACATACTTACCCTAGTGATTTTCAACGTGGGTCGTACAATAATGGGAACCATGGATATCCAGGACGCGGTAGAGGTCGCCAAGGAGCCGCGAGTGTCGTCGAGAAACATGGAAACTTACCGTGTGTTGGTGATTCGGGTGCTTTCTGTGAAACGGAAATGCCAGTTGTGAAAGGATGTGTTGGCAATAAACTAGTGACTGTGCTAAGAGACACAGGTTGTAGTGGTGCCGTTATTCGTAGAGAACTGGTAAACGATGATCAACTAACAGGGACATCTCAACGATGCAAGTTAGCAGACGGTCGTATTATTGATTCAGATGTGGCTAGAATTGATGTCGATACTCCTTACTTTACCGGAAGTGTTGATGCTTGGTGCTTTGATTCGCCTTCGTACGATCTTATTCTTGGTAATATTCGTGGAGTAAGGAAACCACATGAACCAAATCCAGCCTGGATTCATTCCGTTGAAAACATAGCAGCTGTTGAAACGCGTGCGCAACTGAAAAAGAAACAGTCTCCATACAAACCATTGAAAGTACCGGAAGCAATACGGGATGTATCGCCGGAGGATATCTTACAAGAACAACGAAACGACGAGACACTGAAAAAGTTATGGAGCTTAGCTGAGAGTGGACAGCTTAAACATTTCAGTGACGGCGGATTTTCAAAAATGTGTGAACGGAAGCAAATGTTGTTCAGAGAATTTTGCAGTCTCAAAGTGTCCAATGGAAAACTTTTCCGACAGTTAATCGTTCCTCGGAAATACAGAACTATCGTCATGAAGATAGCACATGAAACGCTGATGGGTGGTCATCTGGGATCAAAGAAAACAACCGACAGAGTAGTGTCCGAATTTTACTGGCCAGGAATTCAGTCAGACATTAGACAGTTTTGCAGATCATGTGACGTGTGTCAGCGGACTATTCCGAAAGGAAAAGTACCTGCAGTACCGTTAGGACAGATGGACTACAATATCGATATGGGAGGCAAGCTGAAAACTTTCCACGCAAATCTTCTTAAGAAGTATGTTGAACGAGATACATTGAACTGTGGTGTTTTGTCAACATGTGCAATTTCACTCATAGACTTTAGTGACCTAGATGATGATGAACAACAGGACTCTATTCTTATGCCACCTGTTACTCAAACCGAAACAGCAAAGGACATAAAGTTTGCAGACAGACTAACACCAGATCAGTTGGAAACTGCTAAATCACTGTGTGATTCGTTCTCAGATGTATTTACGGATATACCTGGAATGACGAACTTAGTGGAGCATAAGATTGTTGTGACATCGTCTGAACCTGTGCGTGTGAAACCATATCCAATTCCGTTCAGTACAGAGAAAACAATTACAGAAGAAGTTCAGAAAATGCTACAGTTGAATGTGATTGAGCCATCATCTTCCCCTTATTCAGCTCCAGTTGTCATAGCTCGGAAGAAAGATGGAACGAATCGATTTTGCATTGATTATAGACGACTGAACTGTGCTACGGTATTTGATGCAGAACCAATGCCCAGTCCAGAAAGCATATTTTCCAAAATGACCGGAAAGAAGTTTGTGTCAAAGATAGACTTAAGCAAAGGATACTGGCAAGTACCGATGGCTGACGAGAGTAAGCCGCTTACAGCCTTTTCCACACCATCCGGATTGTACCAATTCAGGACAATGCCGTTTGGTCTTGTAAACGCGCCGGCAACATTTAGTCGTATGATGAGAAAACTACTTCAAGGTATGAACGGCGTAGAAAACTTTATCGATGATGTCATTGTTTTTACAGATACCTTTGAAGAACATCTACACATACTGAAGACTGTGTTCGAACGACTCAGAGATGCGGGACTTGCGGCCAGACCGACAAAATGTTTCATCGGATTTGACAAGATTGACTGTTTGGGACATATGGTGGGCAACAAGTGTCTAGAACCAGAACAGGACAAGATTGATGCAGTCAGAAATGCGCCAATACCACAAACCAAGAAACAGGTTCGTGCCTTCCTAGGCTTAGCAGGATTCTACAGAAAGTTTATTCCGAATTTCTCTGCGATAGCCATTCCACTTTCTGATCTTACGAAGAAGGGCCAACCAAATAAAGTTATTTGGACTGAAAGTCAGCAACGAGCTTTTGATACATTGAAACACATGTTATCAGAAAGGCCAATATTGAAGTTGCCAGAATTTAATGAAACCTTCATTTTACGCACGGACGCTGCAGATGATGGGATAGGTGCTGTGCTGTTACAGATGGAGGATGACGAGAAACTACCCGTAGCGTACGCCAGTAGGAAACTTCAACCAAGAGAAAAGGCATACGCTGTTATCGAGAAGGAGTGTTTGGCGGTAGTGTGGGGAATACAGAAGTTCCACCAGTACCTTTATGGACACGAGTTTCTACTTGAAACTGATCACCAACCCCTGACCTACCTTAACAAAGCAAAGACAGAGAACTCCAGACTGATGCGTTGGGCTTTGCAGCTTCAGCCATACCGCTTTAGGATCATTGCGATCAAAGGAAGCGACAATGTGGGTGCGGATTACCTGAGTCGTCAGTGAGATGTATAGTAGACAGTACAGGTATGTATATAGGTTTTATTGTAAATACGTGAGAATTTTCAAAATTCAGTGATTGTTTATTTGAAATTGCAGGACAATTTTTTAAGGGGGGAGGTGTGTGACAATCACTGTTCATATCGAACACACCCGATTTTATTTTTCCCATAATTCTTTGCAACGTGCTTGGCCGACCCTAACAATAGGCGCTAAGTTATACCCGGCCGAGCTGTCCAGCGATAAAGACGTGCTTAGTGTATGAAGGGGGTATCGTGTTAGAAGCCTGTGTGGCATGTTTTAGTTTCACAAGTTCAGCATTTGACGCGGACACGGATAGCTGACCGTGGTAAGTATTTATTTAGTTTGGTGTAGTTTATTTGTAAATTTTTGCCTTTTTATTAGTATTACGCAGTCGTCCTATAAAGTCACCTTGACCATTGTTCACTGTAGAGTTACCTGTGTGTTCACTGATGTGTGACTTTAGCGAGAGTGTTTAAATGGAATTCGTCTTTTTCTATAGTACAGTTTTTGCTATTGCTGTATAAAGAAACGGTGATTTAAAGGGCTATTTTCTATGCGTTATTTTATTTTACAATTTATGGTCACTTTTTCCACTTAACTACTTGGGCGGAAGTGCGTCACCGGAAGTCTCAGACGCCATATTGTTTACTGTAAACAAATAACTTAGTTACCATATACTTACAATATTTTGAGATGTTGCCTTTAATATAATACTATTTATACATTATCATAGTTTGATACTATCAGTGAGATACTTATATGATGTATTATACAATATTGTTTTTATTATGGTGTTATGGTGTCACTTGTACACTTATTGTAGTGTCATATTGTTGATGTTGAGAAGATGAAGATGTGATGGTGTAGATGATGATGTTATGGTGAAGTCGATGACGATGCGATGTTCATGTTGATGACGACGATGATGTTATGGTGATGATGACGACGACGATGATGATGGTCATGTCGATGATGATGGTGTAGATGATGTCGTTCATGGTGAAGTCGATGACGATGCGATGTTCATGTTGATGACGACGATGATGTTATGGTGATGATGACGACGATGATGATGATGGTCATGTCGATGATGATGATGTAGATGATGTCGTTCATGGTGACGTCGGTGATGATTATGAAGTAGATGATTATGGTGATGACGATGATGTCTATTATGATTATGGTGTTGTAGGCGATGATGATGATGATGATTGTGGTGACGAAACTACTTTAGTTGTGGTTGTCCGTAGTTGGTCCAGGACTACAGCCCCGGAGATTCGGACACTCTTCTAATATATTTTTGGTCATTTGTATAAACATCATATTTTTTCTTGTTGAGTGAAAGTTGTGTGAGTGTTTGTGTGGTTTAGTGTTTATATTTCTATCTTTTCTTTCTTTCTCTTATTTTTTTTGTTATTAAATTTTGTTAAATTTAAGATGTCTTGTTGTTGTTTGGAGTAGCCTCCGCTCATCCCGTTACAATATATATATATATATTTATATATATATATATATATATATATATATATATATATATATATATATATATATATATATATATATATATATATATATATATATATATATATAGTAAATAGCCGAAATAAAATAACAATTCGATCAGACTGCAAACATTTTCGCCATTCCTGATTCTTCAGGCAGTTATGTATTTGTATAGATATGCATTTGTATAGATATGATTTCATGTCAGTTCTGAATGAATCATGTAAGCTATTAAGCCTTTAACAGTTTATATAACTGTTTTTAGTTGTTTCCTAATAAGATACTAGCATACAGCGTACTCTATATACATATTGCATGTAAAAAATCTAATTGCATACGCCTTTTCATAAACACCAATAAGTCCTCGAAGAAAATTAGATGATTGTCTGTGCAAGATTTTTGTGTCCATTAATTTTTGTTTAATAATCCGTTTTTCGATATTCAGAAATACATCCATCTTTATGTGTAAAATACAAACATTCACAGAATAAATAAAACAGTCCTTGAAATCAGTTTTGAAATACCCTTTCCATCACTTTAGGAGAATTCAAATCCCTGTAAAAGATATTTTAAAAAGTCATCTAGAATTTTGCACCGAAAAAAACCGCAACGATTTGAAAGTACCCGGATGACAACGGATGACGGCCCTATGCTAGCTCCTATAGGAGCGAATAGGAATAAGTCAAACAAGTCAAGTCAAGGATGACATCTTGAAAAATTGTGCGAAGTGTTACATGTAAACTCCTTGCAGATAGATAAAACCACATCAGATTTCCCCATGATTCTAAATTTATAAAGAGATATTCCTTTTTATTTGTCAGCGTAAACAGATGGAACATAGGGAAAAAAAATTCTTGGAACTTTTGCCTCTGATCGGTTTCACATATTCTTCACCGACTGGCATGCTTTGATAATGAAACGACAGAAATTGATAAAAAAAAAAAAGAGGACCTAAGACGGGCATTTAACGCAGAACGTCAAAACCGACCCGCATATTGCAGATTCGTCCATGTTGGTATGGAAATAACTCAAGAGTTTATGAAATCATTTTAATTGTTTGGAATCAATAGCATCACTGAATTATTATAAAAATTATCTAAAATAAATAGGCACATCTAGGCTCAATTGTCCACATTTTACATGTACATTTTTTTTACAACTTGATAAATAACAATATCCAGACTTATAGGTCAGTATGCACATATATTCTTATAAAAAAAATGGAAAATCGTTCTATAACTTAAGAGTTTGGAAATCTAAGCTACAGTTTTTCTAAATTACAATATTATACGTGGATAATTGACTCAGAAGTAATATTATAACAAATATATTAGTTTATGTATTTGGCTACCTCAAAACTTTGATTTACACACAGTCTTGGATAAAAATGGCACTTTAAGATAAAATACAATGTTCAGACATTTACATTAAGGTATACTTCATTATTTATTTATCAAAAAGTTTTTGCAATGTCTTTTTCAGGTTGGCGTTTAAATTCAGGGTAAATATTCGTAAGCACCTGTCGCATCTGTAATGAAATAAATGCAATAAAAGTCGGATACATGTACCATCAGAGGATAACTATCAAAAAAGGTTTATTAACATTTCTTACTTATTTTAAAGAAAATATATGGATAAAGAATCATACCAAAATGCGCAACGTCAAAAATAATATATTTATTGCAGTACCGTTTTTACAGGCAGGCGAGTTTTGTACATATTTCTGGAGACAAGTGTATATTGCTGAATATTGTTCCTAAAAGTAATCAATGGGAAAATAACATAAATTAATTTTAACTCAAATTGAATTTTCGTGAATTAGAACTTTAGTATTCGAGACCTTATATAAATGCGACCAAAAAGAATTAAAAATAATTTTTATGTCTTATCACAATTACATGAAGGCAATATTTGTTATTAGTTGTGTAAGATATTGCACAATTATATAACATGGCGCTTCTTATATCGGCATGATTATATATTGGTTGACATATCTAAAATTATATGAATTATTCAAATAAAAAAAGTAAATGCAAATCATTAAATAAAAATACACATATTAAAACATACTGCATTGATTTATATTTACCAACGAGGAAATAGAAAACATTCTTTCTTTCATCACTGTCCGTGTAGTTCCATACACATCAATTTCATTACCACCGGAAACTACAGATTTCACTACATGATCAACCGCAATATAAACACCACTATTATCGATCCCAGTGCTAAAAAAAGGTAACAAATTTAAAAAAAGTTAAATTGTTAGTTTTTTAAAAGCATGAATGTAAATGATCTATGCACATCAACATCATTATTATTATTTACTCAAAAGTAAAAATTGACATTTCTATTAACATTTCAACATTAGATGGTGCTTTATTGAAAATTTAAAAAAAAATAATTTATGGTACAATTTTATCCAATTGTTAAAGGATGTGAATTATTCCCTGATCCATTCTATTTTATTTTTACAATAATGGCCTTCATATGCTTCTCTAGAAAAAAAAAGATTATAGTTAAGTAGATTGAAACCAAAGTATATTTAACAGATGTAGAGATGAATAATAAGATAAAAAGGAAATGGTTGGACAAGGCGATTGACTGCTTTGTTAAATTGCATCAATTTATTTAATACTGACTTGGCTTTTTTGAAGAAGAATGGGATAAGTATTTAAATAACTGGTACCAGATAATGAAAACAAGAAAAGGGAAATGGCCTTAAAAATATCAAAGGTCACTGTTTGACAGTTATCTTCAAGCTTGATCAATTGAGAAAGGCTTGTTATCAAACATGAAATTAAATAAGAGAAGAATGCACAATATTAACCAAAATCATACAACCCTAATTCATGACTATCTTTATCATGGTGACCGTGAACGATCAGAATTAAAATATACTGGTATAGAACATGTTACAATAGTACCCACATTGTATAAGCACATACAGGACCGATCAGACCCAACCTAACACAAGAGTAAACTCCAACTAAACCCCGGGTTTACTTTTGGAGTTTACTTTGGGTTTACTCTGGGTTTACTATTTGAAAATTTTGGTCCTCTCGGGGTTTACTTTGGGTTTACTCGGGGTTTACTTTGGATATACTTGGAAATTGCTTTTGAGGTCAACTGTACGCACTGAAGTGTGAAGCAGACCCGTCTTTTATGTTAGCATCCTACTGCCTGTTATTCCTGCCCCTTGTGTGTTCCAAATACATTCCAAATACATAGTTAGCGTCTGTTTTCAGGGGTATACTTATGACTGGGTTTACTCCCTGTGTCCACTCTGGGTTTACTTTGGGTTTACTCTGGGTCCACTCTAGTAAACCCGGAGTTATTAACCCAGAGTAAATCCAGAAAGTAAATCGAGGGTTTAGTTGGGGTTTACTTTCTGTTAGGTTGGGTCTGATCGGTAGTGTATATGTATGACAACAATGACGGCATCGAAGTGTATATAAAGCGATACATACCATCCGCCATGTACAACCTGTGGTCCTATGTTCTTTACATTATTTTGGGTAACAGTATTGATTAGAGCAAGAATCTGATCCGGTAGGTCAGTCATTTCCAGGCTTATCACATGGAAGTGGTTGACTACCTTTGAATGTTTTCCCTAAAAGTTGAAAACATACCTATGATACAGCTCTGTCAATCAGTTAAGTGACAGGTCTGGCATCAGAACCTTGAAAGAGACTTAAGAAATACGTTTACTCAGGGTTTTTAGTTTTCAATTTCAACATTTTAAATCAAATATTGTCAAACCGACAAAATAACAATGCTATTAATAGATATCAATTGTTATATCATGATTGATTAATTCCTAGTTCTCTGATTGGCTGGTATCTAACAATCTAGAAAAAAATTAAACAATATATTCACCTACATGTGACCTATGAGGTCAGTACATATATAACATTTGCAGTTATCTACATTGGACTAAAAATAGATACTTTAATGAAATAGCGCGTTTCTTAATTTGTTTGCCAATGGCTTTAAATCAAAATCTTCGCTTGATAACACTTAATTTGATAAGTCTGTATAAATTCGTCGCTAAATCATATAATAACATAATCATTGCCTTCGGATCGGTGAATATTATACTTCTTGGTAGGTAAATCATTGTATTGACCTCAAAAACAGCAACGATTGAATAATATCCATATATTGTTTATTTGAGGAAGATATGCAAAAACAATTAAAGAATATTAAAGTGAAACAACGGGAATTTGGACAACATTTTAAATTTTCTTTTTTTCGACAAATCTTTTTTCAGCAATATAATCACAAAAGTGGGATTTTAGATATCGTTTTGCATAATTTTTGCCCGTAAAATATCAGTTACATTTTGTGATAACTATTTTATACAATATTTTATTTAAAAATGAAATAGGATCAAACAGCAGGCATGACCTATTTTTATCCTCTCCATACAAACAAGATCATGATAACATTGTGTAATCAATTGCAGATTACGATAAGAAAAGTTTTCCTCATTTTTTCTATTTACCATTCGCAAAATTTATTTTACGATTTGTAAATTTTTTTCAATAAACATTCAAATGCCACAAGCAAAAAAGTAGGTCATTGACCTAGTTATTTGAAAATGAATTTTAGCATTTCAGAAGTAGGGTTACAATGTATAGTTGCTGGTTTTCTGTTCCTATTAGTGATAGTTTTGCGACCCATGAGTAAACGTGATCCATAAGTTAAAATTACAATTACTCTCCAAATTTTTATTTATCATTATAGATTGTCACATGAAATGTGTAGGTAGTAACAAGATAAGGAAAATCTTAAAATGTGTCCAATTTTGCTTGCCTATTATAATAAATGTTATATAAGGCATTGAAATTCTTGCTTAAGTCTAAGACAGCTTCATGATCCTGGGACCTGCAAAAGGGACTGAAGGACAGCGCTATGCCAATCAGTCACCATTCAATTACCTTTCATACATTGTCTGAATGGCAGTCCTTCATTCTTTAACAATTAGTTACAGTTTGACTTAAAAACATTGTTTGTTTCTCGAGTTATCATTCTAATATATACTTTACCCTGGACAGTTTTATTTTCCTCATAGTGACACTCTCAGATGATTGGAATTTGGCAAGCAATTCGACATTGATTCTCTCTATAGTACGGACAGTTCCCTCATTATCCGAGAAGTACCATGACTAAAAGGAGAAAGTGACTATGTTTTTACCATAACCATATTATGTCAAAATATGAAGTTGATCAATATGTTTAATTCTTAATAATCACCCTCGAATGTGAATATTTGTGTCAATATACAAGATCGATACTGCAAACATACAGGATGTCACAGAATATCTGATACCATTTGTGAATTATAACTCAAACAAGTGAAAAGCTGTCAATGTGACAGCAAACCGGGTTTTCTTTTATGTAAACTGTATCCATAATCCATGTCAACCCTTATCCAGTGAAATGGAGTACCCTACATGTATATGCAACATTTTGCCAAAAAATGACTAAGTTCAAAAGCTAGTATTTATTTCATAAATTATCGGAAATCAAAATCCTAGCAATATGCACACCTCTGTACAATTGATCTGCAAAAGAACAACTTCCTATCTTGAGAACTGTAGGTAGAGTTATCCGTACAATGAGGGTACCCTATATGCAATATTTTGCCAAAAAATGACTAAGTTCAAAAGCTGGTATTTTTTCGATAAATTATCGGAAATCAAAATCCTAGCAATATGCACACCTCTGATATATGTACAATTGATCTGCGAAAGAACAACTTCCTATCTTGAGAACTGTAGGAGGAGTTATCCGTACAATGAGGGTAACCTATATGCAATATTTTGCCAAAAAATGACTAAGTTCAAAATCTGGTATTTTTTCGATAAATTATCGGAAATCAAAATCCTAGCAATATGCACACCTCTGATATATGTACAATTGATCTGCAAAAGAACAACTTCCTATCTTGAGAACTGTAGGAGGAGTTATCCGTACTATGAGGGTACCCTTTTGGCAGCCGCCCGCCCGCCATTTTCACCATTTTAATAACCGGATTTTTCCGTTGGAAAACCCAGTTAATAAAAGGTAAATCTTTTATTTTTTTTCCCACAAACTTTGGGACAACAATGTGCTTTTTTAACAAGAGATGTTTGTGAAACTTTTATGTCCCCCTCCCTGGGAACATCCACAAAGAAAATGAACGTAAACTGCAAATATTTGGAATTCTTCTAAGTCGAAATTTGCTCTATCATACCCACAATTAAACTTGACCTAGATATTATTATTATGATTAACCTGTATAATAAATTTCATATCAAACTGCAAATAACTGGAATTTTTCTACGTCCAAGAGCAATGACTCTATCGTAAATTGCTCGATCGTACCCAATATCGAAGTTGACCTAGATATAATCATGATACACCTGTATACTAAATTTCATTTCAATATGTTCATCCTCTGCGAAGAGTATGAGCGGAAACTGCAAATACACTGTAACTGTAATTTTTTTTACGTCCAAGGGCCATAACTCTGTCGAACATTGCTCGATGGTACCTAGTATCGAACTTAACCTAGATATGATCATGATAAACCTGTATTCAAAATTTCATTTCAATATGTTTATCCTCTGCAAAGAAAATGAACGGAAACTGTTGATGGACGGACCGACCGACAGACCGACCCATAGACCGATCGACCGACAGTAGCAAAGCAATATGCCCTCCCTTCTTCGAAGGGGGCATAAAAATATGATGCTACAATATTAGCATCATATTGTTTTGGTTGAATTGAATTTTAATCAAGCTAAATCGGACAAGAGAGCAGACATCTTCCGTTTCAAACTGCATTATCTATCACCAACTTCTTGTATGGTTGTATAAATTTTGAAAAAGAATACCCAGGGGAGTATCAACTCACCAAGCAACACATTCTTTAAATTGTGAGAGGATTTCACAAAATGGGATCCGTGCAGTGGCTGCTGTGAGGAATTTTAGACATCAACTTGAGGTTGTCAATGATAAAAAAAAAGAACGTCATTTGGATCATTCTCTCATGTACAGTCAGCGCATGTCTGTTTAACAGTAGTTGTATATTTGCATTATCAAAGTTGTCTCAAAGGGAGATTAATAGACAAACATGCGTTCATGGTTTAAATGAGAAAAATATTGCTTTTTCCTACTTTCGATTTCACTGTTGTAACCAAGGGTTGATGCATATACAATATTATAATTCACCACGTGATTTCTCACCTCAGGTAACTTTGTGAATACAAAATTGTATCACGTGACGTGACAGATAGCATGTCCTGTGCTAACTAGGACAATGTTTTCGAACACGTTAAGTTGTCAAGCATTGATTTAATCTCTTCTGTACTAACATGGGCGTGGTCTAATTGTTGAAACAATAATAAATAGTATACTTGTACATTATAGAATAGATAGGGTTATGGTGAAATATCTAGATTGATCACTTAAATTGTATACATGGCATTGTTATTCATGCTAGTCTAATTTTAGTTTCCTACTAATAATATCAGCCTCACCTCTCATGCATAATAATATCAATCTTATGTTTGATCAAGGGCAGATAAGCGAATAAACATAGAATGAGCTTATTGTTACATAGTCTTAAATCTTAATTGATGTTGAAAATTTACTAGACTCTTTAAGATTTTAACAAAAGTGATAGTAGGTTAGGAAATAAACGCAACAGAAGCAACCAAAAAGGGCCCAAACCCGGCGCTAAGTGTAGTCATCCTTTGTTGTTTTTTTTATCAACAATGCCGAATATTTCAAAAATATTTGAATTTTAGTGAATTTGTTGAGTGACTTATGAAAATGCATTTGACTTTTTGGTAATTAATTTAATAAAAAAGGTATTCAACGAGTCAATGGTATAAGATATTATCGGACACCCTGTAATATATATGTATATGTATGTCTCATTCGATATGAGAAAAATGTACATGATTCCAGTCGTTCCGTACACAGGCAACAATGGCAAATATGAATCTAGTACGAAATTGGCATAAATTTCATGTGTATTTTGCATGAGAAAGAGACGAAAATAACAAGCAAAACAAATCATGCAGGGCTTTTTTCCAGTAAAAGAACCCACATAAAGAGGCTTGTCTGATATGTTGTGATTTACACAAATTATCCAAGGCTGCTATCTATCTTACATCTTAGGAATTAAATTATTTTTTGATGATTATAGAGTATGTTTAAGAGGGCTAGATATTGGTCTCCTTTAGAAGCAGAACTGTAGCTTTGTAAAGATATCAATGGTGGCATATACTAGCATCTGCCCCTTATGTGCAAGTTATTTTTCAAGATAAATATGTTAAATTGCAAGATATTTATTCCAACATACAACATAACTATGTTGACATGCAAAAAAATTGAAATCAAACCTAAAAAACCCCTCAAATATGCAAGATAAATATGCTGATATGCAACTTATTTATGCCTACACACAACTTAGTTATGTTCATATGCTACTTATCTATGTTAAGATGCAACTTAGTTAGGTTGACATGCGAGATAGATATATTGACATTCAACTTAAATATGTTCACATGCGAGATAAATCTGTTGCATGTCAACACAACTAAGTTGCATGTCGACATAGATACATGTATGTTGCATGTCAACATATTCATCTTGCATGTAAACATAACTAACTTGCATGTGGACATAAAGATGTTGCATGTGGACATTAAGAAGTTGCATGTTAACATAACTAACTTGTATGTCGACATAAATAAGTTTATGTCAACATATTTATCTCGCATGTTAACATAAATAAGTAGCATCCAGCATCTTGGATGTCACCTGTCGGCGATATTTGAGATTTTTAAAGATTTTTTATAATTCTTTTTTTATTGAAGTTTTCAATTGCAAGTGAACATATTCATCTTGCATGTCGACATAATTGAAAGAAAAATAACTTGCACACAAGAGGCAGAAATGTGCAACCATAGATACATGTATAGAAAAACATTAGAATTTTAAAGCTTAAATTCATTTTTGTCTTAACAAAATAACACTGAGTGATTTAATTCTTAAACAAATATATATTATAGATGAAATTTTTAAAGTAGATCGACCAGCTAACCTTTTGACCACCAGCCTTCTTAAATGACGCTAATAGGTAATTATAATATTTCATGTACTTCTCTAGCATCATTCTGTTCCGTGATCACAACTATTGTGGAGACACTTTGTTCCCATATCATTTGCCAGAAAATCCCAAATGTTTTTGCGATAGGGTAGCTCGTCAAAATGTAACATTTGTCCTAGCAATAAAAAGGTTAAAAAAAAATTAACAATATTAAATATGATCGGAAAAACAAAAATATCATGTCAGGATTTTCAACTTACCAACATAACACTAGCATCGATGTAGTCACTTGCCCCAGGTAAACATAATTTAACACGATTAAAGTCATCTAAAAATAAAGACAATTCACAAACTTGAAGAAGTTGACGTTTGTTTTTTTTTAAAATCACACAGAAAAGAAAAGGTGAAGTCCACATTTATTGGTAACTCACATGGAATGATATTGCCTCTGTTTTTTGAGATATTATTTTTAGAAGTAGCAGCAGTCGAAGCGGATCTTTCGGTATCTTGTAGTAAATCCTAAAATGAATTGTAAGGCAATGGTTTTAGGTGAGGTTATTTGTTAGAAACAACTTTATATTAATGCATTATATGTCTTTCTCCAGTTCCTTTGCGTGTTATTATGTGTTGTGTACCAATCTATAATATTTACCATGCTTATTCTGCGTAATTGTTGAGTAATTTTCGTTTGATTACTGAAAATTGTGGCATTACATTATTTTGCTTTTCTCAATATACTTTCTCATTTACTAAAAACTGTGTCATTCCTACATATTTTCTGAGATTCCAAAATAATTTATTGAACGTATGGTTAGAAATATAAGCGACATTTAGCCAACGACATTTCAAATATTCAGATATAAACAACAATTTATTTTAAAATCATAATAAAGCTATGAGAGAGAGAGAGAGAGAGAGAGAGAGAGAGAGAGAGAGAGAGAGAGAGAGAGTCAGAGTCTTACATAATATTCTTTCGTCAGTTTTTGTCGATTGTTGTTCAAAAGATCCACCACATTATCATAGAAAGAATTCAATGGAACTGACCTACACATGTTCAGTTTAACTAATCAATTTCTTTTGGTCTTAGGGTTCATGAATTTTTCAAATTGACATTTAGCTTAATCTTACAGTTTATACACTGTTAATACATTTCAATCATTTGTAAACGACATGTGCAACTTGGATTGGTAGACATTTGAAATACCCACTTGTTCTTTACAGTTCTTCCATGCTCCAATAATGAATAAGGTTGATCTCTTTAAAATAAATAGACAAATACTAAAGTCTTAAGTATGAAATAAAAAATAACCAACTTGTCAAAGGTGTAACACAGTATAAAATAAAAATATCTAAATGCAAAGTGTTCTATATAGCTCACTTGAACCTTTAGTTTAGATAAGCTAAAAAAACTTTGCTTATATATTTATATTTACTTTTTCTCCACGATAGTGAATAAGGATACAATTTACAGCACAAAACAGACTCCACGATTGATTAATTACATTCCCAGATACTCACACTTTTGTACGTTCATCAAGGTTCAGATCTGCGTAGGTAATAGCCTGTTCTTTATATTCTTTATGTCTAAAATAGAGATATAGAAATTATATTTTTAGTGGGTTATTCAACAGTATACTTAAAGGCAAAAAATTCAAAGCATTCCATTAATATCTAAGAATATCCTTTTTCTAGTAGCGTCGCTTTTTATTGCTTGATAATACAAGTAACAAATTCCCTCAAGGTAACAAAACAAAAAAACTAAAATAAAATAAAAATAAAATTGATATGGACATGAATATAGTACGTGATCTTATCAACAAAGTAAATTATATTTTTGTCATTTCTACTATACATCAAAATAAAAAAAAATACTGTAGTGCTAACTGATCATCTGATCGTAATAAAACATGTTTGTTCAAAATTGTAAAAAAAACCCCAACAATTTAGACATATTGGTTATATGCTACAGTTGTAGCTTGATAACTTTTTCTACAGTATAACTAATTTATAGACTTTTTAAACGAGGCGGGATTTGGTTTCCGCTCAGAGAGCTAGACTTTTAGTCTCATCAGACGAAATATCGAAACATCAATCTTCTACATGTAACTAGACATGTATCTACTGCTAATTTAAGTTTGAAAATTCAGCATATAGGTCCTTATTAATATTTTAAAAGGAGCAGTTAAAATTTAAAATACTTGTTTTCTTCTCACATTGCCTTCTTAACAAAAATAAATCCCAAGTAAAAGACTATCTAATTCAAACAGGTCAGCAAATACCTTTATGGTAGTAAACAAAGTTAAAATTGCTAAATCTAATTTAATAATGAAAATACCTTCGATTTCGTTTCCATATAAAGATGCCGATCACAACCACAGCTACAACTAAGACAACAGCAACAATACTTCCAATGATAGATGATTTACTGGTTGTTTCGTCATTTTTTATCACTAAAAGAAAAAAATGTGAAATTGTACACTCAAAATTATCAAAATCATGTGGTAAGATTGGTTATCCACATGCCTACTAGCATTTCCTACTAACTAATTGCACAAAGTAATACCAAACTTTACATATTGTGATTTAAACGTTCTTTTAAGTTTATTCATGTACACTATAAACCAAAAATCCTTTGCCCTAACACTAAAGCACCTGACCCTGGGCTATATATCTTAGAAGTTTCTTTGTTTTTTACTAATTTGTACTAAATATTTACTTCATAAAAACACTTACTATATAAAACACTAACTAGAGTGCCCCTACACAAGAAACTTTACCTTTGGGACATGAATTTCATATTTTGAGGAAAGGCCTTCATGTATGATATACAAAATTTGTCTAAAATGTGAGCTCCCAACAACTAAAAACGTTATGAATCGGACCTTAAATTGGAAGCATTAAATATCTAACAGACCAGTTCCCCCATCAAATATTTCTGAAATATTTCGACAAAAAACACATGAACACTTTGTATGACGATCTCGTCTCAACACTTACAAAGTCCGCCAGACATAATATTCCGCATTCTAGCTACAATAACCATACCCGTCCTCGTTGGACAAAAGATATAAAGCATCTCCACACTAAAGAGCGAGAAATGCGCCGGATTTGGCTAGCGGAAGGTAGACCAAGGGGCATGTTATTCGAATCCTACCGGAACTATAAGCTCACAAAGAGACACTTTAGAGTTGCGCTAGACAACGAATTTAATAACTATATGAAATCCGTATACCATGACCTTGACAACGCAGCCGAATGTGATATTAGACTTTTATGGATGTTAGTAAAACGACAGAAGAATAGAACCTCTCGCACCTATCCGGAAATTCGCGACGACAATGGAAATATCTATAACGACCCTTCGGGAGTTGCAGAAGCATTCGCTGTATATTACGAAAATAACTATATACTCTTTTGGACTACGATTCGTTTGATGACGCATTTCGGTGTCGAGTTGAAACTAAATTCTCGGAAATCGAAAAAGACTGCTCTGAGCTGAAAGGAGAAATTCCAGGCGGACCATTTACAACCGACGAACTGTTACCAATCATCCGAAACCTCAAACGAAGGAAAGCACTCGGCCCAGACCAGATCACGTACGAAGATATCATCTTCGGTGGAGAATTAGCAACCTTTTCAACGAAATCGTCATTCAAGGGAGAATTCCTTATTCTTGGAAGAAGGGCTTTATAGTCCCCTTATTCAAAGGAGCAGACAAACCAAAAACTTCATGTAATAGTTACAGATCGGTCGCTTTATTATCGTGGTTCTGCAAAATATTCGAAAGTTTTCTCAACAACCGTATAAAACATCATATTATTGACTCCAGTCCGTTTCCTTGTACGCAACAACAGGGATTCCAGGAAAACCTCGGCTGCTTAACAGCCTCCTTTAATTTACATGAAACTGTTTATCATAACCTGGAACAAGGAAATAGTGTGTATGTCAGTTTCTGGACAATACCAAAGTTTTTGATACTCTGTGGAGGCATGGGCTTTTTAACATGGGTATAAAGGGACAGTTGTGGTCTATTCTATATGACTGTAATATATATTGTTATAAAACAAACACAGACTAGATGGTTTCCTGTTCAACAAGGAGTTAGACAAGGGGGTGTTTTGTCAACCTTTTTCAATCTAGTATACATTAACGATTTGATTTTAGCTCTTGAGCAGTCATCTAAGAACATAGGGATACTTAATATTACAAGTAACTGTCATTCATTGGCTGATGACATCTCGTGCATTGGTTTAACGCCACGATCACCACAGAACATGCTTTATATCTCTTATGAATACTCTATAAAGTGGCGGTTTAAATTTAACGCGTCAATATCGTGCGTCCTCGAATTTCACCCCCAGCAAACGGAAACAAAATTCGGATCATGTGTGATATTTAGGCAATGACACGATTTCCCCCCAAGACACATACAACCATTTAGGTATTCTAGTGAACAACAAGTGTAACTTCTCTGACCGCATCAATTCTGCTTGCCGCAAAGGTAGTAGTACCTTTTACGCACTTTCTGATATCAGTTCTCCCTACCTTAATCCACTGACAATAGCACATATGTACAAAACTGTAGTAAGACCCTTTGTGCTTAACGGATGCGAGCTTTGAAACAACTTGTCAGCGAAAGATACTCAGCGGTTACACGTATTCCAACACTCGGTGTGTAAAACGGCGCAAAATTTACCACGCAAAACAAGGTCAGATATTTGCGAAAGCCTCTTTGGTGTGTACCCCATCAGTTCTGAAATTGACAAAAGAAAGCTCCTCTTCTTGGGACGACTTTGTCTTCTAAACTACGAGATTTTAGCAAACAGGATTTTCTTAACCCGCCTTACCTCCTTCCTAGAAAACCTATCTAAATATCAACTTTGATTTATACCCGATATTCTGAATTTGCTTACAGAATATAATCTCCTAGAATCTTTACAACAGTGGTTGGATACTGGAACATTTCCCAGTAAGCAAACCTGCATGGAAAATAATCGTGAATCAAGCAGTTAACCAAATATTCCAAGACAAGGATCCAGCTAAATTTTGGCGTTTTCCTGCAAATTGCTACGAAATCTCTCAGTGTAAATTTATCTGCAAATTAATTTCGGATCAACCTTACGAAAACCTAGATACATGTCAATTATGTGGCGCCATACTTTATGATTTTTTCACTCAATGTAACATGTTCCTGTTCTGTAACCTACGCAATCCGTAATGCCTGGTGGACAGAAATCTCGAACTTATTTAGTGTCTATCTCTGCAGCGAGCTCTGTGCTCTTTCATACGATGACCTTTTTTTGATACTCCTAGGTCGCAAAACGTGTGCGCATTTAGATGAAAATAACACAAGCAATTTCCAAAAACTCAATTATCATCTAGTGCTAGATTGTGCCTCGCTCTACTATCGGACACTATCACGAGTCGCCCGCTGACAAAGTCAGCAACTCGAACAAATCTTATAAATTAATTAATTAATTAATTAATTTATTTATTTATTTACATTCTGTGTGTAGATATATATAATACTTGTATATAGATTAACTTAATATATTGTATAATGTTATATTACTAATATATTTTTGATATGTATGTGTTTACAATCTCTGGAAAGAGGAAATAATGAATGAAAGAATATAGGGTTTTATTAATGTTAGCTTGTCTAATGAGATTGCACGATATTTTATGTCCTCACATGAATAATGTTAGCGAAGCAAACTACATTTGTGATTCTAAACCATGCTTGTCGAAGGAAACTACAGTTCAATGGCTAAATCGGAAGTTGCTCAAGGTTAAAAAATACATATAGTTTGGTTTTTTTTTAAAAAACGAGATTTCCCTACCTGCTAATTTCGTTTTAAAAACACTTGAAAAGTCTGATGTTCTATTTCCTTTTTCTGTAGCAGCGTTAACTTGGAATTTATACGGCCAATACTCCTTTAAACCTGTTACTGATAGCATCTTTGTCTCAAACCCTGAAATATAAAAATGTATTGCCTTCAACCTTAATATTACATAATACTGTTAAGATATCTCACTCGTCATCTATACTACTATATTAAAATAATAGACTCGAATTTTTGGGCTTTAAAACCGAGAAATCGGAAGAGTACTGCCTTTTGTTTTATACATTTTAAACAGCACTGGTACTTGAAGACTACCAATTTGTTTTTGTATTTTCTCAATCAAGCTTCGCTAATTAATAATCAACTAAAATTCCTTTAAAACATCCGGTAATCATTTGGAATTTTTGGATTTTAAAATCTTGCGCATGCGCATTACATTCACGCTCCATCACGGGAGGCTCTTTAGTTTATGTTCCCACAATATCACATTTGCGTGGATATTCTCATAAACGATACTACAAATACATGTAATTTTATTGAAAATTTGTCATATTATACTGTTCATCAAAGGAAATACGGGAGATAACTCCATTTCCGTGCATTTAATTTGAAAAATCAAGAGAGTTTCGGATGTCAGCAGGGTGACTGTGTAAATTCGAAGCAAGTAAAAAACGTTGGTGAAAAATTGTTGAGTTCTTTATTAATATGAATTACATTTTAAGATGAAACATATTTTTAGCCTCAAAATGGTTTGTTATGAATAATTTAACTCTTATTTTAAATGCAACTTCATTAATATAGACAATGAAGACAAATAGAATAATTCGTTAATATTTTAATTTTGTGATTTGGCGATTATCGCCACGACCAATTGCAACATAATACAAAAAAATATTTTTATATATATTTTATGATTTTATAATAAAGGTTATAATCAAATAATCTTTATTTCTTAATGCATATTAAAAATAAATGTTATCCTTATAATCCTTATCCTTATAATCCTTATCCTTATAAACCTTATCCTTATACTCCTTATCCTTATAATCCTTATCCTTTTAAACCTTATTCTTATAATCCTTATTCTTATAATCCCTATAATCCTTATCCTTAGGATCCTTATCCTTAAACACCTTATAAACAGTGACAACATTCATACTGGTACTGGGTGAGCAGATACTAATCAGAAATTGTTAAAACACGCAGTACAGTTAAGGCGGTCAATAAAAATATGGGCACATTTTTGTGATGAAAACACGTATACTTTAGTTAAACTGGCATGTCCTTTTTAAAATCAATAACAGTCACTCAAATGCAATATATTTCTAAAATATATATATAACAGTACAATATTTTATGTTCATAGTGGTCACGTGATATGGCAGTCGCATGGTACAAGCAGATGTATTTGTGGTTTTGAGGTCATTTAAAAAATTCAATATTGCAAGGGCATAATCATGTCAAAATTCACAACTGAATTATGAAATAACTTGATGTTATATCGTACATTTTGAAAAACGGTGCGAACTTTTTAAGATAAGAATATTTGTTAGTAGAAACCGTAATTTATAATGCATATTTTGAATAATTTTGAAGGTCACAGGGTTAATTTCATTAAAAATAATTAATTTGTAAGATTTTACAAGGATCGTAGAAGTTTTTAAGTTGCATAGCATATTTCAAATTCACATGTAAAAGTTTGTCGGGATCAGGTAAGTGTATGCCCTTGCAATTAAGTGATTTATTTAGGTACTCAGATTTTAGATATACGATATTTTATACAAAACCGAGGTGGCTTCTTTATACGATGCATACTTTTAACAAAATGAAAATAAGATAATATAGGTAGCATTCTACTAATAATAATTTTAAACAAAATATTCATTTATACTTTTCCGTTAATGTATGACATTTATTTTTCTTCGCTATAAAACTGCACGATAGCCTTCAATGATTTAACTTAATGCGTCATTTTGAAGCATATGACGTCATATTTTGTAGTACAGCGAGAACGACATCTCGCTTATTTTTCAGTGTGTACGATATAACGGACATCAAAATTGTAAGTAATAGCATTTGTTGTTTTTAATTAAAAGATTAGTATAAGTTAATTTTACTAATAAATAGATTAATAAGTACTTTCGAGGTTTGTAATATACTGTGATGTCATAATGCACATTTCCCGTACTTTTTGTCTGAACGGAGTTTATTGACAGCCTTAACTGTGCTGCGCACTTAAATCTAATAACAGGCGTCTCGAATAAGCGCTTATCCAAACGTCTTTACGTTTAGGCCGTGACGGGTAGCACTTTGACCATTCAAATTCTGCACACAACTATAATGTCCCTTACTATTCCAAAGTCTCATAACACACAAATGTCTCAGCCTCACTTCTTGCTATGCCCCTCTGAAACTTAGAATGTAATTGTTCATAAATTGTGTGTAACAAAACATGTGTATAATGAACTTTTCAGATGTAACATATGAATAAAGGGATTGGGAGGGTGGGAATTTTCGGGTTTTTTTTTTAATCTACAAAAAAAATTACACCCACCTCGCAATCCAAACTGCTTGAAATATAATGACGTCAAAGCTAACAGAAAAAACGTCAATTATGGTATGCCATTACGCGCAAAAAAATTAGGCGCGGATCATAACTGCCGGAATGCCGGAAACATCGCTTTAACAATTAGATTTATTTTTTTAATAAAATAAATCGTATTAATCGTATTAATTTCTCCAAAATCGTTTCGGAGCGTTTGTGCATTTTTTTTTGCTACATTACGGGTATATGAGAGGCATTTTAATTGTGGCGATGGTTTGTCCCAAGACATAGTTCGATTATTTTTTTTTTTTCAACCTTTTATTGTCCCATCACTTAATATAAAGCAATATAATTGGTGCCAGAGTTGGGGCCCTGGGATCACCAAGTACTAAGTTACATACAGTTATATATAAATATATAAACTTGTACACTTTCGTGAGAGGTTTTTCTCTTTAACATTTATACATCATTCATCCAAACACACGCATATGAAAATATGTAGACAACTATAATTTTACGTTAATCTTGATTTTGCAATAGATAATTGTATTACATCATCTGCAACTGCATAAAAAATAATTATCCTTTTTCTTAAAACATTATCAGGTTCCATCGCTTATTAAAACTTTCCACGTCACCATTTTTTTTTATAAATATGTTTCTCACAGTGAAAGTAATAAACAATTTCCTCTTTAACCCTTTCAAATGAGGGTTTACACTTCTTGCTCCTACTTCTATAAATATGTTTTTTAATTATGCATATTATTAAATTAAATATATTGTAATACTTATAGTATTTTCCTAACAAAACATCAACTTTGTTTAGAGATATATCTATTCCAAACTGTTCTTTGAACCAAATCAATGCATTTTCCCAAATATTTTCAACAAATTCACATTCCCAGAAAATATGACACAGTGTTTTTGGATATAACTTACAAAAACTACATAAATTTGTATTGGTAATGCCAATTTTACATAAGAATGTATTCGTTGCTAAGATTCTATGTATAATTCTATAATTGAACCACCTTAATTGTATATCATTGGTTATTTTAAAAAACAAGATATTTTGTTTTTTCCACCAGGAGTTGTCAACATTTAAGTTTAAAATATTTTCCCATTTGATTTCACTTTTTGGCTTTCTGTACTTCTGATTAATAAAAACATCATAGAAATCTCTACCACCTTGTTTGCTTTTTGTAATCAATTGTAAGAATTTTGGGAAAAAAGGTTGACTTCTTTGAATATTATCATAGTCATAATTCAAATGTAATTTTCTAATACAATCAATTACTCCAAAAAATAATGTAAAAGGTGTTTTTAAGTCAAATTTTGTACAAAATTCATGATATCCTAGCAAGGTTCCGTCCGTATTGTCAAAAACAAACTGAATACCCTTTTTTAACCATGATCTATAACAAACACTTTTGTTGTTTATACATATATCTTGATTATACCATACTGGACTTAAAACAGATGTCAGATTATCAATGCATAGCCTCAAGTCTGATAAAGCTGAGAAAACATCAATCCAAAAAGCATTCTTGACATCTTTCTTAAACTTTCTATAAAAATCTACACCATATATAGCTAGATAACTTATATCTGGAATTAAATCCTTTATTAAATCCTTCCATTGTGAACTACAGGAATTATCAAAATATCTGCGAATCCATGTGATTTTTAAACTTTTACAAAAAGAGTCAAGACATGTCATTCTCATGCCACTGTATTCATAACTTTGGCATATAATGTTTTTAGCTACTCTTGCTGTTTTGTTATTCCATATATAATTAAACAATAAATTCTCAATTTCTTTGAGTTTTTCTTTAGATGGGCTTGGTAGAGTCATCAATAAGTGACTGAATTTGGGTATAAGCAAAGTCTTTACTACTGTTATGCGGCCTGCAGTAGTTAAAATCCTTCTTGACCATGATGATATTAATTTCTTAACTGATTCAATTTTTGGTAAAAAATTTAAATCAAACATAGTATTTGTATCTAAGTCTATGCAATATGTAACACCTAAGACTGTAAATGGTTCCTGTGACCACATAAGGTTTTTGTATTTTTCATATAAATTATTGCCAGTATAAGCAGTAGATCCAATCTTTATACATTGTGTTTTATCATAGTTTGGTTTCAATCCAGAAAATTTGGAATACTGGTTGACTAAAGATAAAGTTGACCTGATGGAGTCCTCTGACCCATCCATGAATAAGACTGTATCATCAGCATATTGTAATAATTTGTATTCCTTATCTTCAATAACAATTCCCTTAATTAGATTATTATTTCTAATCATTATACCCATTATTTCTGCGCAAAGTAAGAACAAGTATGGTGAAATTGGGTCCCCTTGTCTACAACCTCGTCCCATATGAAAAAAATCAGAAAAAATACCATTTTGAATAACACATAATTTAGGCTCTTTAAACAAAATCTTTATCCACTTTATAAAATTCTCACCAAAATTAAAAAAAATGCAATACTTTGTAAATAAATTTCCAAGAGATAGAATCAAATGCTTTTTCAAAATCGACCAGAAGAATAAGACCAGGATTATTATATTCCTTACAATAGTGCATAATGTCATACAATAATCTAGAGTTTTCACCTATGTATCTACCAGCAAGAAAGCCCTTTTGATTTTCGTGAATTATTTTCGTTAAAGTTGGTTTCATTCGATTCGCCAAGACACTAGAGAGCAGTTTATATGTAATATTCAATAAGGTGATTGGTCGCCAGTTTTTAAGAGATTCCCTTGGCTTATTGCCTTTTGGGAGAATAGATATAATTCCTAGCTTTTGATTATAAGATAACTGTCCCATTTCATAACTATAATTAAAAGATTTGAGAATATAAGAATTAATATCCATCCAAAAAAATTTAAAAAATTCTGCAGTAAAGCCATCTGTTCCAGGTGTTTTGTCATTCTTAAAATTTTTGAGGGCTTGAAGCACCTCTTGTTTTGTAATTTCTGCATCTAAAATTTCTTTTATTTTATTATTTATTTTGGGGACCTCTACTTTTTGTAGTAAATCTTTTAGGTTTACATCATCAAGATCTTGATCTTTATTTGCATACAGTTGTTTATAAAACTTTTTTACTTCTTGTAATATTTCTTCTTGTTTATTTATATGTTTACCCTCGATATCCAATTTGCTAATATTTTTGTTAACATAATTTCGTTTTTCTAAAGCACAGAAGTATTTTGTAGGTTTTTCTCCATCTTCTATCCACTTACAATGACTTCTTAGCAAAAGCCCCTTTAGTTCATATTTTCTAATTTCTTCCAGATCTCTCTCAAGGTCGTTTATCATATCTAAATATAGTGGCAAATGGTTATCAGAATACATATCATGTAAAATTTTTAAATTATTACTAATCTTTACTTTATGTTCTCTCCTTTCTCGTGTTAATTTTGACGACATTTGTATTGTCATATCCCTTATTTTCATCAATAAAACATCTAAGAATAAGTTGTCTGGAATTTCCAGTGTTGATTCATTAATACGATATTCATTATCAGTTTCTTTAATAATTTTTTTAACATTTGTTACAAAGTCTTTATTCTTGAGTAGTGAATTATTAAAACGCCAGAATCCCTTTCCCTTTTTAAAGTCATTTATAGTGATGTCTAATTCAATAATAGAATGGTCAGTCCTATAACCGGGTAGTATGTGTACATTATCAATAATTGATAGGAGTTCCTCCGACACAAGGAAAAAGTCAAGTCGAGCTTGCTTTACAGGATTTTTTCTACTCCATGTATATTTTCTAACATTTGGATTTTTGATTCTCCAGGGATCTACTAGATTGAACTTTGATTTTAGTTTTTCTATTTCAATTTTATTTTTTGGATTATTTTCTCTAAGATAATTAAAACAATCTAATTGGTAATCTTGCACAACATTCCAATCCCCACACATAATTATAAAGTCAGTATCAAAAAAGTCATTTATTTTATCACTCAACTCAGAATAAAAATTAGGATTATCCCTATTGGGCCCGTATAAATTGACTAGCGTAATTGAGTACTTGTTATCTATCATTATATTTGATATAATGAAATTTCCTTCATTATTGCTAAAAACTTTTAAAATATTTATTTCATTTGTGTTATTAAATAAGGTTAATGTTCCTCTTGCATCCGATTTACCCGGGCTTATACGCATCTCATTACCCCATTGAGCATAAACTGAGTTTTTATCTAATTCCGTACAGTGAGTGTCTTGTAAACAATAGATGGATAATTTATGACTTCTTAAATAGTTAAGAACATCTTTTCTTTTCATGGGATCATGTAACCCTCTGCAGTTTACAGAAGTTATTTTACACTTAGTCATTGATAAATTGTAAACTGTATTGCAAGTAAGCACCTATGCATGATACATTCACTCAACCCTTTCACACCTGCATCAAAAAAGACAAATACTTCCTGTATGGTAATGAAACAAAACATGTCAAAAAAAAAAAAATATAATGTACAGATTTGGGTCTCGCTAGTTTAAAGTATGTTATGAAATTCTAAATAAGATAGTAAACCTTATCTTAAATACTTTGAAATGAGAAGACCATGTAATTGCTTATCTAACCTCATACACAGGGGGACAGAAAATAAAACAAGTATAAGTCCCCATGCGTCGTTACTACGTATCAAAGCTTTAAGGGTATGTCACCTTTATTTTAAACAATCGTACTTCAGGGCACAGAAAAAAACAAAACAAATGTAAGTCCCTATGTTTAGTTACATTATACTACATATCAAAGAGAATACCTGTAAATCTTAGTTTAATAACCAATACCTTGGGACTTGTAAACAGTGTAATTATTTATATAAACTCAAACAAGGGGGACAGAAAAAAAACAAGTGCAAGTCCCTATGCGTCATTACTACATATCACATCATTATAATGAATAAAGCACTTGCAAAAGATTTCTTCTCTTAAATTATTTGGTATTCTCTAATCACATCCATGAACACTGGAATATTACATCACAAAATTATCACGTTTTTCGTAACTAAACAGAAGCCTTGTATGCGAGCCATTCTTTTCCATCTCTTGGACGATATTCCAAAATAACGTCATCTTTTGTTTCACGGATTCTGGTCTTCCTTCCCGATTTCCTGAGTTCATATGCCTTTCGAGCCAATTCCCCCCTCTTCTTCTTCAAATGCACCGGTAGATCTGTTCGGACAGCGTAGCCCTTTGGTAAGGTTTTGAATCTTGCTAGGTTTAAGATCATATTTCGGTCCTCCATGCGGACAAATTTCACTATAATAGCCTCTGGTGCATCTGGTTTGTAGGTGCTTTTAGGATTCTTTTGTACTCTGTGCGAGTTTTCAATCAGGATTGACTCTGCTGATTCTAATGAAATGCTTAATTTCTCATGAAGAAATTTTACAATAATATCATGGGTTACTTCACCTGTTTCTTTTGGAATACCGTAAAATAATAAATTGTATTTACGTGATCTTGCCTCTTGTTGTATTATTCGATCCTGGAGTTCTTTCAATGCATCCTCCAGCGTGTCCATCTTGTCAACCTGTGGATTACTAACTTCATTCTGTTGTTTTTCCAGCTCAGCCAACCTGTCCTCATGATTTTGAAGGGAGTCGTTTATTTGTTTCAACTCGCCGGTCAACGCATCGTCCACCTTGCCTTCTAAAGCAGTTAACCGCGCAGATAGCGATTCGTCTAGTTTCTTAATTAAACGTGAGAAAAGGTCTTTTAAGTCTTTGTTTGATACCTCATCATCCTGTAGACCTTCTTTCTCTCTCTGAGTTTCCTTCTGGGTTTCCTTCTGCTGGCATTCTTTCTCTTTCTGTGTGTCTTTCCGCGGCATCTTTCTCGTGCGTCCCGAATTTCCTCGCTGGTAGTGTAAATTATTCCACTAAACCTTTACAAAGACGCAAAACCACGTAATACTCAATGTAGGACTCGAGAACCTTGGTTCACATATTATTCTTGACCTATTGATGTTCTAACGCCTACTATCTTTTTAAATAGTCAACAATAACGGCCCTCTGCACTTTTTCACCTCACGCCATGTGCGTAGCCACACCGGAAGTCCATCTAGTTCGATTATTTTAACTAAGCAGAGTGTAGTGAAATTAATAGCATAATTGTAGGCTTAAATAAGGTGTGCTGATGTATCTATTTCTTAAATGCCTGATATCATATCATTATGCAATGTCAACCCGTGCACGCACGTGTCAAAGTCTTGTACCTTTTAAAAGTTCACTGCTCACATGATCAGTATCATTATTATCAGTTTTAATTCATCATTTGATAAGCACAAAAATTAAGCAATTCCACCTACATTGAAAAACTATATTTTGTGTGAAAGGTTTTGTAGTGTAAGATTATAAAAATTAAAAAATTGTTAAGAAAGTGTTTGCGCTGATCTGATCATGTTATCTCTTTATAATTACGATGATATTCCTAAGATAATAGTTTTAGATTTATTTGTTCAAATAAAATGAAAAAGAATTTAAGATTAATTGATAACGACGTCGAAGTTCTTAACGGTTACCTGATTACCATAGCTCGTACAAAGCCCTGTCGAGGAATCCCATATATGCATTTAATCAAAATTCATTATGGAGTAAAAAAAAGATTAAAATATAGTTACTGTATCAACCACCCTTCCGTACCTGAAATCTTTGCAACCTATAATTTTAGTGAAAAACATTTAGATCATAATAGAATGCATGACCTCATATTGAAAACGTGCAAGACTCAGGGAGGAAAAAAAATTCTCCATATTTGTTAACTTATCAAGATAGCTTTTAAGGGCATCTATGTTTCCAAAGACAAACTGCAGATGGCTTTAGACTGTCCCAAGATATTGCTTCCATTATGTTTTAATGATCTTTAATTAGATATAAACATACCTGCCAATGAAGTACAATTCAAATCGATTTCTTTATCGATACATCATCTGTTTTACCCGGTGAATTTCACAGGAACAAAAAAAAATCGTATGGAGATTCAAATTAGGAATTGTTTTTCTTTTCTTTTTTTTTACTCGGGACACCCTGCACATTGTTTTTACCTTTATATCACGGGTACTTTCAAATCTTTTGTAATGCAAAACCCCCATAGACTTTCTATTTTTGGTTGTGTATTGAAACCTGAAGCGGTGGGGGAGGGAGGGAGGGTTCAAAACAAATAATCTGGCCTGTAATGTACATGTAGTTTTGGCGCAAAAGTATCTATGATGACCAAGTTAATTTACAAAAAGTGGTGAAAACGGAAACTTGGGACAGAGTAAAGTATATATTTGAAACAACCCCAACCCCTTCCCCAGGGACAAAACCCCCCCCCCCCACCCCCCTGAGGATTTATACAAAATATGGTAATTTACCTTCTTATTTCATTTTTCATGTTTCAGCTTTTCAGTATTCAACCTTTGTAATGATGACATTGTCTGGCTTTTTCCAAATATAATTGTGTATGTACCGCACATCAGTTGTGTTGGCTGGCCAACTGCTATTTTTCTATTAACAAGTCTAGTTCTTTATTTAAAAACTTCAAACACTAATTAATTGTTTTGTTTGATACACTAAAAATACTTTTTTTTTTGAAAATTCAAATCTTATTTACATTATTTACTTTACAATGGTCGATTATGAAAAATGAAAAAAGTCGATAACGAACAATGTTCTAAATCAAAAGTCCAAAGGAAAAATACAAAACAGGGGCAGAGCAAACACGAACCTCTACAAAAATAACAGTTCGGATCGGGTGCCATGGAGGGGTAAGCATCCCCCGCTGACCGGTCACACCCGCCGTGCGTGTGAAAAATCACGGAAAGATAACTACATTTACTTCCCCCTTCCTAAAAGAAATGTTGCCCAAAGTTTCGAAATAACATAACTTTAATAGCTTTATCCTTTTTTTTCAAAATATGTACTAATTTCGTTTTTGAAATTTAAGATCAAAATAAAACGATAAGACGTAAACACTCCCCAATCAGAACCCTGTTTAAGGTGTCATGGAATTTAATTTCATTGACAAAAAGACACAGACCAGGTACATGTAGTTTGTAGGTGGTGCTTATATTATTTGTCTTTAAGTATACTGCATTGAAATTCATATTATTGTTTTGTGCAAACAAAGTCAATTACCTACAAAAATTTATTTGAAGCAAATAATTAAATGCTTAAACAAACTAAACAGTGGTACATACCATACACTTTTGTGGAATCCTTCATTAAAAAATTTGATCCTACATCATCAGTGCCTTCATATATGTAAATAGTGTATGTGGTATTTCCAGGGGATGGATCTGGTAAAGTCCAAGCCAATGTTAATGACGAAGATTGTACATTGCTTGCAGTAATCTGTCGAGGCTGCAGAGGAACTAAATAGAAATGAAACTGTAAAAAACTATTGTTCACAGTTATCCACAGTTCATCAGAAGGGAAACTAAAATGTTGTTTGAAAAAGTATTTCAGATATTTGTTTGTGACAGATTAGGTTAAACATGTCAGATATTTTATAAAAGTTATATACGAAATACTTTAAGAAATAAAAAAATAGTTTTTGGCACTTGCTGTTAGATTAGTGCATGAATTTGAACTGAATGTATTTCAAAATTAGAAGATTTAAATCGTAAAGTTGTACCTTCTTCATCAGTCCAGACTGTTTTGTTCACAGGATGTCCTTCACCCTTTCCATTAATAGCCACTACCTTCACCAGATAATGGGTGCATGGATCCAGACCATCCGCTGTGTATGACACATCATAATTGGTAATGTTGGGGACAGTATAATTTATGGGTGGTGGACAGCCATCTGTGCTCTTCAATGAAAAATAATGTATCAAACAAACTGATTTTATTATTACGCTATCTTTATATCTAAATTGTTTTTGAACTGCTTCCATTAATTATTGACGATATTTAAAATGAAAACAAATATTGAGGTTTTGACTGAGTTAAAATATCCAAAATAATAAAAACAAGTAATCACAATATAATGCTACATGTACTTGATCGAGGTGACAATATACTGTAGTAATTTACCCTAAAACAAATATCAAACATGTTAGAAATGATCAAGAAACTTTGTTGCACACGTTAAAAAATGATAAAGGATAAAGCGTATTTTCATTAATTGACTCTTCATTGTTCAAATCCAATTCAATGTTATTCAAGCATGAAACAAAAAATTGAAGTGCATTACTGCCAATTATTATTATTGTTTTACTAAGTACGCAAGTGTAACATTAATAACATAACAGGCTGTTTACGTTTTAAAATATCAATTTTACATTTATCAATTGAGCATTGCAGAGAGAAGGAAGAAATTTTTAGAGCACAATAATTTTTCTCGCAAAATTTTAACGAAATAAAGAGAGGAAAAGAAGGTGCAATGTTGAATTTTAAATGGTAAACATGCATTTTTGAAAGATTTATACGAATTCAAGATCGGGGATATTGCGATTGCGATTTCGGTCTACATTGTCGAATAAAGAACAGACATTAACGGAACGAATGTTTTGTTATTTGACAAATTGCAAATGTAAAATTTTCAGTGACGCTTTATTATAATGTTAAACCATAACCTTATCTTACATGAATGATGAACCATTTTAGGAAGATAATGAGTTGTTATTTAGAAATACTAAGTTGTAAGTAGAAGTACTAACATCATAAAAAAGAATATACTTAGTAATGTTTCTAAACGATACAAACAATGTCAATTAAACATGAGGAATTATAAGATTCTTGAAAGACCCTATATTGTCATATAATATAATATAAGATCCTAATATTGCTGAGTCCCCTAATATTGGTATATTTTAAATGCATAATAATTATCAAAACAAACAGCTTGAAATTAATTGTTATGATTTAATGATAGTTTTATAAACATCAACTTAATTGATAATTAACATTTAAAAAACCCTTCAAATTAGTTACCACAATATCATGAATGTACATAATATATGTACATGCATTCAATACCGTGTGACATTCTGAATCAAAATAATATATTAGCTGCTTAGAATAATTATCAAGAGTTCTAATAGAAAGACTGTAAAACATGGACCTAATTTGTCAAAAAAAGAAAGCTGTTGTTATCTTCCAGCCCAAAACTACTGCTTTATGAAGAAAAAAATCGGATCTTTCGATTTTTCTCCTCTTTTTAATGAGTCAATGACGAAGAAAATGTTAGTCGATGATCCTCGTATTCCAGTTTTTAATGACATTCCTGAAAAAGGACACAAGTGACATAAAAGCTAGTTTGCGGCAATATATATTTGCTATAACCATCTTGTAAACCTCTGAACTTTCTTGCAAATTGGGTTTACGGCTGTTTTTCAAGTCACACCAAACACTTAAAGTTAAACACTAAAGATTCAGTACCAGCTTTAGGGTTTTAATGATTTGTTTTACCATACATATGGAGCAGTGACCAAAGACTAGTATCTGCTGAACACAATTTCCTCCTTCTGAAATAACTATCTTGTAAGCTGCTAAGAAGCCATTGACATTGTCTGGTCTGTTAAATATAATTATAAATCCTCTGCTTCGAATTTCGTCTATGGCCAAGTTTGTTGGAGCTGAGGACACTAAAATTCAAAGTATAAATAACAGATCTGAACATTTTTAACAGTCTACCTTACTCAAATTCACTAAATTTAATTACGTAAGTTCTTTATATTATATAACTGATAAATTTGTAATGCAATTGATTTGGGATGAAATTTATTGAAAGAACTATATATGGTAAGAGTTAAATTTGGCCCCCATAATTCGCCATTTTTTAAGTGTTTCGGGTACAATAAAATGTTTACTAATTTTTTAGAAGAGTTGATACAAAATATATTTTTCATCTATTTATTTGATTTATTTGCACTCACTGGCAGTATATGACGTCAGAAATCACGCCATTTCTATAATTCAATCAAAATCAGCCAAAAATTGACATTTTTCTTATCTATTTACGAATGGGAAATATAGAGCGCATGCTTGAACAAGGACAATTTTTTTGTCACTTATTAGTCTTGGCTAGATACATCTCTGATTATAATATTTTATTTGTTCAAGAATGCGCTCTATGTATATTATGATAAAGGTAGAAATATGGCGTCTGTTAAATATAATTATAAATCCTCTGCTTCGAATTTCGTCTATGGCCAAGTTTGTTGGAGCTGAGGACACTAAAATTCAAAGTATAAATAACAGATCTGAACATTTTTAACAGTCTACCTTACTCAAATTCACTAAATTTAATTACGTAAGTTCTTTATATTATTTAACTGATAAATTTGTAATGCAATTGAAAAGAAATTTTCCTCGAATGCATGTGTTTATTTCATTATTTTTTTATCAAGTTGTTTTGGGATGAAATTTATTGAAAGAACTATATATGGTAAGAGTTAAATTTGGCCCCCATAATTCGCCATTTTTTAAGTGTTTCGGGTACAATAAAATGTTTACTAATTTTTTTAGAAGAGTTGATACAAAATATATTTTTCATCTATTTATTTGATTTATTTGCACTCACTGGCAGTATATGACGTCAGAAATCACGCCATTTCTATAATTCAATCAAAATCAGCCAAAAATTGACATTTTTCTTATCTATTTACGAATGGGAAATATAGAGCGCATGCTTGAACAAGGACAATTTTTTTGTCACTTATTAGTCTTGGCTAGATACATCTCTGATTATAATATTTTATTTGTTCAAGAATGCGCTCTATGTATATTATGATAAAGGTAGAAATATGGCTTCTGATCATATCTCAATAGATCATTTGTCAAGTATGCAAGTAATAATGTGATTTTTTTTAAAGAATAACATGTTTTACCGGTTTATAAAACTTTTTAGACCCCAAATTATATTTTGATTTTAATAGATCATTCGACAATGAAGAAAAGTGTAAATGTCAGGTTATTTTCATTTTAAGCATAAATAAATGCAAGTTTTTTAAATTTCATTTTATCTATAGTTTGAAGAGGAATACATGGTCTGATCCAGAAAATTTTCCATTTCCAGGGGGAAGGGGGGGGGGGCAGCAGTTTATATTTGAGTTTGTTTGGAGGTGGGGGTTCAAAGTTTTAAATTTGACAATTTTTTTTATTTAATTTAAAATAAGACTAAGCCATCCTATAGTAATAAACATGAATAGTATAAAACAAAACACACACTAATGTATATATATATGTGTGTGTGTGTGTGTGTGTGTGTGTGTGTGTGCATAGGAATTGTTACAAAACATAGATGATAGATCTATATCTGTGCTCTTAAATTGAATCATATATCATGTACATAGTTTATTGTTTCTTTGTTCAAGGCATTTCAGATGGTATGTAGGTCATGATCCCAAGTGCTTTTCCTAAAATTATCAAATATTATAAAAACCATTGAGATTCCCAGCTTAATCCAATGTTATTAGTCTTCCTTTGGTCATGGCGCATAAGATTATGGCATGTAAGTCATGACCCTAAGGGGTAATTCTGACCCCCTTAGAGTCAGAAATTGTCATTTATCTTTAAATTATTGATGTTTGATGATCCTATCTCTATTTCATCTTTATTATCAAGTCTCCAAAATGAAATGTGAAGACTTTTTGTTTTTGCACAGTTTTTATTACATATATCCTTCTTCTTCTTTTTCTTCTTTTTCTTCTTCCGCGGGTATGATAAGGCAACTCACAGCGATCAAATTCCTCTAATCGATATGACGTCACAATAAGCAGCATGATGTCATATTTTACTCAGAAACATGTCGATTTTAACTTTATCTTTGGTTTATATTATAAAAATTACAGACATAAAATATCACTAGAAACTCTTCTAACTGAATATATCTTCGATTTCTCTCTATTACGTATAATTATCATTGATGACGTCACAAGCATGTTTAAAAGAGAAGATCATGTCGGGAGACAAATTATCGGAATGCAGTGTAAACAATGCCGAAATAAGACTTATTTAATACGGATACCTAAGATTTAGATGAGTGTCAGTTCGAATATAATCAGGATAATACAGGCATGGATATTTTGTTTAATCAGCGAGTGTTGTAAGGTAAGGGGATCGACATTTATATGGCTTGACCGGCCTTTCCTCTGTCAGTGTGTACAAAAAATGGCAAAAGTGTAACACTACCCTGGATATTAGGAAAGATGACTTTGGTAAATATCAACGGTATATGACCTTAACTACATGAAAAGTGCTGCTAGAATCCTGTGCTTTGTTGTTTTAAACGAAAAATACGTAGTATTTTCAATGAAATTTTAGAAGTTGAGAGGGTTTCCGATAAATATTTACAATATTTATTTTTTGCGATGTACAATAGGATTCTAGCAGTAATACTAATAAACATGAACTAATTTCCAATCGAATTATTGTAGAAAACATACAAATGAACTTCGGGGTAGTGTTACACTTTTTGATTTTTTGTTAAGGTAAAAAAGTGATCTATTTTTAACTGTCACGTGATACCATGGCACGGCAGCTTCAAAGATTGAGTCGATTCCGAAGTAGAAAAATAATACCTTGGTGAACTCTTTCACTTGGTATTAATATCCAGCGCTGTTTTCATAAAAATAAACATTATTTAAATTGATCATAATTTTGACGGTCATTAAACTATGAGTTGCCTTAACCTACCCGCGTCCCCACTCTGAACTTGTTTCTCAGAGATGGCTGAACAGAATTGTACAAAACTCTAAGATACAATAGGCCTGCATTTCTAGTTGTGCATCCTAGTTTGCTTTTTCTCATTTGAGGATATTTTTTTGGGGGGGGGGGGTCAAAAGTGTGTGGGGTCTAACATTGAACCTTATGGGAAGAATCATAGACTGAATATAAATGGTAACTTGAAAACGGACAAAGATAATAATATTGGGTTTTCATTATCATATATGTGTTACTGATAATATATAGAGTTTACATTGTATAAGATCTGACCCCCCGGAATTGGAAATTACCATATATCTCAGAAACTGTTATAATCATCACCCCTAAACTATATATATTCTTGTTCCTTATATCAAGGGGCATCAAATGTTATGTAGGTCATGGGCCCTGTGGGTGGTCCTGACCCCCCTCGAACATCAAGTCCCTTAATATCTTCAAAACTGTTGAGATCACCACCCTTAAACCATAGATACTCTTGTTCCTTGTGTCAAGGGGCATCAAACGATATGTAGGTCATGAGCCCCGGGGGTGGTCGTGACCCCCCTCGAACAGGAAGTACATAGATATCTTTAAAACGGTTGAGATCCCCACCTCTTAACCATAAATATTCTTGATCCTTAAAGGGCATCAAACAGTATGTAGGTAATGGACCGCAAGGTTAAATTTAATTTTTCAAAACCGTAATGCACATCTATGGAACAGTCCCTATCATATCCAAAGATATGATGTGTCTATCCATTGAATCATAAGAGGAAATCTATGGGGTTTTTTGCGATAAACTTCAATTTTCTGCTACATTTTGACTCCCTGGATAAAATTTAAAATTTTTAAACCTTATTGCACATCCATAGGACAGCCGTAATTATATCCCAAGAGATGACGTAGCTACTCCAAAAGTTATAAAATGAGTTTGAAAACCATACTTTTTTATTGCAAAAAAAAAAACCGTCACTTTTTGCTGCCCACTGATCCCCTTAATAAAAAAAATCTGGAACCTGATCGCACTTCAGTATGACACCCTCTATCATATTCTAGAAGATCCTTTGGCTACTGCCAAAAAATGAAGTTTTTGAAAACAGGTTTTTTTTTGGTAAAAAAAAAAGCAAGTCATTTTTCAGCCATTTAATGACCATTTAAGGACAAAACTGAAATTTCCAAAACCTTATTGCACATCTATAGTATACAATTGAACATATTCCAAGAGATATTTTGTCTACTGTTGAAAATGTAGGAGGAGTTCGAGAAAGAAGTTTTTTGTGAAAAAAAGTCATTTTTTACCAATGATTTGTCCCCCAGGACTACCAGAGAATTTTTGAAACCTCTTAACAAAACAACATGACATTTGCTGCATTTCTTCTAAAATTAGGCTTAAATTAAAGTTCAGCAAACGTTACACTTACACGAGTAAAAAAAACTCATCACTTTGACGTCATTATGACTTCATAGGTGAGGTAATCTCAAGTTAGCATCAAAATTGAGCAAAATATGAACTGAGGGCTTCTCATTATAGAGTCATATAACTTTATTATTTACAAACCAATACCTACTTGTAATACCTTGATGGATAGGGAGATTCCTATACCTTTCTATTTTACCCTTTTCGTAGTATTTGAAAACCATTCCTTTTTGTAACAAATGAAAAATTCATGATTTGTGCGACTAGAATTTTTTTATAGGAATATGAACAAAATAAATTTGGAAAAATATTGAATGCTTATGTTTTACATGTATTTTAATCCTTGCGATAAAAGTTTCCTCAATATATGCTATTTGGAGAACATCAAGTGCCAGTGGACTAGATGTTGTTTAGGTAAATCTTGACTAGACTGTATCTTCAGATTTCATGCATGTGTATCAAATGTGTATCAAAATCCATAATTATTTATTGAATTTTTCCAAATTTGGAATCATGGTTCTGTATAGTGTCAAGAGTGAATATATAAGCTTAGAATTGTAAATAACCACAATGACTGTTTTATGTTGGGTATATCCTTCTAACTATTTTTAGAATCGGTAGGACAACAAAGTAGTGCCTTTAAGCAAAATAGTTCCTATACTTGCAGAGTGTATATACATTTTTTGGGACATTTTAAATTAAAATTCTTGACACATGTCAGAAAAGAGGATTTGCAATTTTAAAAGCAAGTGTCAAAATTGAATTATCATTTAAAGAAAATTGAAATTGTTTGATGTACACCCTTTTCCAAAACTGTGAAATTCCCTACTTTTACTTTCATTTTCAGAGTTTTTTAATGCATACGCATTTTGCCGGAAAACGAATCTGACTTCACAGCACAAAATTTTAACAGGAAAGAGAAATTTGATGAGCTTTCATTCAAAAGGTCCCCTTTTGCTGAGCGAAAATTAGGGCTGGGGCTATGAACCCTTATGTTAACATTACCGCCTATTGAAAATGCATTTGTGGACTATACCCATATTCAAGATTTTTAAAACACCCCATCCTATTTCATTCGCTTTAACAAATTTTTAAAGCCCTTCATTCAATATGTTTTAGCTGAATTTTGAAAAATGAATCAAGAGAATTTCCTTATCATGCCTTTATTCCTTTACTTGAACATACATGTACTAATGCTATAAAGCTCTTCACTAATATGCTTTGGCTGAATTTTGACCAATGCTTTTGAAGAAGTTGAAAACGTAAAAAAGAACAAAACACTTTTAACAAGCAAATTGATGACAAACAATGGGTAATCAAAGAATTAAACCGTCAGTTTAGAAATTAAGCAGATATGTTAAAAAAATGTATATAAACACATACTTGCATAACACAATTGCTCCTTATGGTAGTAATTGCTCACACAGAGACATTTTTTGTTGCTACATTCAAGATGTATGGAGGAATTACACGAAACTGTGTTGGTACAATTGTCATTAAACTCTAGAGCTACAAAACACAAGTCATTATTTTTAGTTTTTCTCAACATATACATGGATATATAAATACATGTACACAAATAAACTGCATAAAATTTTCATTTTTCAGAGAGTTGTTCCATTTACCTTTCACATTCAGTGACACCTGGTTACTAGTTTTGGTAGTTCCTGCAGCATTGCTGACTTGGACTCTGTAATTACCAGAATCTGTGAATTCTACATTTTTTATCATTAATGTGACTGTACCAGAACCTGAATCTGTTTGTGTGTACTTATCCAGGTTTATATCTAAGTCTGATGCAGATCCCCCTGACACCTTCTGCCATTTGATATTAGTTACAGTTGCAGGTGATTCAATCGTTGCTGTTAAGGTCACATCTTCTCCATACTTCACACTGATTGATGGTGGTGTTAAGGTGACCGAGATAGAACCTGTTGAAATTGATCAAGTGTCCACACATATACAATCATTGACAGTAGAATATTAAATTAATAAATGTTGTACTTTGTATGAATAAAAAGGTATCAGAAATGATTTTTTTTTCTGAAATGACTACTATTTTCATAGTCCATATGCACAAGGCACAATAGAAAGCATTTTACTCTTTAGGCATAATAATACATGTGACATATCACTTAAAAATATTTGTTGTGTAATTACATTGCCTTTACATCTTATAATATAGTCTTCAATATATATTAAATAATTAAAAAGTTAAATTTATTCACATTAATCTATAACTGAGCAGCATATAATTCCATGCACAATGAAATTAAAATAAACTTTAGATTAGATATTTTAATGGTCAATCTAATAATAAATGTTGAAGTATTTCTCTTTCAAATCAAGTGCAATTTCAACTGCCCCCCCCTTTTTCTTTATCCAAAACCCCTTTCATAAAAAAGATTAAAACTGAAAACTCAATGCAAAAATGTGTAATATTTTTATAGGAAAAATATATCTTTTATCAACTTTCATACCTGCATTAAAATAAATGTGTCAATTTAATTAAAACAAACTGAAAAGGAGTCATTATTCCAAACATGTATACCGAAATAGAAAATTTCATACAAACCGTCTACCACATTTAATGTGATGGATTCACTTTGGTTGAAGCCAACTCTATTTGTGACTACAAATTTAAAAGATGTTCCATCAATGAGGTCTACTTTTGTAATCACAAGTTTAGGAGTGGGACTTGCGAGGGAGCTCCCTGCATATCGTCCATCTGTGATATCAATATCTGTGAACTCTGCTCCAATCTGTTTCTGCCACTTGTTTTCTGTATGTAGTTTTGATGTGAAGGATCCAGTAATTGTGATGCTGCTTCCAATATATATTGGAATAACAGATTGTGATGTTGATATATGCACATCAGATGGAGGAGCTTGATAGGGCAAAAAAAGTTACAGCACTATAACTTAAGTTACATGTAAAAAACTTCTTGTTGTTTGAATTAAATATGACTGATTATCACATTAAGGAATATCATTTTCTATGCAAAGAGAAAAATATTTTAATGCAATGGAGGGAATAGACTCATTTTTAGATTTGCTTCTTATTGTGCTTAACAACAACTTGGCATAATTGGTTTATACTATAATGTTAACATCAAATCTACAAGTATTTTTTGGAACACAATAACTAGCTAAAATATAATCCTCTATGTCAGGCTATATGAATAATCTTTTAGATGATCATACCCAGAGTTACAGATTGTAAACTATTGGTAGATCCAACAAGATTTGTTGCCACACATCGATATTCGCCAGCATCTGTAGGTCCTATGCTATTAATGGTTAGTGACTGAGTGTTCAAATTTCCACCGGAGTACTTGTTGCTTTCTGAGGAACTTAGATTTGCACCTTTGAACAACCAGTATACAGCTGTTAATGCAGGAGAACCTTGTGAGACACTGGAAGTACAGTCGATGGTTACAGTGGTGTCCGTCTCTGTTATTGTCCCAGGTACCGTTACAGTTGGCTTCACTAAATTTGAAAGAAATTGACAATACACTGTCAGACTATATACTATCTATAGCTGAGAAATGAAATTTTTCAAAACCTTCATCCTGCATTCTCTCCTTGTTTAAGACATGCATACAATGTATAATGACTTGCTAGTGCACATCACATTGGACAAAATATTTGTTTAAATATGATACATGTACATAACAAAAAAATTAATAATATATGTTTAATATTTAAGTGTGATGCAAAAAAAACAAACTTTAATATAATTAAAACTTAAATTCTTTTCTGATCTTTTAACTATATGAATGAATACCACGCAGTTCATCCATATAGTGGATGATATAGCATGTATAGCTTTATTGTTCTATTCATGCAAAATTGTACCTCCAGTCACAGTTAGTGTCACAGGAGTACTCCAGCCACTGATGATTCCTGCAGAGTTGTTGACTTGGACTCTGTAACTACCGCCATCATTAGTTACGAGATTAGTTATGGTCAATGTGATCTTGTTAGATTCTACATTAGACTGTGTGTACTTTTCTTGGGTTATATCAATATTCATTTCTTCTTTCTGCCAGATGACAGTGTCCACAGGTACTGCTGATGTAATTGTAGCTGTTAGAACCACACTCGATCCATAAAATATACTGTTAGAGTCTGCTTGTAAGGTGACTGAGATGGAATCTGTTAAAACAGATGAATAAATGATCACATAATTTGTGCAGCCTGATTTATGTGACATCATTATAAAAGGTCATTTTTTTATATTACCTATAATATAGTTGTTTTTCAAGATGACTGACCCAAATTTTAAAAATTGAAAAAAAAAAAATTGTTTGTGCTGTCAAGTGAATGAATTAATCCAAACCATCCTATCCACTAGAAAAACAATATAATACAATATAACATTAGTTTAAAACAATTTTTTTAAAGAGGGAATTTAAATTGTATATCTTATCAATTTTTTGGGGTTTGGATGCACGTCTGTGGTTGTAATCTTCATGATATTAATTCATTATGCTAGTATTTCTTTCATAAAACATCCACTGTTCTTCGTTCGAGTCAATTCAAACTAACGAGCATTCGCAACTTTGTGTATGTCAACAAACGTAATTATTCAAGTCTTCTGATCAGTATTGTCATTTCATTATGTGATTAAGCTCAATAAAAAAATATATAGAGATAGAAAAATATTTCAAAGTTTATTTCAGTGAGAATTTACATTAAAACAGTTAGATTTATCTCTGAAATGAATGAAATCTCTAAATTTTTATGTTTTTATTTATGGTTATTTTAAATTTTTTTTAATTAAAAATCTTTGTTTGAATTATTAGAATATATGATGGCTAATTCAATATAAATTCAGAAAAAATAAAGAATGATAAAATATTGATACATGTACATGTACCAGTACTCTTGTTTAATGTAACGGTAAACAAGTATACTAATACTTAATAACGTCACAGAATTAAAATTTCTGTTTGATGATTTCTGTTGTTTTAGTGTAGGAAATGATACCTTATAGAATATTGAACTTGATTTTAACACATAGACATGTATGGATCAATTTATTACAGTTCCAGCAGTACCTGGTCTTGTAATACCAAGTGAAAGTAACTTTGCTCATGATAACTTCCAAATGAAATGGGCTGCGCCTGTCAACACAGTGGTCACCAAATATGAAGTAACACTGAATGGCACTAGATATAGTACAATGAGTAATGAAACATTGTATCAATTCACTGGGAAAATTTTCGTACCTGGAGAGTCGAACATCATTAGCATTGTAACAGTGAGTGGTACAACGTCAGATATTTTCAAGAAAAGCTCAGAGCATACATAATGGATTAGAACCACACCAACCAATAAGAGGAATACTAATTGTATTGATAAAATGTAGTACCTAAATCAATGCAAAAATGTGTTTTGTGAAACCAACTCATTTGTTCATTACATTTCTCTAAGTTTGACTATTAAAAACAAAGTAAGAAATTAAGAATAATAATGCAAGTTTACTAGTTTTTTTTATGCCCCTCCCCCCCTTTGGAAGAATACCTAGGTCGGGTTCGATTTTGGGTCCGATCGAGCAATTTTTTCATAGAGTTATACCCAAATGATTAAGAGATATTCCAATTGTTTGCAGTTTCCTTTCATCTTCTTCGCAGAGGTCTTCAATGAAGGGGGCATTAGTGTTTCACAAACGTCTCTTGTTAAAATAGAATTGTATATTATTGTTTTATAAGTGTTTGTGGATTTTTTGTGCATTAGTTTAGTTTTTGAGATCCACAAGAATGTAGTGAAATACAATATCTAGTATATGTAATATATAAAGAGGATATCTATATTGTGTGGGTTTAATTTACTTGATCCAACGAGTTGAAATGGTGTATATATTCGTGTATATAGGCTTGCCGAGGAAATATAACCATTTCAACGAGTTGGATAAAGCAAATATAAAATCGCTCATCCATAGATGTTCTGTTTATCTCATGCATTTTGTTTTAGATTATGAAGCTTTTGAGACAGCCCCTTATATGACCCGAATTCCTTTTTTTTTTTTTTTTTTTAGACTAAACGATGATACTACGCTGTGTTATGCGGTTTTTGTGACATTGCGCAATACAATTTAGTAAGTCATTTCAGAGATAAATCTAACCAATAAAATGTAAATTCTCGCTGAAATAAACTTTGAAATAATTGTCTATCTCTATAATATTTTTCATTGAGCTTAATCAAATAATTGAATGAACAGAACCAAAGCCACCCACTAATTGACAATGTCTACAGAGTCCTCTGGATATCTCTCTTGATATATCATGGACAGCTCCAACTGAACCCAATGGCCTCATTGTTAGGTATCAGATTAATGTCAGTCCAAGAAATCTACAAATCTACACCTCGTTAAATGAAAAACATAAAAATGTTGAGGGCCAATTATCAGGTATAACTTGATAAAAGGGGAAATTTTACTTCAAAAGTATAAAAAAAAAATCTGGTCGACTTAAAACTCTCTCCGATTTCAGGATATTTGTGTAGTTCCAGTGTAACATCCAGAGTATGACAATTAGCAATCAAGTCAATTTTTAAACATTATGTTAGACAATTATTGTAGAATCCTGCAAACTTTATTTGCAAGCATTTTCCTCGCATAAGTAAGTTCACCCATTTTAATCGTCTTTTAAGAGATTGCTTCATGTGCTATAATGAAAATGTTAAATCTTATTTGCACTTTTAAAAAATATAATTTTGACACATTAAGAATATTTTTTTTTTTGACAAACAGATTGATTCTTGAACATAATGATCTTTAAAATTTCATATCATAGCTAATTTTCTTTTATTTTGTAGAACAAATGTATACCTTTACTGTACGTACAATCAATGATGCTGTTGATAACATCAGTGAACCAAGCCAACCACTAAGCTGTACAACAAAAGCTGGGAGTAAGATTTAAATCTTCTGTAAAGTGGCTTTAGCTTAAAATCATGTAACATGCATCGTCGCCTTTGTGGCTTCCATGAACTTGGACACAATTTCTGTCATGCCCTATATGCTGACCATAGATTGAGGAACTCTTAAGTATCATTTTTTCGACTTCTACTCTACCCTTCAAAATTTTTATCCTCTAACCCCTAGAGGGAACCACGTTCTGTTATATTGGATATAATGAGGGTTTTTTTTTAATTGAGTTCAGGTGTGCCAGAGGCTCAATGAAACCTTTTAAGATCAATCTGTTTTTGAATTCCTTCATTATTGGTGTCTGAATTTTTTCACATGTTGAATTTTGAAATTTCTACATGCCATTTTCCCTTTGAATTTGTAACTGTATCCGAATGTTTGCTGTGATTACCTACAATATCTTATTTTTAGCATTGTACATTTCCCCAAAGCAATATGATTTACATTCATAATTAATATACACAAAATGTCCTTGTCCTAAGATGCTAGGGATGGGTGGAAATATCACTCTTTAAGTAGGTAACAAATTTATGATTGGGTTCTCTGAATTATGTTGAAAGATAGCTCCTGCACATTTTTAAGAACGGCAAAGATCTTCGACAAAGGATTCTTTAAATTTATTCTGTATAATTATATGAAATTTTGAAATACTAGTAGGTTTGTTTCTTTAAAAATTATTAAACGTTAGAAACTGCAATGTACATATCATTACATGTACATATTCAAAAACAAGTGATAAATTGTACCTCTTTTATTCACAGTTTAATGTGACCTATATTACACTTTTTTATATCGATATTTTTGTCGAAATCGAATATAATTCCACCTTGTCCAAATCTCAGATTAAAGAATGAATAAAATTAAGGGTATCGACATTTAGTTATTTTTTTTTTATCACAGTACGTCACAAGAAGGCAATTCTATCTTCAGTGAAATTGTTTATATGACCAATTTGGGTAATAAATGTCCATGTATCTCTGTATTGCAACAGGAATAGCTTCAGACTACTAACCTGATAGTGTTTAGTTTGAATACAGCAACTAGCTATAGGTTCTTTTAGCGTTTTTTAAAAGTGATGAATTTTTATGATGATGTGTGAGTCGCCACGACAAAACCAGGCTGTTGAGTTTACGTCATAATCGAGAAAACGGCGCTGAAACAAAACGTCAATCACGTCGCGTTTTTTTTTTAATAAAGAAAAAAGAATGACACATTTCCCATAATCATTTTGTACATTTTTAAAATGATTTCTATACAGAACTATGTCGATTTTAATCAATAAATTAATTATGAATAAAATAAAGTCAATATTAAATCTGTGTTACACGAAGAAATTCAATTTTACGACAAGAGTTATGTAACTATAATTGATATATATACTGTGTATCGATTGATAGTGAAAGCCAAGTTGTAACGTTACAAGTATTTCGGGTTTTTCCATGGTCCTTGACAAAATTAATGCTCAGTAGTCAAATTCCATCATAATTTAAGATTTCGGCGAAAAACATCGTGTAAAACAGTTAGGTTTATACGATATAAGAGAAACAATTTTATACGCGAATGACATCCCGTATTAGTTATCGGACGTAGTAAAAACGAAAGTATAACCATTTCAAACAATCGGCGGGAAGTCCCACAGATCGCAGACGAACATTGACAGCTACGCTGAAGTATAGAAGAATGATAAAATATTTATTATGAGCCAGTCAAGCAGAGTGTTCGACGAGATAATTTGTCACCAAGATGAACCTTTTATCGATGAAATCACATCTTTGAATGATTTATACTTCGGCAATCATACCGAGTGTGTGCCATTGTCATCGTCCGAAGACGAGGAAGAGGACAGTGAGACTACAGACATCAGTGTCCGTAATTATACAGATTCTACATATAATTCAGATTATCAACACGAATTCGAATACAGAACTGTCGACTTAGACGAAGTTAAATTTGTCGGTGTATTCAAAACAAAAACATGCGGTTGCAGTACATTGTATGGTTCCCCATGTAGTACAAAAATCGAATTCGACCACATGCTAGAATACAGACACCAGTGTCAGGAAATGTCAAGTGGGGAATTAGATCTAACAGTGAAAGTTCAACTTGCTGCAAACAGGAAATCTAGTACATACTGGCCCCAGTCTACAGGTAAAAAGCAAAAACAAAAGAGGGATAAAGAGTATCACAAAAGTACTATTTTGCTGGTCAGCAAGTATGTCGAGATACTTTTCTTTTTTGCCATGGCATAGAGAAATTCAAGCTTAACAGCCTAGCTGCATCGCTGGATAAAGATTGCCTAAACCTAGGATTCATGGAAACACTGGGAAAACCCCTAAACATGCAATCAGCCTTACAGATGTTCAGCGTATATCTCAGTTCTTGAAAGAATATACATTTAAGAACGGACTCCCACTGCCAGGCAGACAGCCAAACTACTCAACCCGTGGTGACAAAGTCCTGTTCTTGCTTCCCTCTGACAAGACAAAGTCTGATATTTGGGAACTTTATAACCAAGCATATGCAGCGACAATGCTTAATTATAGGTATGTGTGATTCTGTTTTAATAAAATTGTTAAAGTTATTTGAGGTTCTCGTGCTGAACAAAAACCAAATAATGTAGTGCATATTTTGTGGGTCTGATGAGCATTTTAAAGTGTGTTATAATACATGATGCACATGATGTCTTAAAACGAATTAACATTCCTAATAATTACTGGTACTAATGATATACATATTTGATTAATAGTATACATGTCCAGAAAGTTTTGTATTTATGAGAACATGAAATTGAAAACTTTATGGTAGTCTTCAAAACTATGCATAATTAGGTTTGTTTTAAATGACAGACAAGTGAACTTATCTGAGTTCAAGAAAGTTTGGTTCGAACAAACACCACACATCCTGATTATTATGCCAGCTACTGATCTGTGTCAGGGATATGTTCATAACATCAGTAATGCATGGAACCTGTCAGAAGAGGAAAAGAAAACCATGCTGGATGAGTACACGTGTCACCTGGACAAAGCCAAGTAACAGAGAGAATACTACAGAGAAATGTGTCTACTGTCCAAAGATCTGTTTCAAACACATGACTTAAATCAAAGTGAAAGAGGTGTGTACTTATAAGTTTCATCTTGATTCTTTCATCACATACACCATTTAATTGTGTTTGGTATAGGTAAATAAATGTTTCCATGAATTGGTTCCATGCATAGTCAAAATAATATTATTTATTACTCACTCCTGATTGATGATGATAGTCTATACCAAGTAATTAATGTGCAATATTCAAGATACCGTAAATAGTCATGGACAGTTGCATGAGAACTAATCGGCAACAGCAATCTTTGTGAGCAATATGTTGCATAAATTCATGCTTGAAATTTGTAAATACACTTCATAAGAATTGGTGAGTGATTTATATAGTTTGAAATAGTACATGTTCATTGTAATAACTATTTTTGAGGCTACATAGTCATTCAAAATTATATTTATTTAAGACAAGTATGTACAATGGACATTACTCAGATGTACAGCTTTGACTTTGCTCAGCCGATTCACTGTCCTCATCATGCACAAGAGGTGGAGCCTCTGTTCTTCAAAACCCCCAGAAAGTTCCAAGCCTTTGGCGTGTGTGCAGAGGGAGCAGGTGCATGTTTTATCATAAACAATCGTTTTGCAATCTAATCAAGCTTAATCAAGTCTAATTTGTAAATTTCTTTTATTTGGTTGTAAAATCATATTGAAAAGAATATGCGAGTAAATCAGTATTTCCCTATAGATGAGAAAGTATTCTATCTGGTGGATGAGGCTGAGGAGGTAGGCAAGGGAGCCAATACGGTGGTGAGCCTATAACATCACTTCTTTGAGCATTGGGGGTATGGAGACAAGGATGCTGTGTTGCAGATGGACAATTGTGCCGGACAAAACAAAAACAACACAATAATTTTTTTTTAAAATTAGTTACGACGGTAACGGTATACAAAAAGAAAATGAAAAACTCCTTATTAGCAAGTTTTTTCTCCTTATGACATATCTTTTATGGGTTAAGTCATTGTGCATTTCTTTCAAAATTAGGCTTAAATAAAAGTTCAGCAAATGTTACACTTACACGAGTAAAAAAAACTCATCACTATGACGTCATTATGACGTCATAGGTGAGGTAATCTCAAGCTAGCATCAAAATTGAGCAAAATATGAACTGAGGGCTTCTCATTATAGAGTTATATAACTTTATTATTTACAAATCAATACCTACATGTAATACCTTGATGGATAGGGAGATTCCTATACTTTTCTACTTACCTTTTTTGTGGTATTTGAAAACCATTCCTTTTTGTAACTAATGAAATTTCATGATTTGTGCAACTAAAATTTGAGTGCCAATGGACTAGATGTTGTTTAGGTAAATCTTGACTGGACTGTTTCTTCAGATATCATGCATGTGTATCAAATGTGTATCAAAATTCATAATTATTTATTGAATTTTTCCAAATTTGGAATCATGGTTCTGTATAGTGTCAAGAGTGAATATATAAGCTTAGAATTGTAAATAACCGCAATGACTGTTTTATATTGGGTATATCTCTCTAACTATTTTTAGAATCGGTAGGACAACAAAGTAATGCCATTAAGCAAAATAGTTCCTATACTTGCAGAGTGTATATACATTTTTTGGGACATTTTAAATCAAAATGCTTAATACATGTCAGAAAAGAGGATTTGCAATTTTAAAAGCAAGTGTCAAAATTGAATTATCATTTAAAGAAAAGAATTGAAATTGTTTGATGTACACCCTTTCCAAGACTGTGAAATTCCCTACTTTTACTTTCATTTTCAGAGTTTTAAATACGGAAGCATTTTGCCGTTCTGACTTCACAGCACAAAATTTTAACAGGAAAGAGAAATTTGATGAGCTTTCATTCAAAAGGTCCCTTGTTGCTGAGTGAAAATTAGGGCCGGGGCTATGAACACTTATGTTAACATTACCGCCTATTGAAAATTCATTAGTGGACTATACCCACATTCAAGATTTTTAAAAACACCCCATCATATTTCATTCGCTTAAACAAACTTTTAAAGCCCTTCACTCAATATGTTTTAGCTGAATTTTGAAAAATGATTCTAGAGAATTTCCTTATCATGCCTATATTCCTTTACTTAAACATGCTAAAGCTACTAAAGCTCTTCCCTTACATGCATTGGCTGAATTTTTACTTATGCTTCTGAAGAAGTTGAAATCGTAAAAAAAAAACACTTTTAACAAGCAAATTGATGACAAACAATGGGTAATCAAAGAATTAAACCTTAAATTAGAAATATTAAAAAGATGTATATATACACATACCTGCATAACACACTTGCTCCTTATGGTAGTAATTGCTCACACAGAGACATTTTTTGTTGCTACATTCAAGATGTATGGAGGAATTACACGAAACTGTGTTGGTACAATTGTCATTTAACTCTAGAGCTACAAAATACATATCATTATTTTTAGTTTTCTCAACATATACATGAATATATAAATACATGTACACGTATAAACTGTATAAAATTTTCATTTTTTATAGAGTTGTTCCATTTACCTTTCACATTCAGTGACACCTGGTTACTAGTTTTGGTAGTTCCTGCAGCATTGCTGACTTGGACTCTGTAATTACCAGAATCTGTGAATTCTACATTTTTTATCATTAATGTGACTGTACCAGGACCTGAATCTGTTTGTGTGTACTTATCCAGGTTTATATCTAAGTCTGATGCAGATCCCCCTGACACCTTCTGCCATTTGATATTAGTTACAGTTGCAGATGATGCAATCGTTGCTGTTAAGGTCACATCTTCTCCATACTTCACACTGATTGATGGTGATGTTAAGGTGACTGAGATAGAACCTGTTGAAATTGATCTAGTGTCCACACATATACAATCATTGACAGTAGAATATCAAATTAATAAATGTTTTTGTACTTTGTATGGATAAAAAGGTATCAGTGGAAATGATTTTTTTTCTGAAATGACTTAGTCTACTATTTTCATAGTCCATATGCACCAGGCACAATAGAAAGCATTTTACTCTTTAGGCATAATAATACATGTGAAATATCACTTAAAATATTTGTTGTGTAATTACATTGCCTTTACATCTTATAATATAGTCTTCAATACATATTAAATAATTGATAACTTAAATTTATTCACATTAGTCTATAACTGAGCAGCATATAATTCCTATAAAATTGTAACATGCGCAATGAAATTAAAATAAACTTTAGATTAGATATTTTAATGATCTATTAAATAATAAATGTTGAAGTATTTCTCTTTCAAATCAAGTGCAATTTCAAATGCAGTTTTTTTTTTATCCAAACCCCTTTCATAAAGAAGATTAAAACTGAAAACAGTGAATGCAACAATGTGTAATATTTTAACAAGGAGAAATATATTTTTTATCAACTTTCATATCTGCATTAAAATAAATATGTCAATTTAATTAAAACAAACTGAAAAGGACTCATTATTCCATACATGTATACCGAAGTAGAAAATCTCATACAAACCGTCTACCACATTTAATGTGATGGATTCACTTTGGTTGAAGCCAACTCTGTTGGTGACCACAAGTCTAAAAGATGTTCGATCAATGAGGTCTACTTTTGTAATCACAAGTTTAGGAGTGGGACTTGCGAGGGAGCTCCCTGCGTATCGTTCATCTGTGATATCAATATCTGTGAGCTCTGCTCCAATCAGTTTCTGCCACTTGTTTTCTGTACGTAGATTTGATGTGAAGGATCCAGTAATTGTGATGCTGCTTCCAATATATATTGGATCAACAAATTGTGAAGTTGATATATGCACATCAGATGGAGGAGCTTGATAGGACAAAAAGAAGTTACAGCACTATAACTTAAGTTATATGTAAATAATTATAACTTCTTATTGTTTGAATTAAATATGACTGATTATCACATTTAGGAATATCATTTTCTATGCAAAGAGAAAAATATTTTAATGCAATGGAGGGAATAGACTCATTTTTAGATTTGCTTCTTATTGTGCTTAACAACAACTTGGCATAATTGGTTTATACTATAATGTTAACATCAAATCTACAAGTACTTTTTGGAACACAATAACTAGCTAAAATATAATCCTCTATCTCTATGTCAGGCTATATGAATAATCTTTAAGATGATCATACCCAGAGTTACAGATTGTAAACTATTGGTAGATCCAACAAAATTTGTTGCCACACATCGATATTCTCCAGCATCTGTAGGTCCTATGCTATTAATGGTTAGTGACTTAGTGTTCAAATTTCCACCGGAGTACTTGTTGCTTTGTGAAGAAGTTAGATTTGCACCGTTTAACAACCAGTATACAGCTGTTAATGCAGGAGAACCTTGTGAGACACTGGCAGTACAGTCGATGGTAACAGTGGTGTCCGTCTCTGTTATTTTCCCAGGTACCGTTACAGTTGGCACCACTAAAATTGAAAGAAATTAACAATACTATTTATAGCCGACAAATGAAATTTTTTCTAATCTTCATCCTGCATTCTCTCCGTGTTTAAGACATGCATACAATGTATAATGACTTCAAATTATTAGTGCACATCACATTGAACAAAATATTTAAATATTATACATGAACATAACAAAAAAACTAATAATATATGTGTAATATTTAAGTGTGATGCAAAAAAACGTATTTAGAATTAAAACTTAGCAACTGCTCTGATCTTTTAGCTATATGAATGCATACCATGCAGTTCATCCATATAGTGGATGATATAGCATGTATAGCTTTATTGTTCTATTCATGCAAAACTGTACCTCCAGTCACAGTTAATGTCACAGGAGTACTCCAGCTACTGGTGATTCCTGCAAAGTTGTTGACTTGGACTCTGTAACTACCGCCATCATTAGTTACAAGATACATGATGGTCAATGTGATCTTGTTAGATACTACATTAGACTGTGTGTACTTTTCTTGGTTTATATCAATATTCATTTCTTCTTTCTGCCATTTGACAGTGTCCACAGGTACTGCTGATGTAATTGTAGCTGTAAGAACCACACTTGATCCATAAACTATACTGGTAGAGTCTGCTTGTAAAGTGACTGAGATGGAATCTGTTAAAACAAATGAATAAATGATCACATATTTTGTGATGTATGATGTAATGTGACAGCATTATAAAAGGTAATTTTTTATATTACCTATAATATAGTTGTTTTTCAAGATGACTGACCCAAATTTTTAAAAATTGAAAAAAATAAAACATTGTTTGTGCTGTCAAGTGAATGAATTAATCCACACCATCATATCTACTAGAAAATCAATGTAATACAATTGTTTTACACAATTTTAACAAAGAGGGAATTTAAATTGGATATCTTATCAAATTTTTTAGGATGTTGGATGCAAGTCTGTGGTTGGGGTGCGTGTTTTAACCCAAAGGAACCCCAAGGATACCCCTAGGAACTCCAATGATAAATATTAATAACTACAGTACAGGCAACGCGGATCCCGTATTGGCCTGCGTTACCGTCACGGTATTTTTATCGTTCCCGCGATACACCATCGCGGTTTTTGACCGTGGTATGGATTGCGACCGTGATGACACCGCGACGGTGTGGTTTACCGTTATTTCTGCTGCTGCTGCTTGTTGTTTTTATTTTACCTGTACTGTACATTACAGGCAATGCGGGTCGCGTAAATCCACGTCAAATATGCGACTTGTGATTTAAGCATAACAGCTGCACTGTAAATAAATTGCGGTTAATATTAATATTAAATTAATAAATTATATTTATGAAATAGAATTTCATGAAATTGGAAACTACATTCGAATTCCAACATAACATGATTTTTACGCTGTTAAATTTTGTGATGTGTAAATAAGAACACATACATGTATCTTTGTATTTGACGTGCTTATTTCAGTTATTATTTCTATTAGTTGTTAATCCTGTTTTTATAAAGATCTTAAAATTAAATATTTTCATTAGATGAACCAGAGACATAAATAACATTTATTGTTATTTATGTCTCTGGATGAACTTGTATCAATGCAGAGCAATTTCATCTTCTCATTTTATAAGTTGACACGCATAGCGCCGTAAACTGTCAATACATGTGTATGTTTTAAATTGAGAAATGAACAAATGTCGGGAATCAGCTAACAAATCTATTTTTCCACTCAATAATAAAATTATCATTCATATATATAGTTGGTGATGCTTTAAAGCACATGGAATCATAACGTGTTATGTCGGTATGCGTTCTTGTGTATACATATAAAGTTTAATTGACGATCATTTTCTGTGTACACATGTAGTGATTAGCAAACTCAGGGTAGAAAAAAACATGCCCTTGAGGGTTCTCACACCCATTCACGACAAAAGAAAAGTGTAAATCGCGTACGGTATCGTCTAATCGCACAACATAAGAGGAGAGAGAGAGAGAGAGAGAGAGAGAGAGAGAGAGAGAGAGAGAGAGAGAGGGTTAGGCGTAATTTAACGTACGCTTATGTGAAATGTACTAATATCCAATAATAAATATTCATAAAATTAGTATTCATAAAAGAATATGGTACACTGTAATTGAACCCATCATGCAATTTCAGATTTGAGTCCACGTGCTGCACCTGTCAATGAAATCAGCCCGCAAGCTCTACCACGTGTTCCCTCCATGATAAAGTTTCGTTCTAATAGTTTTTTTTTGATAAAGAAAATAAGAAGAATGTCTAACAGTTAAGTTTTTTACAATGTTGGTGATGCTTTATATACTGTGTTTGGAAAGTTTAATTCTTTAATTGCGTTTTCTTCTCTCTCTCTCGTTTAGTTTATAATGGAGGTTTTTTGTGGGAAGGAACATCTTAAACACGTTTAGCAGTTAAAGAACGTAGTAAAATGAATCAATTATTTAATATAACTATTAGTAAAATTGTTTGATATGCATGTAGAATTCTTCTTGGTCAATCGTTACACAGATTATCTACCTGCCTCATTCCTGTGTATTCTGTGCGTTCTGGCGTAGAGTGATTTCCTGTCAGTGCGATGGTTTCACACCTTTGTGTAAAACAATAGGGACTTAAGTCAAATAAAGTTAACTTTGACAGTCATAAAACTTTGAAGTGGGGTGGGGGGGGGGGGGGGGGGTAAGGTTACGAAAACGGGTTTACTTATGTGTAGTAGCGTTATATTCAATAAGATTACATGCACACATAAAATGATATCAAAACATTTACTGAAATGTTTAAATGTTTTTTATCGGCATGAAATATCAACAGCAAAACTTTCAAAACATGTTCTTTATAATTATTTGAAAAGAATACGGTTTAATTACGGAAGCGTATTAGTGCCACATATACACTTTAATCTGTAAATTTTACACTTTAATCCGTAAATTTTACACTTAAATCTGTAAAATTCACACTTTAAAGTGTAAAACTCACGCTTTAATCTGTAAAATTCACACTTTAAAGTAAAAAATTTACACTTTAAAGTAAAATTCACACTTTAAAGTGTAAAATTCACACTTTAAAGTGTAAAATTTACACTTTTATCTGTAAAATTTACACTTTAATCTGTAAAATTCACACTTTAATCTGTAAAATTCACACTTTCAAGTGTAAAATTTACACTTTAATCCGTAAAATTCACACTTTAATCTGTAAATTTTACACTTTTATCTGTAAATTTGACACATTTATCTGTAAAAATCACACATTAATCTGTTAAATACTATGTCAACACCACATGGCTGTTTTAATTAAATGTCCCACATTTCTTTGATCTTGCTTTAATAATAAACATTGCAATCGAGAAATGAGTTCTCATTAACAGTATTCAATTTTTCAAAAACTGAAACAGTAATGATTAAATTCTCTTAGACAAAATGTATCAGTGTTACATGGCCAAAAAATGTTCAACGCTAAGGGCTTTTTATAATGCAAGCCGTTTCCCTTGTCTCTTGTGTAAATTTAACACTTTTAAGTGTAAAATTTACAGATTAAAGTGTATATTTTACCTTTTAAAGTGTGAATTTTACAGATTAAAGTGTAAAATATACAGATTAAAGTGTGAATTTTACACTTTAAAGTGTAAAATTTACAGATTAAAGTGTAAAATTTATAGATTAAAATGTAAAATTCACAGATTAAAGTGTGAATTTTACACTTTAAAGTGTAAAATTTACAGATTAAAGTGTAAAGTTTACAGATTAAAGTGTGAATTTTACAGATTAAAGTTTGAATTTTACTGTTTAAAGAGTGAATTTTACAGATTAAAGTGTGAATTTTACAGATTAAAGTGTAAAATTTACAGATTAAAGTGTAAAATTTATAGATTAAAGTGTAAAATTCACAGATGAAAGTGTGAATTTTAATGTTTAAAGTGTATAATTTACAGATTAAAGTGTGAATTGTACAGATTAAAGTGTGAATTTAAATGTTTAAAGTGTGATTTTTACAAATTAAAGTGTTAATTTTACAGATTAAAGTGTAAAATTTACAGATTAAGGTGTGAATTTTACAGATTAAAATGTGAATTTTACAGATTAAAGTGTGAATTTTACTGTTTAAAGTGTGAATTTTACAGATTAAAGTGTGAATTGTACAGATTAAAGTGTAAAATTTACAGATTAAAGTGTGAATTTTAAATTTTAAAGTGTGAATTTTACAGATTAAAGTGTAAAATTTACAGATTAAAGTGTGAATTTTACACTTTAAAGTGTGAATTATACGGATTAAAGTGTAAATTTTACAGAGTAAAGTGTGAATTTTACATATTTAAGTGTAAAATTTACAGATTAAAGTGTTAAATTTACAGATTAAAGTGTGAATTTTACGCTTTAAAGTGTGAATTTTACACTTTAAAGTGTGAATTTTACAGATTATAGTGTAAAATTTACACTTTAAAGTGTAGAAAATAAAAAAATGTGAAGTGTTTATGTGGCACTAATACGCTTCCGTATTTAACAATAATTCGTTCTCAAAAAAATTATCTAGTTATTCTGTTTAGACCCCAAGGGGTCTTATTGGAGTTCAAGGGTCACCTCTTAGTACCTCAAGGAACCCCAAGGATACCCGTAAGAACCCCATGGAACCCAAATGATAAATTATTAACCAGTAATACCCCAGGGGTTTCATTCGAATGGAAGGCTCGCCCCAAGGTACCCCAGTAGAAATTAATAACTATTAATACCCAAGGGGTCTCATTTGAATCCAAGTGTCACCTCTTGGTACCCCAAGGATACCCCAAGGATATTCATAAGAACCCCAAGTAACCCCAAATATAGAAATTAATAACAAGTGATACCCCAGGAGTCTCATTATACCCCCTATAACCCAACAAATTAATTTTAGGGGGTATATAATGGTTTCATCCTGTCCGTCTGTCCGTCTGTCTGTCGGTCTATCTGTAGACGCAACTTTGTCCCCCTATAGAATTTTTCACAACTGCATGGAACAGTCTGAAAATGTGTACATATGTTGATCACCATCTGAATATATGCACCTGCAATTTTCTTTTAAGATCAGACAAGATCTGTGGGGTTCTATGGTGTATCAAAAGTTATAAATCTGTATTATAAGGGTATCTATGGGGTATCCTTGGGGTACCAAGGGTAAGGGGTGATCCTTGCACTTTAATGAGACCTCCTTGGGTATCAATAGTTATTTATTTCTATCATTGGGGTATCCTTGGTGTTCCTTGGGGGTAAAAAGACGTGCCGCTGTGGTTGTAATTTTCATGATATTAAATCATGTATTATATTTACACATTTTTGTGGAAATGACTTTCTTTAGGCTTTTTTACCTACCTATACCCTGAGTTGTTTTTTTTAAATCTTGAAAATCAGCTTTACTCTGTTCCTCTGTTTACTCTGTTAAATACCAGTACCTCAGGGCAGGCTTGGGGTAATGCTAAATGTAATGGTAATGCATTGCAATGCATAACATGTTCTCAAAGTAATGCTAGTAATGTGTAATGCTACAAAATTAGCATTACAAGTAATGGTAATGTAATTCATTACTTTCCAAAATCTAGTGTAATGCTGGCATTACATGGCATTACTTTGCATTATTATGCTTATTTATGCATGTTCACTTTAAAAATGTGATGAATAAATGAATAGTTGAAATAGAATTTGATTAAATTTATTTTTAAAGAAGAAAGAAATAATTATTGAGATAAAAATGTTTTAACTGTATTATTAAAAAGATTTTTAAGATTTATTTTTGAATTGTTAATATTACTAAATATATCAGCACAATTTCATAACATTTTCAAGAGTGTTGTTATTAAGAGTTTTAATCGTTTAAACAATTTACTCTAATTAGTCTGCAATTCAATAAGAAATGTATAAACAACACACTATGCCCCCAAGGATTCTAAGTATCAAAACAATCTATTGTTATAAGAAGTGCTAAACACCCCAATCCCCTTCCGTTCACTATGTCCCAATAGAATAGGAGACAGGCATGCACCTTTAAAAGCAAAATGAATGCACTGTCCATCCATGATGAAAATCAATATCACTTCCAGTATTATAACCCATCTTAAAATACTTTTACTTACTTACTCTCTCTCTCTCTCTCTCTCTCTCTCTCTCTCTCCTCTCTCTCTCTCTCTCTCTCTCTCTCTCTCTCTCGTATATTAAGTACATTGTACATTAGTTTAGACTGATAGAAAATACAAGATTCATGTATTTTTTCTATTATTGCACTTAATATATCCTAAGAAAGAGATCGTCAAACAGTACTTTTCAGTCCAAGCTTTGGCTGCCCCTGTAAAACATTTATTTAGTATAGCTGGGAAGATTTTCAAACTAACAGGATGCAGTTAAAAGATGAACCCTTTAAAATTTCGATCATAAAGTGCAACAGCAATCTTTTGTCTTAAAGTGTCCTCAGAAGAAAGAAATATGATTAAAATACCGTATCTTAAGATATATGACTGGGAACAACCAACTGTTTATGAATTTATACAATTAAGTGTCCAAAATTATAAAGATTTGTTTAATCTGGGGAAATATCTCTATTTAGCTTTTGATACCGCAACATTATTCCATAAATTGTTTTTTGTTATGCATGTAATTCTGTGTCTCTATTTCGTATCCTACATCGTATCATGCCAAATGTCTATAAATATCATTTTACTTATGTAATATTTTGTTCATAATGCCACAAGATGATTATGTATATATTGTATATTGTATATATTGAGCAAATAAAGAATAACTCTTGTATAGTCATTGAATTTGAACCTGATACTGATTGAACATGAACCTGTAGATATTTAAAGAGTGTTTTATATTTAAAACATTTGCAAAAACTCTTTATTAGCTTTACTTTTTAAAACAAATTAATGGTAATGGTAATGCATTACTTTACTCATGTAATGATAATGTAATGCATTACTTCAGGAAAATCAAGTAATGGTAATGGTAATTTAATGCCCAAATTCATGAAGTAATGGTAATGTAATGCATTACTTTACAATGGAATTCGCCCCAAGCCTGCCTCAGGGTTCAAACAATATCCATTCAAAAGTATGAATAATTTCAAGTTAAATCAAAGTACTGAGAGTACTGAAAAGCACTAACTACAGTACCCGCAACGTTATTCTCTAGAATCCTATCCTATCGAATCGTGTATCAATCCTATGGTATCGTGCGTGTATACTGTTCTATCGTGCGTTAATCCTATCCTATCGTGCGTTAATCCTATCAGGATTATCGTTTAATTTTAACAGTTTTTCCGTTTATCCTATCGTGTTAATCTTTTTATGCCTTTTTAAAAGCAAGGACAGCTATTTTAAAGTTACAAGTCAATCAGTGCGCCGTATACGGATATTTATCGAACAAATAATGTAAATTCCTATCTAGTATTCTATCCTGATACTAAAATCTCAGTTCTTTAGATCAAATTAACCAGTAGTACATGTAAATCGTATCTGTAAGCAGTGGAAATGAAAAATGATTGTAAACTAACAAAGTTCTAAGGAACAAGGTAACATATTACCTGACGGTATATCGAATATATAAAATCGTACGCAGACTGTATACCTGTGTAAACATTAACTTGTATGTAACATAATTCGTTTTGGATGCATCATTGTTTATAGGAACAAAGGTAATTATTATATAATTAATATTTACTTAAATAAGTAAAAAACAAAGTAATAAAAAGTATTATTTTAATTGAACCCGCTATATTTTCCGTGTGATATTTGATCTCGGGCTAAAATGTTCCCGGTAATCCGCTTGGGTGTGAGGTAATGAAAACAATGTCAACAAATCCTACGCGGAATGTGTGTCTGTGATAATATTTTGTAATGTGTGTGCAATATAATTTTTTAATGCATCATTTTTTATACACAAATGGTAATTTCAAATGGGACAAATACCATATTTTTCAAAAATTAGGTTGATCCTGTTTATTGGGCGAAGGAGACCGATTTAAGCAAAAAAAAAACAACTAAAAAGTATAAATAGGTTGAAAAATTACTGCTAGTTAGAATGAATAAATGGTTTTAATCCAATAACGTTACAGTATAGTTGCCTTTAATCTTACTCCATAGTTTTAAACAAAAGGGAAATAAAATGCATTTTTAAATATCAGATCTATAAGATTACATGAGACACCTGAGCAACAGACTCATGGTCGCACAACACACGCAAAAATAGCTGCGATTTATCTTACGATCTTTAAAAATCATGCATTGCTCTTGGGAACACACAAAATGTTGTAAAACATTCGTACCAATGTTCGTGGGTTGCATTGCAATAATTTGGATCGCGTTCGGTCGCGTCTGAATAGTGTGCATGTCCACAATTTTGATAAGACTTGATGCGACCACAAAATCGCATGCAACGAATGCGATAGTTCATACAACACATGCGAAAGCTCATGCGAAGCCAAAAAATTTCGCAAAGTGTTGTTTAGTGCTCTTGCGCCAATTGTAAAAGGGGCATTAAGTTCTATATGAAGATAAATGTAACAGGGAGTAACACGTGACATTAGGTTATATATGCTGCTGTTTATGGGCATATATTTTGCTCATTTGTAAAATTTGAGCGCAAAATGAACTCAAACTGATGCTCAAGAACCACACAAACCATCTCCATTCCCTTAATTGTGCTAATATGTAGACTTGTCAGTTGTTGATAGGTTACAGTGTATTGAAACTTACTTGATTCGCATTTTCCACTGACGTCAAAATATCCATTGCTACATACACAAATGCTGTTAGTACAGCTTTCAGTCGCTGCACAATTTGATGGATCTGCAGTTTCATTGCAGCTTGTTCCCAAAGCAGCTTCAGTTACAGAGACAATGCAAAACCAGGACACAAACTGCCAAAAAAAATTGTATATAGTTTACATGTAACATACCGATACATGAATTGTATACATATTTGTACATTTATATATGCTTGTTGACTTATATTGATTAAAAAAATTATTTGTCCTTTTTTACCAGTAGAAGTGTGTCTGCAACATGAATATTACTGTCAACATGAGAGTCTATTGAAATATCCAAGTTTCCCTTAACCTAAATCTCATTGTTGAAAAAGCATTTCGGTAACTGAGAAAGAATTCCATCTGAATTATTACATTTCATCCGGCCTCTGTTCATCGTGTTAATTTGACTGAAACATATTTAATAAATTATAATAATCTACTTCTGACCGGATCCCTCAGCCTGCCCATCTACATGATTGTTTTCCTGAGTAAACCTTAATATATCTTAAAATTTCACATCCAATTATCTACTGTACAAACATGACAAAACTTATCAATAAGCATGCTTACAACTTAATGGATTAGCTCTGAACTTTCATTGGCTTATTTTACGATAATAAATTCATTGACAGAAATATTTGTTCTTATCACTAAAACTCACAATCTATAAATAAAGACAACTGTAGATAGTACATATTGTTCTAAAAATAACAATTTATAGCCAGGATCTAGAGCTTTCTTTAAAAAAATAATCATTTCGATCTAAATTGTCCTAAAATTATCTTCCTGTACATTTCATAAGATTGACAATACCAGTACATACATAGGCATCGCAAAGTTAGACCTATCCATTAGGCAAATAGAATCATAGAGGGTTCAGCCTCCCCACTTTTTCTCGCAGCAAAGATAATTGTCCCTAAATTTACCTTTAATGAGGGAGAAGTTGGAGTCATATGCATGCTAGCCCCCCCCCCCCATTTTGTTTGGAAGTATAGGTATCTCCCCCCCCTCCCCACCCCCCACGGATTAGGATTTTTATGATTTTGGGAATAAGTTTTTTTTCTCAATATTTCTGAGGATTAGTCTAGCCCCCCCCCCCCCACTATCAATTTGCTTCCGACGCCAGTGACATAGGTAATGTTTTACAAAGCTCCTTGTACATGTTGTAATAATCCAAAATGGAATATTCCAGATCTTTAATTAATTTATTACTGTATAAGCAGTACTTGTTCCCTGTCTGCAACCCCTATAACAACTGTCATTTTATGTGCTATAAAGAATCGAACCTGGGATCCATGCTACTCTAGGGGACTAAAAATCATACCCTCCTTTTCCTACCAGTTTCTTTATACACCATATATATCCCGGTAAGTAAGTGTAGAAGGAAAGGAAGAATAAGCAAATATGCAATGAAGAAACATGGGTTGATCGTGAATCGAACCTGGGACCCATGCAACTCTAGTCAGATCTCAGCTCTACTCCAGAGATGTACTCTGGTGCCAGGCGAAATCAACCATTCAAATAGCCTAATTAACTAGGGACCTTCATGCGGCTGATGCTGTTTATCACAGTACCTGTAGCGGTAATTTTTGATCAGGGAAAAAAGTGCCAGAGGTGTTTTCAAAACGGAAGGAAAATGCATCGTATTCACGAGGTCGACCAAATACTAGCCACGCATTGTTCTTACAAGTAACAAAATACGCGGGTATGATAAGGCAACTCTCAGCGATCAAATTCCTCTGATCGATATGACGTCACAATAAGCAGCATGATGTCATATTTTACTAAAAACATGTCGATTTTAACTTTATCTCTGGTTTAAATTATAAAAATTACAGGCATAAGCTAGACACGATCTCGTTGCGAGCAACGAATGGGTCTTCCGTCCGATTTTTGAATAGATTAGATTAAACTTATCACTTCAAAGATAAAATCGTAGATCTAAGCGAAAAATAGTAAAAAAAAAAAAAGATTGCGGCAATCGGGGCTTGAACCCGGGTCACCTGGGCCATGTCCACGACTCTATCGACTGAGCTACTCAGACTCTCGCTTCAAAATTTTGACGCTTAATTTCTCGAGAATGCCTGAATTACCTGAAAGCACCTTGTTGGAAGCAACAAGTGGGACTTTCGTTTGATTTTGAATTGATAGGGTTCAATTAAACTGTTGACATTTGGTACGATTTACTTTCATATTAACTTCCTTTTAAACTAATTTTTCAACCTACACTGCGAAATGCAGATTTCCGGAAAACGTCATTTTTAAACTTCAATATCTCCGCAATGCGTTGTCCGATTTTAATCGGTTTTAAGTTTTGTATTCAGTACAAAAATGTCAACAAAACGCATATGCTTTAAAATTCCAAAAATCGAAATATTAGAATAACTTCTGGTGACGACCGGAAGTTACGGCCGACCTGCTCATATTAAAATTTGATAAGCTTAAACCATATTCTGATGGAAAAAAATTGTAGATTAATTGATTCAAAAAAATTTTAAAACACAATTTTCCAAAAATGCTGTTTGAGCGGACCGGAAGTGACGGACGATCGTAGTTTTACCTGATCGGCCCTAGAAATTCAAAAATCTATCACTATTAATTTTCTATCTTTAATCGTTTTTGTGAAAAAGGGAGGACATCACTTTTTACAAAAAGAAAAACGAATATAACGGCCGACCGGAAGTGACGTCATCAACAAAAATGTACATGATAAAAGACCTTCATATTTTGTATTATTCGTGAAATTTTCATAAAAATCCATTGTAGCATATTTGAGATATTTGAGTTTTAAGAAAAATGTTAAGAAAAAAAAAAGAATAATAATAGTGAAAACTAGACCTATTTTTGTCTCCAACAAAAAGGAAGGGCTTTTCGATAGCCCTTAAAACCCCTTATTCAAATTTATCATATTTTCTCGAAGAATCTGTATATTAAAAATTAGGAAAGTATCATGAGCATAGACCCACATGTTAACATTTAAGAAATTAAATGCCCAAAGAAAGACAACTTCAGAATTTTTTATCCAGCTATATCCTTTGTTACCTGAAATAAAACTTCTAAAATTCATATATAAGAAAGTACTCATTTAAGATTCAAGAGTTTTGGTATGCCAAAAGCTCTAATGCTAATCATTCATTGAGCAAAGCGAGATAACTCTTGAAATTTAATTTTTTGAAATGGGATAAAGTTGTCATTTTCAGGCCCTTAAAACCCCTATAAGGAGTCAAAATGTGGCCCTTTGGACCATGATTTTTAAATTGTACTCTTTATTCTAAACTAATAACTGAAAAGAGTTTGAAAATTGGATAAGTAATAAAAAAGTTATAGCTAAAGGGCTGTTTTTAATACTGACCCCTTCAGGTCCCTTATTTTTCGGAATTTTTTTCCTCAGACATTTTCCAGTCTGCGCATTTAGTCCCTCATTACAAGTACAAAATATAAAAATATTTGCTTAAAAACTGTTTGAGAAAACGTTACATGCATGAATTCAATTTAACATAGAAACTCCCATAGACAATTTTTATCGGCCCATAAAACCGGAAGTACTCGATACCATCCAATGAAACTTTGAATATATCTTAATTACGTTTATTTAAACAATATCTATCTTAATCATTTATTGAGCAAAGCGAGATAACTCTTGAAATTAAATTGTGATAAAGTTATCAGTTTCAGACCCTTAAAACCCCTATAAGGAGTCAAAAAGTGGCCCCTCGGATCATATTTTTTAAATTGTACTCTTTATAATGAACTATAAACCGAAAAGATTTTGAAAATCGGATAAACAATAAAAAAGTTACAGCTGAAGAGCCGTTTTTAATATTGACCCCTTGAGCTCCCTTATTTTTCGGATTTTTTTTCCCAAGACCTTTTCCGGTCTGCGCATTAGGTCCCTAATTGCAAATACAAAATATAAAAATATTTGCTTGAAAACTGTTTGAGAAAACGTTACATGCGTGAATTCAATTTAACATAGAAACTCCCATAGACAATTTTCATCGGCTCATAAAACCGGAAGTACTCATTACTATTCAATGAAACTTGGAATATATCTTAATAACATTTATTGAAACAATATATATCCGTCTTAGAACATTCCTAAGCTTTTCTGAGTTTTTTATTTTTTCATCCCCCCTTTTCTCAAGTTTGAGGCCTAAAATCTCAAAACTGATAAGAGATAGAAACTCGCCGCCGGTTTACTTTTTAAACAACTCGACATGGTTGATCTAACTCTAAGATTACAACGAATTTCCTTTAAAAATAAAAACAATATATTGATTCATTTAATTTCTACTATTTTGCTTGTGTAAACCGGATGTACCGGAACCGGAAGTCCAAAACCTTACATACTGGTGACATTTGAAAATGCTATAAGACTATTGTATAGTTATTTCTGAAATCCTTTCCGTTTTAAAAAAATCGATGACGGAAATTCTGTCGAGAAAAAGAATAATAATAATAATAACTAGACCTATTTTTGTCTCCAACAAAAAGGAAGGGCTTTTCGACAGCCCTTAAAACCCCTTATTTAAATTTATCATATTTTCTCTCAGAATCTGTATATTCAAAATGAGGAAAATATCATGAGCATATACACACACGTTAACATTTATGAAATTAAATGCCCATAGAAAGACAACTTCAGAATTGTTTATCCAAGTATATCGTTTGTTTCCTGAAATAAAAGTTCTAAAAATTCATATATAAGAAAGTACGCATTTAAGATTCAAGAGTTTTGGTATGCCAAAAGCTCTAATGCTAATCATTCATTGAGCAAAGCGAGATAACTCTTGAAATTCAATTTTTTTGAAATGTGATAAAGTTATCATTTTCAGGCCCTTAAAACCCCTATAAGGAGTCAAAATTGGCCCTCTGGACCATAATTTTTAAATTGAACTCCTTATTTTAAACTAATAACTGAAAAGAGTTTGAAAATTGGATGAGTATTAAAAACGTTATAGCTATAGGGCTGTTTTTAATACTGACCCCTTCAGGTCCCTTATTTTTCGGATTTTTTTTCCTCATACCTTTTCCGGTCTGCGCATTTAGTCCCTCATTACAAGTACAAAATATAAAAATATTCGCTTAAAAACTGTTTGAGAAAACGTTACATGCGTGAATTCAATTTAACATAGAAACTCCCATAGACAATTTTCATCGGCTCATAAAACCGGAAGTACTCAACACTATTCAACGAAACTTGGAATATATCTTAATTACGTCTATTAACACAATATCTATCCTAATCATTTATTGAGCAAAGAGAGATAACTCTTGAAATTGAATTGTGATAAAGTTATCATTTTCAGACCCTTAAAACCCCTATAAGGAGTCAAAAAGTGCCCCCTCGGACCATATTTTTTAAATTGTACTCTTTATTTTAAACTATAAACCGAAAAGATTTTGAAAATCGGATAAACAATAAAAAAGTTACAGCTAAAGGGCTGTTTTTAATACTGACCCCTTCAGGTCCCTTATTTTTCGGAATTTTTTTCCCAAGACCTTTTCCGGTCTGCGCATTAGATCCCTTATTGCAAATACAAAATATAAAAATATTTGCTTGAAAACTGTTTGAGAAAACGTTACATGCGTGAATTCAATTTAACATAGAAACTCCCATAGACAATTTTCATCGGCTCATAAAACCGGAAGTACTCAATACTATTCAATGAAATTTGGAATATATCTTAATTACATCTATTTGAACAAAACCTATCCGTCTTAGAACATTCCTAAGCTTTTCTGAGTTTTTTATTTTTTCATCCCCCCTTTTCTCAAGTTTGAGGCCTAAAATCTCAAAACTGATAAGAAATAGAAACTCGCCGTCGCTGTACTTTTTAAACAACTCGACATGGTTGATCTAACTGTAAAATTACAACGTATTTCCATTAAAAATAAAAACAATATATTGATTCATTTAATTTCTACTATTTTGCTTGTGTAAACCGGAAGTACCGGAACCGGAAATCCAAAACCTTACATACTGGTGACATTTAAAAATGCTATAAGACTAATGTATTGTTATTTCTGAAATCCTTTCCGTTTTCAAAAAATCGCTGACGGAAATTCTGTCGAGAAAAAGAATAATAATAATAATAATAATAATAATAATAAAACATCAGAATAACAATAGGTCTTTTCGACCGAAAGTCGAAAAGCCCTAAAAAACAGAAGAATAACAATAGGTCTTTTCGACCGAAAGTCGAAAAGCCCTAATAAAGAAAAGTAATTTTAAGTTTACACTAGATCTGTTTTTGTCTTCAACAAAAAGACAGAGTGCTTTTCGACCTGTAGTACAGTTCCACAAATTTGAAGGAAAAAAAAACCCACTGAAAAAAGGATGGTGGGATGGTGAAGGGGGGGGGGGGGGTGATCGAGCCTGCGACCCTTAGCTTTGCATTCTTAGTAAGCCTACCACTCAGCCACGGTCACTTTTAAAAGATTGATGTTAAAAATTAAATCAAATGTCAACTGAATGAATGTGATGTGACGCAATAGAACACTTTTTCCACAATGTAAACACGGCGGATCTAAGCCACGCGGGCGCGGTTATACAAGATTGAGATGCGTAGTGAATGGATAGGTGTTACATGACTGGTTAAAATGACAGCATTTCACTTACGAAAAATCAGTGCTGCATAAAAACAATGTGGCCAGGTTACTTTTTGCTAAGAAATAAACACGCCAGGTCAAATTCTTGTCGCGAGCTGCCAATTTAAGATGTTGGAAGGCCACGTTGGATTTACTGATGCACATTCTCATGCTGTTTTGAATTGCATGTGGTTAGACACCGATTCTTCACCGTGCATTTGTGGATTACAAGAACGGAAAAGTCTGAGATGAATTCAGGTCAGTCATGTATTTCAGCCAAGTCGGCTAAGAAAAAAAAAACCAAAAACCGAGCTGAGAGAAAATGTAAACAAAATTCAGATAAAATCGGGGACAAGGAAGATAGAGTTATCCTTCCTAGAACTTCACAATGCATTGTCATAGGTTGCTGATAGAAATGCAAACACGGATTTTTATTGTAAGTTGAGCATGAATTTATTAGATACAAATATCGAAGTGTTGAATTTTTGTTTCTCGGGATGATGGTTTGATGCCGCCGGAGTTGATTATTTTCTTCGATAGCTACCATTTCGTTTTAAATTTAGCAGACATTTAGATGAAGGTGTAAGTAACAATTTCTCAAAGTTTCGTTTAGTTCTTAAGAAATTTACTGGAGCTGGAATATTTATTTAGAGGCATGGTCTCAAACGTGGTGTGGATCGACGGGGCAGTCAGAGTGTCAGACTTTGTATAAATTTTGACAAAAACGTTTTGTAACACTTTGATGGGTGTGATTTCGATTAGAAATGATGGATTTCAAAGTCAATCATCACATGTCAAGGTAATATAGGAATTCAACCATATAGAATAGGGGGGGGGGGGGGGGTAAGTTCACCGAAGTGTACGTATAAATGAAACTGATATACCGGTTTGTTGCACATTCTTATAACAAAGTGGTTCTAAGAGGTCAAGGGTCAAAAGGTCAAGGTCAAAAGGTCAAGGTCAAAAGGTCAAGGTCAAAGGTCAAAGTCGTTCAAGATAACTCTTGACGAGTAGTTTTAGATTTTCTGTCAGTGAATAGTCATTTTAGGCCCTTTCAACCCCTTTTAGGAGTCAAAAAGTGGCCCCTCGGACCACCATTTTTAAAATGACCCTTTTGTTCTTAACTAAAATTTGAAAAAAATGTTAAAATCGGATGAATTATAGAAAAGTTACAGCTAAAGGGCTGTTTTGAACGTTGACCCCTGCAGAACCCCTATTTTTTCAAACTGTGTACCCAAAAACTTTTCCGGTCTGCGGATTGTGTGTTTCATTATATATATAAAATATTGTAACATTTCCTTGAAAACTTTTTGAGAAAACGAATCACGCGTGATTTTTGTTTAACATTAAAACTCCCATAGACGAGTTTTCATAGGCTCATAAAACCGGAAGTACTCAATCTTTTTTATTCAAACTTGGAATATATGTTAAATAGTTCTATCTGAACAATGTTTAAGCGTCTTATAAAATTTTTAAGGTTTTTTGAATTTTTTTTCTATTTCATCCCTCCTTTTCTCAAGTTTGAGCCTTAATATCTCAAAAACGGTAAGATATAGAGAAATGCGTACGCTTATGATTTTGTACATGTGGACAAGATGCATCTATTTCTTAAATTTGAATGCTCTAACTTAAACAGTAATAAAGATATTATGTTTCATTGAACTTTAAGTATTTTCTGTGTCAAAACCGGAAGTGCCGGAACCAGAAGTCCAAAACCTTACATACGCGTGTCATATTAAAGTGCTATAAGATTATAGCATTCTTGTTATAATATGTTTTTCCGTTTTCAAAAAATCGCTGACGAAACTTTGTCGAGAATAAGAATAATAAAAAACAGAAGAATAACAATAGGTCTTTTCGACCGAAAGTCGAAAAGCCCTAATAAAACAACAGAATAACAATAGGTCTTTTCGACCGAAAGTCGAAAAGCCCTAATAAAACATCAGAATAACAATAGGTCTTTTCGACCGAAAGTCGAAAAGCCCTAACTAGACCTATTTTTGTCTCCAACAAAAAGGAAGGGCTTTTCGACAGCCCTTAAAACCCATTATTTAAATTTATCATATTTTCTCTCAGAATCTGTATATTCAAAATTAGGAAAATATCATGAGCATATACCCATACGTTAACATTTAAGAAATTAAATGCCCAAAGAAAGACAACTTCAGAATTTTTTATCCAACTGTATCGTTTGTTTACTGAAATAAAAGTTCTAAAAATTCATATATAAGAAAGTACTCATTTCAGATTCAAGAGTTTTGTTATGCCAAAAGCTTTAATGCTAACCAGTCATTGAGCAAAGCGAGATAACTCTTGAATTTTAATTTTTTTGAAATGTGATAAAGTTATCATTTTTAGGCCCTTAAAACCCCTATAAAGAGTCAAAAAGTGATCCTTTGGACCATGATTTTTGAATTGTACTCTTTATTCTAAACTAATAACTCAAAAGAGTTTGAATATTGGATGAGTAATAAAAAAGTTATAGCTAAAGGGCTGTTTTTAATACTGACCCCTGCAGGTCCCTTATTTTTCAGAATTTTTTTCCTCACAACTTTTCCGGTCTGCACATTTAGTCCCTCATTACAAGGACAAAATATAAAAATATTTGCTTAAAAACTATTAGAGAAAACGTTACATGCGTGAATTCAATTTAACATAGAAACTCCCATAGACAATTTTCATCGGCTCATAAAACCGGAAGTACTCAATACTATTCAATGAAACTTGGAATATATCTTAATTACGTCTATTTAAACAATATCTATCCTAATCATTTATTGAGCAAAGCGAGATAACTCTTAAAATTGAATTGTGATGAAGTTATCATTTTCAGACCCTTAAAACCCCTATAAGGAGTCAAAAAGTGCGCCCTCGGACCATATTTTTTAAATTGTACTCCTTATTCCAAACTATAAACCGAAAAGATTTTGAAAATCGGATAAACAATAAAAAAGTTACAGCTAAAGGGCCGTTTTTGATATTGACCCCTTTAGATCCCTTATCTTTTAGAACTTTTTTCCCAGGACCTTTTCCGGTCTGCGCATTAGGTCCCTTATTGCAAATACAAAATATCAAAATATTTGCTTGAAAACTGTTTGAGAAAACGTTACATGCGTGAATTCAATTTAACATAGAAACTCCCATAGACAATTTTCATCGGCTCATAAAACCGGAAGTACTCAATACTATTCAATGAAACTTGGAATATACCTTAATTACATCTATTTGAACAATATCTATCCGTCTTAGAACATTTCTAAGCTTTTCTGAGTTTTTTTATTTTTTCATCCCCCCTTTTCTCAAGTTTGAGGCCTAAAATCTCAAAACTGATAAGAGATAGAAACTCGCCGCCGGTTTACTTTTTAAACAACTCGACATGGTTGATCTAACTCTAAAATTACAACGAATTTCCTTTAAAAATAAAAACAATATATTGATTCATTTAATTTCTACTATTTTGCTTGTGTAAACTGGAAGTACCGGAACCGGAAATCTAAAACCTTACATACTGGTGACATTTATAAATGCTATAAGACTATTGTATATTTATTTCTGAAATCCTTTCCGTTTTCAAAAAATCGCTGACGGAAAATCTGTCGAGAAAAAGAATAATAATAACTAGACCTATTTTTGTCTCCAACAAAAAGGAAGGGCTTTTCGACAGCCCTTAAAACCCCTTATTTAAATTTATCATATTTTCTCTCAGAATCTGTATATTAAAAATTAGGAAAATATCATGAGCATATACCAACACTTTAACATTTAAGAAATTAAATGCCCAAAGAAAGACAACTTCAGAATTTTTATCCAACTGTATCGTTTGTTCCCAGAAATAAAAGTTCTAAAAATTCTTATATAAGAAAGTACTCATTTAAGATTCAAGAGTTTTGGTATGCCAAAAGCTCTAATGCTAATCATTCATTGAGCAAAGCGAGATAACTCTTGAATTTTAATTTTTTAAAATGTGATAAAATTATCATTTTCAGGCCCTTAAAACCCCTATAAGGAGTCCAAAAGTGGCCCTTTGGACCATGATTTTTAAATTGAACTCTTTATTTTAAACTAATAACTGAAAAGAGTTTGAAAATTGGAGGAGTAATAAAAAAGTTATAGCCAAATAGCCGTTTTCAATATTGACCCCTTCTGGTCCCTTATTTTTCGGAATTTTTTTCCTCAGACCTTTTCCGGTCTGCGCATTCAGTCCCTCATTACAAGTACAAAATATAAAAATATTTGCTTAAAAACTGTTTGAGAAAACGTTACATGCGTGAATTCAATTTAACATAAAAATTCCAATAGACAATTTTCATCGGCTCATAAAACCGGAAGTACTAGACACTATTCAACAAAACATTGAATATATCATAATTACGTCTATTAACACAATATCTATCCTAATCATTTATTGAGCAAAGCGAGATAACTCTTGAAATTGAATTGCGATAAAGGTATCATTTTCAGACCCTTAAAACCCCTATAAGGAGTCAAAAAGTGCCCCCTCGGACCATATTTTTTAAATTGTACTCTTTATTCTAAACTATAAACCGAAAAGATTTTGAAAATCGGATAAAAAATAAAAAAGTTACAGCTAAAGAGCCGTTTTCAATATTGACCCCTTCAGGTCCCTTATTTTTCGGAAGTTTTTTCCCAAGACCTTTTCCGGTCTGCGCATTAGGTCCCAAATTGCAAATACAAAATATAAAAATATTTGCTTGAAAACTGTTTGAGAAAACGTTACATGCGTGAATTCAATTTAACATAGAAACTCCCATAGACAATTTTCATCGGCTTATAAAACCGGAAGTACTCAATACTATTCAATGAAACTTGGAATATATCTTAATTACATCTATTTAAACAATATATATCCGTCTTAGAACATTCGTAAGCATTTCTGAATTTTTTATTTTTTCATCCCCCCTTTTCTCAAGTTTGAGGCTTAAAATCTCAAAACTGATAAGAGATAGAAACTCGCCTTTGCTTTACTTTTTAAACAACTCGACATGGTTGATCTAACTCTAAAATTACAACGAATTTCCTTTAAAAATAAAAACAATATATTGATTCATTTAATTTCTACTATTTTGCTTGTGTAAACCGGAAGTACCGGAACCGGAAGTTCAAAACCTTACATACTGGTGCCATTTAAAAATGCTATAAGACTAATGTATAGTTATTTCTGAAATCCTTTCCGTTTTAAAAAAATCGATGACGTAAATTCTGTCGAGAAAAAGAATAATAATAATAATAACTAGAACTTTTTTTGTCTTCAACAAAAAGTAAGGGCTTTTCGACAGCCCAATTATCCCTTTTAAATTAAATGTTCAAAAAAATTATTCTCTAATTTGTTTCCAAGTGTTCTAAACGCCTTGGTATCCCCAGTTGCTTAGATACGAACTTTTGAGTAGTGCAATGTGAAAAGAAAGATAACTCCAGAACTTTACAGGTAGCTACACTTCTAATTTCCAGAGGAATATTTTCAAAAAATCATACTGAAGTAAGTATTCATTCCTGGGACACAAAACTTGGTATGCATATAGTATTTATGCTCTATATTCTAACAGCAAAGCGAGTTAACTCTTACTAAAAAACATTTTGAAATTTAAACAAGTGATGATCATTAGGCCTTCAAAACCCCTATAAGGAGTAGAAAAGTTGACCCTCGGACCATAATTTGAAGATAGACCTCTTTATTCTGAACAATAAACTGAAAAGATTTTTAATATCGGATGAAAGGTAAAAAAGTTACAGCTAAAGGGTTGTTTTGTACGTTGGCCCCTGCAGATCCCTTATTCTTTCTAGTTGTCTACCCAAAAACTTTTCCGGTCTGCGCATTGGTTGTGTCGTTACACATATAAAATATTGTAATATTTACTTATATACTTTTTGAGAAAACGAATCACGCGTGATTTTAGTTTAACATTGAAACTCCCGTAGACAATTTTTCATAAGCTCATAAAACCCGAAGTACTCAATATATTTTAATGAAACTTGGAATATATCTTAAATACTTCTATCTAAACAATGTCTGGGCGTCCTATAAAATTTCTAAGGTTTTTTGAATTTTTTTTGTTTTTCATCCCCCCTTATCTTAAGTTTGAGTCTTAATATCTTAAAAATGGTAAGAAATAGAGAAATGGCTACGGTTATGATTTTGTACATCTGGACAAGATGCATCTAATTCTTAAATATCAATACTCTAACTCAAAAAACAATAAAGATTTTATGTTTTAATGAATTTTTAGTATTTTCCTTGTCAAAACCGGAAATGCCGGAACCGGAAATCCAAAACCTTACATACGCGTGTCATATAAAAGTGCTATAAGATTATAGCAAATTTGTTTTAATATGTCTTTCCGTTTTCAAAAAATCGCTGACGAAACTTTGTCGAGAATAAGAATAATAAAAAACAGAAGAATAACAATAGGTCTTTTCGACCGAAAGTCGAAAAGCCCTAATAATAATAATAATAATAATAAAACATCAGAATAACAATAGGTCTTTTCGACCGAAAGTCGAAAAGCCCTAATAACTAGACCTATTTTTGTCTCCAACAAAAAGGAAGGGCTTTTCGATAGCCCTTAAAACCCCTTATTCAAATTTATCATATTTTCTCGAAGAATCTGTATATTAAAAATTAGGAAAGTATCATGAGCATAGACCCACATGTTAACATTTAAGAAATTAAATGCCCAAAGAAAGACAACTTCAGAATTTTTTATCCAGCTATATCCTTTGTTACCTGAAATAAAACTTCTAAAAATTCATATATAAGAAAGTACTCATTTAAGATTCAAGAGTTTTGGTATGCCAAAAGCTCTAATGCTAATCATTCATTGAGCAAAGCGAGATAACTCTTGAAATTTAATTTTTTGAAATGGGATAAAGTTGTCATTTTCAGGCCCTTAAAACCCCTATAAGGAGTCAAAATGTGGCCCTTTGGACCATGATTTTTAAATTGTACTCTTTATTCTAAACTAATAACTGAAAAGAGTTTGAAAATTGGATAAGTAATAAAAAAGTTATAGCTAAAGGGCTGTTTTTAATACTGACCCCTTCAGGTCCCTTATTTTTCGGAATTTTTTTCCTCAGACATTTTCCAGTCTGCGCATTTAGTCCCTCATTACAAGTACAAAATATAAAAATATTTGCTTAAAAACTGTTTGAGAAAACGTTACATGCATGAATTCAATTTAACATAGAAACTCCCATAGACAATTTTTATCGGCCCATAAAACCGGAAGTACTCGATACCATCCAATGAAACTTTGAATATATCTTAATTACGTTTATTTAAACAATATCTATCTTAATCATTTATTGAGCAAAGCGAGATAACTCTTGAAATTGAATTCTGATAAAGTTATCAGTTTCAGACCCTTAAAACCCCTATAAGGAGTCAAAAAGTGGCCCCTCGGATCATATTTTTTAAATTGTACTCTTTATAATGAACTATAAACCGAAAAGATTTTGAAAATCGGATAAACAATAAAAAAGTTACAGCTGAAGAGCCGTTTTTAATATTGACCCCTTGAGCTCCCTTATTTTTCGGATTTTTTTTCCCAAGACCTTTTCCGGTCTGCGCATTAGGTCCCTAATTGCAAATACAAAATATAAAAATATTTGCTTGAAAACTGTTTGAGAAAACGTTACATGCGTGAATTCAATTTAACATAGAAACTCCCATAGACAATTTTCATCGGCTCATAAAACCGGAAGTACTCATTACTATTCAATGAAACTTGGAATATATCTTAATAACATTTATTGAAACAATATATATCCGTCTTAGAACATTCCTAAGCTTTTCTGAGTTTTTTATTTTTTCATCCCCCCTTTTCTCAAGTTTGAGGCCTAAAATCTCAAAACTGATAAGAGATAGAAACTCGCCGCCGGTTTACTTTTTAAACAACTCGACATGGTTGATCTAACTCTAAGATTACAACGAATTTCCTTTAAAAATAAAAACAATATATTGATTCATTTAATTTCTACTATTTTGCTTGTGTAAACCGGATGTACCGGAACCGGAAGTCCAAAACCTTACATACTGGTGACATTTGAAAATGCTATAAGACTATTGTATAGTTATTTCTGAAATCCTTTCCGTTTTAAAAAAATCGATGACGGAAATTCTGTCGAGAAAAAGAATAATAATAATAATAACTAGACCTATTTTTGTCTCCAACAAAAAGGAAGGGCTTTTCGACAGCCCTTAAAACCCCTTATTTAAATTTATCATAGTTTCTCTCAGAATCTGTATATTCAAAATGAGGAAAATATCATGAGCATATACACACACGTTAACATTTATGAAATTAAATGCCCATAGAAAGACAACTTCAGAATTGTTTATCCAAGTATATCGTTTGTTTCCTGAAATAAAAGTTCTAAAAATTCATATATAAGAAAGTACGCATTTAAGATTCAAGAGTTTTGGTATGCCAAAAGCTCTAATGCTAATCATTCATTGAGCAAAGCGAGATAACTCTTGAAATTCAATTTTTTTGAAATGTGATAAAGTTATCATTTTCAGGCCCTTAAAACCCCTATAAGGAGTCAAAATTGGCCCTCTGGACCATAATTTTTAAATTGAACTCCTTATTTTAAACTAATAACTGAAAAGAGTTTGAAAATTGGATGAGTATTAAAAACGTTATAGCTATAGGGCTGTTTTTAATACTGACCCCTTCAGGTCCCTTATTTTTCGGAATTTTTTTCCTCAGACCTTTTCCAGTCTGCGCATTAGGTCCCTCATTACAAGTACAAAATATAAAAAATTTTGCTTAAAAACTGTTCGAGAAAACGTTACATGCGTGAATTCAATTTAACATAGAAACTCCCATAGACAATTTTCATCGGCTCATAAAACCGGAAGTACTCTATACCATCCAATGAAACTTTGAATATATCTTAATTACGTCTATTTAAACAATATCTATCCTAATCATTTATTGAGCAAAGCGAGATAACTCTTGAAATTGAATTCTGATAAAGTTATCAGTTTCAGACCCTTTAAACCCTTATAAGGAGTCAAAAAGTGCCCCCTCGGACCATATTTTTTAAATTGTACTCTTTATTCTGAACTATAAACCGAAAAGATTTTGAAAATCGAATAAACGATGAAAAAGTTACAGCTAAAGAGCCGTTTTTAATATTGACCCCTTGAGCTCCCTTATTTTTCGGAATTTTTTTCCCAAGGCCTTTTCCGGTCTGCGCATTAGGTCCCTAATTGCAAATACAAAAAATAAAAATATTTGCTTGAAAACTGTTTGAGAAAACGTTACATGCGTGAATTCAATTTAACATAGAAACTCCCATAGACAATTTTCATCGGCTCATAAAACCGGAAGTACTCAATACTATTCAATGAAACTTGGAATATATCTTATTTACATATATTGAAACAATATATATCCGTCTTAGAACATTCCTAAGCTTTTCTGAGTTTTTTATTTTTTCATCCCCCCTTTTCTCAAGTTTGAGGCCTAAAATCTCAAAACTGATAAGAGATAGAAACTCGCCGCCGCTTTACTTTTTAAACAACTCGACATGGTTGATCTAACTCTAAAATTACAACGAATTTCCTTTAAAAATAAAAACAAGATATTGATTCATTTATTTTCTACTATTTTGCTTGTGTAAACCGGAAGTACCCGAACCGGAAGTCCAAAACCTTACATACTGGTGACATTTAAAAATGCTATAAGACTATTGTATAGTTATTTCTGAAATCCTTTCCGTTTTCAAAAAATCTCTGACGGAAAATCTGTCGAGAAAAAGAAAAATAATAACTAGAACTTTTTTTGTCTTCAACAAAAAGTAAGGGCTTTTCGACAGCCCCAGTTTCCCTTTTTTATTTAAAGTGTCAAACAAAAAATATCTCTAATCTATTTGCAAATTTTCTAATCGCCTCGGTATAACCAGTTGCTTAGATAGGAATTTATGAGTACTGCAGTGTGAAAAGAAAGATAACTTCAGAATTTAACAAGTAGCTACACCTGTAATTTTTAGAAGAATATTTTCAAAAAATCATTCCAAAGTAAGTATTCATTCCTTGGACGCAAAACTTGGTATGCTAAGAGTATTTGTGCTCTACATTCTTAGAGCAAAGCGAGATAACTCTTCCAAGAAATCATTTTGAAATTTAAACAAGTTGTGATCTTTATGTCCTTCAAACCCCTAAAAGGAGTCAAAAAGTGGCCCCTCGGACCATAATTTTTAAATTGTACTCTTTATTCTGAACTATTAACCGAAAAGATTTTGAAAATCGGATGAATAATAAAAAAGATACAGCTAAAGGGCTGTTTTTAATACTGACCCCGACAGATCCCTTATTTTTCAGACGTTTTTTTCCAGGACCTTTTCCGGTCTGCGCATCAGGTCCCTTATTGCAAATATTAAATATAAAAATATTTGCATGATAACTGTTTGAGAGAACGTTACACGCGTGAATTCAATTTAACATAGAAACTCCCATAGACAATTTTCATCGGCTCATAAAACAGGAAGAACTCAATACTATTCAATGAAACTTGGAATATATGTTAATTACTTCTATCATAATAATATTCAGGCGTCAAATAAATTTTTTAAGGTCATTTGAATTTTTTTGTTTTTTCATCCCCCCTTTTCTAAAGTTTAGGACTTAATATCTCAAAAACAGTAAGAGATAGAAAGTTGTCTACGCTTACAATTTTGTTCAACTATTTATGATAAAGATAAATCTAAAATTTGAATGCTCTACATTAAAAAATAAACAAAGAATTGAGTTTCAAACAATTTTTGCAATTTTCCTTGTAAAAACCGGAAGTACCGGAACCGGAAACTCAAAATAGGACATTTCATAGACTGATACATTTGCTGTAAGACCAATGTATATTTGTATCAATATTCCTTCCAGTTTTCAAAAAATCGCTGACAGAAATCTGTCGAGAAAAATAATAATAAAAAAAGACAAAAACAATAGGTCTTTTCGACCGAAAGTCGAAAAGCCCTAATAAAACATCAGAATAACAATAGGTCTTTTCGACCGAAAGTCGAAAAGCCCTAATAAAACAACAGAATAACAATAGGTCTTTTCGACCGAAAGTCGAAAAGCCCTAATAATAATAATAAAACATCAGAATAACAATAGGTCTTTTCGACCGAAAGTCGAAAAGCCCTAAATAGAGAAAAAGAAACCTAACAAAAACAATAGGGTCTTCCGTTGGAAACGGAAGACCCTAAATATCACTAGAAACTCTTCTAACTGTATATATCTTCGATTTTTCTCTATTACGTATAATTATCATTGATGATGTCACAAGCATGTTTAATAGATAAGATCATGTCGGGAGACAAATCATTGGAATGTAGTGTAAACAATGCCGAAATAAGACTTATTTAATACAGATACCTAAGATTTAGATGAGTGTCAGTTAGGATATAATCAGGATAATACAGGAATGGATACTTTGTTTAATAAGCGAGTGTTATAAGGTAAGCAGATCGACATTAATATGGCTTGACCAGCCTTTCCTCTGTCAGTGTATACAAAGAAAGGCAAAAGTGTTACACTAACCCGGATATTATGAAAGATGACTTGGGTAAATATCAACGGTATATGACCTAAACTAATTGAAAATGCTGCTAGAATCCTGTGCTTCGTTGTTTTAAATGAAAAATACGTAATATTTTCAATGAAATTGTAGAAATTGAGAGGGTTTCCAATAAATATTTACAATATTTTTTTTATGCGATTATTAATAGGATTCTAGCAGTTATACCAATAAACATGAACTAATTGCCGATCGAATTATTGTAGCAAACATACAAATAAACTTCGGGGTAGTGTTACACTTTTTAATTTTTTGTTAAGGTAAAAAAGTGATCTATTTTTAACTATCGTGTGATACCATACGCATGGCACGGCAGCTTCAAAGATCGAGTCGATTCCGAAGTAGAAAAATGATATCTTGGTGAAAACATTCACTTGATATTAATATTCCGCACTGTTTTCATAAAAATAAACAGTTTTTAAATTGATCATAATTTTGACGGTCATTAAACTCGGAGTTGCCTTAACCTACCCGCGTACTTGGAAGAAAATGACGACGAACAGACAACAATCAAAGATCTAGTAGACCACATGTCATTGAAAAGTCTTTCAGAAGATGAGACATATTCTAATCAACATGGGAAAATAAAATTAAAGGAGCATTATGGTAATTCAATCATAATAACTGAATTAAACGGCAAAGAAAATGTAGTTACATTTCGCCAGAATGCCGCAACCATACTGCATACTTTCTATAAGGAAACAGTTCTTAAGTCTGACGAAGTGAATAAAAGGTTTCTGATTACACAGCGGCAACACTGATCAAGAATGATATACGAAACATGCCGGAAGATAAGGCATTTTATCCAAATATTCTGTCAAAAGAGGGTCATTTACCAGACAGTTTATCGTCATTTCTGAAAGTAGTAACTTTTGAAAATGTCTCATCAACCAAAATTAATTCAATTGGTCAAGCTATCATAAAAACCTCTTCAAATTGGACTTGCAGTGCAACTGCATCATATGTTTGGGTCCAGGTTTCTAATAGATACCCTAAACAGTATGGGGTTTTGTTCATCATACTTTGAAGCCAAGAAATTCGAATCATCTGCTGTCATTTCATCAAAACAGAGACATGCCCTTTAGACGAATCACATTGTCTACAATTTGTAGCAGATAATGTAGACCATAACATCAACACCATTGATGGAAATAACACCTTTCATGGTATGGGGATTATATCTTGTTTGTCTCCCGGGTTAGGGAAAAACCCTCTATGCATTCAACGCTTGGATGTTACTACTGATGACTGAATTGCATCTGGCCATATCAGGTTATTTTACTTCAATGCAGAAAAACACAAGAAGTTCACGCAACATGAATTACAAGAGCTGAGACATCTTAAAAGCAGAAACCTTTCTTGGAAGATCGACACCTTGAGAAATGTTCTATGGCCTTTAAGATCACCTCTGCCTGGTTGGTCTGGGATTATGCAAATGGTTCAAGAAGGCAATAATTAAGGGGTTTCAGATATAACGTTTTTGCCCATGATTGATTTGAACCCAAGTGATTTGAATTGCATCTTTTCAACGTTGATGTTTGTTTCCAAAGAAGCTTCACGATATAATCGAACTCCAATCATAACGTTTGATCAACCCTTGTACTGGAAAGCAGTTATGATGACAAGTAGGAAGGAATGTAGCAACTTTGACGTACGTCTGGGAGCTTTCCACGCAGAGATGTGTTTTATTGGCAGCATCGGTAGAATTATATCAGGCTGTGGGCTTAGAGAAATACTAGAACTCATATATGCCCCAAACGCTGTTAGTCATATGTTAAGCAGGAAGGCAGTTTCCCATGCAGTTCGAGCAATGATGCTTTTAGACACTGCGATGCAATGCATGCTTAACGAACATATATTCGATATGAATCAGTGTGATAAAGTTGAAAGTGACTTTGAGGAGGCAAATCCCATTTTGGACAAAGCAGATGAGTTATACAGTCGCCTGTGTTCGAAAGACATTTCTGTTAAGCAGGCTATTGATGCTCCTGTTTTCACTGCATTGGAGAAGCGCATTCGAGACAAAACAAATGAAATCAAACAATCTCGAACAGCAAAATTATGGCTTTTATTTAGTGAGATGGTTGCCATTTTGAAACGCTTCTTGGATGCAGAAAAGACAGGGGATTGGCAGCTTCATCTTTCCACATTGCAGGAAATGTTGCCATATTATGCAGCTGCAGGTCACAATCTGTATGTTAAATCTGTGAATTTTTATCTATCTCAAATGCAGGACCTAAACAGAGTCCACCCAGAGGTATATAACCATTTCATGAAGGGAAATCATGTTTTACGGAGAACCAATTGGTGTTGGTCAGGTTTGTCTACTGATTTGATTATAGAGCAGGTATTGATGAGGAGCGTGAAATCTACAGGCGGATTACCACGCGGAAGAGGAATGGGGGAAGCTCAGAGGGCGCAATGGCTTTTGTCTGTGCCAACATTAGCAGAATATAATCAGGCGATGCAATCATTTACTGACACAGGATACCAAACAAGTGATCAGCATGTCGATATGTCCAGATCAAGAATGGAAAAAGAAAACAAAGATGTCAATGTATTGCGCGACTTCTTGAAAGACAGGGACCCATTTGTCTTACATGACAAGACTTTACGTAACTTTGAAACCGGAATTATTGCAGACAACGACGCAAATGCAGATGCTGCAAAGAGTATAGGCAAAAAAATTATACAGTCTATGGCTGGACAATTGGTATCAGAAATTTCATTTAAAAGGAAAGAACAAGTGGTTCCTCTTGATATAAAAGGAACATCGAACAGTAATGTCACACAATTCTCGAAAATTGATCCTCAGCTCATGTTTCAGAGGTTGACAGCTGTTGGATCAGAAACACTGAACACAACAGCTGAGTTGTTTCAATATGAACTTTCAAGCTTTCCGACATCAATGTTTGAAGCAAATGGTCTTTTAAAGCAGGCAGCAAAAGCCACGCTTGCTGAAGCTATATGAAGTACAGGTGACTGCCATGCTGAATAACTCCCAACAACAAATCTATTAAATGTAATCGATGGAGGATCTCTACTGCATCGAATACCATGGTCTAAAGGCGAGACATTTTCCCAGATTTGCTCAAAATATGTTGATCATGTTGAAAGGCGCTTTCAAAATCCCATCGATGTACATTGTAATAGACGGTTACATCGGTACGTCAACTAAAGATATGACTCACATGAGGCGCAGTAAAGGAATTCAAACAAACACAATCACTTTTACTGAGAATATGCCACTGAGAATAAAGAAGGAAACTTTTCTTCTGAATGTATCAAACAAGCAACGCTTTGCTGAACTCTTTGTACGAAAACTGCAAGAGAGCAATATCGAAGCTATACAAAGTGAGGGTGATGCAGATTTGTTGATATGTCAGACAGATGTTAATAAGGCAGACGATCACACGGTGGTTGTGTATGGAGAAGACACTGATTTGCTAGTTCTGCTGTGCAATTATGCAAATGAAGGCAGAGAAATCTTTTTCACCACTGACAAACAAACGTCAATGAAAAACCACAGAGTTTGGGATATATCAAAAGCAAAGTCAGTTCTCGGAATTGATAGTTGTCGTAAACTCCTGTTTATTCATGCTTTAACAGGGTGTGACACAACTAGTCGTTTACATGGCATTGGAAAAACCTGCTGCCTTGAAACAGATAATGACTGACATTTATCTAAAATCACAAGGAGCTGTATTTTTGCAAGAAAATTCTAGCAAAGGAGATATAATAAAGGCGGGAGAAGAAGCATTAGTAAACTTGTATGGTGGGGTACCGCTAGAGGGTTTAGACATTCTCAGATGGAGAAAGTTCACGACAAAAACAATGTCATCTAAAAGGAATGCTGTGGTCCAAGTGCAGTCACTTCCACCAACATCTGATGGTGCCATATTTCATTCAATGCAAGTTTACTTATAGTGTCGACGTCAGTACTGGAAAGGCAAATCAGTGGCAGATCTTGATCCTACAGAATGGGGTTGGACTCTTAAAACTGGCAAACTTCTACCTATTGAAATGTCCAAACCACCTGCACCCGACTTCCTATTGAAAATCATCCACTGCATTTGCAAAACCAACTGCGACAATAAGAAATGTAGCTGTAAAAAACATGGCATATCGTGTTCATGTGGATGTGAAGAATGTAGAGGAATCAACTGTTCCAATTCAAGAAATACTCCAGAATCTGATGATGAGAGTGAAAACGAAATATAAAATTAGAAAACTGTTATATTCCTTTACAATAAAAGGATGTTACTTCCATTTCCATTTTATTTTTCATGGTTGTGATGTTAAAAATGTCCATCAATTGTACATATCCAATCTTGTTATCAAGTTATAAAATAAGCTGATACCATATTGATTTGATTTGGTTATTAAATTATTTCTTTATAACCATGATTCCCCCCCCCCCCCCAAAAAAAAAAAAATTTAAAAATTGCCATATATTTGACCAATGTTTCATGTTATGTTTTTATTTCAATTGTTCAAATACTATTCTGTAATTTGGAGTGAAGATAAGTTGTTACAAATTGAGTTGATATTGTTTTTACTTTTTCCCACATTTCCACAATTTTTCAATAACAATACATAAAAAAGCAATATTTGACCCAAAAGTCAAAATAAATATAAAAGGAATGAGCTCCGGTGAGAATTTATATGACCTTCGCTAAATATTTTACGTATTTATTAATTCATTCTATAGATTTCAACAAAGCAGCAGCACTTTTAAATGAATTAAGCATTCCCTTAATTTATATCCAAAAGGTCGCAATGCCCTTGTAAAAAGCGGATTCAGATAGGCTTTTCGATGTCAAACACATCGAATTTGTATTATGAACACTCTAGAAAAGAAATAATACAAGCTCTAAAAAATAATCACATGCCGAATCTAAACAAGCATAATAGATAGGATTTAATGGTATGATAATTGTTTTAAGATTATCTTCTGTTTATTTATAAAATGCATTTTTCCATGTTAAAAAATTGATTGATCCGCCTCTCTACACAAAATTTGCGTCAAAATTTACAGTATCAGACGTCACATCGACAAGTGCACCGCGAGCAGTAACTAGTTTATATTTATCGTTGTTGGACTTTTTTTACAAAGTTACACGCATAGGTAATTTTTAATGAAGTTTAATATTTTTGTACCCGTAACAATCGGAAATTACTTTATTCCTTAGCATTTTAACGACTTGCTGTTTTGTGTGATGTCATAGTTAACATTTCCTGTACTTTCTGGTCGGCGCAACCACAAAGTAAACCTTAACAGAGCTGCGAATGTAAAAACGCAAAATGAATACTCTACAGATATTTTATAACCTTGACATAATTTTTGAGAATCTTTGAAAATAGAATGCTTACCTACTTTTGTCATTAATGTGGGTACCGAAGTAGCGACAATGCGGAAAAATTACGTGTGAGAAATAGACCAAATGGAGAAATTGCCCGGTAGATAAAAATATACAGCGTTACATGTAAATCGCATTAAATTGTATTACAATTTCTTTCTTTTCTTATTTTAGTGTAAGGGGTTAAACATTGTTACATGTAGTAAGAAGGTTTATTTGCATCGAAGAATTTCAGAGAGAGAGAGAGAGAGAGAGAGAGAGAGAGAGAGAGAGAGAGAGAGAACAAAAGTGGTACATTTTCACAAGGAAACTTCCAATTGTTATAATGCTAACCCCGGTTAAACCTTAGTAGAAATTATTTATTCATCAACAGATAAACTCGCTGTGATGTACAATGTAATCTGATTTGATATCATACAAATGTAATGTTCCTTTCTGAACGAATTCTCAAATCAATGATTGTCAAACTAAATACGTATCTCTCTTTTTCAAATACGTATCTCTCCCTCTCTCATTCTCTCTCTCCTCTCTCTCTCTCTCTCATTCACTATGCGAGAAAAGTAATTTCAGCGTGGAAAATTAATATTAAAGTTATAATAAAAAAAAGTGAATGAGAAAACATGGTAGCTTTTGATCACTAGCAAATTTTTTGGCTCAGGTGACTTAACAGAAATTGTTTTAAAACAAAGCCATTACTCTTTATTCATCCTTTTTCAGAATTCTTATCTTTCAATGTTTGCGTGTATTTTGATTCTAAGAAAAATATAGAAGCGTTTGTAAGACGAAAACCTACAGAAACCGTACAAACCGTATGGAAAGCGTATAGAAAACGTTTCATATTGTACAAGAAACGTATCGTATCGTACAAAAAGCATATCGTATCGTATGAGAAACGTATCGTATCGTACAAGAAGCGTGCCGTACCATGAAAGAAACGTATTGTATCGTACAAACCGTATAGCGTGCGAGAAACGTACAGCTGGTGTAGTAGTGCGTTTTTGGGTCTGTACAATCCTCCCTATTGCCCCTGAAGACACAACACAAGTTCACCTTGCCATAACCTGTTTATCATATCAAAATTGCTTAAACATGGAAACCCAGGTATACAGTAGTTTGTAATAGGAAAGGAGGAATGAGCAAATATACAATAAACATACATATCACTGGTAGGTGGACCAAGAATCAAACCCAGGACCCTGCAACTCTAGTCAGGAGCTCTAATACACTGTACTGAGCTACATGTACCAAAATGGATTTACACACTGCACAGCTCAGATAGCCCCAAAATTATGTAAAAGTTTGGATATTACAGAATATTTGGTTCTTGATAAGAGTATTTCAAAAACAGTAGACAGACTTGATAGCATTGGGTTTGAATTAACTGCATGTCCATGGGCTAAAGTGTTGTTACTTGTTTGGCTGAGGTGTCTAACATTCTGACAACCCAATCTACCTTCATTCTTTCTTTATCAAAACATCCTTTGACGGAAGCATAGTTCTTTAAGAATAAGAAAGCTCTTAACTCAAATACAACTTGTACAAAATTAGTTGAAATAGGTTCTGGAGAAAAACAATGTACCAGTAATGTAAAAATTGATGACATCAAATTCGAACATAGAAGACAGAAGACAACAAACTCATTCTTAACACAAAAGCTCACTTGAGCCTTTTCTTAGGTTAGCACAATAAACAAAAAACAGTCATTTCTCTTTATTTGTCAGGCATGTTCAAGGACAAGGACAGACTTGCAGGTTATAAACCAGGAGAGTACATGTACATAGGAAAAAGATAAACCTTTATGATAAAGAGAGAAGGGGCCAAAGGGTAACATACCTATATCAATAGCTGCAGTTCTGTAGCTCCCGGTCGGAATATAAAATCGGATGGACGACCTGGGAGCTATAGTGCCACCCAGTGAAAAACTTGTACATTTATTGCACACAAAAACTGTAGCTCCCAGGTCGTCCATCCGATTTTATATTTTGACCGGGATCCGAGCAACAGAAATGCAGCTACTATATAGAATTACTGAGTTATCAACATTTTTAAACTGCATTTCAACTTCAAGAAGTTGGAAATGGTCCAATTCAATTCTCAAATAATGTTTACTTAAGAACCAGAAAGCAGATTAAGATACCCTCTCCCCAACCCCCACCCAAAGATTTGTAAACATATGAAATAAAAATTTCAATGGCAATTTCTTACCTTTCCTGTTTGCCCTTAATTAATATTGGTCCGTTATATTTCTAAATAAATGTCTTATTTTGCTAAATACAGTAATAAAAAAAGTTGACAACAGGTCTTACCAAAATCCCCGCTGTCCAAGACATGTTTACTTTTAGTCAACACTCTCGTATTTTCGTTTTCTTTCAGCCGAACCCTGCCAATCGTTATCACAATTGAGAAAATATCAATCGGATTCCATTTTCGATGTTTAACTTCCTAATCTAACAACCAGGAAGTTCTATTCTTGAACTATTTACAACTTGAAGACTTTATTTTCGGCAGACCTGTTTTGTTGTGACCTATGACATGAAGCGGTATCTCGATCCCGATCTTAATCTGAATACCGCTGCATAATACGGAAGTGACACATTATAGCTTAATTAGTTTTTATTAGCCAGACTTTACACTTAACGAATAAAATTAACATATTAATTTGTTTTTTTTCACTTATTTAATCAGTCTATTTTACATTTAAATCTGTAAAATTTTCACATTTTTTAATAATATAAAATACATTCTCCCTTTTTGTCCGGAAATACCTTAAAGTATGCATGGTATGTACAAAAACCTAGTTATTTCAAATAAAGTCATTTTTTTCTTTAACAACTTAGCATGATTTTCTTGTAAGGCAATTTGATGAAATAAATAGACCCTTCGATACTTCTGTCACAACCCCCCCCCCCCCCTCCCCCGGAAGATATGCATATGAAGTGTATTAGGAAAGGAGGAATATTGAAAAATATGGCTGGTCCGGGAATGAAACCCAGGACCATTGTAACTCTGTTCAGGAGCTCTACCACTGAGCTATCCAGGCCGATATCCACGATCCATATAACCCGAAATAGTACATTCCTCCCTCCTTAAATGGTCTTCGCCCGCGAAGATTACCCCAGGTTCTTCCCC